>CAMZMU010000074.1:122369061-123569061 GCA_947311845.1 Poa pratensis | reverse complement strand
TTTGCGAAAGTTAGCGAGGAACCTCCCCTGTCACTTTGCTCTAGGTATTTCTTTTGATAGCGTGAATATCTTTGACCCTGCATGGCTCTTACTGTTGGCAATAAACACCTGCTTATAGCTTTCTGACCTTCATTGAAGGGAGAAATCGGAATCATCAAGGCTTGGCCACGGCTATTGTTAAGCTTTGGGAGAAGAGTTTGGTGGTGAAAATAGCTGTCAAACGTGGAATCCAGAATACGAATAATAAGCTAATGTCAGAAGAAATAAAGGTTCGAATACCATATAGTTGTTGCTCCCTCATTGACATACATGACTTCTTCATTAAAGTTATAACAATAGACCTTGAAAAATCTGGTTCTTATCACTGTATCTTGCAGTATTGCCCTTATTAGCTAACTGAATCAATGAACATCATTTAATGCAATTAAAACACTCCAACACTTTTACTGAGTTCAATCCTGTCTTACGAATCTTATGAAATTATGTTTTGTACTATCCAAAGCAATGCCAAGAATTCATAAAACGACCACAAGAATTAACTTAAGTAATCATGTAGAAAATTAACCCCATGCGTAGCAGTTAATCATAAAACATTAATAGCAAAATTGTTTATTTCTAATGAATTGCTCCAACAGAGCATCATGAATTCATGCTTCAGTAAGAGTACAGTTTACAACTTGCACCCTTTAGCTTTATATCCATGCTAAGTTTGCATTGAATTCAAAAGCATGATTCCGAAAATTATTTCTGTTGCACTAGAATTGCTTTAACCTCTACAACCTCTCATGCATTTGCTATTATCTTCCCATTTTGTTCGCTCAGAATTTAACAGGGGGTACCCTGCTTCTTCGAAATAAATACTACATTGTAATATATCGTGGAAAAGACTTCCTCCCGACATCAGTTGCAGCTGCCTTGGCAGAAAGAGAGGAGTTGACAAAAGATATCCAGAATATAGAGGAGCAGAGAAGATACACTTCCATTGCGCACTCTCCGGAGGACGGTCTTGATGGGCATGCCCTCGTGGAACTCTTGCTGAATTTCAGGAGGCGCAAGCCCGTTGGGGAAGAGATGTAACTTCGAAGGAGCAGGAAGAAATGAAAGAAGCCTCTTTAAGATCAGAAAAGGAAAAGCTTTTCAGAAGACTCGAACACAAGTTTTCGATTGTAAGTAATTTATACAAATATGGTTCTTAGGTAACTGTAGCTGCAGAATGCAAAATGGGGTTCTAATTAAACTGGATTATTTCATTTTGTACATATCATCATATGGACATGCTTTTTTGTATTGCTCTTGCAGTTATGAGCTTGAATGTACTTAGCTTTCTAGCTATGCAAGTATGACATAATCTTGTGTCCTTGGTTATTTGTTCTTACTTGATTTCGTTTTCAAATATACAGGCTCAGGCAAAAATACATAGAGCAGGGAAGTTATTATCAAAGATTGAAGCTTCTATGATCCTCGCGAACCCATCTGATGATCGAGAAATGATTACAGATGAGGAGAGGTCTGTTTTCCGTAGAATTGGTTTGAAAATGAAAGCCTATTTGCCTGTTGGTAAGTTTCTTGGACAATCACCTGGAATATGCTTAAGCATTGCCATTGGGTAATTCATTTATTCTACTTATTTATGTTAGGAATCCGTGGTGTCTTTGATGGTGTCATTGAAAATATGCACTTGCACTGGAAGCATAGGGAAGTTGTCAAATTGATTACAAAGCAAAAGACCTTGGCCTTTGTTAAGGAGACGGCACGACTTCTTGAGTATGAGAGTGGTGGCATACTAGTTGCAGTCGAAAGAGTTCCGAAGGGTTATGCTATTATCTTTTACCGTGGAAAGAATTATAGGAGGCCTATAAACATAAGGCCTAGAAATCTTTTAACAAAGGCTAAGGCATTGAAACGTGCAGTTGCAATGCAACGCCATGAGGTAGATTCAACATGAAAAAAGTGGAGTTTGTCTATATTGGGTTTTCATAAAAGAGTTAACTTCATTATGATTTCCTTTAAACTCACGACTTCTCATGCAGGCCCTCAGCCAGCATATAGATCAACTGGAAAGAAATATGAAGCAGATGAAGCTTGATTTGGTATGTATTTTTTCTATACAGCAAAGTACTTTTATGTGCATTAAGACGATATTCTTATGTTAGGCCATACTCCCTGTCCTAACTGCCTAACTTTTTTTTTATAACTAAAATCGGAAGGGGTGGAACACCCCTACCTTTTATTTTATATAAAAAAGGGAGCTAAGGCAGCTCAACGTTTTTACAACAACGAGTAGCATGCAAATGTAAACATACAAGAAACTAGAATCTGCTGTTGGACGCCCTTTAAGTTGGCCAGCCAGCGACCCATTGCTTGGTCGCCTCCTTTTCCTTATTTTTCGCTCTATGAGCCCAGAGAATGCTTGTTTCAATGCTTTGCCTGATGACAACTTGAATCGGCTGTTCAATGTTGTCAAACACCATTCTGTTTCTAGACAACCAAATACTCCACAGGGCTGCTGTGATCACCAAATCCCAGGCCTTCTCTTTTTCTTTGGGGCATTGTTGTCTAGCAACACCAAAGATATCTTCTAGCTCTAAATTTGTATCAAAATGGACGCCCAATGCTGCCAGGATTTGTTTTGTACGTGTGCACTCCAGCACAAAGTGCTGCACTGTTTCAGCAACTTGGCAACCAAAGGGGCATTTATCATTGTCAACTATTTGTTGCTTGTGCAGAATTGATCTCACCTTAATCCTGCCTTTCACCAAGAGCCAGGCAAACCTAACTGCCTAACTGTCTTTTAATTTCCTTAAAAACCGAGTAATTTGTTCTTTGAGATGTAAAAAAAGAGAACATCATTATTATTCATCGCGTTGCTAGCAAGGCAATAAAAGATAAGCAGTCTGGCAGGCTTCCATGCTCTATAGCTTCAACGCATGTTCATATTAACTCGTGCATTCAAAATAGTTCTGAAGCAACATGAAATTTATAATATAATCAGTGAGGCATATAAGAACTCGCACTAGTAGTATACATCCTGTCTTAGTTCATAGTACATCTTGTTCAGTGACTAATGATTTCCTGATGTGTCCTGAAATAAAATAGGGTATGGAGGATTACGACGAAGAGGAGGAGGATGAATCAGAGTCAGAAAACGAAGAAAATGCAGCGATCTCTGCAAGCTATGATGAGGTATCAGTTCTATCAAATCTGATCCTTCCTGTTTTGAAACCACCATAAACTTCATTCACTTGTTTCATGGGTCCAGGACCAAGACGATTTTGACGAATCAAGCGACGAAGATGACTACGGGGACTCTGATAAAGATGAAGGCAGCTAGCTAGTATGCAATTTTTTGATGTGAAGTTCTAGGTGACGCGTATCTCTACAGGCTGTAATCACGGTCCATCGGGCATTCTTGGTAAGCATATTTGTCGGTCTTTCCTAAAGCCTCACACTGATTGTTGTGTCTTTCGATTCTGCACTCGCAATCTGAATGCAGTGTTGATAGGCTGACCTGTTGTGCAGGGACCAAAGAGGGTCGCCGATGGACCTGGATGATTGTATGCTGGATTCTCTTGGTTTGTTGGCAAGAAATGAGTTGGGATCTGCCTTTCAAGTGTCAGCTGTACGTTGGGCATAATGGTCTCCAATAGCTTGGTGTTTTTTCTCTCTCTTCGTACTCTGTATTTTGCGGAGGGAGGGAGTGTGTAGCTTTTCTTTGAGGTGGAATTCACTGTATAAGCTCTTTCCTGCTGCAACCAAATATAGTACAGTACATAGCAGAACAATTTGGATCATCAAAAGATTAATGAAGGGAATTGTTGTTCCGTAGTACAGCTCTTTGGCGCTCACACACACACTGTAAAATGCAGATGAAGGGAATTCTTATTTATATCAAAAGATTGCTGAAGGGAATGGAGCTGTTCAGTAGTCCAATTGTTTATTACACGTTGTCAAATGCAGATGAACTTTCCTCCTTTGTAATCTCTACTGTTCGGCATCAAAGTATATTTTTGAAGCATTGTATCAATACAACAGATTGTAAAAAGTACTGCAGTATTAAATATTTTGATGTGTTTGGAATGTATTGAATACTTTGGTTTAAATACTGAAAATTTCTCAGAAGCTGCAGTTTTTTGCTGTATCGGAAACTTTATTCCCGATCTGCTTTATTTTCTAAACTGAAGAATTTCTTAACCTGGCGGCGATGAAATACTTTAATTTTGCAATACTCTGGTTGAAAACGCTGAGCTACCGAACATAGCCTGCGAGTCCGATCCCCGGTACAGGCAGCCATCTCTAGCACATTGTGACCCCTTTGCAACCCTTTTTTGTGTTTAGAGACGTATGCATGTAGATGTCCAGCGTATAACTTTTCTTGCTATATCGTGTCAAGAAAAGTTACTGAATACCACCAGATCCTCAAGGATTATCCGCTCTAGTCAAGGGTGAAATGCTATTAAAAAAATTACGCCGACCACCACCAATGTATGTGATAAACTTGTATTCTGGGAAAGAAGATGACGAGGATGAATGTGGATCATAAAATGAATGGCCTGGAGAACAAGGGTCCAAGCAGAACAAGAAAAACATTGCAGCACCGGCGCTAGTGCTCCCGCCAGTCCGCTTACCTTTGTCCGCATTATGTTCCAGGAACACGCCAACGCATCGACATGACGGCTGCCTCCACTGATCTCAACTGATGAGTAGCACTATACCATTATATATATACTAAGACCTCCTCTGGATAATAGTTGACCTGCTCCATCCATCTCCTTGCTAGCTAGTGGTAGTTTTATAGTGCAAGCCTCTCCTTCCAAGCATTTTCATCTTCTTCTGGGAGGGAGTCAATGGTGTCCTAAATGGATAACAAAACATCTTCAAGTAGAATAAAATGGACAGTTCAAGCAGGTATCCACTTTTATTACAGTCAAGTGGCCAATCATCTCCGACCGAGGTCTTAGCCGTGCAATTGTTTATGTGCTTGCCGCTAAACAGACTATTTGTACCAGAGGAGATGATTACAACTAGTAAGAGGTACTGATACCGTCAGAAAGATCGATAATCTACACTATTGCTAATAGCTAAGAGTTACCTACCAGATAATCTAGTGGGAGTACCATAGGATCAGTACGACAACTTTATCCTTTCGCCAGTTAGTTACCAATCAGCTAAACCGGGTACGCCCTAGCTTTGCTTCAGAGCTCCTTTGTTAACAGATGGTTCAGACCAGTGTTCGTTCGACACTTGATGGTCATCTGAGGCATGGTCGTCACAAGTCACGACATCGATATTCTACTCCTACATGCGTGTGCGGACGCACGTAATCCAAGACACTTGTCACCTAAATATTGCTATTTGAGGACATGACGTACTAATAAAACCTAAGCTAACCGTGTAGAAAATGGCTTCGATCAACTGCAGCACGCTTCACATCGATTAGGTAGATACCACTGGCGAGTGACCACTACAAAAATATACTTAGAAAAACAACCTCGCCTACTTCTTCATAACTTAAACCCAGCTTGATTAATAAACCGTATGACGGTGCTTGATACAGACAGTGGGCTTGAGATAGGCACAGCAAAAAGTTGTTATTTTTTCTTATTTCTGTTGGTGGGTCAACGAGGCGCATTACTAGCTGGTTTATATCTGCCATCTTCTCGGTGAAAGGCACGTGAACGGACGACGATCTTGCAATGACATGCTGCCCGTGCCCGGTTTTGATTCCTGTCCAAATTAAAGCGGCCGAACGAAACAAATTGGGCCGGATAAAATCAGAATATCGGCGTACTTCTTTTTTGGACGAAATGAGGTTCCCAATTGACGCCTGCTTTTAGCATGCAACCATATATTCTCACGTAACACCAGTCACCACATCCGTGATCGCATCATATCTCTCCCTTTTTATATTCACAAGGCCGGTGTAATTAACGGCCACAAGATTCCGTAGAATTTGTTTCCAACAAATTCTTTTTTTGCACAAATTATGATGGAGATCCTCCTTTTATATGAATTTCTGTCTTTGCATGTAATTTGCATTCGCATTCCCTATTGATCATTCATGAAAATCAAACAGACAAACAAACAAACAAACTTTTCTTCGTGCGATTTGGGATCTTGTACCCTATCTAATCCACACTAGGTAGCTAGATCGCCTCCAAGTTGCGGGCATTTTGACCCAGACTAGCTTTTGAGTTATTCACTTCCACCTCTTGCATACATTGTTGCCTCTCCTCTCGAAAATTCATTTCGGAGGACGGGCTCCATGGAGTTATTTTTTTTTCAAGTTTTGATATGAACATTTGAAGTTTTGCAAAAATCTGAAAATAATCCTTAATATTGACAATGACGTGTTTTATGGTGATGCAAAAATCTCAACACGAAATCGTTGTATTTCGGCCTACACAAAAAATGACAAATCCTGACAGATTTGAACGTTTTAAAATGTTGCTAGCTCAGATACAGGAATTTGTCATTTTTACACAGCTCAAAATACATAATATTTTGAGTTAGCATTTTACCCACCGCTAGAAGTCATCCTCTTTATCTACATGTAAGGTTTTTTTTTTTAACTTAGAAGCACCTTCATGGATTTTTCTAAAAAAAGACTCTATAGAGTCCCTCTCGTGTCCTTTTTGTTCCATGCCACCCCTCCAGATCTCGATCCCGTGTTTAGATATTCCTGATTAAGTTGTTTTCCAGCCAAGTAATATGCCCTTCAGCGTCGGCAAATCGCGGCAGATACGCATGCCCATCGAATGACAAGATTGAACGCACGCAAGCACGACGAGGTATCAGTCAATCGATCATCCCACTGGACATCGAGAAAGGCAAGTGGCCATGCAAAATTTGTCAAATGTTCTCCGCGTAGACGGATGCGCGCACCACTAGTAGCGTACGTCGTCTCTCGGTCTGGAAGGTCAGCAGGGCACAAGTAATCGCGCGTACTTGCATCAACACCCTCTAACACGTCCAAGCCGGCCAGACATGTTATGCCGTAGAAACGTACGTAGAATCAATCATCAACAAGGCACATTTTACTACTACTCCGGTTAACTAGCAGCGTTGCGACGTGGACCGGGAGCCCGTACCAAGAGCCTGCGCTGCGTACGTACGTACCAGTAGAAACTACTCTCGCTCTGGCTGGCTAGATGCAGCCACTGCAGGGCTAGGGATGATCAACAGGAGCTGGGTTGGCCTTCATGTGAAGTGAATGCACACAGGTGATGGGCGGTTGCAGAGGATTCTGGTCGTAGCATTGTTTCGGGGCTCATCCGAGAAGCCCCGAACTCTTCCACGGCGGATAGGACTCGTATCATAGGCAGTGGTGGACCTAGGACAGTAAATTTAAGGGCATATAATGTTATTTTTAGGCTGAGCAAACCGTAAATACAGTACAAATACACTACGCTGGCCGGCCGGAAGCCCGGGCAAGCGCCGGGTAATAGGGGCGCTGCGTCCGCCACCGATCATAGGAGGACCACGGCGCGGCGTGGTTTTTCATTACTGGTCATCCAGCATGGGCAATTTGTACACTCATGACCTCCAGGCGAAACTATAACACAAAATGAACCTCCGGCGAAACTATTTCACGCATCTAACCCTTTTGGGTAGCGCCTAACGATCGGGCGGCCTGATCCTAAGGCGCTATACTCCTGGCTGTTTTTAAAGTTTATTAGAAACTGTACTACTATATGGACATACGAATCGAGCAGGCGAGATGGTCACGGTGGTGCGCGAGAGTTGACTAGGTCGTGGGTTCGAGTCCCCCAAGTGCACATTTTTTCGTTTTTCACTTCTTTTTTTTGCCCGAGCTCGAGATGGCCAGATGGAATCGAACCGCCGCCGCCCGTCTCGTCCTTGCCCTGGCCGGGTCCTCAGGCCGCCGCCGCCAGTCCGCGCACGCCACCGGCGTGCTCTCATCTCGATCCCATTTGACCATCTCGACCTCTCTCAAAAAAAAGAAGTGAAAAACGAAAAAATTGTGAACTCAGGGGACTCGAACCCGCGACCTAGCTAGCCCTCACGCACCCCTGTGACCATCTCGCCTGCTCGATTCATATGTCTACTTAGGAGTACGTTTTCTAATGAAGTCTGAAAACTGCCAGGAGTAGATGTGTAGCGCCCGAGCGTAAGGCGCTATCCGTGTAATGTAGCGCCCGATCGTTGAGCGCTACCCAAAAGGGTTAGATGCGTAAAATAGTTTTGTCGGAGTTTCATTTTGTGTTATAGTTTCGTCTTGAGGTCACAAGTGTCAAATTGCCTCCAGCATGGGGGAGAGACTTCTCCACGCACGCGCGTCAAGCCGTCAATGGTTCACAGAGCGCACTGAATCCAAAGCTTCCTGCACTGCACGCACGCCCTCCATCCGTCCTTCGGATCGCCCGCCATGGCCGGAAAAGCAACGCGACCACACTGTCCGCAGTAATTTTTTCTGTCCACACGTCTGAAGTTACAGTTATTTTTCTAGTGAAGTTTGTACAATTATCCCTTCCACACTACGGACACAGCAAATGACACCCGGGCCGGGAAAATGCACATGGGGGCATCTACCCCGTTTTCAAAAAACATATTCCAAATGTTAGAAAAATTCGAAAAAAATTGTGTACCTACATATCCATGTTTTATATGCATGCAGAAAGTTTCACCAAAAAATGATGATTTTTTTGGTCGGTATAAAAATGACAAGAGAATGTCTTGTGAAAAGTTATTTCTTGGGTACCTAAATTTGTCTTTTTTGCGGAGGCAGAATAAAAAGTTATTTCTTCACAGAACTTTGTTTAAAAAATGACAACCGGGCCGGGCCTATATGGAGCTCGTTTCTGGAAAAAATAAATCGAAATCGGTACTTTTGAGTTTCTAAAAATCGAGAAACAATTCTCGGATGATGGCAATGTCCAGATATACAAGCGTGCAAAATTTTCAACTCAAAATTCGTGGGCTGAACAAAAAAGACAAGTCAGCAACAATTTCAAGTTTTAAATATTGTTTATTGTTTATCACCTATTTGTCATTTTTATCCAGCCCACAATTCAGCAAATTGAGATTTAAATCTTGCACACTTGTAGATCTCGACAATATCTACATTTGAAAAAAAATCTCGATTTTTAGAAACTCAAACGTGCCGATTCAAATAAAAAACGAGCTCCATGTAGCTCGGGAGATATTTGTCCACTCTCTTCCACACTAGTGGTAGTACGCTTTGAATAATCCCTTCCTTCTAACGGTAGTTTTGTTCCAATTTGCATGATGATTTAAATACGATGTCACCACAAATAACTAAAACATATTAAGTTTTATGTTCATCTCAATCATAGCTTCCAATTGTAGGCCACTCCCACGGTTAGGAAATCAAGAATATAAATACACAATCGCCGGACTTTTAAGTGTTAGGCCACACAACAATTGTATGGTCAACAAGGCACAAATCCAAAATTTATCGGTTAACAATTAGTCAAGCATATTATACTATATGTAG
Source organism: Poa pratensis (assembly GCA_947311845.1). Lineage (NCBI taxonomy): Eukaryota > Viridiplantae > Streptophyta > Magnoliopsida > Poales > Poaceae > Poa > Poa pratensis. The sequence goes on along the minus strand of CAMZMU010000074.1, from coordinate 123,559,586 downwards.
ATAATGTGATACATAATACTAGTATATTTAAATTTTAATTTTGTTTGGAGCTTGTTTACTTATCGTTTGCCAATTCTTGGTCAAAGAAGAATACTGAGATCTAACCAAATGGGCTATTATTTTCCAAAGTCTTTTATCTTTCTAGATGCAGGGATTAGTATGTCACTACACTTGGACGAGTGAAAACATGGCTCACTGGATGATAGAAGGAAATGGAGGAAAAGGTCCAATAAATCACGGCGTATGTAGGCTGATTGGATAGCCGACGAGGGTTGCAAATAAAATTTTCATACATGTTTGTGCAGGCGTTGAGCTTTTTACCAAATTTTTTGAGGGGGGAGAAAGGAAACATGTGAGTGTTGGGGGAGAGGACGGGGGTAGATGCCCCCCTGAATTGCACTAAGTGTCGCCAATGTGTTCGTGTTTGCCCGAGTAGTCCAACCAATACCTACTTGTACGGCGCAATACCTATTTGCTAATAGCTGAAGCTCCCATTGAAGGCATTGCTTGCTAAAGGAGGAGGGATCATACTAAGCATGAACGTATTAAATTATGTCTTCCCCCTTGTTGTAAAGAATCAGTTAGCTTACATGCCATGTAAAATTTGATCTTCGATGAATCTCTGTATTTGTTAGCCTACTGAAGGTGTCAAGGAGGGACAAGGGGGCTCTTATTCAGCGCTTAAGGCACTGCTTCTCCTATTCAGCGCTTAAGGCGCCGGTTCGCGAGCCTTCGAGGGTGGCAATTTGCGCGGGTACCCCCCAATACCTACATTTGGACCCGACACACAAAAGCCAAAGGTAGTCTACCGCCAAGCATCAATCGATACGAGGATATTATTGTTTGTCCACTAGAGAACTAGCCGCATAATCTCCTAGATGAAATTGCATTGTCTACACAAAGCTAGCGGATCGGACCAAAGCCTCGTCCTCTCACGGCAAACAATATGCGCGGAAACTCCTATATATGTGTTGGATGATCCAAAGAGAAGAGCTTTCATTAGGGTTCCGTGTGTTTTGTGTCGAAAATATCCTGGAATATAAGACATACACATTTTGTAAGATTTACTTTGACTTACCCGCAAGATTTTTTTTTGGGTTTATATCGAATAGAAGATAATGTATCTCATTATTTTTCCATGAAAAAGAGATTTTCGATGATATGCAAAATTAAGCATTATGAAAAATATCACAAAAATGCACGCACTATGTTCGTTAAATCGGCATTGTTGAATGATGGATGTGAAGAAATATGGGACTCTATAATTCTAGAACCTGGAGGAAGAAGCGCGTGAGTCTAGACGGTGGGATTAGTATTTCCCAAGACTCGTACGGGCAAGGACTAGTTGAGATCGAGGTGGCAAGTGAGGAAGAAAAACAAGATAGCTAAGGTTGCCAGGGTAGCAGGAGGTGTACCAATCCGCTGACAACCGAGGGTCGTCGGTGAGTTTCGTACTTGTCTCAGCTCGACGGAGGACGACCCACCGCCGGTGGACTATTCATACATGTGCTCGTCCGCCGGTGGAAGGATCCTTATTATTATAAGTCAGGTCAAGACGGTATCCATCAGTCACCGAAAGTCGTCTTGACGGTGCGTTCCTTGCCTTGAACAGCGTCGACGGTCTCGGGCGCGGAACGGAGGCGCGGGAAAACGAGAGATGAACTGTGCGGGAGAATATTAAGGCTGGAAAAAAGCGTGGCAAAATTGGCATCCACGGGGACCCGACACGACGCCCAGGTGGGCCGCCGTCGGTACCCCAGCGGTGGAGCAACTGGCCCGAATCGCCGTGGCGTGGTGGTGCGCGCGCGCCCACGGCGTTGGTTCGCCGAATCCAACGCCGGGAGCAGATCGACCGGCCGGGTAAACAACTCCGGCCGCCGGGACAGGCGACATCCGCCACCGCACGCCTTTTTTTTTTTGACACATCCAAACTTCCTCATATATTCACCTCAAATCCACGTACACAGTACATAGAAATAAGAACAGAGAAAGAACAAAGCGAAGAGGATGAAGAACCAGAAGCAACTGGAGCACCGGCCTCGCCGGCGTCGGAGACGAAGACGACCACCTTCCTTCTTGCCGCAGTCAGGGAATCTTTTGCCCTATGAGAGACGCCGCCGTGCCCGCCCGCCGCGCCGCGGCGGAGCTTGAATCGATGAACGGCCGGGGCGAGCGCCCCCCTGTCCCATCTACACCCCACGGCGTTGGTTCGCCGAATCCAACGCCGGGAGCAGATCGACCGGCCGGGTAAACAACTCCGGCCGCCGGGACAGGCGACATCCGCCACGCACGCCTTGGAATGTTGGTCGTCGCTTAGTTTAACCACGGCCCTGTCTCCATGCATTATACTACTAGTAGAACTTGTACATTTGCTCGTATTCCGTGGAGTCACGAGCACAGAAGCTGCCTGCCCTTTCTTTGCGCGCACACGCATGGCCGGGACGCAATCATGCATGAACCTCCTAAACAAAACAAAACAAAACAAAACAAAACAAGCAGCTCTACCTTTTGTTGGACGTACCGTATGCTGAGTCGAAATCTCTGTCATTCGCACCCTAAACGTATAGAACATCAAGCTCTGAACATGCTTGGTGCAATAGAAGGTGACAATACCATCCGGGATTTCAGGAACCGACATGCGGAAGAACCTTCTTCCTCGGTGTGGCGGATGCAAACAGGTGCGGAACGTGGTGTGGAAGATCAAACTGGCACCCGGCCGCTGGCCACACCTGACACAGAGCAGCGTCGGCGCCGCCTCCGCAAGGCCACTGGTAAGAAGGTCGGCTTGCTGCTGCCCCTTCCCGCTAATGATGGGGAGCAAGAAGTTTGACGTGCTGGTACCTTGAGGCGCGGTCGTAGAGGGTGGCCCGTCAGCAATATTGTGGTGCACATGGAGCGGTAACGACGAACCAGCATCAGTTGATGGTGGGATAGGTCTGGGCGGCGGACGTGGCGTACCCATGCCAAGACTTGAGAGAACGAATCGAGCGAGCGGTCATGGTGGACACCTCAGACCCTTGGTCCACCGGAATAAGTAGCGCGGGGAAGGGGGTGACGGGGACTGGGGTCTACCGTGGTGGCTAAGCGGGAGCGAAGAGAGCAGCTGCAGGGGTGTTGGCGACCCAAGATTGCATAGAGAGACGTGAGGTGAAAGATGTACTTATATGACATGTGGACATCTTAATCAGAAATTATTCGGTTTGAGTTCTTTTTCTATAGTGTAATACTGATTATCTTATCTGCCGCCTGATCTTTACGAGTGAGTTTAAGGTTCAAAATTGAATTTTTCCTTTTGTTTTTAAACAAAGATACCCAATCGTGCACTGTCATGTCCATTGGTGTCACAACACATCCAAAGCTTTTTTTTGTCTCGTTCCTGTCTCAATCATTCGGCTGTCTCCTCTCTCTCTCAGCTTGGCGCCGCTGAATACATACTCCTACTCCGGCTCCAGTATATATACGCCCCGGCCCGCAGCGGCACACAAGACAGAAGAGAAACCCTATGCTATGCCTGCGTGAGATCGAAACGCGCCACACACGAAATCCACAGAACAAAACCCCGGCAAAAACGAAGCCTGAAAAAGATTGATTAGGCGCGCGGCAAAAAATCAAACACCAGGCGCGCAAACTCCTCAGATCGGAGGGGAATCCAATTTCCATCAAGCGAGCGTTTATTTTCGATCTCTGTCTCTGCCTCTGGGTCCCGTCCACGTATAAGGCTCAGAGAGCAGAGGAGGGTAGGGCTGTATTAGCAAGAGACAAAACGCGGTCCTAGGCGCCTAATTAGGATCCAGCTCGGAGCATTAGGAGCTCCATGACCACCACCCTCGCCAACACGATTACAGCCACACTCCGAGCGCCGCGCTCCTCCTCCTCCCACATGGCCTCTGGGTCATTGCGGATCCGGGACGACCACCACCGCCGGCCGGTGCCAATGGTGGCTTGCTGCTCTTCTTCTTCTTCGAGCCGCGGCGGATCGGGGTGGCAGATTGAGGAGGATGCCGACGCGGCCAGGACGCGATTGGTGGTGATCGTGGGCGCCACGGGCACCGGCAAGACGAAGCTATCCATCGACGCGGCGCGGGCCGTCGGCGGCGAGGTGGTGAACGCCGACAAGATCCAGCTCTACGCCGGCCTCGACGTCACCACCAACAAGGTGCCCCTCGCCGACCGCCGCGGCGTCCCGCACCACCTCCTCGGCGCCCTCCGCCCGGACGCCGGCGCGCTCCCGCCGTCCTCCTTCCGCGCCCTCGCCGCTTCCACGGCCGCCTTGATCGCCGCCCGGGGCCGCGTGCCTGTCGTCGCCGGCGGGTCCAATTCCCTCATCCACGCCCTCCTCGCCCAGCACCTCCCCGCCTCCATCGACCCCTTCTCCGCGGCAGCAGATCGCTTACCGTACCGTCCGGCGCTGCGGTTCCCGTGCTGCCTGCTCTGGGTGGACGTGGAGGAGAATCTCCTGGCCGAGTACCTGGACCGGCGCGTGGACGACATGGTGGGCGGCGGCATGGTGGAGGAGCTGCGGGAGTACTTCGCGTCCACCACGCCCGCGGAGCGCGCCGCGCACGCGCCCGGGCTCGGCAAGGCCATCGGCGTCCCCGAGCTGGGCGAGTACTTCGCGGGCCGCAAGAGCCTGCGCGCGGCGGTGGACGAGATCAAGGCCAACACCCGCGTCCTGGCCGCCGCGCAGGCGTCCAAGATCCGGCGCATGGCGGACGGCTGGGGCTGGCCCGTGCGCCGCCTCGACGCCTCCGGCACCGTCCGCGCGCGCCTCGCGGGGGCCGGACCCGCCGCCGAGGCCGCCTCCTGGGAGCGCGACGTCCGCGGCCCCGGCCTCGCCGCCATCCGGACTTCCTCGCCGCCGAGAAAAACGCACACGGCGATGACGCCATCTCCAGCGCGAGGGTGGAGGAGCCGCCGCCGCCGCCGCTGCTGATGCGGTTGCCACGGATGCAATGCTGCGACATGGTGGTGTGATGTGAGCTGCTTTAATTTCTTCTGGGCAAAGAAAGAAAGGGTGGGGGCTTTGGATGCTGGAGGGTTTTGGGAAAGCCGCCGATTTTTGCAGAGGGTCCCGGCGGCGCCCGCCCTCCGACGCTGCCCGGAGAACGCGACGCACAGTACACACCAAGATCGAGACGATGAAGAAGAGAGAGCAAGGGCACCTCCAACTGGCTGGCGCATATGGACCAGCTGTGTCCGTTTTTGTCCGGATGGACAAATGACTGCCTCCAACGGGCTGGCGCAAACAGACATTTTGCTAGCGGACTGTCCGTTCGGGACCAAAGCTGTCCCAATTTTGATCCGGATTTGGGGCGAGAGCGGACTGTCCGGTTGTCTGCTGTGTCCTCCGTGTCTGATCTGGCCCATTTGCCAGTGAAACAAGACCTCCACCTACCCCGCTGTTTCTCTCTCCTTTCATTTTCCCCTTTTTTTCTCCGCTCGATCTGGTCACACGAGCACCATCGCGATCCACGGCCGGCTGCCGGCGTGCTGCCCTCCTTCTCGCGCTGGCCTGTCGGCCGCCGGTGTGCCCACCGCCGCGTCCCCTCGCTCCCAGCTCCTCCAACGTCGCCGGGCCGACCCTCGACCAGAGGAGCAGGAGGACACGGTGTGGCGCTGCACGGAGCTCGGTGGCGCGGCTCCGCGCGCACAGACTCCTCGAGACTACCGCGGCGTCGTCGTAGGCGAGCGCGGCGGCCTCCGCGGAGGGGAAGGTGCCGAGGCAGACCCGGACGCCCTTGACGGGGTTGCGGATCTCGGCCGCCCACTTGCCGCACAGACGGCGGCGCACGCCCCTGTACTGCCCCGGCTTGCTGCGTCGCCCCGGTGCCACCTGCCGCTGTCCTCCCGCCGGCGCCGGACGGCTTCTTGGAAGAAGCGCGGAACGCGAACGGCTTGGTCTCGGCCACCTCGTCCTCTATCACCATCACGTCATCCTCGTCGTCGAACTCCGGAACGCCGCCTCGAAGTCGTCGTTCCCGGCCGTGCGCTGCTTGGCTCCCTTGCCCTGGGGCCAGAGGTGGGCCGCCGTGACGCGCCGCGCCGGCGCGCTCGGAATGAGCTCGGCAAGGATCGCGCCACCACACATCTTTGCTTTTCTTTGTCTGCTCGGAATGGTCTGCTCCTCTAAAATTCTTTGCTAGCTCTGCGTTGCTGTTCTTGGCTAGTGCTTTGCGTGCTTGGTTGAGGAATTGGGCATGGGGTTGCGGCGCTCTTAAGTAGCAGAGGAGACAACTTGGCCGATCGATGGAGCTTGTGTACTAGTACTCGGCCGAGGTTGCCTCTGATTTGGTTTTAGTTGCTATGCTACTTCTTCCTCTCTTGTCCGGGCAAAAATATGCGTCATGCCGTTGGGGGCACCTCCACCCCAAACGGACAAATGCCCAAAATGTGTCCACGGTCCGCCCCCAAAGGGACAAAACCGGACCAATTTCGGTGTCCGTTTGCTCCACCCCGTTGGAGGTGCCCTAAAAAGGAGAGGGAGAAGCTTTTTCAAGCGATTCCAAGCGGGTGTGTGTAAGTTATTACTGAAGAGTGTGTGTGTGAATTCTTTTCTTCTTTGCTGTGTTATCTTGGTTTGTCTGTTTGCTAACTGCACCACTGTATGTAGTCGTCATGTAGGACTAGCACTCACTAATCCACTTCACTCGGTTCAAATTTTGAAATATAAGACACTACGACCACAGTCTAGAAACCTCCCAAAAGTTGTAGCCAATATCTGCTGCACCTGCTCCATCATCTCTGAGCTCGTTTACCCTGCAGCAATGGTGATCAAACGCTATGTGTGAGGTGGCAATGCCTACTCAGAAAGAGAAAAAAAAAATGTGGCGATGCCATGGTGGATTCTTGGCATGCCCCTTCTGTTCGTTGGGATGATTGGCAACGTCATTCATTCATTCATGCTTAGTGTGTGATTGCTGATTAGGGGAGGGAAGGATCGTGTGAGTTGGCGCCCTGCCACCCGGTGTTCTTGCTGTTGCCAGCTACTCCCTTCGTTCCAAATTATTTGACTTGGGTTTGTCAAAATACGGATGTATCTATACTTGTTTAGTGTCTAGATACATCCATGTTTAGACAAACTCAAGTCAAGTAATTCGGAACAGAGGGAGTAGGAAAAAACAAGCAAAAACTAGCCCGGTCTCCTGCTTCTTTCCCTTCCCTCCAAGCGCGGTCTTCTCGCGCGTCATTGCCCCGGGAAGCCTACGTGTACTATGGTTTGGAACCTTTTGTTTGCGTACGAAGCCCGGTCAGGACTCAGGAACCCAATGTACGGTTTTTCCTACACGCATTTTTTTATCGTTTCCAACTTCACATTTTCAATTTTCCAGAAACAATTTCATATTTTCATATGCATTGTCACTCGGCATACATTAGTTTCTTTTAGTTAGACTATTAGTGTCTTTTTGGTGGACATTTTACTGCTCCCTCCGTTCCACAATATAAGCCGTTTTAGCAAAGCTGATTTTGCTTGCTAAAACAGTTTATATTATGGAACAGAGTGACGTTAGTCGATAATATATGAAAATGGGATTTCCATGTTTAATTTTGTTCATGACTTTTGATTTGAGAAATCGGTATAAGCTCTTCCACATACGAGATAATATCAAGGGAACTGCACACATACATATCAGACAATCAAATCACATATATAGTGAATTTGCTAGTGATCAGTACAGTCCATACTTACCATGTACATATGCTCTCAGGTTATAACCAAACCTTGTTTCAAGGCACAATTTGCAATGGTTCAACTTGTACTAACAGTTCATATACGATAAAGGAGAAATCACTATTAAGATATTTGATAGACCATATATTGTTAACATATACTCCCTCCGTTCCTTGAAGTAAGGTGTATAGTTTTTGGCACGAATATTAACGCAAGGGCTGGGAGGGCAAATTAAGTTGGTTTTGGACGTTGATGCCCCTGGCAGACTAATCGTGAGGCTTGGTGGAAATATGGAAACTTCTCTCTCCGGATTGGACTCCTTCCTAAAGTAGCGTACGCAATCCCATGTTTTCTCTCTTCTTAACGCTCCCCTGATCGGTAACCCCTCGCTCGAGCGGGCATGTTTGCCTCGAGCGCCATGTCGCGCCTTCTTACCTCTCTCTCCCGCGCAGCATACAGGCAAAAGCCAACGCCAAATTTCTTACTCATCGAAATTTTTCAGCAGACGCGGGAATCACAATGGCGCCGAAGACCAAAATTATTTGATTTCGAATTTGTGGTTGACGTGAGAGAGAGAGAGAGAAGGAGCGGTCGATTTGCTAAGGAACCATGCGTGAAGGTTATAGGAACAGTTAAGGAAAGAAAAGAATATTGATTGCTAAATCAAAGGGATCGGTGGGGGCATGCATATGGCTGGACGTTTCCAATTAATTGCCTCCTTTTTTGTAGGGATTTTAGTCTATACTTCAAACGTGGGATGGGATGGGTGGAGGGGTATAATTGACAACAAATGGAATACACCTTACATTTTGGATTTTTCCTCAAAAATCTATACACCTTACTTCAAGAAACGGAGGGAGTACTACATTATAGGCATGTTCTTTCATTTTGCATAGAGAACCTCGAATCTAGATAGGAAAACACCATCAGGTCCCGCTCGTTCTCCACCTTGGTCTCCACTCATCCTTCTCAACCACGACAACACCGGGGAAATGGCTAATTTGGGTCGTCCCATGTGGAGCCAAGCATGACGGAGCACCAGGGCCTCCAAAGCCGGAGGTTGAAGATTCTTGTAGTGCTATATTTCAGTAGAATCGTGTGAATCAACAATTCCGAGGCTACTAAAGAACAAGGTTAATTAGATGGTAAGTTGTTGTGGTCACGTCTACGCCAGACCGTACTTAGTATATACATTTAAAGATGGTTTAATTTATACTCAAAGTTTGGGTATATAAACATGTTTGCCTAATAATACACAACAAAGCACCATTAAAGTATTTGTGACACACGCCTAAGAGATGCCTGCCAAGATATTTAAGGTTATTAAAATAAATATAGCCAATCACATATACAAAAGCACAAATATATACCAATACACTATAATTATTTGCTATTATCAAGAAATAATTCGATGAGAACCTTGTTTTAAAAAAATGGTTCAAATTAAGCATCCGAAATTTTTCGATGATCAACATAGAACTTAGGACAAAAAATCTAATTAATATTATTAACACACAAAGGTGGTTGACTATGACAATTTATTAACACAAAATTGTATTCATTAAAACCATTGCATGATAAAGGCAAGACATAAATAAGTATAAAAGTATAGTATAAATATATTAATGTTGATCCAACTTGGTCCAAATGAAAGTTTTGTTCCTTGTCAACTATTTATATCCACCCAAAAACTTTAAGACATTTATCGTGAGCTTGTGCTAAATAAGATTTTTCTATAGAATAAATAAAACTGTTATAAATTAATTTGGACTAGAAAGATATTTAGGATGACCTTAACAATTATTAGCCTATAGCTCTGAACAGCGACAAATAATATTGTGTGCAATACTGTACTCAAGTGTCTGGACGACTTATGTTTGGAATTGTACAAGGCGTAGGTATTTCATTTTTAAATGCAAGAGAACGCTCTTATTCCATCTGTAACCCTAACTAATATCTTGCTTTACTTGGTGTTCCCTACTTGGATGCATTTAATGTAACAGTTCATACTTCGGAGAACTAATATTATCTACGTTTGGATTTTCTTCGCTATGTAATTTCGTCTATATGTTAACTAATATTATCTCAATGAATTTTCTTAGCTATTTAATTTCATTTGTATGAGAATAATATTATCTCTACCCATCTACTCCTCTGTACCATAATATAAGACGTTTTGTGTAGCTGTTTTAGCTTCCCCAAACGTCTTATATTGTGGTGTCGAGGGAGTATGATATACTGCACTTTATCGAAGTATCAGTGAACGTATTGAGCCACTTGAACAATTTCGATGACCGCATTTCAGGTATTCTGAAATCTGGTGACCAAAGTGAGATACATAGTCAAGTTCGATGAACATAGATGAATTTTTCTCATAGGGATATACTATTAGCCAGACATAATCGGTCATCAGAAACTCTGTCATGGAACAGAAGTACAAAAGCTTGGAGAAGATGAGAAGGATATTATAACTTTATAATCTGGCTGCAAGATCTGCATTTGAACCGAGTAATCAATGAGACGATAGAATTATTTTGTTCAGGAATGAAATGTTGATTCAGTGAATCCACATCAAATCCATCGTGTCAACAATCGCTCAACCAAAATGCATCCATGAACCTTTTTTTTTTTTGCGAAACACAGTACAACGCAGACGCTCACATACACGCGCACACACTCACCCCTATGAACGCACGCACGCACACCCTACCCCTATGAGCACCTCGAGAGACTGAGCCGGCGGGTCGAGTTTTGAGATTGACGAAGTCACCATAGGCGCCTCGCTGTCGACGGGAACGTCGCCTCCCAGTGAAGAATATTCCGCCTTAAATGAGAAACACCAGCGTCAAACCTGGGTTTGAACTCTGGTGGAGTGATGGGCTAGGGGTACAACCACCCTTCTAACCATCTTGCCACAGGCAAGTTCTCAATGCATCCATAAACTCACACATTCATCTAAACAAAATGTATATATGCACGGTTCATGTATCTATGTATCTATAGATCAATGTATAACACTTTACTCATAAACTGATCTTGGACAAAAAAGTAAATATTCGAATTCGATAAACCCATCTATGTTACCCAACTAAGAGCCACCGAGGCGCAACATGAAATAAGTCGGCCAATCTATCTCCATAGGAATAATCCCCTCACGAGCTTGGTTATGAAACTGGTCCGTTGCCTCTTCTAATGTCCCATTGTCAAGATGGGCAATGTGCATCCTCCCTGATCCGTAGTGGTCCTCGATGAGCATTGTGCCGCTCCTCTCTCCCGACCAAATGCAATACGGCCGCTCAAGCTTTTGGATTAGCGTGGTCAGTTTGTGGTCAATCTCCCTAGTGCGGACCCAAACTTCATCACCATCTCCACTCCTGTGACCATCTTCTTGGTGCTGAGTCCAGATCTCTAGACGCCGGCCACGGTACGTGCAGAGGGACAAGCTTGTGCCATATCTTGTGGTGCCAAGACGGTTCGCGCCTGAAAGGTCACGTAGGAAACGCCTAAAATTCGCTAGTGAAGTGGCATGGTCCTGCGTGAAGTCAACCATATGATCCTCGAGGGACTCTCTTGTCGGACGAAGGATTTTTGTCAAGGAGACATGCCCAGTCTCAACGTTGACATTGAGGACGTGGAAGTGGTTTGACTTGCTGAGAAACAACCAGTGTGCATAGCCTCCGCACACAACGGCTTCTCTGTGCTGCAGAGACCAGGTCTGACGCTCCATCATATCGAAGCACTTTGTAGGCGCCCTCCAGCTTGCCTCGCCGGATGCGAAAGTGTGTAGATTGAACTGCGACTTGTCCTTGTCCGCGCCGATCATTAGCACTTTGAAGGCCAGACTGCCATCAGCGGCAATGCTTGGTACGATGTCACAGCCGTAGACGTCGGAACAGCTGAACCTGCTTTGGCAGTTTAGCTCGGGCAGCACGTCGCATCTGCCGGCGAGCGGGTTGCACACGGCCAAGCCGACGATGGGGTTGCATGCGGGCGCCAAGCTGAAGGTCTTGCGTTCCAAGATGTTGTCGCGCGTGTACAGTAGCGCGAGAAGGAGACCCCCGCGGGTGGCGAGCGGCACGGCATGGTCGACGACGGCCGCGGCATCATTGGCATGGAGGAAGGAGCTGACGGCACGGGGACAAGTGCCGAGCAACGCAGGCCCAGGCAACGGGACGAAGGCTAGCTGTCCAGAGGAGTTCGTGGGGCTCGACCCTGCCGTTAACCTCGTGCCGAGGCATCGCTTGGTGAAGAAGCCGACCACGACGGAGGGCGGCCACTGGCGCCGGAGGAGGAAGTAGGGATTGACTATCAGGCGGCGCCAGCGCTTGCAGGTGGTGGCGCAACGGAAGAGGGTGGCTACGTCGTCCAGGCGCAGGAGGATCTCGCGGACGGCATCGTCGGAAGGGGTCGTCGTCGACTCTGCCATCTCGATCTAGGGTTTAGATCCTGCTAGCTCCGTTGCCTTGAGAGAACATGTGTACGTAATATTTTTTTTTTTTGACACTGTAATCCGCTCTTTATTCATAAGATAAAATCAAGTTACAAGTCACGAATGAACCGACCTTACAGAACTGAAAAGATAGGATAAAGCTATGCAAAAAACCAGCGCCTATCCTCCTCCTTCGACACCACCGAAGCGAACACCAAAGGGGCGGAAGACAGATCACCACATCACCCGAGCTCGACGCGGCTCCATCGCTGATCAGCAGCTTTTCGGACCTCCAAAATAGTTTGCCAGAGGCAAAACCATTGCCGTTGAAAGAATCAGACCGGGGCAACATGTCCCCGGACACGTGATCGAACGCCAGAACTGACACCCCCGCATGACTACAACGTCGGGAGAGGAAATCAGAACTGCCAACTTCCATCCACAAACCCAGCACAGGATACACCATCTTCCATCTGTCACCTGCGCAGACGATCGTCTGCACGTACTCCTGGACAACACATTCTTCCTGCTCCACCATGACGTCGGAGGGAACGCCGTAGCAACGGGGACAGAGCAGAAGGTGGGACACACCTGATGGGATCGTCGCCTCCGCCTCGACGACACCATCCAAGAACCCTAAAGCCGCCAATCCGAGGAATCGGCAAACACACGATGCCATCAGCTCCGAGACGCCGCCATGAAGGACACCGCCGGTGTGGGAGTGAAGCTGAGACAGATTTATTCGTCCGGGCGCCACTTCCACCACCCCAACGGCGCTCCACGACCTACAAAACCAAACCCTAACTACAGAGCGGAGAGACCGGATCCCCCCTCCCTCCCACCGCCGGAGCAGCAGGCAGAGGGAGAGGGACCAGCAAGAACGCCGGTGGAGATCGGGCGGTAAAGGCGTCGCCTCCCTGGTCGCCTTTGCCTGGCGGCTAGGTCACTTACATGTGCACGTAATATAAACACGATCGAGTACATAACTAGGTAGGATCGATGCGTACATAGCTTATCTACCTAGAGTTTTCCTTACGTACGACACCATAGTTGGGACATACTATTTATGTATTGTACTCGAACTTAGCTATCTATCCTTTCCTTTTCCTCAACAGTTAGACCACCCCAACCGCCATAGTTTGCTAGAGCTTGTGAAGTTGTGATAGATCGACGCCATGGATGTGGATCAAGAGAAGGCCGAGGCTCACGCGAGAAGAGAATGGCCGTGCTCCTGAAAGGAGAGGCGCACTGGAACCTTAACCAAAACAAGTATGACCAGAGGCACACCAAAGCTACTCTCCTACACTACACTCGGGTGTAGTTACACCCACGTGTGTTACACACGATATAATTAGTATCTATCATACGGAGAGTATATACATGTAGTATGGACTATGGAGTATTTATGACTATTTTGGTAGTATATATACGGGACGCGTCTAGCGAACGGCCGGCCGTTGCTTCGCGCATCCGAACGGCAGGCCGGAAAAGGCAAGTATCTGTCCCCAGACCCCCGACCTGACCAAAAAAGGAAAGTGCCAAGTCCTCCTGGAAAAAATCGAGTCGTCGTCCACAACCCACTCCTCCTTTACCCAGAGCCAGATCGCACCCAGTTCGCGCGGCCGCGCAGCCAGCCTGCATCTCTGGCGACGGCGTGCTCCACCTCCCAGCTTATCCCGTCGAGGACTCAGCCCTCGTGCATCCTCGTGAGTCGCGACTGACCGTCCCCCGCCTCCCAATCCCGTGCTCCTCGCCGCCGGGAAGCCTCGACGCCTTGCTGCCGTCCTGGAATCCCTCCGCCACCAGCCCTATATCCAGCGCCGCCCAAAGCCGCCCTCCACCGCACCCATGCTCCAGCACACCTGCAACTCCCTCGGCGAGATCGAATGCCACCGGCCCCCTTGCTCCGTGCACACCCCTCCGACCTCCACTGCGAGATCTAGCTCTACCGTCCCCAAGGTACGCCTGCGGCGGGCGCCGGCCTCCTCTAGGTGGCGCACTGGATTTCGGGAAGGAAGAAGAGAGAGATGCGGGAGGAAGAAGATAAGGATGAGAAAGATTTGGGGAGAGATAGGGGTCCCACACGTACGAAAAATGGTACTTGCTTAATATGCCAATTTGTCCCTAAAATCGTACTCCTATAATAGTTGCTCAGATCTCTCACATACGGTAAGAGAGATTTAGCAACTTTTTTAGGCGCCGAAGCAACATACTTAGGCTATGAAGCTACTTCTTGGGCGCCGAATCGACTTTTGTAGGAGACGAAGCAACATTTTCGGTGATGCCGCGGAGGATTGTGTCGAGCCAGGGCCCGGGCTCCATTAGGGGGTGGCCGAGGAGATGCCAGGCCCCGTTGTGCCGGTGGTGCTCTCGCCGTCGCGAAGTGGTCCCCGGATGACGGCGAGTCCGACCGAAGCCCGACGTCGCCGCTGGACCACAAGGCGCTCCTGGTAGGCTCCCCGCGCTCGCCGAGGACCTGGGACTCTGAGTCGGTGGTCTCGGCCTCGTGGTGGATGTCACTCTCGTCGGGGTGTGATGGCGCCAAAGCAACATTGTTGGTGATGAAGCAAGTTTTGTGGATATCGAAGCACCATTTGTAGGAAACAAAGCAACTTTTGTGGGCGACGAAGCAACTTTTATGGGCGACGAAGCAACTTTTGTGCGTGATGAAGCAGTATTTGTAGGCACCGAAGCAACATTTGTGGGAGACCAAGCAACTTTTGTGGTCAATGAAGCAACATTTGTGGGAGAAGAAGCAACTTTTGTGGGCTACGGAACAACTTTTATTGACGACGAAGCAACATTTGTGGCCGCTGAAACAATATTTGTTGGCGCCAAATCAACATTTGTGGGCGACGAGTAATATTTGTGAGCGCCGAAGCAACATTTATGGGAGCCGAAGTGCGATAAAGCAACTATGGTGCGCTACGAAGCAACTTTGGGCACGACAAAAACACTAGGTTTAGAACAATGGTAGGCAATTTTTCGACAACATGTGACGACTTCACAAAAATAATAGTTAGTTACGTACTAGCTTTTTTTTGAAAAGCAAGTGTAGTGCGCCACAAAACAAATTGACAACATCGGTACCCAACTCCAAAATAGTTAAAATCAACTTTGTTATGTTATGGTTCAATTTTGGTGTAAGATGAGGCAGCTTCACAACGGAGGTAAGCAACTATACAAGCAAAAATAAAAATCATTCAAGACTGCCCAGCAGGAAACATAATTTCATTGCCTAAACACATTTAAAAATAACTTATACCAAAATAGTTGCCTGCATTGTTACATAATTGCATGTCGTGGATATTCAGAAGTGACATTCAGTTGGCAAAAAAAGCCCACTGAACCAATAAAATTGCCTCACTTGTGATTTTAATTGCCTAGAAAATTCTTTTAAAGAGGGAAAGCACAATGCATAACCGCCTATCGCCATAATTTAAAAATGTGTAGATAATGATTTAAACTTGCCTGAAAACACTAGTTAAATGCATGAAAAATTTACTTAGTTGCCACAAGGACTTCTATGTCGGCCTGAAAACCCTACTTAGTTGCCTGACAGTGATTTAAAATTTGCGTGGGAACACTACTTAGTTGCCTCGATGCACATATTAGTTGTCCCAAACACTATTTAGTTGCCTAAAGCACTTTTAAGTTGGCCTGAAAACCCTACTTAGTTGCCTAAAAAACAACAACGAATTTCTAGACAATGATTCAAAATTTGCCTGAAAGCAGTGATTAATTGGCCTGAAAACACTAGTTAAATGCATGGAAAAATTACTTAGTTTCCTCAAGGACTTCTATGTCGTCTTGAAAACCCTACTTAGTTGCCTGACAGTGATTTAATTTGCGTGGAAACACTACTTAGTTGCCTCGATGCACATATTAGTTGTCCCAAACACTATTTAGTTGCCTAAAGCACTTTTAAGTTGACCTGAAAACCTACTTAGTTGCCTGAAAAACAACAACGAATGTCTAGACAATGATTCAAAATTTGCCTGAAAGCACCGATTAATTGGCCTGAAAACACTAGTTAAATGCATGGAAAAATTACTTAGTTGCCTCAAGTACTTCTATGTCGGCCTGAAAACCCTACTTAGTTGCCTGATAGTGATTTAAAATTTGCGTGCAAAACTACTTAGTTGCCTCGGTGCACATATTAGTTGTCCCAAACACTCTTTAGTTGCCCCAAAAAAACCAGTTAATTGCGTGAAAGCATTACTTAGTTGGACTTGCCTGAAGACACCACTTAATTGCGTGAAAAGCATTACTTAGTTGCCTGAAGACCCACTAAAAAGGCTGATTGATTTCCCATGTGTAGTAATCCCATGTATCATCGCGCTCCGGGCCCTGTGCATCTCCATAGAACAAGCACACCCACAAAATCTACAAAACTAAACACCAAAGCACGAGCATGCAGGTTTTGAAGGCAAATTAAAGGTGGAAGGCAAATTAAAGGTGTTATATGCAACTTAGTTAAAGTGACAGGCAAGTTCATCATAGAAAAGATGATCGTGTACTACGATTTACCAGGAATTGATCTGAGCATAATTAGCGAGACAACAATTCAGAGAGTAACTAGCAAACGAAGAGAAGACACCACAATTTTCTCTTTCCTGGAAATAACTAGACCATCGCGCACATCTGTAGAGCTACAATGCAACCAAGCCAAATTTAGAGAGAAAAAAGATCAAGTAAAGCCAGATTTGGTGGCTGTCTAGGATGAGCTTTTGGACTAGTGGCCTATGAGCGTGGGATACGGATGCCTAACAGTGGAGGAGCACGGCAGCTCGATGACGGGACCAACGGACTGTGGTCATGGACTTGATCAGATGGAAGGGAGCTCTGGGAGGCGAGCACGGCGGCCATCTCGTTGCATGGAGAAAAGTGTAAGAGGGCGGTGGCGTGCACGGAGGATGGTGACGACAGAGAGCTCGTGGCGGCCGGAGATGGGTACGGGGCCGAGAGCCATGCGGCAGCGCAGAGGCAGGATGTAGGAGGTCCTGTCGGCCGCGGCAGGAGGTAGGAGGTCCGGTCGGCGGCGGCCGCGCAGGGGTTGGAGATCAATGATTTTGTGTCCAGTCTCGCCGGCGCTCGCTCTGGTGTCGTAGCCGCCAGGAGAACTGGGTCCTCCGCCCTGATGTGCGCGAGGGTGGAGGTACGGAACGGCGCGACGCAGAGGCAGGAGCCGCCGAGCCGGGCCGGCGGCGGGGGAAGGCATGGGATCGTGGTCTCGATCTCTAAGATGATTTGGGAAGAAGATAGAAGGTAGGAGGCGAAGTGAAGACGGGACACACGTGCACTCGAGTAAGCGTTCACTTCAACCAAACAACGCACGCGCGTTTAGAAGCTTTTAGGATACTGCTTTTAAGGTAGTATGTATAATTTTTTAACATACTTCTACCGGTTCAACCATTTGAAGTTGTTAAAAAATCAAAACAAAAATTGGGAATGCACCCCATCCGCGGCCGCCCCCACCCCATCTCCCGCCCCTGCCGGAGGAAGCTGTCGGTCAAAGCCCTCTCGGGAGACGGCGGTCGGGGATTTCGTCTCCTGGTCCTTTCTTGCGACTCGAGACCTACGGCCAGAGCGTAACGGCGGCCCTGCATGTTGGCTGCGTGTGTGGCGGAGATCAGACTTCGAGACGGCGGACCAGAGACGGTGGTCGCCCTTTTTCGATGGATGAGTACGGCAGTTGGCGAGGGCCGGGTGTATATTCAGCAGAATATGGAACGAGAAAAAGAAAACAAACTGGTAAACAGGATATAATGATCAAGTGATGCTTCGCACATATATCGAATGTCTCGCCTCAGGTTTTGTTTAGTATCGCGAACAATAAGAACCATGTACGGGAACTAAGAGGTTTACTCGAATAAGGGTGGGAATCATTATGGGTGTCCACGGCTCCGCGAATGATTATTGACCGTAAGGTGTTCCGGGTCATGTGCGCCCGTTATCGAACATATAGGGTAGAAGGTTGGAAACATGAGAAAGAGTCACCAGAATAGTGGGGCACCACCAATTGCCTTGGAGGGCAAGAAATGGGGGGGGGGGGGGGGGGGGGGGACGAATTGGGCCCAAAGCCATAGACGGAGCCGCCACCCCCCTTTACTTGGGGGGCAAGGTACCCAGGTTCGGTCAGGCCTAGCCCCTCCTCCTCCAATATAATGGAGAGGAGGGGCAGCCCCTCCTCCCACGCGTTGAGTTGTAGAGGATGCCCCTTCCTCTCATTCAGATTGTTTGTTTTGAGGTGTCCTCTTTGGACATATCTAGATATTTCTCTCCCATGTGTTGCGATCTCCACCATACGTATCACGACACCTCACGCGCTCTGAACGACGAAGCGCTGCTAGACTGGTGGAGATGTACATGTGAGAACTCTCAGAGGATCATACATTGATCCTATTCGAGCAAGATGCTGACGTTGGAGAACTGGACGCATGAATCAGCAACATCCGCACTGCTAGGCTTAGCTGTGAGGATCTTATACATGCTTCATCAACATATAATTCCGCTACACGGTGTTGGTATGAATCTAGATTTCAAACTATATCCAAATCTAGATATGTTCTTTGCTTGTTCCTTCATAGCTAGATCTTGGTGGTTCTTGTAGCAGGAAATATTTTGTTTTTCATGCACGTAACGCTACAATTTATTAACAAAATGGGACCGAAAATATTTATTAAACTTAGCACTTGAGTTGTCAATTCAACACACTTGGATAAATACTTGTATGACGGAATTTATTAGTAGGAAAGTGATATGGTATAACCATGAAGTAAATGATTGCAGCGGGAGTAGTGTAAAGAGAGCAACAATGACGAACAACATAGGCATGGGGGTAGATAATGATTGTTGCGAGAATGAATCAGTTATGTAATAGTCATAACATAGGGTGATATGAAACTGGCTCCAATTCATTAATCATATGTAGGCATGTATTTCATAAACAGTTGTGCGTGCTTGCATTAAGAACTTGCAAAATTTGTTTTGTCCTACTCCCTCTGTTCCAGATTCTAGGGCTTAATCTAAAAAGCAATTAGTCCCAAAACTATCCACCTCATATGCACTAATTATCTCTCAGTTAGTGGCTGGTTGCCTTTTCCTACCAATGCATGCTAGATTTTAGCCGCAATCATTTAGCATCTTGGGCCAAGATATTTGCAAATTAAGCCCTAAAAACTGGGACGGAGGGAGTAACATCATTTTTCAGCTGGGCCACTTATTAAATTTAACATAATTAAATTGCTCATTTACAAAAGTAAAACATTGTCACTCAATGAACACATGTAATTCTCACATTATCATTCCCTTTGATACCCCAACCACGTCACCTTAGGGTTTGTGTTGCAGAACGATAATAGGTGCATATACAACTTGCAAATGTGATTCAAACCATAATATTATCATTAAAACATAAAGAGTTCGGACCTGAAATCATGGCAATGGGTACCTAGTGACCAGCATTAAGCATAGCAAAGTTATGGCAACATCAATCTCAGACATGATGGATAGTAGGCATCAAGCCCTAGCAAATCGGGCATGTATTCCATAATCAATCTCATCCAGTATCCACATATATGCCTACAACGGGATTACTCACACATGATTGTGAGAAACATGATGGGCATGATGAAAGAGATTGGTGACGATAACGGAGACGATTTCCCTTATCCGGAGGCCAAGATCAGCGTCTAGATTAGCACTCCCAAAGGTGAACAGGGGTGGTGGCGGCTCCTTATCCCTCCATTCCGTAAAATAAAGCGTATATTTTTTTCAGAAGTCTAACCATGTGAAGTTTGACCAAGCTTTTAGGAAAAACTACCAATCTCTACAATGTACAATAAGTCTTATTAGATATACATTATTTTATTAGATATACATTATTGAATATATTTTTCATACCATATTTATGTAGTAATATTATTCTTGATAGTTTATTCTATAAACATGCTCAAGATTTAAATTTCTTAACTTTAAACAAAATGTATACGGCTTATTTTACGGAACGGAGGTAGTAAAACGATCCTTAAAATAACCATTTGAAATCAGCACTTGACGCGCAATGTACCAGCAGAATATATAGCACTTTACTCAAATTTTCTTGGACAAAAAATGATTAGTCAAATTCAGTAAACCGCGTGCATCTATTTTACTCTATTAAGAGCCACCAAGACGCAGCATGAAGAAGGTCGGCCAATCTATCTCCATCTCCATAGGAATAATCCCCTCACGAGCACGGGTAGGAAACTGGTCCGTTGCCTCTTCTAATGTCCCGGTGTCAAGATGAGCAATGTGCGTGCCGTAGCTCTCTGTGATGAGCATTGTGCTGCTCCTCTCTCCGGACCAAATGCATGACGGCCACGAAAACTGTTCGATTAGCTCGGTTAGTTTGTGGTCAATCTCCCTAGTGCGGACCCAAACCTCATCAACATCTCCCTAGAAGCCGGCCACGGTACGTGCAGAGCGACAAGCGTGTGCCATTTGATGTGGTGACAAGACGGTCCGCGCCCGAAAGGCGACGTGCGCGTGCCCTTGGAGGGTCATGGTAATACCTATCTTTTGTCGGACTAAGGAGTTTCGTCAAGGAGACATGCCCTGACTCGACGTCGACATTGAGGACGTGGAAGTGGTCTGACTTGCTGACAAACAACCAGTGTGCATGGCCTCGGCACACAACGGCTTCTTTGTGCTCCATGAGCCAAGTCTGGCGCTCCATCATGTCGAACAGTCGAAGCACTTTGTAGGCGCCCTCCAGCTCGCCTCGCCGGAGGCATAAGCGTGGAGATTGTACTGCGCCTTGTCCTTGTCGGCGCCGATCATCAGCACTTTGAACGCCGGACTGTCGTCACCGGCAATGATCGGTACGATCTCACTGCCGTATTTGTCGGAAAATCCGAATTTGCTTTGGCAGTTTAGCTCGGGCAGCACCTCCCACGTGCCGGCGAGCAGGTTGCAGACGGCCAAGCCGACGATGGGGTTGCACACAGGCTCGAAGCTGAAAGTGTTGCGTTTCAGGTCGTTGTCGCGCAGATACAGGCGCACCAGAAGGAGGCCGCCGCGCTTGGCCAGCGGTGAGGCACGGTCGAGGAAGGCCGAGGCAGCGGCATCATGGGCATGGATGAAGGAGCTGAGGGCACGGGGACGAGTGCCGAGCAGCGACGACCCAGGCGACGGGACGAAGACGAGCTGGCTAGAGGAGTCCGTTCCCGTGAGGAGCATCCCTGGTAACCTCGTACCCTGGCATCGCTTGGTGAAGAAGAAGCCGACGAGGGAGGGCGGCCACTGGCGCCGGAGGAGGAAGTAGGGTTTGGCTATCAGGCGGCGCCAGCGCTTGCAGGTGGTGGCGCAACGGAATAGTGCGGCTAAGTCGTCGACGCGCAGGAGGATCTCGCCGACGACATCGTCCGATGGAGTTGTCGTCGTCGACTCTGCCATCTCGATCGAGCGATCGATCTTGCTAGCTCCGTTGCCTTCGGATAACATGTATATAAACACGACGGAGACGTAGGAATAAGACACGACTAGCTATATATAGCTAGAGTTTGCCTTGCCTACGACAAGATACTTTCCTTTTCCTTTCCTTTTAAATTAATCTGTATTGTACTCGAATTGGTCACCTTGCTGCTTTTCTTGATATTGCACAATATCAGATGCATGTAAACCAGATGTTCTTTTCAGCCTGCCTATTTGCAGAGGATAACGCAAAAAGATCAGCAAGGCCGAACTCGTCGCTTTCCCAGCAGATCGCTGCCCAAACTCGTCGAATCCCCAGCAGATTACTGAACCATGGCTCTTTTTTTTTATGCCTCTGGATTGGTACAGCTGTAGTATCTGAACTTAACACACCAACTCACACCACACGCACACACACCCTAGTGTGCAAGCTAAGACCTACAGATCTATACAAACTCCACGAGTTTTGTGACTCCTATCGCTGTGGCTCGAACGCGTGCTGAGAGAGGCCAGCAAAGAATGTTATACTATCCATAATAAGCTAAGCTACTGATGCACCCATGTAATACTGATTCAACTCGAATACATCTAAAAAAGGATTCGAGTGCTATCATCATGGAGCAAATATATTAACAGTACATCAATGAATAACTGAACAACGTGAAAATTTTAGCCCCTGAAAGAAATTAGCAGGTTTCATCAAGCAGAGTAGCAGGGTTTTTTTTTTGGAACCATGCAGAAGAACTGCACGTGTTATATTAAGAACAAAACGTCCAAAAGAAGGCCGAGAGAGTTTACAAAAATAGTAGCAGGTTTCATGGAGTATCAGGTTTTAGTTCACAAACAAATCCACTTTGTTCCATGTGCATGATTCTAGTTCTATTCCATTGCATCGGTATGTTAAGATATACTCCAAGCTAAATACTCCAAGTTATTCTGGAGTATCATGATTACACACACAATTTCTGTATTAAATACTCCAACTCTAAGCACAGTAATACTTGCAAGTCTATGTTTTGATATAAAATTGAAATTTCAGTATACAATAAACTACCCATTAAACACTGTCATGATGAATTCCTTGTATTCTTCAGTCCACACTAAATTACTCTAGCACCAAACATGTAAGCACCATATTACATTCAGTCATGATCAATTCTTTGGCCACAGAACATACCGATTGATGGAATGTGCAGGCCATGCCTTACAGATCAAGAGCAGCTAGGCCCTCTTGCTCAGATATATCAGGCGGCTGCTGAATCCTTTGGCACAGGTACACAAACAATCTTGAAGGAAGTCACCTGTGTATGGCAGATAGTAAGCTAGTGCTTCACAACAGGCTGGGCGTTCATGACTCCATACGAGTATATCAGGTCCAGCACTCTTCTGTGAGTAAGTCTCTTTTGACTGAAAATTCTACAGTACCTCAGACCATCTAACCACTGACCTGACAACACAAAAAATGCTGCCATGTTCACATATAAATACAGCAGCAATAATCTATTCTAGTTTACAAAATTCATTTCTTCTACTAGTGCCATTTGCATTGCAGATTTTGCTATAAAAACGGGTATAAAGTAATAATTATTAGCAACACAACATTATGCCGTGAAACAAATAGCGAGCACACTATACTTGGAGAAGGGATATTAGTCAGTCACCGCTTCTACACTATCACATTACCAAAAAGACGATGTTGCAGGTCGCGAACATGCAAGCAACCTACTAAAAAAGGTTCACAGCCCCTCTGAATTTACAAGTTCGAGTTCTTGTGCTAGTGTGCACTTAAAGTTTCTACCATAGCAAAGCATATAAATTGTAAGCTCTTACCAACACACAAATTGTGTTGCAAAATAAATAACAATACCATTGTACTCAGAGAAGGAGCATTAGGAAGTAAACATCTAAAAACAAAAAAGGACGGCACATAATAAACTGGTGTTGCAGTTCGAGAACATTCGAGGAGGCTACTGAAAAAACGACAACTAATATAACCAGACTATATGATGCTGGAATTACTAGCACTTGGTGTATCAGCAGAATGACAACCTTCTTGCACTGGCCACACGGGGATAACAGGCCAAGCTCTCCTCATATAACATACTCCCTCCGTTCCAAATTAATTGACTTCTATTTGTCCAAATGTGGATGTATCTATACTTGTAACATGTCTAGATACATCCACATGTGGATAAATGGAAGTCAATTAATTTGGAATGGAGGGAGTAGGAACAAGCGGAATGATCTCACCATCCAGTCTACTTAGCTCCCCCACTGACTGGTCTTTGGAGAATTTAGAATTATGCCCTTGACAGCTCCCAAGGTGTAGCCCATCAAACGAATACAGATTCTGAACTGTTTGGTTGGCCGGATCATATATACCTATTTTCCTACCGGTGTTCAGCAGGATCTTCTTGTCTTCCGGATAAACAGCCAACGGCACCACAACATTTGTACTGAGAGAATAGTCAGGCGATGCTTCCAAGTGAATTATACACGCTCTGTCCCATGTGCCACGCTCTAGCCTCCATACGTCTAAATTGTTTGCCACTGGATCTGCAAGAACAGCGCATAACGCTCCCTGGAGCTC
This sequence comes from Poa pratensis, assembly GCA_947311845.1. Lineage (NCBI taxonomy): Eukaryota > Viridiplantae > Streptophyta > Magnoliopsida > Poales > Poaceae > Poa > Poa pratensis. The sequence continues at coordinate 123,535,442 of CAMZMU010000074.1, read as the reverse complement.
TACCACAAATGCACGGCATGGGCTCGTGCCCCTCCATACCGCGATGCACGAAGGGCAAGGGATGGTATCGAACAGTCTTGTAGCGATATTGAAAGAGAGGATGGCTCGTTCATAGCTCTGCCCCAGCCTTGGATCACTCATCCAGTACAACACACCTCCAACATACGCGGGCGGCATGTCATTTACGGGCAGAAGCGGTACTCGAATCAAGTAATCACGAGCAAGTTCCATGGAGTTACACCACCTCAGCTCACATACCGACCTATATCGACGAGAGTCGAAGTTCTTCTGTTGATAGACGATTTCCACAATAACGTGCTCACGAGACAAAGGGTCGAAAGTCAGGCCGACATTCTTTCTGCCGACTGCAAATGCGTGTTGTTCTGGCCCATATATTCTTCGAAACGGTAGGTGCATCTGCGGTACCGGGTTACAGTAGACCCTGTGGAAACCTGTGCCTGGGTTGTAGATATAGTCTTTTGTTGCAGTGCTCACCAGGTTCATCCCGTGGCAAGGCTTTGAGCAGACCACCTTTGTATCAAGCCACACACAATTACTAGGAGCTTCACTAAGCCATGTATCCAAGGGAGTAAAACGGAAGGCTGATTGTCCAGTGCCCCTGCCCACAAGCATCAGCTTTGGCCTTCTGCCTATGTTCTTATAGTCAAAGTATAACTGCATGAAGCTTTCACTCTTGATCAACCAGAGCCACTGCTTGCAGATCAATTTTGACTGTATGACTGATTTAGCTGGGAGACGGAGTAGGATCTCTTTCACCGCCTTAGACAGGGTAGACGACAAAGCTATCTCCTCATCTGTTTTATGCATTGGAGCAAGGCAGTCTTCAAACAAAGCGAATCTTGAAGGCGATGTGCTTGTCTCAGAAAGAATGGTTTCCAGATCCCGAGAACTGAGGTCGTAGGTGTGAACCTTTCTTTCAAACTTCTCGTGAACCTTGTGCTTGCAAGTAGTGATGATTATCTTATTCTCTGACCTGCCATTGTCAATAGAACCAATAACTCTCACGGTCTGTGGCTCGCGTAATTCTCTCCCCATGAGAGACCCTGATAAATCGATTCGGTGATCCAGCGACCAATCGACAGAGCTATATTCTAGGAGCCTCCAAATCTCCAGAGTGCTACCATAAGGGTTACTGCGACGGTCTCGAACCAGACACAGCTGGTTATCCATCTCCACTAGGTGACACACTGACACTGGTGGAGCCTGGGGAGCAAAGGGAAGTTGAAATGCTGGTAGTGCGGGAGCAAAGGGGAGATGAAATCCTGGTAGTGCCAGGGAGCAAAGGGGGGTTGATATGCCGGTGGTGCTGAGAAGGGAAGATTTTGCCCAAAATCCAATTCCGAGAAGAGAGGTGCTCGGACACGTCTGAATGTCTCTTCCATGACAGAAAAGTATATGATGGTGCCTCTTGGCCGTTTCAAGAGAAGCTGAGGCTGGATCAACCAGTGCAGGAACCCGTTCGCAAACACTGGAGCTAACCTCTGTTCGTGGGCGTTACACACGGCAGAAGCTGCAAATCTTCGCAACCCAAAGGGCACCCCTCCAGCAGCCGGCCTCCACCGATACCCATGGCTGCCTCCAGGCGTGTACACCTCACACCTGATCGTATCAGGCTCGCCACGGGACCGGTACATCTCATTGATCAACCTCACCACCTTGTACTCCCTTGTGTGGGCATCGTATCCCAGTCCGGTACTGATGCAGTGCGCCGCCACGGCGGGGGCGGAAGGTGGCAGAGGCTTGACTGCACGTGTTGCTGCATTGCAGATGTAGTGCGCCTTGGCGAGAGCATCGTACAGGAGGGTGAGGCCATGGCACGTTGCAGGTGTCAGCACTTCTACTCGTTTGCCGCGGGCATAGTTCAGGGTGAACATCAGCTCGTCGTCTCTGGGGCCTTGCGCCAGCGAGCAAGAGTACACCGCCATGGCTTCAAACCTTGCAGTGGGGAGAAGTGCAGCAGCTTCAACGGCACCCCTGCTGCCCTGGTGATCGCCCGGTGGAGTCTGCAGAACTCCTCAGAGGACAGAAGCGTGGCCCAGGAGCGGCAGACGGCCCGGAAGCGGGCGATGGATTTGATGGGAAGCCGCAGCAGCACCTCCGTCATGATGTCCTCCGCAATAGACGCCCTGCCGGCCTTCCGGCGCTTGTTGCTAGGCATGGCATTGGTCTTCTTCTCAATGTTACGCATCATGCCTGTCACCACAATGTCTGCTACTTCCAGTCGATCAGGTAACTTGGAGAGCCAACGTCTGCAACGAAATTAACAAATAGTTCTATCTCAGGATAGAAAAGCTAGATTCATGAGGTCAGCAGGAGGGTATTTAAACTCAATTTTAGTTTTACTTTCAATTCTTTCAATTAAGATGCTGCTGTTTTCTACTACTACTATATACACAAAATTTGGAGGAAATCGGATAGAACAGCTATCAATTACAGAATTAAGGTGGGGATGGATATTCCCCACGGTGGTTAGCATACAGATTGGTACTACCGTTTAATTGGGTCAACTCAGAATAGATCAGACATGAATAAGGCCAATTCAATCTGACAGGAATACCGGATATGATTTGTTCCCCATGGTGACAATTTTGTCCACTAAAAAAACAATGGAGATTAATCCAAGCAAGCGAGAGCCTACTTACCAGCGTATTAGTACAAATCTATGGCAGTCCGGGAAGAAATCGATCTTCGCTCGAGGTCCAGGCGAGTCCGGCTCCGGCCGGCGGGGGATCTTTATCGACGAGCAGAAGGAGTAATACGCAGCACGGAAGACAGAAAACGAGATTAACAAAGAAAAACGAACTGTCAGGGATCGACGCCATACCAACGAAACCGGAGGAGAATCGGCGTCCAAGACTGCGGATCGATCTCCCTCGGGCGAGTTCTTCGGCGGGAGGGGAGCGGCTGGTTCGTCGGCGCGGGCGGAGAGTTCTTTTGTTTTCTTCCTCGCGGGATTTATTTATAACTAAAGAAAAATAGATTTGTCTGTTGCTGGATTTGAACGTCCTGATTTGCCACGTCGAGGCTAAACCCTAGACCCTAGAGTTCGTTTCTGCTCCAAATTTGTTAGGGTGGAAACCGATTGGATACGTATCGGATATTGTCGTTTCCATGATATCGGAGAGTTAGTGTTTTTCATTTTGGCGAATATTTTTAGGAAAACGCTATGGAACAGCCGGAGGACGGAACGTCTCGCGTCCTTCGCATCCTGCGTGCCACGCGTGTCTCCTGTGGACCCCACCCAAGACACGTCTTCCTCTACCCCATCTCTATCCTCTTGGATTCGAGAGAAATCGAGGACATCCCCGTCCCCGAGCGGCGCTCCCCACCTCTGCAGCTCTGCTACCTTCCGATGTCCGCACCGTGAGCACCCAGGCTAGGCTCCGGCGGCTGATACGTGCATTTTATATCATCATCTATACCACTTATACCACTATATTAGGATGTTATTTGCATTATATATCATTGTTTTTACATGTTTTAGATGATTTAGGGGACTTTCCTACAAAGTCCCTATTTTTGGTATTTAATTTCTGGGAGGCAGAAAACCTTTTTTCTTGTTTTTAATGTTTCAGGAGCTACAGGGACCCAAATGGAAAAAGGAAAATTGCACAGCTGGTTTTTCATCGGGAGAACAGCAGTGGGAAGAAGATCGAAGGGAGGAGAGCCACGAGGCCCAAAAGAGGGGGGCCCACGCGGCCAGATTCTTTGGCCGCGTGGGGCCCACCATCTGGAGCCTCGGGCACTTCCTCGCCTGGGGCTTTTTAACGAGGTCTCCGTCTCGCCCGAAAAGTAACGCCCTAATTTTTACGAGACTATCCGAGGTCGCGGCGGCGGCGAAACTCCTGATTCCCTCCGAGGGGGATCAGATCCTGCTGCTCCGGAGCTCCGGAGAAGGGGGAAATCATCGTCATCGTCATCACCTCTCCTCCTTGGCGTGGGAGGAGGCCTCTACATCATCACCATCACCAAGACCAGCACCATCTCCATCATCATCTCCGTGATCCACTCCGTCCCCCTCGTAGTTTGAGAGTTGCTATACCCTAGATACTTGTCTTGTGCTACTATTCATGTTTGTGATTGAGTACTTGTCATTATTTGGTGAAGTTATATTTTCAGATTGTGTTGTACCACTTATGCCACTGAATATCATCATGTTTGCACGTTGTGAGTAGTTCCCGTATGTTCCTGAGGGCATAGGATGAATTGGCAATGATTTATATATGACATGTGTTGGTATTTTGTCTAGTGTTTATCTTTTTGTGTGATTCTATGATGGTGTTGTGCGAACGTCGACTGCACAACACTTCACCTATATGGGCTCATAGGAGAACACCGTAGTGTAATGGCGTGAGGGAGACTTGGGAGGACACGAAAGCCTGAGACCGAATCATTAAGTTACTTTACGGGGTATTAGTATCGGGGACCTAGAGCGTAATGCTATGGTGGGATTTTATATCTTAATAATTCTTGTGCTGTCATTTAATTGGCCACATGATCCATCATAAGGGGTTTAGTCTATTTATTTAGCTGTACCTAATAATAGCTCCGTCCGAAGAAGATTAAAACTAGACAAGATATTCAACGTGTTGTTTAATAAATCTATATGCCTAGCAATATCCATGCCGCCCTCGGGAACGTTTTCCACATATAAGTTACACATCACTTGAGCTTGTCCTCTTACACATAGAGGATTGGGCTTTCTCTCTTTGAGAGCTTTTACTTGTTACCATTTACCTGCTGCATTGTTACTGTCTTGCAATTATACAATCGAAAATACCAAAAACACTTGCATCTTTTATTGTCTATTTATCATTTCTAATAACCAATACCTTCAGCTCCTCGTGGGTTCGACAACCTTTTCTATTCGAAAGGTACTACAATTGATCTCCTGCACTTGGGAGTCATCAAGATACTTTTCTGGCGCCGTTGCCGGGGAGCGTAGCGCTATTGGTAAGAAGTTTGGTAAGGAAACTTGAAAGGTGAATTTTATTTACTGTTTTATCTCATTGCTACTATGGCATTTATGAATCGTGCCTCGCTGCATCTTGCTCTATATGAAAGTGCTTATGCTCCTAAAACTGTTGAAACTACTGTGCCTGAGATACCTAAAGTGGGATATAAAATTCCCGTTGGTCATGTTAAAAGAGTTATGAAAAATCCATTTACAGGGATGGAACTAAATCTGCACGTGAACACATGGAAACAATTGAGGCTATATGTGGTTTATTTAGACTTCCTGGTATTTCTGAAGATCAGGTAAAAAGGAAGCTGTTATATCTGTCTTTATCTGGTAATGCTCGTATTTGGTTCAGGTCTTTAGATGAAGAAGTCACTATGGACTGGAGTATTTTGAGGAAGGTTTTCTTTCTTAAGTATTTTACTCCTAGAGAAGCTTATGAGAACCGCTGCTATATATTTAATTTCTGGCCACATCTGGGAGAAAGTATTACTCAAGCTTGGGGGAGGTTAAAGGAACTCCTCCGCAAGAATCCTTGTCATGATCTTACAAGGAAAATTATTCTGATAAACTTTTATGTGAGGCTACCAAGGCAACAAAAGGAATTTCTGGATAATTCATCTAGTGGAAGCTTTACAAATAATACTGAAGAAGAAGCATGGAATTTATTGGAGACTATTTCTGAGAATACTGGTCATTGGGATCTTGATAAAGGTAATGAGCCCTATCTGGACTATGAGTATTCATGTGTAGAGAATTTCTCTACTTCTACCTTGTTTAAAAATCTGAGTGATACTTTTAATCTTGATCCTTATGTTATAATTGAGGTAGCTAAATCTTTTGCTAATCATATTGGTATTCCTAAAACTGGGTTTGAAGCTTATGTTGAACCTGTTAAACAATCTATTGTTGTACCCAAAGTTATTAAACAGGTAGAACCAGTGTCATCCTTGACAATTGAGGAGTATGTTGAGGCACCACCATATCCAAACCAAGTCAAGGAAAATTTACTTATTGCTGTTTCTAACAAGAGTAAAAGAAGAAGATCTCAGCCTTATGAACAGATGGAAGTCAACAGTCAAATCTCTATTATCAAACAATTAAATGAAGAAGATCCTGTTGATGTTTATCTATGTGAAGATGCTACTAAAGTTGTTAAAGGCAATTCGGCCAAGGTTGGTAAGCCTGTTATATCATGCACTATTGGGACTTCTAGTTATCATGGCTTATGTGATATTGGAGCAAGCATTAGTGTCATTCCATATTCTCTGTATCTTGAAATCAAGCCTGATATTGATCCTATCAGTATGGAAGAGACAGGTATGACAATTCAACTTGCTAATAAAGATTATATTAATCCACTTGGAATTGTTAGAGATGTTGAAGTATTGGTAGGTAAAATAAATATCCTGCTGATTTTATTGTGCTTGGTTGCCTCAAGATTCATTTTGTCCTATCATTTTTGGTAGACCTTTCTTACATACTGTTGGTGCTGAAATTGATTTGCTTAAAGAGAAAGTGTTTATTAATTGTGCTGGAGAAAAACTTGCATTCAACTTTTCTAAATTTTCTGATAAGCATTCAAAGAAAGAGCCATTTTCTGAAGATGTAATTGAAACTCTTGCTCATGTAGCTGTAGCTTCAACAGACGTGGTGGAAAGATACATGCTTAATCAAGATGAACCATTTAATGAAGAAGAAAAAGATGCTTTAGAACAAATACTTTCACAACAGCCACCACAATTACAATTGCATATCCCACCTGATAATTTAGGAGTGCTACCACCACCTAAAGGGGATCCTAGCTTTGAATTAAAACCTTTGCCTACAAATCTGAAATATGCATATTTGGATGAGAAGAGCATATATCCTGTCATTATTAGTGCTAACCTTTCAGCTGAAGAAGAAGAGAAATTACTTGATGTGCTTAAAGCTCACCGACCAGCCATTGGATACTCTCTTGATGATCTTAAAGGTATAAGCCCAGCTCTATGTATGCATAAAATTAATTTGGAAGAGGATGCAAAACCTGTTGTTGATTATCAACGCCGTCTCCATCCAAAAATGAAGGAAGTGGTAAGGAAAGAGGTAATAAGACTTATTGAAGCTGGTATCATTTATCCCATAGCTGATAGTAAGTGGGTTAGTCCTGTTCATTGTGTTCCTAAAAAGGGTGGAATGACTGTTGTTCCAAATGATGAGGATGAACTTGTAGCTCAACGCACTGTTGTTGGTTATAGATGTGTATTGATTTCAGGAAGTTAAATAAAGCAACTCGTAAAGATCATTACCCATTGCCATTTATTGATCAAATGTTAGAAAGGTTATCTAAACACTCTCACTTTTGCTATTTAGATGGTTATTCAGGTTTCTCCCAAATTCCTGTTCATAAAGATGATCAAGAGAAAACCACTTTTACATGTCCATTTGGTACATTTGCTTATAGGAGAATGCCATTCGGTTTGTGCAATGCTCCTGCTACTTTTCAAAGATGCATGAATGCTATATTTGCTGATTATATTGAAAAGATAATGGAAGTCTTTATGGATGATTTTTCTGTGTATGGTACTTCCTTCGATAATTGCTTGTTCAACCTTAACAAAGTTTTGCAGCGTTGTGAAGACCAACACTTAGTTTTAATGGGAGAAGTGTCACTTCATGGTTACTGAAGGTATTGTTCTTGGGCATAAGATTTCTGGAAAGGAATAGAAGTTGACCCAGCAAAGATAGAAGCTATTGAAAAGCTCCATTCCCAAGGGATCTCAAAGGTATAAGAAGTTTTCTTGGGCATGCAGGTTTTTACCGTAGGTTTATTAAAGATTTCTCCAAAATATCAAAACCCTAACCAATCTTTTGCAAAAGGATGTTCCTTTCTCTTTTAATGATGATTGCATTGAGTCCTTTAATATTTTGAAGAATGCTTTAATAAGTGCTCCTATTATTCAACCTCCTGATTGGAATTGCCTTTTGAAATTATGTGTGATGCTAGTGATTATGCAGTTGGGGCTGTTTTGGGCCAACGTGTTGATAAGAAACTGAATGTTATTTATTATGCTAGTAGAACACTTGATGCTGCTCAAAGGAATTATGCCACAACTGAAAAAGAATTTTTAGCAGTGCTATTTGCTTGTGACAAGTTTAGACCTTATATTACTGATTCGAAAGTCACATTGCATACTGATCATTCTGCCATTAAATACTTAATGCATAAGAAAGATGCTAAGCCTAGATTAATAAGATGGGTACTTCTATTGCAAGAATTTGATTTACACATTGTTGATAGGAAAGGGGAAGATAATCAAGTAGCTGATCATCTTTCTAGAATGGAAAATATACCTGATGATCCTATTCCTATTAATGATAGTTTTGTAATGAACAACTTGCAAACATTAATGTTTCTAGTGCTAAAGTTGCATCTCCATGGTTTGCCAATTATGCAAATTTTATTGTTGGTAAAGTTTTACCTCCACACTTCACTACTCAACAAAGAAAGAAATTCTTTTATGATCTTAGACATTATTTTGGGATGATCCTTTCTTATAAGAAAGTGTGGATGGTATTATTAGACGTTGTGTACCTGAGTATGAACAACAGGCTATTATAAGAGATTGTCATGACAGTCCCTATGGAGGACATCATGCAGGAGATCGTACAGGTGCAAAGGTATTACAGTCTGGTTTTTATTGGCCTACTTTATTTAAGGATTGTGCTGAATATGTTAAATCTTGTGATAAATGTCAAAGAGTAGGAAATATTGGTAGGAGAAATGAAATGCCTATGAACTATTCCTTACCACTTGAACCATTTGATGTGTGGGGTTTTGACTTTATGGGACCTTTCCCGAATCAAAGACAAAGCATACTCATATTTTGGTTGCAGTGGATTATGTTACAAAGTGGGTGGAAGCAATTCCAACCAAAAGTGCAGATCATGCCACGGCAATGAAGATGCTTCAGGACATCATTTTCCCCAGGTTTGGTGTTCCTAGGTTTTTAATTACTGATGGTGGTTCTCATTTCTTACATGGTATTCTTAGGAAAACTTTGGCAAAATATGATGTTAACCATAGAATTGCATCACCTTATCATCCCCAAACTAGTGGACAAGTTGAATTAAGTAATAGGGAAATTAAACTCATTTTGGAAAAGACAGTGAATAAGTCTAGGTCTGATTGGCCACTTAAAATTAACGATGCATTATGGGCTTATAGAACTGCTTTTAAAAATCCTATGGGAATGTCTCCTTATAAAATGGTTTATGGAAAAGCTTGTCATTTACCTGTTGAATTAGAACATAAAGCTAGATGGGCTATTAAACAATTGAACTTTGATTTTAAAACTGCTGGAGAGAAGAGAATTCTTGATTTAAACCTACTAGATGAATGGAGAAATGAAGCTTATGAAAGTGCCAGGATGTTTAAAGAAAAAGTTAAGATTTGGCATGACAAGAAAATTAAAAAGAAAGAATTCAAAGTAGGTGATCAAGTGCTATTATACAACTCTCGTTTCAAGTTTTCTGCAGGTAAGTTAGCTTCAAAGTGGCAGGGACCATTAGTGATACAGGAAGTATACCGTTCAGGAGCTATCCGTCTTCATGGTGATATGAAAGGTAAACCTCATGTGTTAATGGACAACGCCTTAAACATTATATTGCAGGAAAAAGCTTCATTGGAAAGGTGGAGGAATTCATTTTACAGACACCGGAGGAGGTAATTGCAAAGAAGTTTGCAGTTTCAGAAATCCAAAATCAATAAAAGGTAACTTTTACTCTGGAAAGTTTCTCGGAATTGCGTAAATTTTACGGAATCATTTTTTATGGAAATTAACGTGTGGGACAAGAAAATTGGAAGGAACGGAGACCGAGGGAGAAAAGAGGGGGTCCCACGCGGTTAGATGCTTTGGCCGCGTGGGCCCACTCCTTTTGCCCCTCGGAGTCCCGTTCCGTCTCGTTTTCGACTCCGACGCTTCGTCTTGACCTAAAAACCGTCAATATATACCCCTTTCGTTGATCTAATCTCGCACCGAGCGTTCTCGAGCGATCTTTGCTTTTGCTGTTTCTGTCTGTCAGGTTTTAGCCATGTCTAGCTCCGGATCCGATCATGAGGGGGAGAGCTTCCCCAAGGGAGGTGTTGTGAACCGCTACCTCAACTCCGTGATGGCACCAATGAAGACCTTGTCCTTCAAGGAGGGCGCGATGCTCATAGAGGAGGTGAAGGCTCCCAAGATCATTGGCACGGTGGAGGAGAGGCTGGAGGACCTGGAACAGAAGATCTTCAGGTATAATACTGTTGTTGAACGCAGCCTTGATGCTCATCACTTCATGAACCTGGAGCTGGAGAAGAAGGTTGAAGAGTACAAGGAGAGGCTGGAGGACTTGGAGAAGAGGTATCTACATGTCACATCTGAGTTGGACAAGCATCAAGCTCTACTGTGGGATGTGGAAAATCAAAACTGTGAGTATGAAGAGCGCTTCAAGAAGATTGCAGCAGCTGCTACCCTCAGGTATAATGATCCACCTAACTCCTTCTACAATGGGAGGCCTTTCCCATGGAAGAGGGCTGAATGGGAGGAAGAATATGAGAAAGAAGAGGCTGCAGCAGAGAAAGCACTGGCAGAACGTCAAGCTTGGGGGAGTTCCACCTAGTCTTTATCTTTACTAGTTTATCATATCTATCTAGTCATGGTGTGTTTTGCTTTTATCATTTAGTTATCAATCTCTTTTAGGCTTGTGTGAGCTCATGGAGCATTATCATGTATCCCTATCTTATGGTTTATCAATGAATATTAAAGTATGGTGTCATCCATGATTCTCTTGTTTGGAGATTTATGGGTAACACTCATGCAAATGAGCGTGGTTTATTTTAGAGGTTTCAGTCACATCTTGCCTTGAATTTAATTAACTTGAGTATGTTGGACAATTGTAGAATCTAGCTCAATATAAATAAGAAAAGAGTGAGTCATTATGACTTGAGAATTAATAAGTTTAAGGTTGAGATATAGTCTTGTAGCATAAAAAGTTGGGAATAGTTAATGAAAAGGATATGAAACACTCTTGTTAGAATCTAGTATCTTTTGAGCAAATGAATGATCATGGATGTGTCAATACTTATGCTCTTGTAAAGTGTATGAAAGGAAGGCACCCGAGGATTCGGTTAGCCATGGAAAGTGTGAGATAAAGGTTGTTTGAGCATAAGAACTTGATTGAAACATCCATGACTAAAGTTTGCACTAGTTACTAGTGAAGCAAGGGTGCAAATAATTTTATATCTGTCTTTTCATTTGTATTCTTTAACTTGTTATCCAATGAGAGTTTATCTTGTCTTTAAACTTCAGTAAAGTATTAAACATTATGATGCTAGCCATAAGAGCAAAAGCATGTTAAAAATAGTGTGATTCAATTGTCCAACATACAATGGTTATTTGCTTTCAAAGTGTAAGGGGTGATTGCTAGAGCTTCTACTTATGCTGCCCTTATGTGTATGAGTTTTAATTCATTAATCTTACATTGCAATTGAATATGATGATGATACAATGCTCGTATTTATTTATCAACCATAAGTCCATTGATGCATGTAATGATCTATGTCCTTACTTACTTGAGGACAAGTAAGGGTTTAAGCTTGGGGGAGTTGATACGTGCATTTTATATCATCATCTATACCACTTATACCACCATATTAGGATGTTATTTGCATTATATCATTGTTTTTACATGTTTTAGATGATTTAGGGACTTTCATACAAAGTCCCTATTTTTGGTATTTAATTTCTGGGAGGCAGAAAACCTCCTTTTTTTGTTTTTAATGTTTCAGGAGCTACAGGGACCCAAATGGAAAAAGGAAAATTGCACAGCTGGTTTTTCATCGGGAGAACAGCAGTGGGAAGAAGATCGAAGGGAGGAGAGCCACGAGGCCCAAAAGGGGGGCCCACGCGGCCAGATTCTTTGGCCGCGTGGGGCCCACCATCTGGAGCCTCGGGCACTTCCTCGCCTGGGGCTTTTTAACGAGGTCTCCGTCTCGCCCGAAAAGTAACGCCCTAATTTTTACGAGACTATCCGAGGTCGCGGCGGCGGCGAAACTCCTGATTCCCTCCGAGGGGGATCAGATCCTGCTGCTCCGGAGCTCCGGAGAAGGGGGAAATCATCGTCATCGTCATCACCTCTCCTCCTTGGCGTGGGAGGAGGCCTCTACATCATCACCATCACCAAGACCAGCACCATCTCCATCATCATCTCCGTGATCCACTCCGTCCCCTCGTAGTTTGAGAGTTGCTATACCCTAGATACTTGTCTTGTGCTACTATTCATGTTTGTGATTGAGTACTTGTCATTATTTGGTGAAGTTATATTTTCAGATTGTGTTGTACCACTTATGCCACTGAATATCACCATGTTTGCACGTTGTGAGTAGTTCCCGTATGTTCCTGAGGGCATAGGATGAATTGGCAATGATTTATATATGACATGTGTTGGTATTTTGTCTAGTGTTTATCTTTTTGTGTGATTCTATGATGGTGTTGTGCGAACGTCGACTGCACAACACTTCACCTATATGGGCTCATAGGAGAACACCGTAGTGTAATGGCGTGAGGGAGACTTGGGAGGACACGAAAGCCTGAGACCGAATCATTAAGTTACTTTACGGGGTATTAGTATCGGGGACCTAGAGCGTAATGCTATGGTGGGATTTTATATCTTAATAATTCTTGTGCTGTCATTTAATTGGCCACATGATCCATCATAAGGGGTTTAGTCTATTTATTTAGCTGTACCTAATAATAGCTCCGTCCGAAGAAGATTAAAACTAGACAAGATATTCAACGTGTTGTTTAATAAATCTATATGCCTAGCAATATCCATGCCGCCCTCGGGAACGTTTTCCACATATAAGTTACACATCACTTGAGCTTGTCCTCTTACACATAGAGGATTGGGCTTTCTCTCTCTTTGAGAGCTTTTACTTGTTACCATTTACCTGCTGCATTGTTACTGTCTTGCAATTATACAATCGAAAATACCAAAAACACTTGCATCTTTTATTGTCTATTTATCATTTCTAATAACCAATACCTTCAGCTCCTCGTGGGTTCGACAACCTTTTCTATTCGAAAGGTACTACAATTGATCTCCTGCACTTGGGAGTCATCAGCGGCCACAAAATCTCGCCGCCGTCGGCGGTGGCTACCACCTCCCGTCCCTCTCCCTCCCTCCATCCATGGCTCTCTCTTCCCCAACCTATGGTAGAGCTTGAGCCTCTCCTCCTCCCCACCACGCACCCGCGCCTGGAGGCCGACGAGCTCGCGCCCGAGCCACCGGCGTCTCCTCGCGCACGAGCACGACGCGGCGCCCCTCGACCACCTCCAGCCTCCGGGCAAAATTGACCTCGTCTCCTCGACCAGCTCCAGCGCACCGACAGCCCTGCTGCGCACCTTCTCCGGTCATGTCTCCGGCCACTGGCCCCGCTTGGTGTGGCGAGCCGAGAGCGGCGGTGGTGTATGTTGATGCTACAAGCGGCAGGCGCAGATGCTACCAGCGGAGCACGGCGTTGCTACCACCGGTTGTCGGTAGTGCTACCAACGGCGAGGGGCGGTGCTACCATCGGCGGCTAGCGGCGCTGCGAGCGGCAGGGGAGGTGCAATTTTCTGAAAGATTTGCAGCGAAACATTTCGTATTTTGATGCAAATCGACATAGCAGTTGTTGCAATTTTCTTCTTGATACATTTTTTTCTTTGATGTGGTGCAAATGTTTGGAGCTTTTGTAGCAACAAATTCTTCCTTTAGATGCAAATTCGTGGAACAATTGTAGCAAATTTCTTGTTTGTAAGATGCAATTTATTTTCAAGAGATTTTTTTTCTTGTTTGTAAGATGCAATTTATTTTCATGAGAAGCAAATCCTTGGAAGTTCTGTAGCAACTTTTTTTTCTTCCGATGCAAATCCACTCAACTATTGTAGCAGAATTTCTCTAGGGCTTTTCGAGCTTTCAGTGGCGGCGGCGCCGATGCCAGCGATGGCCGGAGTTGGGCTGCTGCCGTTAGGTGCCGGCGGTGCTGCCAGCCAAGGATGGCGATGCTACCCGTTGAAGTCGCGGCTGCTACAGCGATTGGTGGCGGATCTGCAGAGCCAGCGGCTGCTACAAGGGGCGCTGCCGCGGAGACGGTTGTCTGCCCTGACGCCGGTGAGTGCTGCAAGGGAGCAGCCGCGGACGACGGTGTCTGCTCCGACAGCGGGGACTGCTGCAGGGGGCATCGCCGCGGGCTGTTGTCTTCTTCTCCACGTTTTTCTTCCATTGCGGTATCCTAATTGTTCGCTTGGGTTTGCGTTGACAAGGGATCGGACGGCTCTCGTCACGTGCATCGTACGGCGCCTGAGCCGGAGGATCAATCGGATCGATCCTCCGGAGGACGCTCAGCGCTCCCCATATTTTTAGTGGAAAACAATGTTCCCGTCGACACCGAGATGCATGTGGTGACTTTGCCTTAAAACCCGATCCACTGGCTTAGTCTCTCGGAGATGCTTAGGGCGCACGTGTGAACATTCATATGGGTGAGTGTATACATGTGTATGTGAGCGTATATTGTGTTTTAAAAACAAAATATCCGAGCTATGTCATAAAGAATGCCCGTTTTATCTAGAAAAATCATGGGAAACCATATATAAATGGCACAAATATATGTCTGCACAAGCAGACAAGTAAACAAAGCACATACAAACACAACAATCACAATCACCACACAAACACCACTCATGAAGCGAATCACTCTTGGAGGAACATGACTGAGATGCCCCAACATCTGAGATGAATGTTACACGCCTCAAGAAATGCTCACGACGTCTGCATCGGCTAGGACATCGACGACCGACTTAGCCAAGGCAGGTCAAGACCACCTTCCGACATCATCGTCCCTACATTCGTAGTTCACACGTCGGCTGCAACGTCGCATTACCAAGACAAACTGTGTAGCCCCAACCGCCCCCCCCCCCCCCCCCGTCTCCCCCCACATACGTACACACACATAGAGAGACCTTAACCACCACGCAAAACTGAGGTCATTGTGCCGACATACAAGTAAAAACAAAACGCAGGGTTGCATCTCCTTAGCAAAAGACCCTACCACCCAGGTAGCACACAATCGCCATCCACACGATGTTGAGTAGCAAACCCACCTCATAAAATTGTCGTTGTGACTCAGTCCGGGACTGCTGTCCGGCATACACTCGATGTTCACCGCCACGCTATGACACCTCAAAGGAGGAAAATGACGTATGAGGAGATCGTCGTCGCCCACACCAACCGAGGTAGGAGCTAGGTTTCCAACCAGAACGGTCCAACCATCACCCATCAAGACATTGCATCTAGCGCTTTGGCCACCACCGGCAGCCGACACACCACCGCTTCCAAGCCGGGTAACAGATGTCGAGTTAGCTGCCTCTTTCGCCGTCCACCATGGCCACCACCACAGTCAGCAACAAAGACGACAACACACGTGGGCATGCCACAGCCTTTAATACGTTGGAACACCCAAACCACACAATGTCTTTAAACCCGGAAAAGCTTGGGCCGGGCCGGTTTTTGGACCGGGCTTGTTAAAGCCCAACTTATAAAAGCTAAGCCCGACCCGAGAAATGCCTATTTTGTATTAATATATATTAATAAATTATTTTCCAAAAACAATTGCTATTATATTTTCTGTAGAATACTAAATTCACCAATTTCCGAACCTTTTTGGGCTTTTGGGTGGGTTTGTTGCGCAAAATGAAGCTCAATCCCGACCCGATCAAGCTTTCGGGCCAGGCTTCTCGGTTGGGCTGGCCATGCCCAGGTCTACATGACCTCCTGGCATCAAGAAAAAACGGATTCTGGGAAATTTCATTCGGGGATCGTCCTGCGTCGCGCCGCGTCCAGCTCGCTGAAGTGTGACAAGTGTAAGTGTAACCCTAAAGTCTCGACGTGACAGCGTCTCCGAAATCCGAATTTGCATGAACGGAGAACCGATGAAGCACGCGGCCCCGGCCGAAAGCTGAAACCTACTCGGCCTCCGAGTACACATACAGTATACAGCGTAGCGTACGTGGAGCTAGCACGTACAGATGCAATCCGACGCAGTTCACGGAGGAAGTTACCTACGCCTCGATCTTCTGCCGGGCCGGCCACGAAACCGAGCGAGCATACATAACACCCGAAGCCGCCGTGATCCACGCCTCGACCTTCGAAAACACATGGCGATCACGTACCACGCACCCCGTCGACGACCCTACCCGGCGCCAGCGCCGTCGCCTCGCCGTCGCTCGACGGCAGACGCGGACGTCGTCGTCGACATGGACGACGGGACCATGATCCGGACCACCGTCACGTCGTCCGCCTACTACGTCGCGCTCTTCCTCCGGGAGGTCCAGGCGCGCTTCCAGGAGGAGGTCCGCGAGCACGAGAAGCAGCAGGGACGCTCGGAGCCGGAGGAGGACCGCCAGCATTGCCTCGTCGTCGGCCTCGACACGGAGTGGTACCATACCTTCGACGAGGAGGACGGTAAACCGCGGCACCAGATCGCCGTCCTCCAGCTCTGCGTCGCCGACCGCTGCCTGGTCTACCAGGTCCTCCACGGCGACTACATCCCCGCGGAGCTGGCGGGCTTCCTCGCCGACCCCGCCTTCTGCTTCGTCGCCGTCGGCGTCGGCGGCGACGTCAAGCGGCTGCGGGAGGACTGCAACCTCGAGGTGGCCCACACCATGGACCTGCCCCAGCTCGCCGCGGCCGTGCTCGGCCGGCCGGAGCTCCGGCAGTCGGGGCTCAAAACCCTGGCGCGCGAGGTGATGGGCACGCTCGTCGAGAAGCCCAAGAAGGTCACCCTGAGCTGGTGGGACGCGCCGCGCCTGTCGGAGGCGCAGGTCCGGTACGCCTGCATCGACGCCTTCGTGTCCTTCGACGTCGGCCGGCGGCTGCTCTGCGAACCCCGTGATTAAAGTTTTGAAGATTTCTTCATTCTTGGGATGATGGGACCAGCATTTGTTCCGTTTCTGCGTGTTAGATCAGCATTGCGAGTCTGAGGCTTTGTTACGAGTGCGTGTAGTCAGAAGTTTGTTGAGAAGAGCTAAAAAAAAGAGAAGTTTGTTGGGAAGAAGATAAATGTGGTCAACTTAGATCCGTATAATTTTGTCGCAAACTCAACTTAGTTCCCTCCCCTCCGTCGGCTGCTCCGGCGGCGGGAGGGTGGGGGAAGCCCGTCTCACGGCGTGTATTCATGGTAGGGCTTGGCAGGTGTCCGGCCGGCGGCGCTTCGGAGGCGGAGGTGCTGTTGGTTCGTCTGTTGTCCGCGCAGATCCCCTCCGGCGGTGGCGTTCCCTGGGGCTTCACCGACCTGCGCGCGATTTTCCCTGCACCACGGCCAGATCCAGGTATGCGATGGATCTGGATGCAGTTCAATAAGAGGATGATACAGAGGTTCTTCGCGGCGGCGCCGGCGTTCCCGGCAGTAGTCTCTTCGGAGGCGGTGCTCGGTGACTTCCCGTCTGCGGTGTGGTGGGCTCCGGCGATCCAATGTTTGGGGAGCTTCAGCAGCGGCGCGCCATCGTCAGCTCCGGCTCGTCGTCGTCGTCGGGATCCAGAGGGCTTCCTTGTAATTTTTCCTTTGTTTCTGGACCTTTCTGTAAGTTCGGAGAATTAATATATCATCCCTTTCGCAAAAAAAAGGAGAACATCTGATACAATCAAATGAAGGATAACTGAAACTACCGTAAATAAAGGGGAAACTACAACCAAAACTCTAGCCCTAGTACTACTTCTGAAAAATACCTCCACCGTGCATGCTTGACCGTCAGTGTTAACCTACCTAGGCAGCCTGTGCCTCCACATGAGGGCCAGTGACCCCATGGCAATTTTGTGCCTCTGTGCCAAGCAACTACGAAGAGAGACGCTCTCCCAGACTACCACTCTACATGTTGTAGCTATCGATGAAAATCCAATGGGGACGCACTGGTATGAATCATCCACACCTGATTGCATATGAATCAGGGCCACAGATACAGATCGGGGTACCACTCAGCAACATCACTTTCCAGCAACACCACAGGAATGAATCTAGTCCAGCAGATATTCCAAACATGCAGGATATTTGCATATTTGTGGCAACAAAATGAGGTTGACATGCATGCCGGTAGTTCATTCCTAGTTGCACTCATAGATGCAGATGACACTCTGGTGGAGGTACAGCAGTTCACCAGATTAGTACTCATCATATATACCTGGATGCTGGGAACAAGACACGGGTCAGGGTAATTCCTCGAGAAGTGCAGTGTGACATTTCAAGAGTACTATGATTCTCCCCTTTTCGAAGAAAAAAAACAAAAACACTGCTGCATGTAAAATAGCATGAGAAGCACAATATCAGTTCCAGGGATAACCTGCATACCTGAGAATCGGAACCATTGAGACAAAGAGCCCAGAATCACCCGCTCTCAACACAACCGATCATAGAATCAACTAGAGACCAGAACACACCAAAGTGTTATTCCTCAAAACTAATTAACAATATATTGAATTGCTAAATGTGCAACCATACATGATCAAAGACGCATTGTAAAAACTTTTGTTCCAGAAGTTCAGTTAACAGACAAGCATTGTTAAAAATACCAGATATTTTTTTAAAAATAGATCAGAGAAACAGATAACGCAACAAGACACTGTTACAACTATAAGTATTATGAAAGCCCATGCACCCATTTTCTTATATGTCAAGAGATAAAAAAACAAGAACAAGGGTGAAAAAAGACAAGAAATGAAAAATGGATGAATAATTACAGCACAAAACTTTATACACATACGAGGATAGCAAGACGAGATGTGATTTTTTTCTGAAAACATGCTTGAATATTTAACTACAGTGCCATTTATATTGATAAAAAAGGTCAACCATGTGAACTGGTCTTAAGAATCGTTAAGTTTCACAATTAATTCAAGAAAAAAAGTGACTGAAAGTAACCAGAGCAACAAATATGAATCCCCAGGATTAGCCACGTCGTTACCAGGATCTGGTTCTCAAAAACTTAATTAAAGACTGATCGGCACGGCACTGCCATCCTATTATTCAACAAAACTGATTAGCAAGACAACATATTGAATTATGGACTTACTAACTCTACAGGAATAGGAGAGGGAAATAAGAAAAAGCGGCCATATAAGAGCACAAACAATCAAATTGTGCTCAAATTAAAAGGACAAGAAGCAGTTCAGTTGACAAATAAACATTGTTAAACTGTGTTTCGACTGCTGAACATGACACCTCCTCCATGAAGCAAAGAACAAAAACAGAGAATACTAGATAAAACATTTTTAAAAGTATAATCAAGCATTATTAAAGTAAAAATGGCATCCAACAATTTTCTTTTACATAAATATTTTGCTAGAAAACCTGAACAGGAAAAGTGAAAAATAGAAGGAAATGGACGAGTAAATAAAATATCAAAGAATTTTTTTATACAAATAGAAGAAGATGAACTTTGTTGATAACTTGATTGAATTCTTGCGTAATTTCCACTTGTTGATCAAAAAATCGATAACATGGTTTTTTAAGAGGAAAATAAATGTTTTTAAGAGTGACCATGATTTAGTTGGTCACTATTCTATAACAAGAAGTACACATTACTTTCTCTTCCATTAGCCATGTCCAGTTCTAGATATTTATCTCCTGCAAAAATAAATTAAAGCTGGTTTCATCCGACAGGCATCATGCAACGAAGTGCCGTCATGCAATACAGCTAACTAACTATCTTTCATCAGTAATATATACCGGAAAGCAATCAGCAAGAAACATATAATATCCTCAAGTCTCAGGAACACTTCATTACCAATCCTATGTCATGCTCAAGAACCTTTGGAGCAATCTGAACCAAGAAAGAAACTGATATATTGTTTGACTGAACTATTTCATAGTCTAAGCAATGTACAAGACTGCTTCTTATCACCTACGAATATGATCACTTCCTACAGGCTGGAAGAAACCATACTGCAACCCCAGACATAACCTCACAAAGCACAAAAGCCCCTATCATTCCAATAATTCCGCATAAACAGAAAATCTATATGGACAAACCACACTGGGACCCTAAGGGCATGTACAATGATAGAGAAGTCGCGACTTCTCTTAGCCGTCCACATCATTTAGAGAAGACAAAATTATAAGTTGTACAATGCATCATCTCTTATTGCCATATCTAACAATTAATGAGACTTAATTATATTTTAGTAGAAAATTGTAGTTCTAAGGGAAGACAAATTGTACAATGGTGAAATTGGCCTTCTCTTATTTCGTAAGAGATCATCTCTTAGCTAAGGGAAGGCAACCTCCTCTTTCTTCAGTCTCTCTCCTCCAACTAGACAAACATCCTACGTGTCAACGATAAGAGAAGGCTGACGTCACCCCATTGTACATGCCCTAACTGCCCAAATCGCTATCCTCTAACCCAGACTAACCAACACAGTTAAGGGGTGGGCTTGTTAGATTGGGAACATCTGAAGAGTTCCTCCATGTTGGCAGCTCCATCGATCGATCACAGCAATGATCACCTCTTTAGGCCTCTCTGCAAGCAAGATGAAAACTCACATGAAAAAAAGGAAAAATTTGGGAAAAAACTGTAAGAAATTAGGGTTGGAGCTATTTCGGCCTACCCTCTATTCCTCTGCCTTATCGGTGGTGCCGCTCACAATGCATCTTGAGGCTAGAGGGTGGGACCTTTATATAGACTCCAATTCCAGATAACTCAATCTGTTTCCAGATAGGACTCGTGACTTGTTAAACCAACCACTATCATTAACAGCCATTAACCGAGCCTATTACTGTTAAACAATTAGGTCCCAACACGCATGTGTGAGTCATGCGCCGAGTTCGAATACAAAATCAAACTCCCAGGCTTTAACAATCCATAGAGCCAATCCTATGGACAACCTGGTATTCCGCTCTATACTGTTCCCGGGTATTATTCCAGCGTATTAATATACACTGTGTTCCAGTATAGCCGTACCGGCTTCCTTAAGTATATTTCCTTAAGTACAATTCCACATCATTAATTCCCTATTATTTCCGTGATGCTTCCACACTGAAGTTTAATTCCGGACAATGTAGTAAATATATAAAATGTTGCAAGACACAATTTCCTACATCTCCCACTTGACTGAAAACATTTTATTTAAGCTCAGTGAATTCCCATGCTATTACATGGTTAGGTGTTAATTCCTTCCTTCAGTGCACTCACGTTGTATATAAACCTTTGTGACTTTTGGAGTCAAATTATCACAAAGTAACAGGTTATGATGCACATTTCCACGACCTTAAGTTCACAAAGAAAATTCCTTAGCCATAGACCTTCCTTCAATGCTTGATGCATCAAAGTATTCATATTTCATAAAATAACGAGTACTAAATCATATTTCCTTTGCACACCATAAAGACCTACAAAAGTAAATATTAACACATAAAATAAAATATATTACCTTTCACCAAGATCACAAATAGCGTCAATATATCCATGTAGTGAAGGTTGAGATCATCAATGAATAATGAGTAATCCATATTTCCTTGACATTCTCTATGTAATTCCACTCCCAAAAGATTGGAAGCTTCAACATACCTTTCATATGAAAGTTAGAACCGAACCAAGCTTCACTTCCATCAATGTGATATTTCAAAAAAATAAGAACATAGTTTGCACATGTAGCAATAACACAAAACAATTAACACTAACCTTTATATATGATTGTCTTCCATCATAAATAAAACCATTATCTTCCATCATAAATAAATCTATATGACCTGACATACCATTGATGTGAAGCTTGTTCCAAAAAACATGAATTGGTCAATTCAATTAGCAAACATTGTCATTGTTCCCACCTCCTCTAAATTCCAGAGTTTCCACAAAGTATAACATTTCCTTTGTGCAAATAATTAAACAACAAACTTAGAATTGTAACTTCCACTAAGAATGTTGCATTAAACTTCCTTGTAAATAAATCCAATAACATCCTATAGGCATGCGGTTGTTTGGTAAAATAACAAGTTCCCAGACTTTTATTATTCATCATTGAGTTTGTTCCTTCCCGCAATGTTTCCACCCATAGTTAACATTAGCAACAAGTTTAGTATTTTTCTTTCCTCTAAAATATAGAGTAACTTCCTCAAATAACACACAATAGTAGCCAAGATATGATGGCCCAATTTAATTCCTCCCACTTTTCCTAAGCATGTTAGTGTTGGGAGTGTAACTTGGTGTTTTCCTTTGAGTTTAACACATATATTTCAGTGTGACTATTAATAAACACACCCTTCATGAGAAAATATCATATTCCTACTTTCCACCAATTTTCACTTTTCCAGATCAAAAACGAAATACCATTTGATCCACTAGAAATATAAACATTAAAATAAATCTTGGTGTGCTTTGTAGTAAACAATGATTCCAATTCCATACTACCAAAATATAAATAGAATACCTCTTTCCAATTCACAAAATATAAATAGTGACTGTGATAAATAATGACTTACTCAACAAATAGTAGTATGTAATGCTTTCATAATCCAGTGAATAACCAAGAGTTGTATTCCTCCATTCAACCATGGAGTATATAACATAAGACAACGGTGAATAATTCCATGCTCATCACATTAGTTTGAATTAATATTCCTGAAGTGTACTTCTCCACCAATCAGTTTCAAACCTTGTAATCCTTTGATGAACTGATTTTCCACTTCAGTATGAGATGTTAATATAACAAAAACCTTCCGACTTGTATTGTTAAAGATATTAATAACCATATCAAGTGAATCATGAAATAAACAAATATATCCACCTCAAGTAGGAGTGTCCAAAAATACCGTAAATATGTGTTGATAAAGTATCATAATCCTCCCACTAAAGCTTAGAATTCCAGAATTAATAATCCACTAATTTTGTTCCTTGATATGTGACCAAGTCGTAAATGAGATAAAATAATTGAACCTCTAATGGGAGTGTAAAACCAAATGTCAGATTGAAGAGAAATCCATAACTGATAGTCCTCCCAATTAAAGTTTATAATTCCAGAATTAACAAACGTAATTATGTTTGTAGAGTATGACCAAGTCGTAAATAACGTCAATAATAAAATTCCGAGCATGTGTTCCTTTTACAAGTGTTCCTCCATACGGAGTTATCTTCACAACCAAATAAACGATTTGGTAACCAACTTCCAATGGATTATCAAGATAAACGACACCATTGTGTTAAATTCGATAATAATGCACTAATTTCCATTGAGCAATAATTCCACTCTTCCTTTTCCAAATAGCATACATAACCAACAAATTCCGATAGAGAAGTGTAAATTAAAATTCCTTCTCATCGTAAGTGACAAAATGATAATTCCTCCATAAACAGAGTTCGATTACATAATTTCCAATTCCAAAGTATATACAATTTATCATTAGTGACTAATTAATACACTTATTATTCCTTTGAAATTGTTCACATGTCAGTAAATTTGCTATTGTATTCCATCAAATTATGATGTAGAGGCAAAGTAAAAAATCCAACTATATGGAAAAGTAGTGACAAATAAATATTTAGTGCAAGAAATAACATTGGACATACCGTTGAGTAAATATCGATTTCCTCTTCCATTGGAGTATTTCCCATATTCCTCCAAAATAATAAGTAATGTCACTTCCATTATAGACATGCTTCAAGCATGTCGCCTCATCATCGTTGCGCCAGAGAATTCCGATGAATTATTAAAATACTCCGATCGATTCTGAAGTAATCCAATGAGTCCAATATATTCCGGTGATAATGTCAACCATAGCAATTAAATATCATCCGACCAAGATAATCATTCAATTTCCTTGGAGTATGTTCCAATTTCCTCCAGAACCATATAATGCCCAATAAAAGATAAGCCAAAAAAAATATATATATACATATCTTTTTCCAGATTACGCATAATATTCCACATAATATGTGCACTTTCATATTCAAGCAGCTAATGAATCAAACGATGATTTCAATATAAATATTTGAACTAGTTTATTTCCTAAGTCCAAATTCCATGGTTTCTTTTTCTTTGGCTTTTCCGGTTTAGACATATCAATGCATAATCATACATGATTTTTCCTCTCTAAACCTTGTAATTAGAGCCATCTAAACTGCATGTTTTAAATGACTCAAAGAAAAATAAATAATGGTCACTACCATAGGGAAAGTGTTACTTATCTGAGAAACTGCAACGCGGAGAGTTGCTATACTGACATGCCGAAGAAATTCTCGAGACAGGCAGACTTTCCTTTCGTGAATCACCTTCCTCAGTCCGCGTGCAAATTAAATAATCAAGAGATCAGTCTACTGCCTCGTTTCCTTCCTCGATTTTGCGAGTGAATTGAGCACAAGAGCAGCAGTGCAACGATAGGACAAATTCCGTCTAGACTTGATGTATGGAGATGCCCAAGATGATGAATTAATTCCTGGTATACTTGTTTGATCTGAATTCCAGAATAACCGAAGCAGTAAATCGTATCTTCCTTTTCAGTACGTACGTGACGAACAACTTGCTCTTTAATTTCCTCTGAAAGTATCAATCGATGAACCAAGGCAGTTGTACTTGTACTATTCCAGTCTTCCTCAATCCACGCACTAGTACTTCCGGATCGAGTGCAGCATGTATGCATGATGCACATACACACGGGTGTAATTTGGATCTTGTTCGCGTGCCTCGCTCCACGATCTGCTCGCTCGATCACTGCTTGGCGCTGGCGGCTTGCATACCTTCCTCGATTCCAGCGAGTCGTCCGAAATCTTCTCGGCGAGAAATACTTCCGCGGCCAAATCGATCATGGGACGAGTGGAGGCTTTGCGCGGCACAATGAGCCGATCGATGGGATCGGTAGTTAGCAGCGGATTAGGTTAGCAGCAGAGTGCACATCGGGTCTTTCTCCCGGTGGATGGTGGCGGTCGACGAACGCTTTCAGCGGATATACATCGCCGGCGACCAGAAGCCGATACTGATTCCCTCGGCGATCTCACGGGACCCAGCCACAGTAACGAACCAGACTCAGTCGTGGCTAAGCGGATCGAGACGGCCGGCCGACGGCAAGATTCCCGGCGGCCAACACGTACGGCGTAGCAGCACATCATGCCATGGGCCGGACCGGCGAACGACGCACAGCGGAACAAGGCAGCCACCGGGATGGCAGAGTTGCGCAGCGGACGAAGATTCCCGGCGGCGATCAACCGTCGGCTCTGATACCAATGTAAGAAATTAGGGTTGGAGCTATTTCGGCCTACCCTCTATTCCTCTGCCTTATCGGTGGTGCCGCTCACAATGCATCTTGAGGCTAGAGGGTGGGACCTTTATATAGACTCCAATTCCAGATAACTCAATCTGTTTCCAGATAGGACTCGTGACTTGTTAAACCAACCACTATCATTAACAGCCATTAACCGAGCCTATTACTGTTAAACAATTAGGTCCCAACACGCATGTGTGAGTCATGCGCCGAGTTCGAATACAAAATCAAACTCCCAGGCTTTAACAATCCATAGAGCCAATCCTATGGACAACCTGGTATTCCGCTCTATACTGTTCCCGGGTATTATTCCAGCGTATTAATATACACTGTGTTCCAGTATAGCCGTACCGGCTTCCTTAAGTATATTTCCTTAAGTACAATTCCACATCATTAATTCCCTATTATTTCCGTGATGCTTCCACACTGAAGTTTAATTCCGGACAATGTAGTAAATATATAAAATGTTGCAAGACACAATTTCCTACAAAAACAGCACAGGAATCGAGCGCCACCCCTACCTCTTCGATGTAGTTGTCCAGGTCCACATCCGCAAGCGATGATCCCGGGCACATCATCTGCAATTCCAAACAACCGACCGATAATAAATCAAACACCCGAGATCGATCAGGGACGAGGAAGGAAGCACGGATGGTAGGGCACCGATTGCTTACATTGATCGCGTCCTGCACGGGTTTCTTCCGCTTCGTGGCGCGGCGGGCCGCCGGGACGGGGTGCGTGGTGCAGCGGCGGATGGCGGCGAAGTCGCGAGCGATCTATTCCTTGGTGAGCGCGACGGCGAAGCCCCTCTTCCTCCTCGGCTTCGCCTTCGCGGTCGGCGTGGGAGACTGGAGGAGCGCGGCCTGCCCCGCGCCGTCCGGCCTGGACGCGGCATGGCGGCGCAGCCCCTGCCGGCGCGAGGAGCAGCCGGCGGCAGGGGTGTCCTGCGGGGGCGGGTTCGGCCTGTCCGCCTTGTCCGGCGACGGCGTGCGCGGGTTCTTGGGAGGAGGGGACGGGGACGCGGAGTCTTCGTACACGGGGGCGCCGTCCTTGGAGCAGCGGAGGCGGCGGTGGGCGCCCCAGCTGAAGGAGAAGCCGTGGCGCGCGGAGGACTTCTCCGCGGGAACCTTGGACGGTGGCGGGGACGCGGGGTTGGCCGGAGGGTAGGATTTGGCCGCGCGGTGGCGGTGGCGGTGGTCGGAGGCGGAGGCGATGAGGACCATCGGAGGGCAGAAGAGGCGGCAGAGGGGACGGGGGCGAATTAAGGTTTGAGAGGTTTTCAAAACGGAAAAGAGATTTGATGATTCCTCTCTCCGCCTCGGCGATATCTTCCATGCCTAGTCTACGGTGCCTCGCGCTGCAAAAAAAAAGCTGTAAAATCGCGGACGTTCGCGTGGGTTTTGTACCAAACGTAGGTCCGATCCACGTCGCAGCGGTGATCGATGCGTTGCGAGGTCCGCTCCGGTGCGTGATGACACGTGTGTCACGTTGTCACGATTCGCAGCTTGTTGTTCGAGCCGCTGTCGTGCGATACAACGCCCCCACAATGAACTTCATGCTTTTGGATTTTGGCTTATAATAATTCGTATGATTCTACTCCCTCCGTTGCTAAATATAAGATGTTTTAGTTTTTGTCCACATACACATGTATCTAAATGTATATGGACATTTTTTTAATGTGTATGTACACTTATTTGAATTTGCGCCTAACCAACATGTGACATAGATAGAACATCTTATATTGTGAAATGGTGGCAGTATAAGACAAAAACTAAAATTAATACCTATGACTTATAAGTCAAAGCCAAAAAAATAAAATTAAGCCTAACAAAACACCCCAAGTGTCATGCAATCCCAAAAATGAAAAGTTGTATGATGGTCAGATCGAGCTATGTTGGACGTCGGATTTGAGATGATAACTGTTGAGTGGTGCGGGCAAACATTATCAGCAATTGTGTGATGTATGGCTTCATATCAAACTTCTGTGAATCAGCAATCAAAATAGATAGAGCAACCACAAGTGGAATGCATGTCATGGTATCGTCGTTTTTTGTTGTCATGATATCATACTATTGCACATCCCCAATTTTGAACGTTGCGGATTCAATGTGAGCGTAGTGGTTCTTGGGCCATGTGTCAACACGCATGATTGAGTCTTCAAGAGAACTGATAGTTAGATATGCATGTCTAATTTAAGTTCATGACATCTATCTATGTGAAGATACACCTTAATTAAATGGCATCACAAGCACGAAATCATTTCATTTTATCTTCTTCGAGACTCGAGAGTTAGGCAAAGATACTTTCTAATTAAGAGTGAAATGGTTTATGCACGCGCTAGCGAATTTCCACATTTTCGGACATAAAGAGAACATATTCATATATGAATAAAGAGAAAAGTGAGAAAAAACAATCAAAATCGTGGTTATCCCTTTGTCTGCACGACCGTCGGATGCCCTCCATGGAACCATGACTCGATCAACCATGCTTGGGAGCACGATAATCCCCCTACTGTGAAGTTGAGGTCTTGTGCATGTGTGTCACGTTATTGCAATTCACTACATGGTGGGAATGACGTTGTTATAGCTGCAGGCGTGATCCGGCGACAACACGTTGTTGCGTGGTACGTGGGGTTTAGAGTTTGAGGTATAGCGACTACCATATTTGAGATGAAAATCGGGTTGTGTGGACAAACGCTACTAAAAATTATGCGATGCATGCCTTCATAAAACATGCCCAAGTGTATCAAACTTAATTGAGTTAGAGATTAAAATAGATTGAGCAACAAGTGGAATCCATGTCTCCAAGTGAGTGCAATGGTCCTTGGTCGGAGGTGGAGGGCATGAGGACCATCAGAAGGCAGAAGAGGCGGGAGAGGGAAGGAGGACAGGGCCGGCAGATTAAGGTTTGATAGGTTTTCAAAAAGATGCCCCTCTCCTCCGCCTCGGCGATATCTTACGTGGCTCGATAGTGTATCGCGCTGAACCCGCGCGCGTCGGAAACCTCTTCATGTGGCTCTGTATGGCGAAGCATAAAATCACAGACGTATTCATGGGTTTGTACAAATATAGGCCGACCATGTCGCCATGGTGATTGGCATGGGTTTTAGAATTTGATCTATGGTGTCTGTCAGAAATGATCGCATGGTGTGGACTAACATGGTAGAATTTACCTTGTTGTAGATGTAAAGTGTTGTGGAATCCAACAATGGGAAATTGTGTGATGATGTGGGCTTAGAGCTAGAGTTATGGTGGACATAAGATTTGAGACGATAACGGTCGATCAGTGTGGAGAGACAATATTAGCAATTGTATGATGCATGTATTCATATAAAACTTTTGCAGCAATCAAAATAAATAGAGCAACAAAAGGTGGAATCCATGTCACGATATCGTTGTTTTCTGGTTTTATGATATCATGCTATTGCACGTCTCGAATTTTGAACGTTGTGGATTCAATGTGAGGGTAACGGTCCTTGTGCGAGGTGTCAACGCACCTGATCAGAGTCTTCATAGAGAACAAGTAGTTATAGACTATATTTAATTTAAGTTCATGACATCTATCTATGTAAAGATAAACCTCATACTTTCTAATTAAACAGTGAATTGGTTTATGAACATGTACTACACAAACGAATTTTAATTTTTCTTGTCGTAAAGAGAAGCTATTCATATATGACTAAAATGAGAACATGTTCATATATATGAATAAAGAGAAAAGTGATAAAAATAATCTGAATCTTTCTTATCCCTTTGTCTGTGCTCATAGGATTGTAACGCAAGCGTCCTCCATAAAACCATGGCTCAATCAGCCATGCTAGGGAGTACGATCATGTCCTGACTGCAAAGTATAGGTCCCGTGCATATGTGTCATGTTGTTGCAATTCACTACATGGTGGGAATCATCTTGTTTTAGCTGCAAAGTGTCGCAATCCAGCAATGACACGCTAAGTGGTAACATAGGGTTTAGACATTGAGCGACGATGACTAACAAATCTGAGATACAAATCGGTGTGTGGAGAAACGGTACTAGAAACTGCGCGATGCATTATTTCATAAAAAATGTGCATAAGTTTATCAAACTTAAGTGAGTTATAGCGATTAAAACAGATAGATTAAGAACAATTAGAACCCACATCATCCTATCGTAGAATACAATGTTTCCAGTTTTGAATGTCGTGAATTCCATGTGATTGCAATGGTCCCTGGGTTGGGTATCGACACATGGATTTGGTTCTTTAATAGGTTAATATATATAGTTAGAGAGATGGCGAGCTGAAGCCCACCACAAAACCTTCCTTCATACCCTTTTGTCTACACAATTATCGGCTGGAAAGTTGAAGCCCACCATGAAACTATGACCCAATCAGCCGCGGTTCGGAAGTGATTCACGTCCCAACAATGAATTTGATGTTTGATGTGTGCGATTGTCACATTGTTGTGGTTCACAACTCGGGCAATTACAATAATTAATGTAATCTAGGCACCACATATTGCGTGACTAAGAGTTTGAATTACAGTGTCCGCTCAATTTGATATGGAAGCTGCAGCATAAAGTTGAAAAACAACCGTATGCATGATGCATGGGTCCATAAAGAGGCTTTTGTTGTTAAGTTTATTTAACTTCACTAATTTACCCAACAAAAGGGTAACCAATGACTAGAGTGAATTCACGTCATAAACGAGTAACACATCCACTCAAGTTGCGATTTCCACATGATAACAATTGTCATTAGGCCATTCCAGAAGCAAGTGTCTATATACATGATCAGATTCTTCAAGAGCACGGTTAGTTGGAGAGGCATGTCAAATTTATATTGAAGACCCCTATATATGCAAAGACACGTTTGATTAATCAACATACCTCCTATATGCGCACATATTTATTTTCAAATATTTCTTATTTAAGAGCTTCGCAAACATATATTGTAATTATAATCGCTATGTATAGGTCATGATTGCAAAAAAAAAAAATATGTTCTTCCGTGAACAGGCCCTCCTTCTTGGAAAATAAGGATTAAAGAGGCAAAAAAAAAAAAATCCACCTAAAAACTCCACTGAAGCTAACAAAGGGTAACCAAGATTAAGAGCGGACGATGTCATACAAACATTCGAAAACATCCCCTCCAATTTTGATTAGTGTGAGTTCCACGTGATCACAGATTTCATTTGGCTATTAAAACAAGAGGTGATAGCGTGATTAGATAGAGATGTACGCAAAAATTAAATTTAAGATCTCAACATGTGCTAAGATATACATTCTATTTAATCAAAATACCTCTTCCACGAGCGCATTTTCTTTTTTCTTTTCATTTAAATATCCTTTTATAGGTACGCACATATAGGCACTAATTAAGACTTACCTTGTTTATGCATATGCGGTTGCACCAATGATGTTTACTTATTCCGTCGTACAGAGAAGCTCTAAAATCTTCGTGAATGAACATATTGAAAAATATTGGTTATATGTTTTTCCTGCTCAATTTGGGATGGCAAAACTAACACCCTCGATGAAACCATGGCTCGACCAACCGTGAATACGATTTTATTAATTTCACAAGAGGGAAGTTGAGGTTCGGTATGTGCTTGTCACCTTTTTGTAATTCACTTCCTCCTGAGAGCACAGAGGAACCTATGTACCACATGCCGCGTGAGTCAGGGTCTAAACTATGATGGTAGCCCTGCTCGAGGTTGAAACGACCACATGGTGTCACAAACAACCCAAATGTTTGCGTGATGCCTGGGTCAAGAAAGAGTCTTTTGCCGTTAAGTTTATTTAACTTTACAGAGTTACAAAACAAAAATGGAAACCAGGGGATATAGCAAAACCACGTCATAAAAATTTGGAACACATCCACTGAGATTTGTGCTTCCCATATGACAATTGACATATATGGCCATTCCAGAAGCAAGTGTCTATACCCATGATCGTAGTCTTCAAGAGCATGGTCAGTTAGGGAGCACATCGAATTTATATTGAAGACTCCTAGCTATGCAAAGATACGTTCTAATTAATCAACATACCTCCTATATGCATATTTCTTTTCATTGTGCTTCTTCTTGAGGAGGTAAAGGAAGATATGTTTTAATTAATATCTATGTCTAGCGCATGATCACAAAAGCATTTTTCACTTCCCATGAATAGAACCTCCTCCTTGACAAATGGATTAAACAAACAACAAAAGGGAAAAAAAGAACTTCAAAACTCCACTAAGTTAGCCAACAAAAGGTAAACAAGAGGCAGCGTGTAGATCCACGTCATAAAAACATGGGAACACAACCCTCCAATTTCTATTAGTGTGAGTTCCACGTGATCACAACTGTCAATTAGTCATTCAGACAACTGGTGATTGGAGTCTTCAGGAGCACAATTAGCTAAAGATACATGTCAAATTTGTTTAGGATCATCACGCGTGATACGATACATTCTAATTATTCTAAATACCTCTCCTCTACGAGCACATTGATTTTTTGTTCATTTGTATCTCCCTGTATGGGTACACATATAGACACTAATCAAAAGTTAACTTATTTATGCATATGTCGTTGCACAAATTTTCATTTATTCCCTCCTGATGACTGAATTGTAAAAGTTGGTAGTCTCTCTTTTAAGCCCAAATTTTGGATGACAGACTAATACCTTCCATGGAACCATGGGATGATCAACTACGATTACAAGTTTATTCATGTCACAAGAGGGAAGTTGAGGTCTCGTATGTGTGTGTCACACTGTTGCAATGCATCGTTTGAGACCACAGAGCAATCTAGCTACCACTGTGTGACTCAGGGTTCAAACTATGGTGACCACTCGATTTGAGATGGAAACCGTTGCATGGTGTCGACAAACAATACAAACGTTCGCGTGATGCCCGGTGTCCAGAAAGAGGCTTTTGCCGTTAAGTTTATTTAACTCTACTCAGTTAGAAAACAAAAGGGCAACCACGAGGTAGAGCGAATCCACGTCATAACAACCTTTAGAACACATCCCCTCTAGTTCCGAACATTGTGAGCTCACCACATGATCAGAGTGGTCACTAAGCAGGTTGATACACGTGATCATAGTTTTCAAGAGAAACATTTGTTAGGGAGACACGCCAAATCATATTGAAGATCCTATCTATGCAAAGATCCGTCCTAATTAATTGGCGTGCCTCTTGTACGCGCGTAGATTTCTTTCATTTAAATGTTCTTCAAGAGCTTCCGATTAATCGGTATGCCTAGCGCATGATTGCGAGAACATATTTCTACTTATAATCCTTCAAGACTCAAGAAGAGAACCTCATCCTTGGCAATGGCAAATGAAGAAGAAGCACAAGAAAACAAACAAAATGAAGAAAGAAACGAACTTCGGAAGTTTTTTCAGAGAAAGAAACCGAACCCTGAAAAACCTGGCTGGTCCCTCTTTGTCTTTGTACTTCGCTTTGCCGTCCGATGTCCATCCAACGGCCCGCGTGGCTCGACGAGCCGCGCGGCCGAGTCGACCGCCCGGAGTCCGCGGAGCAAACCGACCCCCTCGAACAAACCCAAAAGGAGAAGAAAACCCAGAGAGAGCATCCATCGCACGCAGCAGCATTTGGCCTCCTCCGCCCTCGAAATTTCGGCCGCAGCTCTCCATCCATCGTCGCCGCCTCTGCCCCGCTCCCCTAATCCAATCGCGCTATATATAGGCGGCGGCATGCGATCGTGGGACTAGAACCCTCCGCGACGCATTTGCTGCTTGCCCCCTTCAATCCCCTCCCGTCTTTCCTTGCCTCTCGCTCGATGGAGTCCTCGCCGGCGGCCGCGGCAGCAATGCAGTTGGCGTCCCCGGCGCCGCCTTCGCGATCGAGGGACTCGCGCCTGCTCGTCGGCTTCGACCTCCCCGCCAGCTGGGGCTACCGCAGGCCCATGGCCTTCTGCAAGGACTCCGACGCTCCTCCTACCCCGGCGGCGGCGGCGGCTGGGGGTGACGCGCAGCAGCCCAACGGCTCCCGATCCCCGACGAAAGGCGCCGCGGCGGAGGAGTCTCCCCGGGCGCAGTGCTACCAGCTGCGGGACCGCCGGGTCGGGCGGGACAGCGCGGAGGACGCGCGGGAGCACAAGAAGCTGTGGAACATGGACGGGGGCGCCGCCCCCGGCTGCAGCAAGTGGAGCGGCGGGTTCTCGCTGCAGCTCTCAAAGCAGGAGATCGAGGCGGACTTCCTCGCGATCACCGGCCGCAAGCCGCCGCGCTGGCACAAGAGGCGGCCCAAGAGCGTCCAGCGCCAAATCAACGTGCGTAAGCAAAGACGCGCACCAATCCCAAAAATTCCTCGATCGCGTTCGCGAAAATCCTCTTCCAGTTCTTCGATTGTACTGACCAGTTCGTGATTTCCTCTTATCCTCTCCCGCAGTCGCTCTGCCCCGGCAAGTCGCTTCCGGACGTGAACCGCGATCGGTACAAAGTGAACGAGGTAAGGATAATAAAAACTCGATCTTGGATCTGTCTACCGCTTGTTCTGGATGTTTTTCACGCTGATTGGATTCTGGATTGGTGCAGAAAGGGGGATTCTGATCAAGTTATTACTCTCCCAAGTCGAGAGCAGGAGATTCATCTCTGGGGATTTGCGGGTCGAACATTGGTTCATCGGCGGGAGATGAAGACAGACAGACAGACAGACAGATAGATTCAGGGTTAAAAGATAGTAGTTTCAGTTCCGTCCATGCTTTTGCAAATTGATCATGTATGTCAATCAAACCCTAATCATGTGTATGTTCAGTGCGGAAGCCAGTTTTCAGGGTTTTCTTCATTATTATCAGAGTTTGCTTCTCGCCTGGCCTAAAGCAGGATTTCTCTTCTTCTGCTCCATATGTTCTGTTCAGTGCGGAAGCCCGTTTTCAGGGTTTTCTTCAGTATTATCAGAGTTTGCTTCTCGCCTGGCCTAAAGCAGGATTTCTCTTCTTCTGCTCCATCTGTTCTGTTCAGTGCGGAAGCCAGTTTTGCATTAGCATTATCCTGATTTCAGCCTGCGAGAAAAGTTGTTACTGTAAATCCTTCATCAACTGTTCATGTCATTCAGTAATCACAGGCATTACTTTAGAAAAATCCTTTTTCTGCTACTGCACTTCTTGTTTGGAAGCTTGCTGCGTCTTGCACTGAACTCTGCATTGCTGGAACATATATACTCTGTTCATCAGTTCAGTGGTTGTTAGTTTTGCTATACAACCACATATATATATATATCTCGAGCACCTGCTCGTCTTCATCTGTCATAGAGCAAAATGCCACCCTTCCCTAGTTTTCAGTTTGGTAGTAGCAGTAGAGCATACATGTTCTACAGAGCATTTTGCTTCTTTTCTCTATGTAATCAGCATTTGGCCATGCTGCTGCTCACTTCAGTCAGACTGGTCAGCCGGTCTGAGCACCGAAATGCAGGATTAGGCAGACCGAAATCAACTAAGGAGGAGCACTTTGTTAATCTTTCCAAATCCAGGTTAAGGCAGCATCAGCAAACCCCAAGTCAGGACCATTTGACCAAGCAAGTGATTCAGTCAGCTGCCCATGTAGACACTTCGAGGGATGACATGGCCTGGTCTAATTAAATGTAAAGAAAAAACTTCCAAAGAAAGGTGAGGTAGAGCAGATGTTATCTGAGTAGGTCCAAACAGCATGATCTCCCAATCATTTAATCCTGGTGTACTCGGATGTTGCTGCTTCGGTACTGATCGCTGACAGCGACTGTTAAAATATCAGAAGTGTTTTCTTCAGTTCGGCTGGATTCTTTTATCCTACATTTACCATAAAATTAACAAAAATCGAGAATTTACAACTTAGTTTAGCTTTGCACTTAGAACAGAGTGTCACAGTGCCAAACTACTGCTGGTTAATTTATGTTTAGCTCCACTGATCCGGACAAATGTTCCAGCCTTCAGGCACCAAACTGTGTCTGTCTCCATGAGCCCAGGCAGAGGCAGTGGTTTGTTTATGATGTCTCTTGACTCTGTGGCAGACTGCCATTGCCTGACAATTGAACCTGGTGATCTTGCGCGCCCAATGAGCTCAGGCGTCACTGACTCCCTGAATGCCGTTTTATGACATGCTTCTTGCCAGCATTTACTCACTTGATCGCCACGGCTGATGCGATGCAGACTGCGAATAACGTGGAAATTGTGACAGTAACTGCGCTGCGCAGCTGTTCTAGCGTAGAGTTAATTTCATTCAGAAAAAAAGGGTAGGTCTTTTTTTTTCTGGTTCAAAATATTGAGTTTACCTGATATTCCGCTTTGTTCAACGGAGGAAAGACCAGACAAGAAAGCCAAGTACATAGGCCCGTCTTCACTCGCTCGTCAAGCGTAGAATCAGACCGTCGCCAAAATCTTAACTAGTATTACCTTTGTTCCTAAATGTAATCCGTTTTGATGGCCTATCAAAACGGTTTACATTTAGGAACATAGGTGGTACTATATTTGTCAAGGAGACTGCTTTGACGAACAAGATTTCGATAGGGGTCATGGCTGATCTTGCTTCCAAACATTTTTTCTTTTCCTTTCTGTAATTTCTACAGAGCACCGAAAACATAAGAAACATTA
The DNA here is from genome assembly GCA_947311845.1 of Poa pratensis. Lineage (NCBI taxonomy): Eukaryota > Viridiplantae > Streptophyta > Magnoliopsida > Poales > Poaceae > Poa > Poa pratensis. The sequence goes on along the minus strand of CAMZMU010000074.1, from coordinate 123,499,612 downwards.
CATGGAGGTCACTGGATCACCCAACGACCACCACCGTTGCCAAGAACGATCCGTTAACGTGTTGTTGTCACCGCTCACTTAATGGAGCATGTCCGACTTTGTTTATAAGAAGCGAGAAGTATTCGTGCACGTGCCTCTAAAGACCCGTGACCTAGAGTCGAAATTGTGTCATTGTTCCCTTGAATCGACTTGAAATTCCTAGCACCAAATCCCGTCATCTTTCATGCATGGGAAGGAACCCTAACCTCGATGCCCCAAGGAGACAGTGTAAATCTAAGTTGTAGCTCCGTTGACTCTGTCCCGACAGACGAACTCGAGGAGGATCAAAGCCCGGAAGACCAACTCTGAGAGGAAGCATTGCCATCTGCTCGAGCGCCGCCCATGTGAGATTGTGAGGACTAACAAACCCTAAACTTAACTACTAGTCTGGTCATGGCACGAGGATTCCCCTCCCTACCGGCAGCTGCCAGAGCGGCAGGTAGAGGGGTGGCAAATCCGCGGATTCATCAGCGGAGCCTGGAAGGGACGAGAATTTCACTCTAGCCGCCACTATCAGGAGAGTGGAAGTAAAAGATTTAGTACAAGTTGGAGATGTTTTTTTTACTCTTTTATAATTATTCAACAATCATAAGGAGTATTCTCGCGCATTAGGAATTTCAAATACCATATTACTTGTGTTGATATCGGAAAAAAAAAGTGAATATATGAAGTAAATTGGTTCCATTTTAATCTTTGTTCGGTTCTGGAAAAATACATATTCCACATTGCAGGCGAGCTCATTGGTATGGAGCCATTGTCATGTGCAAAGCATGATTGAGGCGGAATCGTTCCTGGGAGCATGTAAAATACTTTAATCACACTAGGAATACATGTGAATATTCATGTTACCTTTGTGTTCCAATTTTTTTGGAAAATACAAACACACATTCGCGTATGGAAAGGCTCATTTTCAAGGACTAAAATGGTTTGTCTCGCACAGCTGCAACTGCAAACTAGAAAATCATCCCCATGAAACATGACGTGCACACATACTAATATCGTAGATATTTTATTGTCAAAATTTACCCAACGTGTGTGGTGTCAAACGGGAAACCGAAACCGTCTATAGCCTAGCAGGACGACGGGAAAAACAATCGACTGCCGAAACCGATGGACCCCACCGATCGAGCATTTTTCCGGTAACCGCTGCGTCTGGCCTAGCCCTAGGCCGGCAAAGACGAGCAGCGAGACCTATGTGGGCGGAGTACTGAGCACGGCAACAAGCGGAGGAGGCGTGCGCCGGAGATGATCGTTGCCTCTGCAGTTGACGCCGCCTAGCCTTTGTGCTTTGCTCCGTTGCTTGTGACTTGTGAGTAGCTATCTATGGTCGTGGACTCGTCGCCGGAGAACTGAAGCCAGGTTGGTTGGGACGGCGCTGACGCTCTGGACTGGACGGCAAACCAACCCAGCCGTGCTTGCTCCCGGTCGACGACGACCAAAGCCTTCCTCAGTTAAGACAGTTAGTTGTAGCACACGACCATTTCTTGTCTCAAGAATTGTGTCGTGTCTCATCGGAGGGAAAGACGGACCAGGTCCATAAACAGAAATGGGTGGAGAATCGTCTGACGAATCCTCCTTCGTTTTGGACAGCAACCTTTTCCTGCACGGTGGGTGGCCGCCGCGCCGCCTTGTTTGCGAAGGCTTGTTCCACGGGCCTGCTGATCGAAACAAAAGACTGAAACCGACCCGACGGGGAATTTACCTGACACCATTTTTCTTTCAAGAATCAGCAAAAGAGCTCGAATTAACCTCATACTCGAAAAGAACAGGAATGAATATGCGTGAAGCTGCTGATTTTCATGCATGGCGGCCAGGCACGTGCACCGTCCACGCCTACGTAGCCCAGCCCAGCGCACCGCTCGACTGGACGCTGCCTTTCCAATCTCCACCGCCAGCGGCAACGGGGAGCGAGACGTGACGCGACACCGCCACGCCGCGCGGCGCACAACCTCCACCTTTCCTGCTCTCTTTTCTTTCTTTAATGAATGATGATCTCCTCTTTAATAACCCCGCCAGTCCTTCGTTTCGCCCAGCGACCAAAATGCACGAATTTTTTTTTAAATAATATTTTTTTAAACAGAAATTCGGAAAATAGCGCGCGTTTTCCAGAAATTCGGAAAATAGCGCGGCGTCGGCACGGCCCGTGCCGAAACAACTGGTTTCGGCACGGCCGGCACCGAAACAGGCCAGCTAAATGTCGGCCTGCGCAGCGGCAGGCGTGGCCCACCTCTTTTGGCGTGGCTAGTGCCGAAACCAAGCCTTTCGGCACGGCCCGTGCCGAAAGCAGGCAGACCAAAAGAGGTGGCCTGTCCTCCTTCGAAGCCCATCTTCTTCTTTCTCTCACTCGACCAGTCCTTCTCCTCTCCTTCTTCCGTTTCCAGGACAACAGCAGCGATTCTTACCCCCAAAAAATCCTCAATCAAGAAATAGAGTAGAGGAGGGTTAGGGCATCATCGATCTACTGATGGGATAGTTGTTCGTGGAGGCGTTTGGGGGAGTGGAGGTGGAGCAATGGTGGTCAACAATGGTGCATAGTGGTGGTGTGTGCCGGTGTTGGGGATGCTAGAGGCGTGGTGCGGCGGTGGTGGTGCTAGATTGAAGCCGGGCAGCGGGAGCTACGCACGCGTCAAGGGTAAACCCTAATCTCTAGATTTTTAGGATTAGTGTATGTTGTCAGTTAGATGTATCGTAATATTTAGATATATCCGCTGTGGAGTATTTAATGATTGAATAAATTTGTTTAGGTAATGGAAGTGGTCAATGTTGTTGTGCACTACGGTGCCGGTACAGTCCGTACATCTGAGTCAGGGGTTGATCTTAGTGAATTTGAAAATGTGGAGATTCAGTTGACAGAGCCAGAGAAAGTGAAAATCGGCGGTGTCCAGTGGTATTTTACGGTGAATTTTGGGTATGATCCTAATTACTGGACTGTTAGGATGCAGTCGGTATGGACCAAATCCCGGTCAAATATTCGCTGGGAGTTGTTGCCGCTTGATCGGACAAATCAGTGGGTTTCTTGGCTAGCATCATGCAAACGCCGAGGGACAAAACCAGAAGTCCTAGTGTCGTTTGTTCTGAAGCAGAATAATTTTGAAATAGGTGGCGGTGCTGTTCAGACTGGAGAGACTAGTGAAGCAACTAGTTCGTATTGTGCCCAAATGCCTGGTCATTATGAACCATCACCGTCAGCAGGACATGCTCAAATTCCTTCTGGCTATGAACCATCACCGTCAGCAGGACATGCTCAAATTCCTGTTGGCTATGTACCATCACTGTCAGAAATTCCTCTTCATTATGAACCAGCACTGTCAGCAGGACCTGCCCAAATTGGGGAGGCTGATGCGGATGAGCACGAAGGTACAGTACAGGCTGAGATATTGGCGGAAGACGAGGAGGATGGCGTCGCAGAAGATATTGATTCTGATGATTCTGATGAAAACAATGATGAAGATGTGCCTATTCCCAGTTACTGGAATCAGGACAACTCTGCCATCACGGCCGTGCCTGATGTCCATGAATCGTCCTGGGAGTACCACATGAATAACATTCAAATCGGGGCTCAGTACAGCACGAAGCAACAGTTAAGGGAAGCCGTGATTCAGTGGGCATTGTCCACGCAAAGGGTTTTCCGCACTGACGTGTCAAATAGGCAATATTTGACAATGAGCTGTGTTGACATTGGTTGTCCGTCACGGGTGCATGGTCACTTGCCGAAGTATGACGTGGTGTGGGTGGTGACAGACGTCGTGCCACACACATGTGAAATTAATAGTTTGCTGACAGATCACCCAAACCTAACGTCAACTCTCATTGCACGTCTCTTGTTCAGTGAGATAGTGAACAAGAAAGACATGGTAGCAAAGCACATCATAGATACAGTTCAGGCAAGATGGAATACCACCATTAAGTACGGAAAGGCCTGGAGAGCTAAGCAGAAGGCTCTAGAGGAGAGGTTTGGGTCTTTCTATGACTCTTATGATAATGTTATTCGTCTTGTTAGCACATTGAAGGAGAGGAATCCTGGCACATATGCTTTAGTAGAATTACAACGGTTCCCGGAATTTCCTCAATATGGTGTATTCGGCCGACTGTTCTTCTCATTCGCTATTTGCATCGAAGCTTTTACCCATTGTCGTCCAGTGCTCTGCGTGGACGGCACGTTTCTCACAGGCAAGTACAAGGGGCAGATCCTGACCGCAATAGGTGTGGACGGCAATGGGCAGATCGTCCCGATTGCCTTCGCCTTCGTCGAGGGTGAGAATTATGAGAGCTGGATATGGTTCTTCAGGCAATTGAAAAAGGCAGTTGTGAAGACTCGACCAAATGTGTGCATCCTTCACGACAGGCATCCTGGTATGCTTAAGGCTATAAAGCGACTGCAGCACCCCACCGAGGATGAACCAGCACCATGGACTGACATGCAGAGCCGCTGGTGTATGCGTCATCTCGGCGCTAACTTTTACTCATGCTTTAAGAGTAAAAGGCTGATGAATCTGTTTAAAAGACTGTGCAATCAGAATCAAGAGAGGAAGTATCAGTTTCTGTGGGAAAGACTGACTGAATTCACTGGGCAGCAGGTGAAGGAAAGGAAAGCTGCGCAGGCACAAGCGGTAGCTACACAGCTTGCTGCGGCGCAGGTAGCTGCGGCCCAGGTTGCTGCGGCACAGGGTACTGCGGCACAGGGTGATGCGACACAGGGTACTGCGGCAAATACGACAGATTCAGAGCCTGTTGGGTTGTGTGACTTGCCTGGAATTGACCCTCCTGGTACGAAGAGAAAGAAGGGAAAACGAATCAAAAAATTTGAAGAGTGGATAGAGAAGGAGCCTCCCGTGAAGTGGTCTCTGTTGCACGACCAATATGGAGCAAGGTACGGCATCATGACTACCAACCTAGCTGAGGTGTATAATTTTGTACTCAGAGGGAATAGGAGTTTGCCACTGACAGCACTGGTGGAGGGTATTTTGCACGGAACATTGACGTATTTCAGAGATAGACGTCGTGAAGCCGTCGAGCATATTGAGTATTACCCCAACACACCTTATTGCCGCAAGATAAGACAGTACATGGACAAGAAGATAAAGAAGGCACGGATGCACACGGTGATTCGTATTGGTAATGAAGAAGCGAGGTACGAGGTACGCTTACCAACCTCACGATTTGGTGCGGGTGAGCTGAAAACCCATGAGGTCATAATTAGTGCTACTGCACCCCCAACGTGCGAGTGCACGTGCAACAAACCGAGACTGCTTCACCTCCCATGTTCTCATGTCCTTGCTGTTTCTGGCCAGTTGGGGATGAACCCAATCAGTTTTGTCTCTCCGTATTTCATGAAAGAGGCTGTGGTTGAAACTTGGACCGGGGAGATGACAGGATTTAGAGTAGTTGGCAACTTCAACAAGGTGAATGAGATGGAACGAGAATATATTCCGGATCCTGCTCTTATGAGAACTAGCAGAGGAAGACGGAACTCGCGTCGAATCCGGAATGATATGGACGAGTCTGAAGCTGGTGGATGTACTAGACAGTGCTTACTTTGCAATCTTTTTGGGCATAGAGAGAAGTATTGTCCCAAATACGGCCTAGGACCTGATCCTGATCCTGCAGTCATTCCTGATCCTGTGCGTGGTCGAGGAAGTCGAGGAAACCGAGGAACCGAGGACGTGGCCAACGTGGCTAGCACTACATTCCAATTTCTATGTGTGTATCCCTATGGTTTAATTTGTATGTGTCCGAACTATGTTGTAATTTGTATGTGTCCGAACTATGTTTTAATTTGTACGTGAATTTGTATGGTTTAATTTGTATGTGTCCGAACTATGTTTTAATTTCTATGTCAGACATATTCATATTTATGTTTGTATGAGACATATTATTATCTATGTACGAGACATATCAGAGAAAAATAAGTTGTACGGCACAGGTTATTAAACAAACATTGCAACTTACACAGACAGCAAGAAAACTGGTAGTAGCGACAACACAACATAAATTGAAAAAGAAAAGTCATCTACCATCGACACAGCCTCCCGCGTCACTCTTCCCCTTCGACGATGCTGCACCCTTGCCCTTCGACGACGCCGCACCCTTGCCCTTCGACGATGCTTCAGCCTTGCGTTTCGACGACGCTGCACCCTTGCCCTTCGACGCCGCCGCCGCTGCTGCAGCTCTCTTGCTCGCTTCAGTGGGCATGAAGATATCATCTTCGTCCTCGCTCTCCTCGACCCATAACATCGGATGATGAAAAGCATCCAACATATATGCTTCAGTGGGATATGTTAGCTTCTTCTTCTGCCACCTAGCATGCAGCCTCATGAGTTCTTTTTCTATTTCGTTGTAATTCCTCCATGGCCACCCATGCCTAGCTAGCTTCGCTGATAGCTCACGGAGATGAGGTGGATGACTAACAATATCTTCGAATGGGATCTCCTTATTGTCTACCTTGAACTCGGCCGTAAACTTCAAAAGGAGTGCCGACATTCCTGCCGGGAAACTACCATCTGAATTGTATCTCGACATGTTCGAGTGAGTGGACTATGCTTACCAACTCGACATCTCCTCCCGGGGTTTTTATAGGACGAGCACAGACCAATTGGCGGGAGAAATAGGCGGGAGCAAGTTTGGCGGCAAAATTAGGCACGGCAGAAAAATGGCGGGAGAAGAAGAGCGGGAGGAAAATGGTGGGAACAAAATGGCGGGAGAAATGGTACTTTCGGCACGGCCCGAGCCGAAACTGGCCTGTCGGTCCCGCCGTTACGCGGAAGGCAGGCGTGCATGCAGTTCAGCGGCCTTTCGGCTTTGGCCGTGCCGAAACCTAATGGTTTCGGTTTGGCCCGTGCCGAAACCTTTGTTTCGGTCCGGCCGCTGCCGACGCCGCGCTATTTTCCAAATTTCTGGAAAACGCGCGCTATTTTCCGAATTTCTGTTCAAAAAAATATTATTTAAAAAAAAAATTCAAAATGCACGCTCGAGCAGCCTCCGCGCAATCGACCAAACGCAAAGGCCGTTTTCCAATTCCGTCGATGGTCGTCGTCGTAGCAAGGCCGGAGCCGGCGTACCATAAACACAGGGCGGCGCCGGCGCGTCCGCGGGCCCAGCGCCAGAAACCCAAGGCGGCGTGGGACCCGTCCTCTCGCCGTCACGGACGTCGCCACATCGGCACGCCAGCCTCTTCCTCCTTCTCGGTTCGGTCCATCAACCATTTTTCCCGTCGGCGACCTCACGGACAAGTGGACCACAACGACGTGCGACCCCACAAATCAGCGGCAACAGGATATGCGTACCGTGGTGGGCCAGCGCAGGAATGACCAGACTGCCCATCGCAAATCCCACCACCACCACCACACCACATGGCGTCGCGTCGCGGCCGTAACAAAACAGGAGCGAGCGAGGGAGACCCGTCTCCGCCTGGCCTCAAAACATCCTCCGCATCCTCGCCTTTCTTCCTCTCCTCGTCGCCAACCCGCCGGTGTCAAGAAGCCGTCCGTCCGAGCCGTGTACCATGGCGGCGACCGCAGATCCGAGGGCCAAGCCGCCGGCCGCGCACCACCTCGAGCCGTGGGGGCGCCAGCAGCAGCAGCCGCCTCGAGCACACCGCGTCCGCGTGACCGCCCACCCCGCCGCCGTGCACGAGCCCGGGGCTGCCTCCAACGACCGCGATCGCCGCCGCTCGTCGTCCCACTCCCACCGGAGGAGCGCCGGCGGGGGCGGCGAGGACCCGTGCGACGGCGGGATCGAGGATCTCCGTGCCAAGCTCATGGGCCACCTGCGCGACGCGGCCGACCGCCTCCGCGTCGTGCCCCACCAGCCAACCCCTCCCGCGCCCCCGCCCAAGGCGCCTCCGCCCGAGCCCGAGCCAGAGATCATCTTGGCACCGCCGCCTCCCGCGCAGCAGCAGGAGCAGCAGGAAGCGGAAGACAAGCCGTGGAAGCTGCGGGAGCGGACGCGGCGGCGGCCGGCGGCCCTGACGTCGTGGCCGGCGGCGCCGTCGAGGCGGCGCACAAAACGTGCTCCCTTCTCGGTGGCCCTGGCGCCGGAGGAGGTCGAGGACGACATCTACGCGCTGACGGGCGGCCGGCCAAGGCGGCGGCCCAGGAAGCGGCCGCGCGCCGTACAGCGGCAGCTCGATGTAAGGCCCGGTTCCCCATACTGCCCCTGCCTTTTCCAACCATTTACTAGGAGTAACACATCTCGTAACGAGTTTACTCAATTGCCCCTTATAATATCTCGTCTCGATACGCTTTATGCTAAGCTCATTTAGGGGTTAATCTAGGCGTGTAGTAGTATAGTAATCCCAGCATGATAATTTCAAAAAAAAAAAAATCCCAGCATGATTGTTGTGTGCAAGAATCATACTCCTCCTCGTCCCGCGAGGCGCAACTAACAAGAGCGTGTGTTGTGCAGTCGCTGTTCCCCGGGCTGTGGCTGACCGAGATCACCGCCGACGACTACAAGGTGCCGGACGCGGAGGAGTAGCTCGCCGCCGGCCAGTTGAAGCTACCTCGGCAGGCCTCGCGCACGTCGCGGCCAGCTCAACTCAGCTCATGCGGGCGCTGCACTTCTTGTTTGGAAGCTTGCTGCGTCTTGAACTGAACTCTGCATTGCTGGAACATATGCTCTGTTGTTCAGCGGTGCCGTACAACCACATATATATCTCGAGCACCTGCACAATTACATATGTCTTAGAGATAAAAAATGCTGACCTTCCCTAGTTTTCAGTTTGGTAGCAGCAACAGAGCGTAGTACATGTTCTTCAGAGCATCTTGCTTCTTTTCTCTATGTGATCAGCATTTGGCCATGTTGCTGCTCGCTTCAGTCAGACTGGTCAGCCTGTCTGAGCATAGAAATGGCAGAAATGCAGAATTAGGAAATCAGCTCAGGAGGAACACTGTGTTGATCTTTCCAAATCCAGGTTAAGGCAGCAGCACACCCCAAGTCAGGACATGCAAGTTCTTCAGTCAGATACTCATGTAGAAACTTCAAGGGATGATATGCTGCTCCTCCTAGCTAGAACACCACCTGGTCTAATTAAATGCAAAGAAAAGACTTCGAAAGAAAGGTGGGGCAGAGCAGATGGTCTGAGTAGGTCCAAACCCTTGGCATGATCTCCCAATCATTATCCTGGTGTACTCGGATGTTGCTGCTTCGGCACTGATCGCCGACAACGACTGTTAAAATACTGATATATTTTTTCCAGTTAGCTGAATCTTTGATTGAATTTAGTTTATGCTTTGCACTTATAATAAGTGCCACAGTGTCAATCTACTGTTGGTTAATGGTGTTTAGCTCCACTGATCCAGACAGTCCTCCAGCCTTCAGGCACCAAACTGTGTCTCCATGAGCCCAGGCAGTGGTTTTGTTTATGATGTCTCTTAACTGTGTGGCAGACTGACAATTGTATGTACCTGGCGATCTTGCGTGCCCAATGAGCTCAGGCGTCACTGACTCCCTGAATGCCGTTTTATGACATGCTTCTTGCCAGCATTTACTCACTCGATCGCCACGGTTGATGCGATGCAGAGACTGCCAATAACGTGGAAATTGCGACAGTAACTGCGCCAGTAACAAGGATGTTCTGAGTACCATCCTTCATACAGATTTTTTTTGGCCCTTACAATATACTCCGTAGTTCTGCCTTCGGTCGCTCCACAAGCATATAATCAGACCGTCCTTAAAACCTTTACTGATACTCCCTCTGTGGTACATAATAAGTGTCACAGTTTTTAACCAACTTTAGTTCAACACTGTGGCACTTATTGTGGATCGAAAAGAGTAGCATACTTGTGAAAAGGAATGCTTTGACGAACAACATTCAATAGTGGTCGTTCCAGGCAAAAAAAAAAAAAAAAAAATCAGTAGTGGTGGTGGCTTAGATCTTGCTTCGAAACAAATTACTTCCTATTGGATCTTAACAGACATACAAGAACACGGCAAACATAATATGAAATTACATCGAAATCTTTGGACCACCGCCGTCGTCGCTCCCTTACCGGAGACTGCATGACTTTGTTGATAACAACCAGAAAGTCTTCGTGCACCTGCCGCTAAGGACCAACGCCCTAAATCCGAAGTCGTAGGAGACATTGAACCCTTTAATTGATTTGAACTTCGTCACACCGAATCTCGCCGCCTTGCAAGCACGAGTAGAAATCTTAACCCCCACCGCCCCCAATGAAACTGTACGAATTTATCCCGGAGCTCTGCCGACTCCGTCTCGACACACACACTCGAGAAGGATCGAAGCCCAAAATACTAGCTCCAAGATGATGCATCGCCATTCATCGGAGCGCCGCCCTTCCAGTCGGGCGAAGACACCGGGACTCCCCTCCCCGCCGCCAACCGCCAGAGCCGCTGGCAGAGGGGTGAGTATTTCGCCCTAGCCGCCACAGTTGCGAGAAAGGGAGGAAGAGATGTAGTCGAAAGGAGTCGACAATACTCCCGGTGGCAGGCGACTTGTCATTCCTGGAGCTTTCCTCTCCGACCAAAGTCGTTTTCTTTTCTTGCGAACATTCTTATACACAGTACGTAGATTGTTATAACACGATGGAGCCAGCAGGACGGTCAAATTAAGGACCATTTCTTGTCTCAGAATCGACTTGGATCGGATAGGCAGCGCGAGCGAGCAGCCCTCCCATCGGACGGAAAGACTGACCAGGTCCACGAACACGGAGAATATGCGTCGACAGCGCCACGCCGCGCGCACACCACCTCCCGTACAAAGCTCCTTTTTCTGCTGCTCTCTTGTTTAATCCTCCTTCCTTGGTTTTGGACAGCGACTCCGATGTAGCCATTGCAGCTTGCTAATTAAGGTGCGCATGATGGCATGGCATGGCTTGCTCGTGATCGATGTTGCCGATTTTCATGGCGGGCGAGGCACGTGTTGTTTACCACCGTCGACTCCAGGTGCACAGAGCCTTTCCACCAGCAGAGCGGCAGCGGGGAGCGCACAACCCCTCTCGATCGTACGTACGCGCGCAGGCACTCTCTTTCTTTAATGAATGATGATCCCGCCAGCCAGTCCTCCGTTTATGATAGCGAGTTCCTTCTCTGGGGTCGCCGCCTCACCATTCTTTCCTGTCGTCTGCGCACTCGATCAAACCAAGAGACTAGTTCATCCGCTTCCGAACATGGTTGCAGGAAAACATATTTGACGATGGTGGTCGTCGTCGTACCAAGGCCGGCGTTCGTACCAGGAGAACACTGTCCGGCGCCAGAACCCGAAGGCGGCGGCTGCATGGACATGGACGCCGCCCCCTGCCCTGTGGCTCCTCTCGCCGTCATCGGCACGCCTCTTCCTCCTCGGTTTGGTGGAGGAGGATATAACCCGTCCATCAACCTTTTCCCGTGGGCGACCTCGCGCTACACCTATTCTCACGGACAAGTGGACCATGACTACGAGCGGCCCCACAGATCATTGACGATACTTCATGACCAGGCTGCCCGTAGGCCGTAGCTAGCAAGTAGCAACTCACACCACCACCACATTGCGACCGTAACAAAACACGAGCGACGGACGGAGACCCGTCTCCGCCTCCCCTCTCGCCTTTCTCCCTCTCTCCGCGACCTCGCCGGCCTACTCACCGGGGGCAAGAAGCGGTCCGTCCGAGCCGTGTAGCATGGCGGCGAAGGCCCGACTCAACTCCCCATACTACCCCTACCTTTTCCAGCCATTTACTAATTCGCACGCAGTAATGCATTTCGTTCTAATTTACTCAATTGCCCCTTGTAATATCTGGATACGCTTTATGCTAGTTTTATTAGTATAGCCAACATGATTGTTGTGTGCAAGAATCGTGCTCCTCCTGCTGCTGCCGCGGCACCGAACTAACAACAGCTAGCGTGTGTTTTGTGGCTGTGCAGTCCCTGTTCCCCGGGCTGTGGCTGGCCGAAATCACCGCCGGCGACTACAAGGTGCCGGACGCGGAAGAGTAGCTCGCCGCCGGCCGGCACCTCACCAGGCCTGGCGTACGTCGCGGCCAGCTCATCCTCGGAACTTGTCAGCTTAGTCGCGTGGTGGAGCTAGCCCATCCTCGGGGTCGTCCAGTTTTAAGTTACATTGAAACAGAGACTAGCTTATTTGTGTTCCTTTCTTTTCATTATGTACAGGGCGTTTGTTTGTACAATTGTACTACAGTAGTAATCTAGTGCAATTTATATCCTACTAGTAGTAGTTCCTTGTTTTACTTAAATTTAACTGTATTATAGTATTTCGTCCTGAAATCCTACCTGGTACTCTTGGTCAATGTTGGGTGCCTGTGAACCGATCCGGTCTTGGTTCCCTTTGCGTGCGTTTTCTCGGGGTACCCAAGCGAGAGCGGTTGGGGTTGGGCGAGCTGGATTCTCATTTCTCTGAATGGACCCTCCTGTCCTCTGGGCCCGGGTCGTAGCGCGACGGGACACGCCATTTTGCCAACAGACAAGCTATGATGGGCAGCGGTTTAGGTTGCTCGAAAGGGAAGGCGCCCAATCATCATCAAGTCCGTGCTAATGACGACTAGTCCACGTTAGCGCTAGAAAGCGATCGAGCCGTGCGCCGCGCGCTTAGGATTTTATCAGGTTAGCGTAGTAGTAGTAGTAGTAGTACGAGTTTGCATGGGAAATGCCTCGTCGACATGATCTTGGCCTGCCTGATTAAATGTCCGGGCCCACCTGTCAGTGCCGCTAACTCCGCTGCACGCAATCACGTGGGCTGAATAACACGGGCGTACGTACGTGAGGCACCGAATAAGAGCGTCCATGCACCTGTTCAAACTGCGGAGCGGCCTGCCCCTGTACCAGCTGAGAGCTGGTCGGAGGATAGATGATCGATCGATCGAACGGTCCAGGCGCGGGCACGACACCTCTTTGGTTTTGCATCCAATCCAAGGACGGAGACTTGTCGCTCTCACGCGTACGTACGAGTTAATTGGGCAGATCGAAAATGGCAGGACCACCCCACGACAAGACCACTGACTGCTTGCGTGGGTGTGGATTTTTTTTTATACAAAAGGAAAATTTGTGGAAGCGCTGGGCCTACTGTTTCTTGATATGTCTTAGGGAATGGTTCGTCATATCTGGTCAGCTATCGCCTATTGGTGGCCTGCTCCATATTTAGCCACTTCATGGCCCGTTTGCTCGGCCGCCGTCGACCTGACAGTTCACCACGTATTTCCTCTCTCAAAAAAAAAAACACGTACATTTGTCATTTTTACTAGTGCTTGTTAATTCTTCTCTCTTATTATGTGTATAGTGAACAACACACATTTTCAAATGTATGGAACTTGTAATTTTCGTGTAGCCCACAATATATAGGATTTCAAATTGTGATTTCACATTCTTGTAAGACGATACATCACTGAATACATCAAGAAAAAATTCAGTTGTTTTTAAACCTATATTTTTTATATACTTTTTTAAATCAAAAGAGCTCGGGAGCCAAACAGATTTTCGCATATTTAGTACTACATGTTTTACAACAATTAACTAAGAAGCTCATGTACTCGCAAAAAAAAAAGCTAGGAAGCTCTTGTAAAAACAATAGAAATGACTGCAAAGTTTTCTTAAGAGAGAAGAATCAGCAAGCACTAGCAATACTAATCAAGAATGCGAGCATGTTGTGTCATACAGGCCTAAGACCGTGCTAGAAATGAATGCCGCGGTTCAGTCAAGCAAAACGAATTTCAGTGCTTTGAAAAAAGTAGTAACTTTTAAGCGCTAAAATAGCTTTTATTTTACAGAGGACTCACGGCTGATCCTTTGAGCATACATTCTACTACAACACATAGCGAATTGATCCAGGGCTAGTTGAGGTTTTTTCATTCTCGAATTGCCCGATTGTATATATTCCTTTCGAATTCCCGTGCTCCAGAAGCCCGTCCATGATTCCAGAGTCCAGATTACGGTGTATTTAGGCGTTTGTTGGGTTCCTCTGTCTATGTTAGCCGGCATTTTTCACGCCTCTATGCGCCACATTAGCGACTACATCGCAGCTCCAGGGTAGGGTTTTCGCTTCGGAGCAGTGGACTTTCTCGTCGTTGCAGCCAGCAGCCTCGACCTGTGCGACTCGGCGTAGTCAATGGGGGCATCGACACCTTCCTTCGCGAGCTTCAAGATAAATACATGTAATCAAGCGACATGAAAGCGCTGCATAGTATGGCGGCGCTGCCACACTTTCGACAGCGTGGAGCCGTGGATGATCAAATAACATAAACTCACTACATAATTTGACCTCTGTACAGATAAAATGCATCAGTACAAATTACAAAAGACTTGTGCATAGTACAGAGTATATGTGACCTTCAGAACTAGCTTTATAGACCATATATAGACCAGCTACCTTTATCACAAAAAGCTCCGGTGTAAGCCACATATACACCACAAAGGATGACCTAGCTAGACCACTGAATTTTCTTGATACGAAATGCATCCTGAAAACACAGAAAACGATGTTGAATGTACGGTGCATAACAAAAATACGGAATGAGCATCTGTAGATTGCAGCGAATACCTTTTATCGCCATACAATCGAATATCCACCTCTGGAGTGTGAGGAGAAACTAACCTCTACTTAGATTCTACTATTGCAGGATCTGGTTCCTCCTTGCGCCGGCGCGGCCGGTGAGCTGGACACGCTGGCTCGCCGTCCAGTTCAATAGGATCCGGCTCCTCCCTCTGTCGCTGCCAAGGGTGACTCGGACGCAACGACTGGCCATTCACGTCGTCAGCCTCCTCCTTTTTTATCATCATGCGTACCAACTATATTCATTATACGACCCAGCTCATTTTCTGCATCACAAACTGTTGTGGACTTGGATCCACAACGGGATAACTACCGTGCAGAAAATAGCCAGACGGCGTGGCTGTGAGGGATTGGGTAGACATAGGTTGAGAAGAGAGAAATCAGGGATAGATTAGATTGATTGTTCTTGCTTGTCCCAAACGTGGATACATGTCATCCTTATATAATAGATGGTCAGGTCTCCGACCTCTCCTAATACGACTGGAACTACTAGATCTTTCCTAATACAATTGGACTCTTTCCTAATACTATACTTTCCTAAAGGACTCCCCTCTTTTACTTGGTGCTGCAAGTATTTGTTGAACACATGACCATCTCCTAATCCAATACGACCATCCTGGTCTCCTTGCTGTCTGGCCGGCCGCATCCGTCTTACTAGCATCCACAACACTATACCCCACCCGGACAAGTAGCGTGTCCTCAAGCTGCACGGTGGCGGCCATGGCTGTAGTCCTAGATTACCCCATGTCGATGAGAGATGGTAACAATGTTGTTGAGTCTGACCAACGAAATAATTTCTTGCAGAATATATTTCTTGATAACAGAAGGATCCTGAGTTAATTCTGTTCCCATAGCCAAAATCCAGATCCTGCAGAAAACGTCCTTGTTGTCCTCCTGGATCGAATACATGCAAATACGCATACACGCAAGTTCCTCCTAACCATAGTTGTCTCCACCTTAGTTCAGATAAGAATTCCTTTGTCATGCAGTCTCCCTTTCCTTTCTTGCTTGAATTCCCTTTTAGATATTTCAAGTACCCTTTCGTTCCTCCAGGACCGATCACAGGTTGATGCTTCATGCTCTTCATAAGGAATACCTGATGCAGCCAAAAAGTAAAACCTAATTGATTTGTAGGCCCAACGTAATGGCCCAATTCAGAACAGGCCCTCGAGTCAGCTCTCTGTGCTATAGAAAACAGAGGCGACTTTGCTAGGGTTAGCACCGCCGCCGGCCTTGCTCTTGTGCACAGTTTGTGCCATCTTGCACCTCTGGCTTCACCAAACGCTGCGGCGGATGCGTATGGCACGACTGCTACACAAATCTTTGCACCCATCTCTGATGCGCCTGGTTGTTTTTGTGTCACGGCCGCTCCTTTTGTTGTGCCAGCTGCCGTGGCCTTTACTGCACCTGCGCTCAGCTGCGCTGCTGCTACCGCTGTGTTTTCTTCTTCTTGCTGCAGTACCTCGGTCGCTGTCGCTTCTTCTTGTGCTTCTGCTACTGTCTTCAGCTTTGGTGCCTCTACCACGACTACATCTTGCGGTGTCGTCGCCGTGGAGTTGGCTTCCCTTGCACCTGATGAGTTGGATGATACAGGTAGTAACTCGATCGAAAGTTGGCAACAACCATGGTAGATGTTCCGGCCCTGCAAACTACCAAAAGCTCGTGTTGCATCTTGATCTAAACCATATTTGATGAAGACTACAATCCTTGACTTTGCTGGAAAAATTTCAATCGTCTCTATGGCCCCATAAGGATCGAAGACCTGATGAAGCACACTCTTGGTGATAGGGTAGAGAACATGCTGAATCGTGACGCGGAGCATCCGTCGCGACATATTCTCGGCAGCAAAAGTCATGGTGGTCGGCTCTGATACCAAATGTTGTGGACTTGGATCCACAACGGGATAACTACCGTGCAGAAGATAGCCGGCTGTGAGGGATTGGGTAGACATAGGTTGAGAAGAGAGAAACCAGGGATAGATTAGATTGATTGTTCTTGCTTGTCCCAAACGTGGATACATGTCATCCTTATATAATAGATGGTCAGGTCTCCGACCTCTCCTAATACGACTGGAACTACTAGATCTTTCCTAATACAATTGGACTCTTTCGTAATACTATACTTTCCTAAAGGACTCCCCTCTTTTACTTGGTGCTGCAAGTATTTGTTGAACACGTGACCATCTCCTAATCCAATACAACCATCCTGGTCTCCTTGCTGTCCGGCCGGCCGCATCCGTCTTACTAGCGTCCACAACACAAACATACATCTGAGCATACTTGGGCACGGGATTACCGTCCAGAGGAAGCAGAGCACAAATCTTGTGAGCAAACACTCCAC
Source organism: Poa pratensis (assembly GCA_947311845.1). NCBI lineage: Eukaryota > Viridiplantae > Streptophyta > Magnoliopsida > Poales > Poaceae > Poa > Poa pratensis. The sequence goes on along the minus strand of CAMZMU010000074.1, from coordinate 123,482,736 downwards.
AATTTTTTTAAACATATGGGCCATTTCCAATATTAACACTTGGCATGTATCACCTAACACTGCAAAAGAGAAGATCAGCAGATCACATACAGTATTCAGGGGCTATCACTTGGCATGTATTCCCTCCGTTCCAAAATACTAGACTTGGATTTTTCCAAATTTAGATGTATCTAGACATGTTTTAGTGTGTAGATACATCCGATTTTGGACAAATTAAAGTCAAATATGTTAGAACGGAGGGAGTATCACCTAATGATAATCCAATCTGCATAGATATATCATCTGCCATATTCCCCCATTACCGATCAAGTAATCTTTGGTCATTTCTAACTCCACACAAAAACAAAACAACCATGTAATTAAAGATGTCTCACCCGGAACAAAGAAGCCCGAAAAAGACCAGTCATCCTAAAAGCAAAGGCATGAATGAATACCGGTTCCAGAACAGAGAAATTGACAATTGGAAAACCATCCTGCAAACAAACCAAAACCATGATGATTTGGCGAAGAACAGAGAAAAGCACTACACGTAGAGAGAGATAAGAGATGGGGAGCAGACTCTTTTAACAAAAGCACGATATATTTTAATGAGTTTCCGCTTGCCACCGTAAGCAGCTCTTGCAACAGGTAAGAAAGGAGTACTCGCGACTGCAGAAATAAAGAGGACAACAACACAAAAGAAAAATAACAGATATTTTGTCCACTGCGCTTCACCTATAATCAAATTAACATAACAGAACGTATATGTATTGATGATTGTATGTGATGTACGGTCCAATTTACTTTGAAGTTCACTGTATGACAATATTTTCGTTCAAATGCCAGGGACAAATGAATTTTTACGAAGCCGGGCACTAATGGAAGTGATGGAAGTAAAAAATAGCAAGAAGTGGAATTTTGATCTTCTGAAGTCATGTACTAATGGTAGAGGCAGAGCAAAAAGAGCAAGTTGTCATCAGTTTAGTTAATCTGAAGGATGTACAGTCCCCAAATAAACCTACAGCTTAAATTAAGAACCAGTTACAAAATGAAGAATTCTATTATCATGCATAGATATAAATCTTATTTAAACCTGCAGTGCTCAATTGACAAATCACAATGAACAGTCGCCTCACCTCGCCTCTCGTTGATGATATTGATCCAATATATAGCCCAACAGATAGTATTGAGGTTACTCCAACTCCAGTCTTTCCCATCTCAACTGCTTAGAATTTTCAACATCTGGAATAGCAAAAGAAGTGTCTACACAGGGCAACATATATACAAATAAATAGATATTTGCAAATTCTAGGGTTTCACCGGCGTGGGAAGGAGGCAATCAGACGCATCAACAATTCTATCTTCACTGGAGCATCGCCCAGATCAACAATCAGATGCCGTAGAGGAATGGAGGAGCCTCACAGACCTTGAGTTCAGGTTCCGAAAAATGTGGGCACCAAGTGCAAAAACTGTCAGTACTCAAAGCTGATTTTTGGAGAACGCGAGCCAAGATAAATGGTGCGTCTTGGGGGATGAGAACACTAAATATTTCCACTCCATGGAAACGCAGATTCAGAAAAAAAAGAGAATCAAGGTATTGACGCACGATGGTCAAGAATTTTTCCAAGATGCTCAGAAGTTGGAAATTGCGACAGAATACTACACTCAGCTCTTCAGTGAGCAGAGAGCCTGGGTACCGAACATTGATCTAGCGCAACTTTATCCGACACCAAGTGATGGGTTACAGGAACTCGCAGCTCCATTCACCTGTGGAGAGATAGTTCAGATTATCAAGAGAGAACCTCCAAATCGAAGCCCCGGCCAGATGTTTTCACAAATGAATTCTTCAAGAAATATTCAGAGGATCTTCGAGCTGACTTGACAATGCTGTTTAATCAGTTCTACCTAAACAGTGCAGATCTTAAGGGCATGAATGTGGCGTTTATAACATTACTACCCAAGTGTGACACTCCAACACAAATAACAGATTTTGAACCAGTTTCTCTTCAGCACAGCATTCCCAAACTAATCGCAAAGGTTCTCTCAAACATGCTACCAGTCAAGGATCGGGGAGCTGGTTGACCCCATGCAGTCTAGATTTATTAAAGGGAGATCAATTATGGAGAATCTTGCAACTGCCATCGAGATGGTACAATGTGCGCACGAAGTACAGGAAATCTATCATTGTTCTCAAACTGCCCACCGAAGTACAGGAAATCTATCATTGTTCTCAAACTGCCCACGAAGTACAGGAAATCTATCATTGTTCTCAAACTCGACTTTCAGAAATCATTTGATTCAGTTCAGTGGGAGGCTCTGCTGCATACACTTGAGGCCCGTGGGTTCCCATCCAGATGGATACATTGGACTAGACACTTGTTGGACACATCTCAAGCTCAAATGTTGATCAACGCATCGGTTGGTGAAAAATTTCAGATTCAGAAGGGGGTACGGCAGGGTGACCCTCTGTCACCTTATTTCTTCGATATCATGGGAGACGTGCTGCAACAAATGATCAGAAGAGCCTATGAGCACAATTTCCTACTGCACCCATTGAAACAGGGGCGCCATTACAAGCAATCCAATATGCAGATGACACACTCCTTATCTTGCATGCATCCACCCAACAAGCAGCTTATGTCAAAGTCTTGCTTGATGCTTTGACATAATTCAGTGGCCTCAAGATTAACTTTCATAAGAGCACTCTGGTTCCGATACATGTCGATTCTCAGACTGCAACAGATATTTCAGCCATCTTTGGATGCCCACTCAGCTCCCTGCCCTGCACATACTTGGGCTTGCCACTCTCAATGAACAAAATCTCCAAAACCTTGTTGCAGCCAGTGATCCAGAAGATTGATTGAAGGCTGCCCGGCTCGGTACCACAGGTGCTCTCTTGCTCTGCCAGATTACAACTAATCAACTCGGTCCTCTATGCTATACCGAACTTCTTCATGGCCTGTATTCAGTGGGACAAAGCTAGCCTTGAAGCTGTGGACAAAATAAGACGGGCATTCCTGTGGAGTAATGGAAAGCAGACCAATGGCGGTCACTGCCTCATTTCTTGGGACGCAGTCACACTCCCGGAGTCACAAGGCGGGCTAGGAATCAGAAACCTGGCCTCTAACAATAGAGCACTCATGGAAAATGTGCTTGCCAAATTACTTTCTGGGGCTGCTGGTCCATGCTTCCCTTGGCTATCGAGTTGGTATTTGGAGACCTACATGCCAGTTACTACTGCTGCTTGGGACGCCCCTTGTTGGAGGTCGCTCGTGCCACTCATCCAGACAGTTCAATACTCAACAAAATGTGTAGTTGGATCTGATGCGCTCATGGATTTCTGGCACGACCAATGGCACCGCTCGGAAGACTGAAGTTCACTTATCCAATATTATTCACGTTTGCAAAAGATCAGCACTGCACTGTGCTCTTATAATTTCAAAATGGAGACTGGGATAGAGCTCATGCGAATGCCCAACGGCAATATGATGAAATGCTACAGTTCTTGCAGTCAATCAGCCTACAGCAAAGTGCACTGCCAGACAGCAGGCTTCTGATCACCACTGCAAAACAACCGACCACCAAGCACGGCACACTCTGGGGAGCTCACAATTGGGTATGGTGCAAAGTGATACCTCCGAGACAGAGATTTTTCATGTGGCTAGTATACGCGGAAGACTGAACACGAAAGGCAACATGCTTACCAAGAAATGGGCTTCAGACAACGGATGCGATAGGTGCCCAGCTACTGAATCGATCCATCATACAGCCCTGCACTGTCAAAATGCACAGAAGCTCTGGAGTAAGTTCAACTTCACAACTGCATTGGCAACTTCAGGTACCATCACTGAATTGTGGAAAAAATACAGAATGAGTGTTGACGGAAGCCATGGCCTACTTGCTTCGCCGCGTGCACTTGGCTCCTGTGGAAAGCTAGGATGACAGAATTTTCAGTAACAAGGAAACTACTGAGACTCTGAGAGCACTCTGCTTAACAGCATACGAGAAGAACGACTACGGGCAAACAGAGCAACGTCGGTAGAAGCTGAGCTGCAACAATGGGCTTTCACACTGCAAACCTAAGCCCTTGTCCTATGCTTTTCTTTTCTTTTCTTTTCGGTTTTGTGAAGTTTTAATGTAACAAACTGCCATAAGGCACACTCACTGTTAGGCGAGACAGATTTTTACCTTCAAGGGACGGTCATGGTTGTTGATGATGGAAAAGAGACAGTGAGTTACTCATCTAGTTGAAGAAGGGGTTATAATCATGCCCACTCAGGTTCATGCGTCAATCCAATCATCCTATCAATCCAATCATCCTACTAGAACTATCAAAACCAATCCTTATAAACAAATAATTCTAGACCCTTACATCTTCAACTCTTCTTAATCAATGACCCATCATACCAAACTTATCCGAAATAACTAACTTTAATTCTATGTTCCCATATGATATTGGTGGCACTATAACTAACAAAATCACCTAGATCATTGATCATTGTCCAAGACTATAACACCACAAGAAACCTATAAATCAAGAGAGCCATTGATCCTCCAATAATTAGCATCTTTCTAAATCCACAAAACATAATACAGATGACTTCCAAATTATCTTATCCAAGTAACCACCAATAAAATATACTATTAGTCCATCTTCACTAGGCTAACTCAAATATAGCTCAAGAACATAAAGATCGCTATTCTTTATATCAAACATTGTATCTCACCATATGTTTCTCATCAAATCCAATGATGTCTTTTCATTGGTCGTACAATCTAACAAAGCATCACATTGACTAAACCCATCAACAAAAATACTTTTATTTAGCCACTTCTTAGTTCTATAAGAACATAAATAATAAGTCTTTTCTAACATACTGACTACACTAACGCTTATAAACATCGCCAATCAAACCAAATCGAAAATTAATGAAAGCAAGTCAGATAATTATTGAACAAGACCCAACACGTCGCATAAACAAAGAGAATTTACTGACACACGAGGCAACACACTTCAAAACCCCCAAAAAACAACAAGCACGGAAAAGGGGCAAATCAAATAAATACAACTTAAGTGTAGTAAACACACACTCGAAAACAGAGAAAAGAAACATGAGAAAACATGTATAGAAGCAAATAAAAAATGACCCTTACGATAAGAACACACTCGAAAACAGAGAAAAAAACATGAGAACACATGTATAGAAGCAAATCGCCAAATTTAAAACCGTGTTTTCTAAATCAAATATGAAAAATATTCAACAATGCATTCCATCGTAAGACTCAACATTTTCAAATATTAACCAACATGACAACAACCACAAGAAAAAAAGTTTGAATCTGGGTAACAATTCATGACATTTCCCCTAGCAACTCTACGACGGTCATAACACCCATCAAAATCATCAAAATGACGTCTGCATTGCAATCAAACAGTCTAGTTTCATCGTGTATGTATCAGCAGCTAAACCATTCTTTTCTTTTAGTATAATTGGACCTTTCTCCAAAATTCACAATGAACTTGTCCATGTACATCCCATAGGAAATTTGCAACATCACATAATCCAATCACTATCAACTCCGATCATCTCATTACACCTAAAAATCCAATTATAATCATGCCCACTCAGGTTCATGTATGAATCAATCATCCTACTAGAACCACCGAAACCAATCCTTATAAAAAAATAATTCTAAACCCTTACATCTTCAACTCTTCTTCATCGATGACCCATCATACGAAATTTATCCAAAATAACTAACTTCAATTCTATGTTCCCATACGATCTTGGTGGCACTATAAGTAAAAAAATCACCTAGAACATTGATCATTGTCAAAGACTATACCACCATAAGAAACCTAGAAATCAAGAGAGCCCTTAATCCTCCAATAATTAGCATCTTTCTAAATTCACAATATAATACAGATGACTTCCAAACTATCTTATCCAAGCAACCACCAAGAAAATATACTATTAGTCCATCTTCACTAGGCTAACTAAACTTTAGCTGAAGAACATAAATATCGCTATTCCTTATATCAAACATTATATCTCACCATATGTTTCTCATCGAATCCAATTCTCTCTTTTCCTTGGTCCTACAATCTAACAAAGCATCACATTGACTAAACCCATCAACAAAAATAGTTTTATTTAGCCACTTCTTAGTTCTATAGAACTGATAAGTCTTCTCTAAGATACCGACTCTACACTAAGGCTTAGAAACATCTCCAACCAAACCCAATCGAAAATTAATGAGAGCAAGTCGGATAATTATGGAACAAGACCGAACACGTCGAATATACAATGAGAATTTACTCACACAAGAGGCAATAAACTTCAAAACCCCCCGAAAAAACCTAGCACTGAAAAGGGGCAAATCAAATAAATATAACTTAAGTGTAGTAAACAAGCACTCGAAAACAGTAAGATACAGAAAAAAAACATGAGAAAACATTTAGAAGCAAATAAAAATATGACCCTTAGGATAAGAAAATGAGAACAAGTCCAGTTCAAATAAAACCAACAAATAACTCCAACGAATAAGTTGACCAACTCGCCCAAATTTAGAACCGTGTGTTTATATCAAAGATAAAAAATATTCAAGAATGTATTCTGTAGTAAGACTCAACAGTTTCAAATTTTAAACAACATGCCAATAATCACAAGAACAAAAGTTTGAATACGGGTAACAGTTGATGACATTTCCCCTAGCAACTCTACGACACTAATCCCAACTTTTGTCTCTGGATGGCCGTAACACCCGTCAAAATTGTCCAAATGACGTCGGCATCGCAATCCAACAGTTCTAGTTCCATCGTATTATCAGCAGCTAAATCATTCTTTCCTTTCAATATAATTGGACCTTTCTCCAAAATTCACATTGTACTTGTCCATGTACATCCCATAAGAAATTTGCAACATCACATAATCCAATCACTATCAACTCCATTAGATCATCTCACTACGCCTAAAAAATCCAATTATAATCATGCCCACTCAGGTTCATGTATTATCCAACCATCCTATATATCCAATCATCCTACTAGAGCCACCGAAACAAATCCTTATAAACAAATAATTCTAAACCTTACATCACTATCAACTATGTTAGATCATCTCATTACGCCTAAAAATCCAATTATAATCATGCCCACCAGATTCATGTATCAATCCAATCATCCTACTAGAACCATCGAAACCAATCCTTATAAACAAATAATTTAAACCCTTACATCTTCAACTCTTCTTCATCGATGACCCATCATACGAAATTTATCCAAAATAACTAACTTCAATTCTATGTTCCCATACGATCTTGATGGCACTATAAGTAACAAAATCACCTAGATCATTGATCATTTTCAAAGACTGTACCACCACAAGAAACCTATAAATCAAGAGAGCCATTGATCCTCCAATAATTAGCATCTTTCTATTCCACAAATCATTATACTGATGACTTCCAAACTATCTTATCCAAGTAACCACCAATAAAATATACTATTATTCCATCTTCACTAGGCTAACTCAATTTTAGCTCAAGAACATAAAGATCGCTATTCCTTATATCAAACATTGTATCTCACCATATGATTCTCATCAAATCCAATGCTCTCTTTTCCTTGGTCCTACAATCTAACAAAGCATCACATTGACTAAACCCATCAACAAAAATACTTTTATTTAGCCACTTCTTAGTCCTATATTAGTGATAAGTCTTTTCTAAGATACTGACCCTACACTAACGCTTAGAAACATCTCCAACCAAACTGAATCAAAAATTAATGAGAGCAAGTCGGATAATTATAGAACAAGACCGAACACGTAGAATAAACAATGAGAATTTACTCACACAATAGGCAACACACTAAAAAAACCCGAAAAAACCTAGCACTGAAAAGGGGCAAATCAAATAAATACAACTTAAGTGTAGTAAACAACCACTCGAAAACAGTAAGATACCATAAAGAAACATGAGAAAACATTTAGAAGCAAATAAAAAAATGACCCTTAGGATAAGAAAATGGAGAACAAGTCCAGTTCAAATAAAATCAACAAATAACTCCAACGAATAGAGTTGACGCACTCGCCCAAATTAAGAACCATGTTTTTTAAATCAAATATAAAAAATATTCAAGAATGTATTCCATCGTAAGACTCAACATTTTCACATTTTGAACAACATGCCAATAATCACAAGAACAAAAGTTTGAATTCGGGTAACAGTTCATGACATTTCCCCTAGCAACTCTACGACACTAAACCCAACTTTTCCTCTCGATAGTCATAACACCCATCAAAATCGTCCAAATGACGTCTGCATCACAATCCAACAGTTCTAGTTTCATCCCTATTATCAGCAGTTAAATCATTCTTTTCTTTCAATATAATTGGACCTTTCTCCAAAATTCACATTGTACTTGTCCATGTACATCCCATAACAAATTTGCCACATCACATAATCCAATCACTATCAACTCCATTAGATCATCACACTACGCCTAAAAAATCCAATTATAATCATGCCCACTCAGGTTCATGTATTATCCAACCATCCTATATATCCAATCATCCTACTAGAGCCACCGAAACAAATCCTTATAAACAAATAATTCTAAACCCTTACATCACTATCAACTATGTTAGATAATCTCATTACGCCTAAAAATCCAATTATAATCATGCCCACTCAGATTCATGTATCAATCCAATCATCCTACTAGAACCACCGAAACCAATCGTTATAAACAAATAATTCTAAACCCTTACATCTCCAGCTCTTCTTCATCGATGATTCCCATACGATCTTGGTGGCACTATAAGTAACAAAATCACCTAGATCACTGATCATTTTCAAAGACTATACCACCACAAGAAACCTATAAATCAAGAGAGCCATTGATCCTCCAATAATTAGCATCTTTCTAAATCCACAAATCATTATACTGATGACTTCCAAACTATCTTATCCAAGTAACCACCAATAAAATATACTATTATTCCATCTTCACTAGGCTAACTCAATTTTAGCTCAAGAACATAAAGATCGCTATTCCTTATATCAAACATTGTATCTCACCATATGTTTCTCATCAAATCCTTTGCTCTCTCTTCCTAGGTCCTACAATCAAACAAAGCATCACATTGACTAAACCCATCAACAAAAATACTTTTATTTAGCCACTTCTTAGTACTATAGAACTTATAAGTCTTTTCTAAGATATTGACCCTACACTAACGCTTAGAAACATCTCCAACCAAACCCAATCGAAAATTAATGAGAGCAAGTCGGATAATTATAGAACAAGACTGAACACGTCGAATAAACAATGAGAATTTACTCACGCAAGAGGCAACACACTTCAAAACCCCACGAAAAAACCTAGCACTGAAAAGGGGCAAATCAAATAAATACAACTTAAGTGTAGTAAACAAGCACTCGAAAACAGTAACATACTAGAAACAAACATGAGAAAACATTTAGAAGCAAATAAAAAATGACCCTTAGGATAAGAAAATAGAGAACAAGTCCGGTTCAAATAAAATCAACAAATAACTCCAACGAATAAGTTGACCAACTCGCCCAAATTTAGAACCGTGTTTTTTAAATCAAAGATAAAAAATATTCAAGAATGTATTCCATCGTAAGACTCAACATTTTTAAATTTTAAACAATATGCCTATCACAAGAACAAAAGTTTGAATTCGGGTAACAGTTCATGACATTTCCCCTAGCAACTCTACGACACTAAACCCAACTCTTCCTCTCGACGGTCATAACACCCGTCAAAACCGTCCAAATGACGTCTGCATCGCAATCCAACAGTTCTAGTTTCATCGCGTATGTATCAGCAGCTAAACCATTCTTTCCTTTCAGTATAATTGGACCTTTCTCAAAATTCACATTGAACTTGACCATGTACATCCCTTAGGAAATTTGCAACATCACATAATCCAATCACTATCAAATCCATTAGATCATCTCATTACGCCTAAAAAATCCAATTATAATCATGTCCCTCAGGTTCATGTATCAATCCAATAATCCTATCAATCCGATCATCCTACTAGAGCAACCAAAACAAATCCTTGTAAACAAATAATTCTAAACCGTTACATCACTATCAACTCCGTTAGATCATCTCATTATGCCTAAAAAATCCAATTATAATCATGCCCACTCAGATTCATTTATCAATCCAATCATCCTACTAGAACCACCGAAACCAATCCTTATAAACAAATAATTCTAAACCCTTACATCTTCAACTCTTCTTCATCGATGACCCATCATATGAAATTTATCCAAGATAACTAACTTCAATTCTATGTTCCCATACGATCTTGGTGGCGCTATAAGTAACAAAATCACCTAGATCATTGATCATTTTCAAAGACTATACCACCACAAGAAACCTATAAATCAAGAGAGCGATTGATCCTCCACTAATTAGCATCTTTCTAAATCCACAAATCATTATACTGATGACTTTCAAACTATCATAGCCAAGTAACCACCAATAAAATATACTATTATTCCATCTTCACTAGGCTAACTTAATTTTAGCTCAAGAACATAAAGATCGCTATTCCTTATATCAAACATTGTATCTCACCATATGTTTCTCATCAAATCCATTGCTCTCTTTTCCTTGGTCCTACAATCTAACAAAGCATCACATTGACTAAACCCATCAACAAAAATACTTTTATTTAGCCACTTCTTAGTCCTATAGAACTCATAAGTCTTTTCTAAGATACTGACCCTACACTAACGCTTAGAAACATCTCCAACCAAACCCAATCGAAAATTAACGAGAGCAGGTCGGATAATTATGGAACAAGACTGAACACGTCGAATAAACAATGAGAATTTACTCACACAAGAGGCAACACACTTCAAAAACCCCGAAAAAACCTAGCACTGAAAAGGGGCAAATCAAATAAATACAACTTAAGTGTAGTAAACAAGCACTCGAAAACAGTAAGACACCAGAAACAAAACATGAGAAAATATTTAGAAGCAAATAAAAAATGACCCTTAGGATAAGAAAATGGAGAACAAGTGCAGTTCAAATAAAATCAACAAATAACTCCAACGAATAAGTTGACCAACTCGCTCAAATTTAGAACCGTGTTTTTTAAATCAAAGATAAAAATATTCAAGAATGTATTCCATCGTAAGACTCACATTTTCAAATTTTAAAGAAGATGCCAATCACAAGAACAAAAGTTTGAATCTGGATAACAGTTCATGACATTTCCCCTAGCAACTCTACGACACTAAACCCAACTTTTCCTCTCGACGGTCATAACACCCGTCAAAACCGTCCAAATGACGTCAAAACCGTCCAAATGACGTCTGCATCGCAATCCAACAGCTCTAGTTTCATCCTGTATGTATCTGCAACTAAACCATTCTTTCGGTATAATTGGACCTTTCTCCAAAATTCACATTGAACTTGTCCATGTACATCCCATAGGAAATTTACAACATCACATAATCCAATCACTATCAACTCCATTAGATCATCTCATTACGCCTAAAAATCCAATTATAATCATGCCCACTCAGGTTCTTGTATAAATCCAAGCATCCTATCAATCCAATCATCCTACTAGAGCCACCGAAACAAATCCTTATAAACAAATAATTCTAAACTTTACATCACTATCAACGATCATCTCATTACGCCTACAAAATCCAATTATAATCATGCCCACTCAGATTCATGTATCAATCCAATCATCCTATCAATCCAATCATCCTACTAGAACCATCGAAACCAATCCTTATAAACAAATAATTCTATACCCTTACATCTTCAACTCTTCTTCATCGATGACCCATCACACGAAATTTATCCAACATAACCAACTTCAATTCTATGTTCCCATACGATCTTGGTGGCACTATAAGTAACAAAATCACCTAGATCATTGATCAATTTCAAAGACTATACCACCACAAGAAATCTATAAATCAAGAGAGCCATTGATCCTCCAATAATTAGCATCTTTCTAAATCCACAAATCATTATACTGATGACTTCCCAACTATCTTATCCAAGTAACCACCAATAAAATATACTATTATTCCATCTTCACTAGGCTAACTCAATTTTAGCTCAAGAACATAAAGGTCGCTATTCCTTATATCAAACATTGTATCTCACCATATGCTTCTCATCAAATCCAATGCTCTCTTTTCCTTGGTCCTACAATCTAACAAAGCATCACATTGACTAAACCCATCAACAAAAATACTTTTATTTAGCCACTTCTTAGTCGTATAGAACTGATAAGTCTTTTCTAAGATACTGATTCTACACTAACGCTTAGAAACATCTCCAATCAAACCCAATCGAAAATTAATCAGAGCAAGTCGGATAATTATGGAACAAGACCGAACACGTCGAATATACAATGAGAATTTACTCACACAAGAGGCAAACATGTAGAAGCAAATAAAAAAGATCGCTATTCCTTATATCAAACATTGTATCTCACCATAAGTTTGTCATGAAGTCCAATGCTCTCATTTCCTTGGTCCTAAAATCTAACAAAGCATCACACTGACTAAACCGATCAACAAAATACTTTTATTTAGCCACTTCTTAGTTCTGGCGATGATAGGAGGGAAAAACAAGTATTGAGGCTAAGCATATAACACATATAAGGCTCTAGCGATGATAGGAGGGAACATGCATCGGATAAGCTGACTATCTATCAACCAAAAAGTTGTGGAATTGAATGCTTAATTAATCAAGACTTGAATTCTTTGAAAATTAGGTGTAGAGATGATGGGGCTACGCTTGCCTTGTTCGTCAAGGGTCTAGTACTGCTCGTTGTTGTTGTCAATCTCGGCTTCGGGCTTGTGTCCTACGGAGAACATATTCAGTACATGGCATAATGCAATGCGCACAATGTATGACATGACATTTTAATGTTTACAAAGTAGCCCTAGTAAAAGATCATAATTTAAATGGGGTTGAAATGCTAAATTATTGCATTCCAATAAACCCCATTTTTAAAGAAAGAATGTTCGAATTGTTCTCCTATTAAAACATCACTGTAGTTGATTCAAATATGAATGATAATGGTATCAACAGGCAGGTTTTTTTTTTAGCATTTGACATATTATTTGTCTTTTTCTGATTTAATATGAATATGCTGCGAATTTTCAAAGTTTACTCATTTCTGGATATTTACAGGACAACACACGGTAGTTACATTAGTCTAGCTAAATCAATTTCAAGCTTCATGCCATGACCTGATCACTCAAGCTGTTCATGTTTATCTGCTATTGGATTGCTGACCTATGTCTAGAAGAACATTAGTTCTGTTAGTTTGTTCTATTCACAAGTATGCATACAGCCTAACTTCCTCCTAGTTGAGTACTAGTTCCCTGAACCAGTACTACACAGATGCGACAAAGCTGTAACTGGGAAAACCTGTAACTAACTAAACTACAGCAAGATAGATTAAGATGCAAGGATTTGGTTCAGAGAACATGAGGACTAAAGCTGAACGTAGTCATGTGTTTAACTGAAGGTCGACGACGCAAATAGCCGAGGGTTCCTGTACTGGCTCTACTGCCAGTATACAGAGTTCACTAAGTTGGTTTCTTTAAGTTCTTTAAATTGTCTAAACTAGCTTTCTTAGGCAGCACTTTGTTTAGAGTTTCAGCATGTGTGTACACTGGACACAACAACTAGTCTCAGACATTAGGCCAAGCTAATGGATTTCTGCGCTCTATCTCTCCTCTTAAAAACCTGAATATAGGCACTGAAGTACACCACTACCCTGAGCACTATCATCTTTCTGCTGGTTTCTGAATTTCGAAATTACATGGTTCAGGTTGGCAAGTACTGGCAAAACAGAAATGGATTTTGGAATGCCCTATCATGAACTAGCTGGAGGTTCTCTCTTCCTATCTGAAGTATTCTTTTCTCTTCCAAGCATCAGCTCATGAGTTAAAAATTAATAGGCACTGCAAATTTCAGACTCCTGAACGGGCTATTTAACCTGTGATTCTGCAGAATGCTGGCTATTAATTATTACCTTTGATGACGCCATCGCCGGTGATCTCGTCACTTGATGCGGGAGATGATGGTGCTCCTGCGACCGAATCTGAATTAAATGAAGAACAACGCGTGACGGGCATTGCTGTTAACGTCAATCGATGATTAATGACAGAGCCGAAGCTTCCTAGATTCAAAGCTAAACACTTGAGTAAGAGTATGAGTTTACCTGTTCTCTTTGGCATACCATTCGTGGCTTTCAACTTGTCTACGTTAACTAGTTCTTGCTGCTGCTGCTGCTGCCATATTCTCTCACTCTCTAAACCAGGGACGAACAAAGACGTGGCGGTGAAGTTAATTTCCAGGATTGTTAATCTACAAACAGTTAATTGCCATGATTACAGATTCCAGTTTTACAGATGCATGTTAATAGTGTTCAAGATCATCGATGGGGATAATTAAAGCCAGCCTCACCTGAAGACGAAAGCTTGGAACGCAGGCCATGTTCACGAACTGTTTTAACTGTAACTTGGGTAATGATGGTCTCTCTAACTGCAAAACAAGGAACCCAGGTCATGTCCCTATGCAGTTCTATGGTGATCACAAATATGTACTCCCTCCGTTCATGAAAGGATGTCTTTACTTTCTCTACATTTGCATGTATCTAGTAAAGACATCCTTTCATGAACGGAGAGAGTATTACTATTGAAACAAAGAACCAGATGAACCAACAAAACAGATGAACAGATGAACAGCAAGCTTGGCGCTGGAGAATGAATTAACACATGAAACCGATTTCTCGACAGGTACCCTTAATGTATCACTTCTATCACGTTACTAGTCCGTAATTAAGCCCAGAATCATCTTAATTTCATCCCATATGTATTGTCCAGAGACGTCAGCTTGATGTAAATTCAAGTCTCACCGATGGAGAGCAGTTTCCGGAACTGGGGCGTGGCCTCCAGCTGCACGGCCCCGTCGTCCGAGAGCACCGCCTGCGCCATCGCCGGCAGGCCCTCGAGCTGCACGCAAACACAGATTCGAAACAATCAGATCGAGGACCCCCCGCCTGAGCCTGAACCACGACAAACAGACCAGATCGAGAGCAAACGAGCGTTACCTTGAGTGCTAAGGAGTGGCCAATCTGCGTCGCGCTACCAACGGCGAACGCGGCGGCGGGGGAAGGGAACCCGTCGCGACGCTTCTTTTGGAGGTTCGCATCGCGGTTGCTCTTCCGGATCTCCAACATCTGGTCCTCTCTCCGGCGCCGGCCGTCCTCCGCATCGATGTGCCGAAGTCGAGCGACGGCATGGCGACGCCGACGTCCGCCGTGGCCGCGACCGCGACTGCGCGAGGGCGCGTGTCGGGTGGTAGGCTGAGAGAGTGGCGGCACCACCAGGGGGGCGAGGCTGAGCGGCCGCCCCGGCTCACCAATTCTTGTGCAGGGTACCGCCGTAGATCTCCTGCTCCAAGGGAGCCTCGGCGCCGGCGGCGGAGCGCCATTGGAGTGGAGGACCGACGAAGATTTTTTTCTGGGCAGGAGTCTAACGGTCTAATCGGTAAGTGGGCTATTGGCGGGCTGGTTCTTTAACTGCTTCGTGGTCGGTTTACTCGGTGTGAGTTTAGGAAGGTGTTCGACTTGTTGTGGGCTTCGCATTTTCCCATACCTACGATATTTTTTAACCATGGCACAACCGGACCGCCGACCAGATCACCAGTCCAATACTCGTCCGTTCAGAAAAAAAAAGTGAAGTTCAATTCTGAACCTCTTCTAGTTGTCATTTGTGACACTAAAATCTGTCCACATTACACCATTTAAAAAAAATTAGGCCATCTTCCACTCGTTGCGTTTGTTTGGCAAGGTGCGAGGTGACTAAGAGAAGGTTGTACATGATCGCCGACGACGTCTGTCGAGCTTTATACGTTGTTGTCAAGCCACAGTAATCTAACATGTCGGTGCAATCTAACAGAACTAGTGAAATTCTAATGGGTAAAACCGGGTGCAAAATTTCTTACATGCGTGGAAGTTTCACTAAATGAAGTAATATATCTCAAAAATGCACAAGTAAGGGATAAAAGGTGGAATTCGCTAAGAAAAGATCAATACTCGAGGCACACTTTCGAAAAACACAATAGACGGGCGACTACTGCTTGCTTCACTGGTTCATCAGATATGGATGCATCGCAGAAATTTACTTAGAGCATCTCCAAGCGAGGCCCCCATAGCCAGCCAAACGCCCGGGCGGTCTGCCCGGACAGCTTTTGGGCTGAAAATCGCCACCCAAGGGAAGCCCCCAAAGCCATCCCAAACGGCCGGGCGGTCCGGCTACCCCCAAACCCAACCCATATGTGGGGCGGGTTTGGGGCCGCCCGGACGCGCCTGAACGCGCCGGCCGTCTGTCGCTGACAGCTCGGGCCCAGCTGGAGAGAAGGCAGACCGGCGGCGTCCACGCGTCGGGTGACTCGCCGGCGTAAAAACCCGCTTCCTCTATCCTCTCTGCCGACCAAGATTCATTTCGATCCGTTCCGCTTACCTTCTCTCCTCTCCACCTCCTCCTCTCCTCTCATCGACAATGTAGGATAGCTTCGGGAGCGTGAACTGGGAGGATGCGGAGAGCAAGGCGCCGGCGGCGAAGAAGCCGGTAGAGCAAGTCGACGACGAGGACGAGCTTGCCCTCTGCCTCGGCATCCTCCGGTTGCTGGAGGACACGGGAGGCTCGATCTCGGCGGCGCCGCGAGCGGCCAGTCGCGACTGCAGCCGCTGGTCAGCTCCGGCGCGTAGATCGGCGCCGCCCCACCTTCGCGGTAGGGTTTCCCCCTCGAGCCGCAGGTCGGCTCCGTCCTCTGCCCCGTCGTGGCGCGGTCATGCCCCGCCAGTCCAGGCCCCTCCTGGGTGGCGGATCCTTCCGGATGGGGACGGCTGGAGGTTGGTGGAGGTTCCGCCGCCGCGGGCGCCGGAGACGGTGGGACGCGCGTTCCGCCAGGCGATGCGGGCGGGCCAATCCGTCGGCGTGGCGGCTGCCGTCGCTGGGGCGGACGGCGACATCCCTCTCCAGGTGGTGGCCAAGTCCTTCACCTCCGCTGAGTCCGACGCCCGTCGCCGCCGCCGTAAAGACCAAGAAGCCCTAGAGGCGGCCATCGCGCTTTTGAAGAAGGAGGCAGAGAAGAAGAAGATGGTCACGGCCAATGCGAACCGCCACGCGGAGGAGCAGGCCCGTGTCGTGCGGATCCTCGCCGGCCAAGTCGATGACAACGATGAGGAAGAGGAGGATCCGTACTTCGCCTTCCGCTAGCGCTACAAGGGCGACGCCTCCGGCGGCTCCGGCAAGGGCAAGTCTCCGATGTGAGATTTGTCCTTCTTTATGTTTATATTTTACTTTTGATGTATGTATGTCCATCCGGCAACGTTCTGTCGGATGAATCAATGAACTATATATCAGTTCGATGAACTATCTGTCAGTAGGATCTAGGTTGCATGGGTTTGTATGGTTTTGTGGGTTTGTTTTGAGGGGACGGCTGGAGTGGCACTCTTTTGGGGTGGTCCGGTCGCCGTCCGCGGACACGTCTGGCTGGACGTGTCCGCGGACAGTTTGGGGGCCAATTTTGACAAGTGTGGTTGGAGATGCTCTTACATGGACCAACAAACTAGAAAGAAAACCCACAACTCACTCTGGAGCAAAAGTGGCGGGTAGAGCTAGTACGTGCATCCCGATACTATGATCGGGTTGACCCTCTCCGGCGTGATCCGTAATGTTAGAGGCGGAAACAAAAACTTTTTTACCACCAAACCAATTAGTGCAATGCTAAGCTAGCCTGTGTAGCTACAAGAAACTGAACTTCAGTGTGTATGTATTCGCTGTCAATCACATGGTGATGGCAGTTGCTGTTTTAGTTTGCTTGTTTTAAGAGTTGGCTAAGGCTATTGCTGCTGATCTGCAACAGAATAGCACTTTGTTATCTATGCACATGGATTGATGTATTGAGCCATATGTTTTGGTTCCACTATTAATGGAACTGGGGCTGTTACGATATATTTGTAAAAATACAACAAGGACACATTATTTCTTCAGTTAGTATCCCTTCCAACTACTGAAGTGCATAAATGCTCAGAATATATTATGATTTACAGCAGAAGACATTGCTACAAAAGCATCAAGAAAAGCAAGGATATCAGCAGTAAGAAATGCAGAGCTGCAGAGTGAAGTGACCTGCGAAGAAGCCGGTAGAGCAAGTCGACGACGAGGACGAGCTTGCCCTCTGCCTCGGCATCCTCCGGTTGCTGGAGGACACGGGAGGCTCGATCTCGGCGGCGCCGCGAGCGGCCAGTCGCGACTGCAGCCGCTGGTCAGCTCCGCCGCGTAGATCGGCGCCGCCCCACCTTCGCGGTAGGGTTTCCCCCTCGAGCCGCAGGTCGGCTCCGTCCTCTGCCCCGCAAGTCCAGGCCCCTCCTGGGTGGCGGATCCTTCCGGATGGGGACGG
Source organism: Poa pratensis (assembly GCA_947311845.1). Classification (NCBI taxonomy): domain Eukaryota; kingdom Viridiplantae; phylum Streptophyta; class Magnoliopsida; order Poales; family Poaceae; genus Poa; species Poa pratensis. The sequence goes on along the minus strand of CAMZMU010000074.1, from coordinate 123,464,249 downwards.
CTGGAGGTTGGTGGAGGTTCCGCCGCCGCGGGCGCCGGAGACGGTGGGACGTGCGTTCCGCCAGGCGATGCGGGCGGGCCAATCCGTCGGCGTGGCGGCTGCCGTCGCTGGGGCAGACGGCGAAATCCCTCTCCAGGTGGTGGCCAAGTCCTTCACCTTCGCTGAGTCCGCCGCCCGTCGCCGCCGCCGTAAAGACCAAGAAGCCCTGGAGGCGGCCATCACGCTTTTGAAGAAGGAGGCGGAGAAGAAGAAGATGGTCACGGCCAATGTGAGCCGCCACGCGAAGGAGCAGGCCCGTGTCGTGTGGATCCTCGCCGGCCAAGTCGATGACAACGACGAGGAAGAGGAGGATCCGTACTTCGCCTTCCGCTAGCGCTACAAGGGCGACGCCGCCGGCGTCTCCGGCAAGGGCAAGTCTCTGATGTGAGATTTGTCTTTCTTTATGTTTATATTTTACTTTTGATGTATGTATGTCCATCCGGCAACGTTCTGTCGGATGAATCAATGAACTATATATCAGTTCGATGAACTATCTGTCAGTAGGATCTAGGTTGCATGGGTTTGTATGGTTTTGGGGGTTTGTTTTGAGGGGACGGCTGGAGTGGCACTCTTTTGGGGGTGGTCCGGTCGCTGTCCGCGGACACGTCCGGACGTGTCCGCGGACAGTTTGGGGGCCAATTTTGACAAGGGACGTGTCCGCGGACAGTTTGGGGGCCAATTTTGACAAGTGTGGTTGGAGATGCTCTTACATGGACCAACAAACTAGAAAGAAAACCCACAACTCACTCTGGAGCAAAAGTGGCGGGTAGAGCTAGTACGTGCATCCCGATACTATGATCGGGTTGACCCTCTCCGGCGTGATCCGTAATGTTAGAGGCGGAAATTTCAGACCATTAGAGAACCCTCCGACCTATCTAGTTCAATCAAATGAACTAAATGATGTGACATTTTAGTTCAATCAAATTTCAAGTTAAACTAGATTTCATAGTTTCATTTTGTTTAGAAAAAATCTGGATGTAGTCATCGGTTGACAAGAATATGAGTTGGCGCTCTACATTTATGATAATATTTTGTTTTGAAATATATGTGCTTCCTATGTATATTATATGTTTTTCTTTGGTATATATAGTTTGCAGCATATAACCATGCTTCTTCTTGACTTTTGATATTGTCATTTTCAGTACCATTGTAATTTAAATATTTTACTCCTGCTACTAGTTATATTTGCAGGCTTCTAAGCTTCTACATGGTGTTAGTTATGTTAAGATAGTATAAAATTGATGCGTCCAAAGCATGTATCTGTTTTTTCCAAAGAGTTTGCATAAATAGAACCATGCTTCTACCTTCTTGCATTTGTTGTTTACATTTTCAATATAATTGTATTTTGGCAACAGGCTCAATGGTGTGGATCATAGATTTAAGCAACTTAATAGGGTGACGGCGCTAGCCATTATTTGGTCGTTTTGGCTGTGTAGAAATGACAAGGTTTTTAATAATGAAAATTCTTCTCTCATGCAGGTTATCTACAGGAGTACAACTACACTATGTTCGTGGTCTCCGTTGCAAATTAGGTGGAGCTACCAACAGGGTCTAAACTACGCTTTTGCTTCCATATCTCAAACCAAGTCGCCAATGAATTTCTCATTGGTGGCAGGGGCTATGGTCGACGAGGAGGACCGACGAGCAAGGGAGACCACGGCTACATCGTGCTTTAAAGGCTAAGGCATTCTGGTTGATGTCTTGATGCCGCCTAAGGAAATGAATTGGGTGTTCGTAACGCATTGTTTGTTAATATTCTATGTATCCAAGAAACAAAACGTCATGTAGAATGAAGCAAATTTGTAACATGTAGGAAACATGTCATATAGAAGTAAGAAGTTGTTTATTTTGACGGCTTGAAGGAAGCACATGTGGTGGCTGGTTAGAGTGACATCGGGTAAGAACAGGTGACCGCAGTTGTGCATATAGCCGAGTACAACGTTGTGCTTGTCGTAATGCAAACTCAATCCCTTGTAAGTGTTGCACCATTTTTCTCGGTGTCTCATAGCACGCCATTCTCCAAGAAGGTCACACGTTGAATTTTTTGTCATCCCATAAAACAAGGAGTGTGTGTGGTGCGGGGAGGGGGCACTTGCCCCCTCTCATATTTCAAAACCAAGCCTCTTTCCTTATAAAGTAACGTGTGTTCAAGCTTTTTACTTGGATTCTTGTAAAACAAATAAAAAATGAACCTAGGGCCCCTCGTCGTCGTCCTCCTCCTCCGGTGGTGGCGGTGGAGTAGCCGACTCATCAACGACCGGTGGGGGCAGTGGAGATCCCGACACGTTAACCGGCGCCACGGCTGGAGCAGGCTCCACGACCGGAGCCCACGGTGGTGTGAACCACCTTGGATCTGCACCAACGAGCCACGACTCCCATGGAAATCAAGGATCCCACGGAGTCCACGCTGGTGCAGGTTCCTCCCGCACGGCCAGGCCCTCCGGCACGACAAGCGCCTCCTGCACGGCCACAACTTCGTCTTCTCGGTTCGCCATCGGTGCGATGAGCAGCGGTCCACGGCGATACAAATTTATAACCGGCCGCACGCAGTTTTGGATTAGCCAGACCGTTGACCTGATTTGAATGCCAGCGATCTATCTCCCTGCCCGGAATTAAGTGCTAAACTTAACTAAACCAATAAAACTAAAACCTAAAACAAATTAATAACCGACCACGGGAACTTGGTTGCTCATGGCTGGCGAGGAGGAAGATCAAAGAGGAGTTGTGGCCTTGAGGAACGTCCAGCTGCGAGCCCGTTCGACCACAGACTTGTTGACTCTTCCTTCGCTATGGCCGGGGCCTCCTCCTTTCTTCATGAGTTGCTACGAAATACGTAGCACCGCCGACTTTTTAATAAAAATGGCCGCACATAGGCGGCGCCGCCGACTGGGGTATGGCATCAGTGCGAGCTGCCTCCTATGGTCGCCGCATCGGTACGCTTGCTCCGTCTCGGCCTCCTGTGTTGGGTCAGCAACTGCCCGCACAACGGATATGAAGCTGGCCACCCTCTGTGCGTTCAGCTGCATGTCTCGCGGAGCCGTACACAGTCCCACCCACACCGGTGGGTGGCGTGTTGCTCACGGCGACGCCGGCGGCATAGGCCTACTCCTCGGGGTCGTAGGCGTCGTTGTAGGCATCCTCTAGAGCCGTCCTTGCCTGATCCGACAGCTGCGGTCGAGGCGGCTGCAAAATCATGCCGGCCCACGCCGGATTGGTCACCATGCGGCGAGAGAAGTTGTTGTGACGACGCTCGACCGCGCTTGCTCGACCTGGTCGACGAGATGCTGCGGCGGTGGCGGCGGATCCATTCCGGTGCATGGATCTACGAGTGGAGGTGGTGGCCGTCGTGGCTGGGAGAGGAGAGCTAGGGCTTGGGCGACCAGAGCACATTTAATTGGTTAGGTGCCCGTTGTAGTCGCTGACGCGTGGGCAGGGGGCGGACGCATTAATTGTCCGCGCGTATCTGTGGTCGACGCAAAGTTTGGGTCGTGGTGAAAAAAAAGTGCATCGCTCCGTTTGCGTCGCCGCGCCCAAGCGGACAGAAACGGACGCGTGGACAGGTCCGAGACATTCTTACTGCCATTTGAGTTGGCGGAAGGACATGTGTAGCTTTTTGAGCATCCACATGGGTCAGTTTTGACAATTTTATTCGGTGGGGTCATTTTTTACAAATGGATTGGGCAATGGGTCATCCATGATGCGACAGACAGGGGAAAATCAAGCATGTTCCTTTTTAGGCTCCGCGCTGACCAGCCGGATCCAGGCGAGAAAAAGCGGCACCGACCGACACCTGAGACGAGAGGGACGGCGGGAAATGGCCAGCCAGGTCCCCTCCCGGCGACGCTTTCCAGCGGCGGCGATTTTGACACTGTAGACCCTTAGACGAAACTTTAGCACTAAATGAACCTCGGCCGAAACTATTTCACGGCATTGACCCTTTTGAGTAGCGCCTCACGATCAGGCGCTACCCTACACAGGGTAGCGCCTCGTGATCAGGCGCCACACTTCTTGCCAGCGTGGCGAGCCGGGGCCACGGGGGGCCCAGTCTGGGGGATAGCGCCTCGTGATGAGGCGCTATGGTGCGATTAGGTAGCGCCTGATCACGAGGCGCTATGCTTCTGGTATGTATCATCGCGCCCGTGCCCGTCCCCAACCCTAGCACCATTAGTTAACAGAGAAGAGAAGAGGACATGGCGGCGGCGGCTATTCTCTCTCCCCCTCTCTAATCCTTCTCCAAATCCACTCCGATTTGAAGAGAAAAGCGAGGGGATTCTGTTCCCAACTACTTTCCGCAGGTATTCTCCTCCGATCCCCCAATTTTTGTCCAATAAAATCACCCCATTTGGCCTCATTGTGCATGTTTCGGTTCAACCCTAATTGCTAGTTGATTTGGATTTTGTTGTTGACCCATGGCATGCTTGTACGATCTTTAGGTTAATGTTAGTGCTTGTTAGGTTAATGCTATGATTTAAGTTGTCTTTTTTGTCATTATGTTAGGGATGCCTACAATTGTTCATGTTCATCATGTGGATAAAGAGGCATTTTTGAAAGGCAATATGGAACCGGACCCGGATGAGGTAGCCTTGGTGTTCGAGCAAAGTCCTACCTACGCCGAGGTTTTGAAACAAGTTAGGATTGACTTGAATTTGATGAACCAAGATGAGTTTGTAGAGTTGGAGGGAAGACATAATGCCGGTCATGGAGTGCATCTCCGTTGGAAGTTTTTGCGTATCACCTCGGAACTTCATTGGGTTGCATACAAGGAAACCGTGGCCGAATCGCTTGACAAGTCTCTTGAGTTATTTGCCACGGTAAAGTTTGATGCGCATGTGAACTTGGACTTCAACGGACATGCCTCCCCATTTGATGGTAAGAGTCCACCACTCATGAACCAAAGTCCACCACTCATGAACCTAGATGGTAGGAGTCCACCACTCATCTCAACTGATGAGTACGGGGATGATGAGCACGAGGACAATGAGGATGGGATTGACCTCCACGACAACAATGTTGGAGATTTGGACTTATATATTGAACAAGAGACCATGGAGCATGACATCCCTTATTCTCGATGCTATGCATCGGACTCGGATGACGATGGGCCCGATGAAGATGTGGATGAGGAGGGGTTCACCGTCAAGGAGGCCGAAGCGTTCGAGAAGGTAGTGGGACGGGATCATCGAATTCCGTTGTTTTCTGACCTTACTCTCGCGGATGAAGCGACGGTTGATGGCGGAAAGGGTATCTTGCTCGAAGCTAGGCCAACTTCTTACCGGGATATGAATCATTTGGACAATGGGATAACTCCCGGTTTGAGGTTCGCAACCTTGTTGGAATTTCAGATGTGGATCAAGGAGTACTCAGTTAAGTACCATCGTCCGTTTAAGGTGGCTCACTCCGATAAAAAGAAGCGTTACACGGTGAGATGCTTACAGGAAGGATGTCCGTGGGAGGTGCGAGCAAGACCTTTGAAGAAAGGTCCCGATTGGCACATAACTAGTTGTGTTGCAACACACATGTGCCGAGGCAAGAAGGTGGATGGCAAGGATGTGAAACCAGACCACCGTCAACTCACCTCCGAGTTCCTCGGTTATAAGGTTTCCAACTCCATCTCGACACTACCAACAATGAGTATTAAGAGTGTCATTGAAATTGTGGAGAACATATTTCACTACACGATCAAGTACGGGAAGGCATGGAAGGCAAAGCAAGCTGCTTTCAGAATGTTGTATGGTGACTGGGAAGAAGCATACAACCGAATCCCTAGGTTGTTGGGAGCCATGGCCGCGACTAACCCGGGGATGGTCCATGTGGTTGAGCCGTTTGGGCAAAAAACAAGGAGTGTGGACGTCAAGACTGTCCGAGTATTTGGCCGTGCATTTTGGGCATTCGAACAATGTGTCCGTGCTTTTGAACATTGTAGGCCGGTCATCGCAGTCGATGGCACCTTTTTGACCGGTCCATACAAGGGCACTCTATTGGTTGCAATAGGAAATGATGCGGGAAATCGTCTGGTTCCATTGGCTTTTGCTTTAGTTGAGGCGGAAAACAATGATAGTTGGGAGTGGTTCTTTCACTATTTGAGAACCAAGATAATTCCACCTCAAAGGGAAGTTTGTGTCATCTCGGATCGCCATCAAGGAATTCTCAACGCGGTGCAGATCGAGATCCCCGGGCATGCTCGTTTACACCACCGATGGTGCATGAGGCATTTTTGCTCAAACTTCTATAGGGCTTGTGGGAGCAAGGAGTTTTCCGATGATCTTCAAGATTGTTGTCTCGCCTTCTCTGATCGTCGTTTCGCAAACTTGTACAACAGATTGCTCGCTAACAGATCTTTGAACGCCCGGGGGCAAGAGTTTCTCCATAGGCACATTGAACTTAGATCGAAGTGGGCAAGAGCTTACGATGAAGATGGCCGGAGGTACGGTCAAATGACAAGCAACATGGCAGAATGCTTCAATAAGGTGCTCAAGGGTGTGCGTGCATTGCCCGTGACTGCAATAGTTGAATACACATTCACCAAGTTGAATGAATATTTTCTGAAGTACTCACTCGAGACGGACCAACAGATTGCGGGAAAGAACAAGCACAATCACAAGTACAAATTCCCACCAAAGGTTGATAATTTCGTGGAATTCGAGTCAATGAAGGCGGACTCCCAAGTTGCAACACTATTTGATAATGACGAGTTGATCTACCAAGTAAACGAACCGGGAGGAACCACGGCCGATGGTGTCCAACATGGTGGCCGGGCATTCAAGGTATCACTCAAGGATTGTGAGTGCACATGTGGGAGGCCACAATTGCTTCATCTTGCTTGCTCGCACTTGCTAACGGCGGCTCGTACTAGACATGTGGATGTTAATCACCCGCGCACCGTGAGAGAGTCCGAGTTCTCTATCGAGACCACGAAAAACACATGGGCTCCTAGGTTTCACCCATTCCTAGACCGATCACAATGGCCGGAGTATCATGGAGTTCAACTATGGCCCGATCCGGCTTCGAAGGTGGACAAAAAGGGAAGACGCAAAACAAAACGTCTAAGGGGCGACATGGATGGTTGGGGCAGTGGTGGGAGGGAATGTCGGAATGACCAATTCCAAGAGCCTCGTGTGCGCTCTCGTTGTGGCAAGTGCAATGTGGAGGGGCACAACATAAGGAAATGCCCCCAAAGGAAGAAAGCCAAGGGAAATGAAGCAAGCACAAGCCAACAAGGTGGGCCTAGCCAACAAGGTAGTACCCAAGCAAGAAATAGCCAACAACAAGGTCCAAGCCAACATGGTGGGCCTAGCCAACAAGGTGACAATAGCCAACAAGCTCCAACTCCTCGAAGAAGAGGTAGCCAACAAGCTCCAACGCAACAAAGAGGGAGGCAACATGCTCCTATGCAACAAGCTCCTACCCAACAAGCTCCTACACGACAAGCTACAAGGCAACAAAGAGTGAGCCAACAAGCTCCAAGGCAACAAAGAGGGAGGCAACTTGGGCTTACAAGAGGCCATGTTGGTTATAGAGGTCATGGTGGTGGTGTAGGCCGTGGCGGTGGTAGGACCGTGAGTATGATAGGATATCTAGCTGGGCCGTATCCGTATGTATCTCCATTTAATCCTTACTTTTATATTGTTTCTATCCATTATTGTAATTTTTTATCGCATATTGTATTCATATTGCACACTTTCTAACTTTCAGTTTATAATGTTTCTAGGTATGGCAGCGTCTCAACCCAACAAAGCAACAACCAAGCTCGTCAATGACTCGGGCTCATCATGTTGTGAGAGGCCGGGTTGGTTGGAGGTGGGTTTGAGGAAGGTGAGAGAACAAGAGGCTCGTCTTGCAACGGAGAGGGAGAGTAAAATCTTCCGGAAAAGAAAAAGGAAGGAGGAGGAAGAGGAGTGCACTTCCAAAAGGAAGGACAAGGGAAAGGGACATAGCTCGACACAATAGAGCTATGTCGTGCTCATCATGTTGTGAACTATGTGCCTTTTATTTTGAACCTTCTTCACATTTCGACTTTGCCATGTAGTGGTGAACTTTGTTATGTAGTGGTGAACTTTGCTACGTATGAACTTGTTGTTATTATGCACACGCTGTGAACTTTGCTATGTATGACTTTGTTATGTAATACTTGCTGAAATGTTGTATATTCCATCAGTTTGCTGGCATTTTTCTGTGTGTCCCCAGTTTAGATGCATAGCGCCTCAATACAAGGCGCTACCCTTCTGTTATGTTTCTGGACCAGAAACTAACAGAGAGCTCAGCAGGGGAAGGCGGGGAAAAATTCAATGTGTCGCGCCTTGCCACGAGGCGCTATACCCTCTTGGGAGCATAGCGCCTCGTGTCAAGGCGCGACACATTGACTTAGGAATTTTTTCCCCGTTCCCTTGTTGGGCTCTCTGTTAGTTTCTGGAACCGAACATAGCGCCTTGTGATCAGGCGCTATCCCCCAGACTGGGCCCCCCCGTGGCCCCGGCTCGCCACGCTGGCAAGAAGTGTGGCGCCTGATCACGAGGCGCTACCCTGTGTAGGGTAGCGCCTGATCGTGAGGCGCTACTCAAAAGGGTCAATGCCGTGAAATAGTTTCGGCCGAGGTTCATTTTGTGCTAAAGTTTCGTCTAAGGGTCTACAGTGTCAAAATTTACTCCAGCGTATACCTGGCCATGAGGCGGGCCGGGCCGGGCTTCGGGCCGGGCCTAAAAAAGCCCGCGGGAAAAAACCCAGTCCCAGGCCCGGCCCGGCCCGACCATCGGGCCTAGATTTCATGCCCAGGCCCGCCCATAACTACAAAATCCCGTCGGGCCTCGGGCCTCGGGCCGGGCTTTCTTCCTGAAAACACGAAAATCTGTTGCCCAGGCCCGCCCAATAACAGTCATCGGGCCTAAATCTGCTGCCCAAGCCCGCCCAGTGGTTAGGCCCGTCGGGCCCAAGCCCGGGAATTTCGGGCCGGGCCGGGCCGGGCCGCTCGGGCCGGGCTGCCCATGCCCAGGTATACTCCAGCGGCGCGCTGCCACCGTTGGGTTGCGCGCAAGTGGCCTCACGGACCGGCCGGGAGCTACCTGCGCCTTTCCGGTGCAAGGCCAGGTCGTGTGCACGCCGTGTGCACGAATCGATGGATGCAACACTCGAACAGTCCAAGAACATCCACGGACACAAATTCCTATTTGTTTGACCGGTCTGTCAGGTCCCATTTCGAAATAGGGGTTTTTTTTGTCCGAAATTTGCTAAGGCGATATTCGTAGAATTCTCAGTCTCTGTTTTTGTATGGTCGTTTGGCCTGGGTGACAGTTCAAATACTAGTCCATGTAAATTAATCGCTTCAAGGTCCACTAGTCAACATTGTACCCGAAAAAAAAATGCGATTTGGGGTTTAGACATACCCCATTGTACCCTGGTATGTCTGTCTGAAAACATGCTTAAAATACCGACACAAATGTAGCGTTTGACCTAGTGACATGGTTTGTTTTGTACGCTAGCTAGCAATATTTGGTTTAGTTTACCATCAAGTGGGGGCTCACAACTCAAGATTAGACGTCTCTTAATTAGTCAAAGATCTCCTATTCTTTCTCTCTTGTCTTGTGCACACACTGACGCTCCAACGTCTAACGACATCATATTTAAACATTAAAAGCCGGCATCCATCTTAAAAAGAGTACACTGGCTGCATTTGAGTTGTACATTGTGCACTTAACTATTTTTAAATTTTTTGTCATATGTGGAGGGTAGGAGCACCATCCGTTTCAAAATTGCTGACACGATAGTTGACCAAATAAGAAGATATCACTCTGCAAGTGCTGGTGCTCTCTCTTGGTCGGCAGTAAAATGGCACTTTCCACTTCAGTTAACTCCAAGCTGTTCTTTTTGTTTTTTTCCTTCTTGGTGAAACCTTGAGCTGTCCGTATGCAACCACCTTCCCTTCACTTCGACCCTACTCTTCAAGTCTTCATCATCACAGATTCACAAAGAAATCTCCAACCAGAGGTGGCTAGCAGGCTAGTATGTATGTATCTGTCTGAAGCGAGTGTGTACTATCACAAGCACTTTAGGTTGGTGTTAATGGCGTGTTAAGTAGAATGTTACCATCTGTCTGTGGTTCCAATTACTGCTGCTATGTTACCTACACACAAGCAAAGTAATTTCCGCTTTGTCCTTACTTAGATTCTACTTCAGTCAGCTCTGGCCTCTGGGTGAAAAACGAAATTTCACCTCCTCACTTGCATCTTAAGCCTCGGTTCTTAGCTCTCAGAGAATAGAGTTGCTTAGCAGATGACACTGATTAATTCGTACCATGAGACAAGTCCAAAGCTCAGATGATAGTAGGAATTAATTAGCATTTAGACCAGTCCAAACTCCCAACAAAAACCCTATACAATATTTAGCCAGACTGGCTGGCCTGGGAAGCAAACAAAAAAGGAGAGGTCAGCAGGGAAAGCTTCTCCTCTGACACGGCTACACAGGTAACAACACATCACACACGCACACACGGAAGAACTCACACGCTAAACAAAACAAAAAGCAGCAGCTCTTGACATGTCGCTTCCACTGAATCCTCTCTGCAACTGTGACAAGTAAAAGGAGAGGCCTTTCTTCCCCCCCTCCACAAAAGCCCCTCTCTTTTCATCTCTAGGCCCCCCTCCCTCTCCAATCTCCCATCTCCAACGCTTGGCTCATCTGCCCTCTTTCTCTGGATCTCTTCGCATTTTGTTTCACAAGGGTTCAGAGGTGACAATAAGTCAAGAACATTCAGGTTGGGTCTTTGGCTGCTCATCCATGGCAGTTCTTGAGTAGGAAAAGAGGAATTTCATGGAGCGGTCATGTCTTGAGCAGTGCGAATCTCCTTTTGTTCTCTAGCATTTTGTACCCTCATGGCTGATCCCTCCAAGATTAGGCGAATCACGAAGAACTGGATGTAGCAATTAATACCGGAGCGGCTGGTTTCAAATTTGTTGCATTTATTCTCAGTTTTTTGTGTGGAAGAGAGAAGCATTCAAGATTCAAGAGGAGCGGAGGGTATAGTGATAGATTGATTTCGGACAGAATCGGGTTCGAATTTTTCCGTTTCCTTCTTCTTGCGGGCGTGGAGGAGACAATGAAGAACGGCGGCTCCTCCTCTTCCGCCGCCGCTGGCGGCCTGGCGATCGCTGAGCGGCAGAAGCCGGCGCCGTCGTGCGTGGCGGCGCTGTTCCAGATGCTCGCCAAGAAGAAGCTCTTCTCCTCTTCCTCCAACAAGACCAAGCTGCTCGCCCCAGGTGAGAGATAGCGGAGAAGCTGCATTGCTCTGGCATCTGTGCGAATCGTGTTTTTTTTCCTTCCTTGACTCAACTGTGCCGTTTCAGCACGCGCACAGATGTTGTCGCCTGGGAGCGGCGGCGGCGAGAAGACGCCGGTGGCCAAGAAGAGACCTCTCCTGGTATGGAACATATTTCCTCCCCCATTTTAGTCAGTTATTTTGGTTCCGAGTTCTAGCTGAATTTTCCACACACAAAAAATGCCTGAAACATGTTACTATCAGTTTGCTTCCCCCCAACCAGCAGTTCTCATGGATTCTCCTTGTAATTGCTTTAGTCAAGAGGAAGATGTTTTTTTTTTTTAAAGCAACCAACATGTCAAGAGGAAGATGTTGGTTGCTTTTCTGTTGCAACGAACGGAGCACCTCAAATCTTTACTTAAATTATCAACTTTACATTCAGGATTTCTTTCTTAATAAGAGATTCCCAAACAAAGTTTTCCCTTTTCATCTGTACCTGCATGCCCTAGATCCCCAATGATTTCCCCCAGCTAAGCAGGTTCAGTAATCCAGCATTTTGCTTGCCTTTTTCTTACCTCCTTTTGTACTTTTCATCATCTCTTTTTCCTATCTGCTTTTCTGTATGCTAAGTTGCTAGCTCAATGTTACCCATCCATGTTGCTTTCCTTCAGCTTGATTCTGCAGACTATGCAAGGGGCAGAAATGAAGGCCGTGGCACCAGTCGCTCGCCAACACCAAGCCAAGACAGCAATTGCAGAGAAATGTCTACCCCTGGCGTTGTAGCCCGGCTGATGGGCCTCAGCTCAATGCCATCTATCAGTCATGAAAGGTCAGCTAGCGCCAGGGACTCCTCCGAGGTCGGCGGTCACAGGAATGAATGCTCTCCAGGTTTGCCAGGTAGCTCAGGGAGCATGGCCACTTCGCATCAGAAGCAGCAGAAGCCAGGGCAGGCCATAGAGGAACGGCATGAACATGCCAGCCAGTTCAATGCAGATTCAAAGGCATTGTGGTCAGGGAGGCACCACAATCACAAGGTAGCTTCACCTCTTAGGAGCCCAAGGTCCATTTCAAGCAGGAACAAGGCTCGGCTGATTGAAGCAGCAGCCAGGGTTCTGGAACCAGGTCTGCAGTCCAGGAATCGCCACCGGGCTCAGCGACATGCACGCTTGGAGTATCCGTGCAACGGTGACGGCGCGGTGAGGGCTGCTGCTGTTATGCATAATTTGCCCGATCAATTCTCAAGTGAGATGTATGACGCTGATGCGCTATTGTCTGGTGCTCGGAACGTAGGAGCTACCTCTCTGCACAATTCTACTTCTGGTCAGTGGTCTGAAGAAAATGGCAAGAAGATTTCTGCTGCTGCTGCTAGGAGGTCAAACCAGGATCTGTCATGGCAAGTGCAGCCTGAAGGAAACAGCAATGTCTTGCCTGTTAGCAGCTCGAGTGAGAAGGCTAGAATTAAGGAGAGTGATGAGATGATCTTCAATGCTACTGCCGATACATATCATGGTGTCCGAAAAATTCAGCCGAGGTATGTATCCCGGGGTAATGTTGCTTCTAGCCCTCTCAAGCAGAACAACCTGAAGCAGAACGCATTGCCTATAGCTTCTAGAATGGAAGATCCACAGCATATAATTCAGAGGCAGAAACATAAAACCAGGGAGCAACATGTTGCAAGCAGAGGGAAGGATTTTGTTTCTTTAAACAAAAATATGAATAGCAGCTCATCTTTGAGGTCCACAGGTAAAGTAGTGGATGAAATTCGCATGCCACATACTAGTGCAGAGAACAAGCACCTGACCACAAAAGGTCATCGAACCAATGGTATGCGTGGCGATAGCTCTAACAAACCGAAGCTAAGGACTGCATCACCAAAGGCTGTGGAGAAAGATATGATAATTGCAAAAGGTGTAGGGTTGGTTAGCGAGAAGCCAAAGACTGCCAGCCCAAACTATGTTAGGAATGACTTGCTGAGACAGGCAGAGCCGCGAAATGCTTCCAAGTGTAACGACTCCGACATTGTTTCTTTCACTTTCAGTTCACCAATGAAGGCCATCCCTACTTCTTTGCTCAGCGAAAATACTAGAGGGAATGGTAGTGCTGTACTGGGACCTCCAAATGGTGCTTGTCATAAAAGAAACTCCCATAGGGATTACCAAAATATTTCTTCAGAAAGGGAATTGGTTTCCAGGAAAAAAGTACAGGGCACATCAAGTATGGAGGCTGAGGAATCAGTATGCCTTAATCAAGATGAGCCGAAGAACAGAGATATTCCTGTAGGCAGAGTAACCTCTTCATTGTCTGAAAAGGCAAGCGGGTTTCCTGCCCTCGGAAAATCATCAAGCGATGAATTTCTTCGGGAGTTAGACAATCTGATGCACGGCTTTGGAGAGCTTCCTAGTCCCATGGAGTTACGTGAAAATCATAAAAAGCATGAGGTTGGTAACTTTTGCTCATCCATGTCTTCAACCATGGTATGTTACTGAGATGGCTTTTCTGATAATTTATCATAACATCAAGGATCATGTTTATCTGATGAAATCTCCTTGTTCGCTACCATCTGCAGGCCAACGGGAAGGCTAGTACTCCATCTCGATCTGTACCTGGAGGTGACAGACAACGGGGAACGCCTCGGTCTACATATGCAGATGAGAACTGCGCTTCTGGGAGTCCAAAGTACACTTCAGGTAACCAAAACCTCCTCTTTTGTGCACTGGACAGTGTTAGCTATGTACTGGCAGTTTCTTTAACGCCCTCCATTTTTAAAGTTCAGATGAACTAGAAACGTTTTCGCCAACAAACTCTAAACCTGTGCTATCTTACCCTTCTATGTGGCATAATAATGATCTAAAATGCATAATTCTAATAGCTGACTGAGTGACACAATTCTGACCTGCGTGCTGACAGTTTCATGCCCTCAACCAACAGATGCTCAACTCAAAGACAGACGCCGCTGGGAGGATTCCACCTATACACCACCATTTATCGCGCGAGATGATGCGAGCACCCACAGAAATGCCAGGTGCGCCGAGCCAAATAGTGGGCAGCATGGTGCGCATCGGCTTGCACCGGTAGCCCAGGACGGCAAGCTGATGATGCACCCTGGAGCGCTCAGATCGACCGTCGACCTGCTACTAGCAAACGCCTGCTCACCCGGTCTACGAAGACCAACGGCACCTTCCAAGACCTTCCTTCTCAGAACATCTGAGTCTGTGCTTGCCACCTTGACGAAGAACAGCAGCTCCAAGGCCGCGGCATTGAACCCGCTGTGGAACCTCGCGTCCGACTTGGTCACGGAGTGCCTGGACTCGATGTGCGTCCGGCTCTGCGACTCGGGCTACCGGTCGTTCGCGAAGCTCGCCATGGTCAGCACCGAGGAGGAGCGGCTGGCTGAGGAGGTGCGGAAGGAGGTCGCGAGGTTCGGCGCCATGGCCGGGGAGGCCCTGGACGATCTTGCCGCCGGCGACGTCGAGCGCGCGGTCGAGACCGGCATGGCCTGCGCTCTGCATGAGGCGTTGCAGATCGGCGCCCAGATCGAACGGGACCTGGTGCTGGAGCTGGTGCACGAGATCGGGCTAGACATGCTCAGGCGGCTGTAGTGAACTAACTTGTACTGCTAACCCTGTTCGTGGTAGTAACTGGTGGTATATGGGTTGTTGTGAGGTTCTTCCGTCTTGTTCGTGATGTCGTTTGACGAACGCTCTTTTTGCCTGGCCCGTCGCGGCGACGCTCGCGCAAGCCAGCGTTCCTGTCATGGGGTCGGCGAGATCGCAGAGTGCTGGCTGTTCTGTTGCGATGCAGAATCTTGTTTGCGTCATTTGATTGATACTGTACTTCCGTTGACATCTTGAAGAAGTATCTTTGAACTCTGCAGTTCCGCGGGATGCGGCGGGTAAAGCTGAAGATGCGTTTTTTGTTCGTAGCGTGACGACGGACGCCGAAGCGCAGCTGGCCCGTGCTCGGCAACGACGTCGCCGGCGAGGACGAGATGGTGAGCATGGGCGCTGCTGCCGTGGCACGGCGACAGATGCCGACGCCGTCGGGAAAGGAGGCGGATCGTGTCAGAACAAGGTGTTGGGAACTGGCCGCGTGCCGCCCCCGTGATCCCCGGAGTACGGGGGATGGAAGCGGAAGCATGCGGGCCACGCCGCACTAGCGGAAGGACAGAGAAGATTTGATGCGGATGCAAGTACCCGTGAACTCCAACCGAGGATGGTCTGGATCACCAGAGCCACCGCCCGGGCTGGTCGCGACAACTGGAGAGCGTGGGTCGAGTGCAGGGTGACGCACACTGCCAGAAGGCCTCGAAGCGGAGCAGACGGTTCTCTGAAGAATCTCCCTCCCTGAACCTGACGACGACACTTCGACTGCACTGTTCGACGCACAACCCTGTCGATCGATGAAGCGATTCTCGGCCGGAACAAGCAGCCCATTCGTAGCAACTTTTGTTTGGGCGTCCAACTCGTTTGGGAGTAAGCCAAGGTTGTAGCCGCGTGGCTAGTAGAGTAAGCTCCAAAATGACTTTTATTACCACAAGTTCACAACTATACACAGACACAAGCCACAAGGTCCCTCCTCCGTGCCGATCGAGATACTTTACACCAACGAACTGTCCGCAAGAATCGAGCGTACAAGTAAGAACAATCAACTCGCCTGTTGATTCGACGTCGAACAATCTGGCGCGTCGGTCTTGATGACTCGGGTGTTGTAAGAACCGCATGCGCCGCACTTGTGATACAGCCAGTGGAACCGAGATCTCCCTTTCCTTCCGCAGTCGTTGCAGAGTATATCCTGGAGGACCAGTTAGTTAGGCAGGCAGCGCAACAATAACCGTGTAAATCTTTCGAGGCAGCGCAACAATAACCGTGGAAATCGGGAACAGGAGAATGGCGTACCTGGCACCGGTTCCGGTATTCCTCAGGAAGCTGTTCTGCGGCCAGCAAGCCGTCAAGCATGCCAAAGTACACCTATGGAGAGAGACGGAGAGGATAAGAATTTTGCATTTTGTTTTTTCAGACTATGCGTTTTTATGCATTGTTGGAATTTCTAATTTCAGTGAGATATACTAGTACAAGGTGTGAAAATGCAGAAACAGTCTTGGTACTATCAAGTGGCGTAACTTACCGTCATATCTCCCAAGGATTTGCAGCAGATCGGACAGGTGTAGTGAGTGCAAGTATATGCCTAGAATCGACAATATTATCAGAACCGACACCAGGACAGATAGAGAAGTACATTAAAAAATAGTGCCATGCGAATAGACTAACTACCTGGAAGCAAGCTGAATGCATGAAATGGCCGCAAGGAAGGCCTCTAACTGGTGCACTTGATGTGAATAAGCAGTCGCAACAGATCGGGCAGTTCATCTCCAGCATCTTTTCTCGGCATTTGTGTTCTTTCAGTTTCATGCCGAGGCAGCAATTGCACTTCATGCAGTGGAAGAAATCGGTGCCCAATCCTTCCCCAAGACGACACAAATTACAAAAGGGGCAGTGATACACACTCCTGTAAATTTCAGATAATTAGATGTCTGCAATATATTATGGAGATGGGTAACGTGTTACAGCATATATCAGACATAACATACTACTGACTGGCTTGTACTTTCACACAAAACTGAAGTAAAAAAAGGGTATAGGCACTGGAGGACTGAACTTTTGGGCATGAAGAAAGGAAAGCCGTACTATTCCAAACAAATGGCAGAAATAGCCACCCGACGCATTTATCATAGCAAAAAGTTGCCCAAGTACAAAGATGGAAGTTTTATCTGAAGAAACTTAACAGAACTGTTAGGTATTCTTGGATGTAGATGTCTACGTACTTGATGCTCGGCAATTAAAGTTCAGCCACCGTCCTACATTTTTTCTTTAGGTAGTGTGGAAGAGAACAAGAAAAAGGAGAAGTGGTGGAGGTGTTCTCTTATAATTAGTGAACCCTCTAGGAATTATTTAGTTCCTGAGATCACCATAGATGCCTAATCCACACACAAAAACAAAAAACTATTACTGCGAGAGAAACTTACACCTAGGGGTGGAAATAAAACTTGAAACTCGTGAGCTTAACAAGTACTCGAAAACTCGGCTCAACTCGGTTCGAACTCGGGCACAAAAACAAAAAACTATTACTGCGAGAGAAACTTACACCTAGGGGTGGAAATAAAACTCGAAACTCGTGAGCTTAACAAGTACTCGAAAACTCGGCTCAACTCGGTTCGAACTCGGGCACATATGAGTTGAGCCAAGCTGACATTTCTAGCTCATTAAGAATACGAGCTTAATGAGTCAAGTTATGAGTACTCGTTAAACTCGTGTAGCTCGTAATATGACTAAGATCATTAGAATACTTATGCCATACCTACGTGGGAACATAGCCACTAGAGCCATCCAGGTCATATATAGCAGTTATGTTCAATCATGTTGTTGATTTTTAAGCTATGGACAATGATTTCTTATGAAATGTTTGAATATCTAAGTTTATGCTATAATATGGACTACGCACGCTATACATGCTTATGTTATTAACGTTTATTACCGAGCTTAATGAGTTTAATGAGCCAGCTCGAGTTTTTATTGAGTCGAGCCAAGTTGGGGTATGGAGCTCGCTTAGTTAACGAGTTGAGTTGAGTTGGCTCGTTAACTAACGAGTATTTACGAGCTGAGTCGAGTTGAGTCGAGTTAGCTCGATATCCACCCCTACTTACACCCAGCAAAGAAGTTCAAGCTTTACCTTTCATCATCAAAAAACTTGCATATACAGCAATAATATTTTGCCATGGATAGCCCATTGCAAGAAGGACTTTGGCAATTAGGAGCAACTGGCTGAACTTTCATACAAAGCATGCACATCATCTCCACCGTTGTTTTCCTAAAAAAAAAATTAGTACCACAAAGTGAGCAATGCTTTTAGCTTAGTATCTCGCAACAAATCTCTAACAGCCAATGCTAGCACTACGGAAAAGGTATGCAATAGAATATGATTTCAGCCCTATCACAAAGGCACAGCAATTAAAAGCTACAGTTGGGAAGTTAAGAAGTTCACAGGGCCAATGCTGTCCCATTTGAAGCTTTCAATTAATTATTTCCAAGTGAATGTAACTTGCAGGAACATAGCAGATGAAGGAGAAATTAGAAAATATAATAGAAGGGCCATGATGAGTAAGCACCTACAATTATCATGTTCTTGATGCTTTATATGAGAGAAATTAACCGCAAGTATATCTAAATCTCACACCTATTAATGTTTAGATCACAGCTTGCCTATTTCTCATGTTTGTAATTTGGGTTTAAAAGGAAGAATGGACATTCTACTACTGTAAGAATTATAGAAGTGTCCGTCAGGACAGAAGACATTGGTTGCACTAAGTTTACCTTTCCATTGTATGATCACTAACTTTATCATGACAGAACCTGCACGTGAAAAGCTTATTGCAGCATGCAGCAACAAGCTTGCAGTTTCTTTTGTAATGCTCACAACCAAATATTTGTTTCTCTGGATCTCGATACGAAGGAAAACACCCATCTATTACAGTAGATCCATTGTGATCTTCTGATCTTGGTTGTGGTAATTTCTGCTGAGCAGCTATCCAGCGGCTGAAATTCAGGTGATTAACAATATCAAATGTACAATCGGCATTCCAATTAATTTACAAAATTTACTTGGGGGGAACAGCAGGGAAAACCCCTATAACTTATTTGCTGCAACATTAAAATAACAAACCTCGTCATGAGATTTTGCATTAGATATGCTTTCCTCCTTGGGTCAAGAGTAGAATCTTGAGAAACCTTTCGTATTTCGGCCTCAAGCTCACTCTGATTCATTCGGAAGATGTCCTTCCAGCCAGGCTTAAACATCTGGTCACTCTGGTCGAGGTTTTCCTCAAATCGACTTTCTATACGGCAAAAGTAAGAAAAACTCGGTGAAATAAAAATCCAATATTCAAAACTGTAACATGCCATAAATTATAGAGGTTTAGAAAACTAGTTTCCTATTCATCATAATTCCCACTATTTTATTTTTCGCTGACTAGTAGTTTTTTCACCAAGCCTACTCTCCTGTATGATATGTTCAATGTCATTTTCCTTGATTGTTCCCTTTTATCATGATTAAATCACCAAGGATTGTATCATGTTTAGATTTGATCATTGAAACAACCCACAGAGAAACCGGGGTGTCCATATCGGTCAGTTTAGTTGCTGCAAAGAAATGCTTTGATGTACTTTTTCCATCTTATTTGCTCAAAACTGAAATCTTCTCTATATTCCTTTTTTCCATGTAAACCAATATCCAGATTGTAACCCTGTACTCAACAGGTTCACTATTATTTCTGCAAAGTAGGTGGCATGTCTTGCTTATGTAACACAACATCTAACTAGCGTATGAAATCATATAATGCTCAACGGAAGTTATATTCTCCTTACAAATAATCCAATGTAAATGGCAATTCTCGTATCTGCTTTGGTAAACAGAGCACAGATTGTCGTGGGTCTCAATTGAAGGTTTTCTTATGGCTAAACTATCTGACTTAGAAATTATATTACCAAATGGAAGAAAGTAAATACATATATAGCATGCCATTTGTAGAGGAGAGTCTATAAGAAACGCAGCAGACCTTCTGAGGTGGAAGAGATTTCATTTGAGGGGCCAGATGAAGTTCGTGAACTTTGCCACCACTCGTTCAGCCATTCATCAAACATTGTATTCTTGGATGCATGCTTCCATGTATCCAACATCTTGTTCTGTTCCTCTAGACTAAGTGCTGATGTAACCCAGGGTATCATTGACTGCAGAACCTCAGCTCCCGTAGATCCAATTATACGACCTACAATCTTATCCTGGTCATCTACAGAGAAATGTTTATCAAACAGTGGCCACAACTCAAGTTCTTCTCTATGCACATGATTAGACAGGGTAACCCGGATAGACTTGCACATTCCTTGAAGCTGTGTGACAAGTTCATTATGCTTCCTGGACCAATCAATCACATTGCATGAACAAATATGGCTTATTTCAGGTTCATCAGTTTCATCAATGGGATGACCTGAATCATCACGTAAATGTGAAAGCTCAGACAATATGGTAGATATATCTTTAAATAATTCTTCTTCCTGTTTGTGATCAAGGGTGTACGAGTGGCTGACATTATGTAGCGCGTCTTTAGATTCAAGTGCAGGGAATACAATTTCATCTTCGGCATTGCTATGAGCTCTATAAAGACCCCACAGTAGACGAAATCTTCCGATAAATTGGCGAAGGCAAGATTTATCTCCATCAATGAGCTTTCCGGATTCAACATCTAAGAACTCTAAATCCTTCCGAATTGCCTTATGAAATTTGAATATTGCATCAATTGGCCTAGAGATGTTATCTGGACTGGAAAATGCTGTGTCTATCTCCCATGAAAAAAGACTTGAGTGTAACGAAGGTGCAGAATAACCATAAGACAGCGAGCGAAAAGAGTTTACAGAAGCAAATGAATCAGCACCAAAGTTGCTACTTTCCACTCTTAACCCGGGAATGTGGCAAGGTTTGTTGCTACATCGAGACTCTTCAATATCAGTAGTCTGTGAGCAGTGACTTATGTCAATATTGGTACTAGATTTTGCATGATTTCCTCGCTTGACTGGCCTAGAACCATTTTCTGTTTGAGGTGCTGAAAAGGTTCCGTTGTTGCCCAATGAACATGAACAGAATGATTGACATTTTTCTAACTCATCTCCATCCAATGAGCAGCACAATGCTCCTGACGGCATGCATATGAATTTTCCAGAGTTGGATGTATCCTTGAAACGACCTTTGCATGCCCAGCCGGATAGAAGAGTGACCAGTGCAGTTTCAGAGGAAGGTGCTGTTCCATGCAACTTATTAGTAAATATTCAGTGGAGGCGTTTTAAATAGCTATGGGTAGAATCATACAACAAACAGTAAACTTGAAGTAAAGAGGTACCTGTCAAGAACATATTCTGAAGAAACGACTGTCCATTTGCATCATCCAGCTTTGATACGAACCATGGTAAAACCTGCTCCAATAACTTCAATGGCATGACACAAAGACTCTTATACAAAAGTTCTCTTTGTTCCTCTGATGAGAACTTTATCCTAGCTTGAGGAAGTACCTTCATAGTAAGGTGAACTGGACATGAGACATGTTGGCCACTTGGTCAACCAGACAGTATTCTGTCTGAGTGGGACACGGTTCCAGCTTTTCAACTACTAAACTAACTGTTGTTTCTTTAAAAAGCTAACCTTTGTTTCCTCAGTATTGAAGTGCTTCTCAATTTCCTCCATTATCTGATCAGCTTGTGAACATAACTCAGAGTAAAAATCCACCACAGTTGATCTTGCTCCAGCTGTTTGGATTTTTCAATTAAACATCTAAATTTATTAAACTGCTGTTCTTGTTCAGCGTGCTCCTGCTCAAAGCACACTTCACCATCAACTGCAGGAAATATAACTTGATCCTCGGCGATACTGCAGATCAACAAAAGAGAAGAACAAACAGCAACTAATCAAACTAATGTTACAAGATTCCACTTCATTTGATGAAATAAAAAATTATGAATGGGATCTATAAAGATGCAGTTAATACAGTTCTTCTGAAGAAAACCATATAAACTCCAAGGCAAAACAAAAATAACATATTCACAATGCTGGTAATACTGCTCATTCACTGTGCTTGCTAGTATCTCAGGTTTTACAACTTCAGAGTCATCCACACGAGTTGTGCCTAAACCACCACTTGCTGTCAAAACATATTATCTGATGCATCTATATTCATTTACATTGATGAATATGCATTTAATTTGTTCATATAGAAGCAATGTGTTGCCAGATTCTGTGTAGGCTTACAATATATCAATGTATAGCTGATGAACTATCAATATGTTCAGCATAATACAAGTCAATTGTCGTGATGCATGTGGCATAATAAACTGAACACGTCAAGATTTTGAAACAAAGGTGAACATAGTTGAGATTCAAAGCCACACACCTGTGGAAGATGCATACATCTGCAATAAACCGAAGTCTATGGTTGAAGGCTGATATATCGGAGAAGTCTCCAGACTGCTGAATCCTTCTCGTCTCCTCTACGATATTACTCAATTCATTCCGGATAGCATTGTGCCACCACAAGATCTCATCTATTGGATGTATTACAAGCTGACTATGACTAGATTCTGCATACTTTCTCTTTCCAATTTTAGAATGCTCATGTGAGCATTTGTGTTTATCTGTTTGATGAGATATATCCTCATATTTACAACTGCCTTTTGAACAAGGATTATCAAAATCTTGTGCTACCGTTGTTACTGCTTTACCTCCAATCCATGCAAACACAACCTACACGATTTTTGAAACTAAAATTAAGTGAACATACAGACCTTGTTGTTTAAAATAAGATGCATGATAGTGACGACCTGTTGGAGAAGCTTCTCTTGAGGAACAATTTTATGTAAGCAGTTAAGAATATCTTGGTGCTCATCAGGTGAAACGGAAGATGAAAGCCATGGAAGGAACTCTGCCATCATATTTACAGGGATATTGCATATGAACTGCCAGACTAAATCAGCTTGCTCTTCGTACGAAAACTTCGTAATAAGCAATGGGAAGACCTGAAACATCCTCAGATGATCAGCCACCAGAACTGTATGCACTAGACTGAAAGGAACGACTAATAACAAATGGGGACACTAATATAGTGATTTAAGGAAGACATACTGCAAAGTGAAAAATTGTCATTCAGGTAATCAAAAATAATTTCTGCACTTGTAGTAGTCCAAGAGAAACTTTTCATTGTGAACGTTCAATTTACTGTTAGGTTCACCATTGAGTTTTCGAAGCAATTTTAAGAACTTTAATCAAAGCTATATGCTTTACCAGAACATGACTATACACTGCTGTGAAGTAAGGTCTTGGACCATAAGCATGCATATAGATCGTATACAGGACATGGCAATTAGCGAGACATTCTAGAGATACTCCAGCACTTCATAGGTGGCTTTTAGATTATGATGTCTTATCAGCAAACCAAAAGTTGCATACTTACATGGAAATTGGAAACAGTGTATAGGTTCCATTATGCCAGCATTACCTAGTGACCATGACCCATACATTAGAGCATAACAGTGGATAAGGGGCACAATGTCAATTGGCAGGAAAACCATGCTTAGAAACGTCCTCCTACAAAGGCATCACCTTCTAGCGTTATGCATGAAATGGTGTTACTCCATATTTTTCTCCTGTAGTTTAGTATACTGTTCCTAAACTTAATTTATATCATATTAGGCAATAACATTACTACAGATGGGATAAAAGCAACTAATGGTCGCAAAGGCATAAATGCATGTAACTTCCTCACCAAAATAACTGCATATAATTATAATCAATAGTTGTCTTTAGATTTGTAATATTGCTTCTACTCTTACATAACCTCTTATCTTTAAGGCTAAAGAATTTGAGTTAATATTACATCCTAAGTTCCCAGCAATGACTTCAGTTACTTTGGTTGAAACTTCTTAGTTTGATTCGACAACTCAAAATTTCCTAAAATAGAACTTCACGCTACACCCAGTTAGTCAATTGCAGCATGGCAATAAATCTCATACTGCTGCACGATATAGAAATGAAATCTCCTTCGAGTGACAGTTCAATAAACAACACACAAATAATAGAAGAAAATAATCAGGAAAATGGAAAAACCTGTTCTTCTTCTTTGAACATATGTTGAGTTATAAATGTTCGAATTGCTCCAGTACAGGACGCAAGCTCCCTCCGAAGACCATCATTGTTATGTACATCAAGCTTTAGTAGAGCGAATAGGTGTGCAAACAGAACATTTTCCCTTTTGTGCTCAAGGGAATACGTCCCTGCTACATTCTTGACTCGAATATCAAGTGCTGGAAAGATAACCTGCAATTATGGAAGGAAAATATTATATCTAGAATGTTCGCTAAAGTGCATTGTAAATCATGGTAAACTTAAAGTTGGCTTAGCAATTTTCACAAACATACCAGTGCACACTTGATTGGTTCCGGACTTGCAAGTGATAGCAGGAATGAAATTACAACGAATGTAGCCTACTACATTGTGTAGGAAATTCCCATAAGTCTACACTACTACGATTAAAACAAGGAAATAATGTACTCCGAGATTGAATCCTTTAATTAGATGCTCAAGGTCCAGCAACCGGCCAGGGTTTACCAGTTCAGTTGAAGACATATCAGAATGCTATGGAAGGCATAAAAAGGGGAATGTAGTATGCAGCGAATAGTTGATGATTAAATGGCGAGTAGATGTAAGATCGTAAATGTGTCTCAGAACATCCGCTATTTCTGCCTATCACGGTACCTACAAACTCGAACCATTTTCAAATCATGGCAGTGTTACACCTCACTTCAAACACCGAATCCAACCCAAATCCTCGGACCCGATTCCACAATTCCGCAGTCCTAAACCCCAACACGACCATAATTCCGCACGCCCGCACATCGTAGCCCAAATTATTCGCCGCAAATTCAGTAAAACAAAGCGACCGAAAAACAGAGGAAGGAGGCGGCCGGTGCGCCATTGATAACCGTACCGCGTCCTCGGCGTCGCAGTGGTGCCTGTATACGGAGAAGAGAAAGCGGCAGCGCCTCTCTAACGCCTCCACTTCCCCCTCCCCGCCTCCCTCCGTCGCGAGCCGCACCGCCGCGGCGTGCAGCTCCTCGAGCTCGGCGCGGATCGCCTTGTGGAAGTAGACGAATATCAGGACGGGCGCCTCGGCCGCCGACCCACCGGCGCCAGAGGCCTCGGCCACGGCGGCGGAGGCCGGCGGGGGAGGGGAGCGCGGGATCACCGCGGCCATCGGCGTCGCCATCCTCCGTGCCCCGGTTGCTCTGGCTGGCTGCGCTTTCGCTGGGTGGGTTCTCTCTCTCTGCCTCGGTTCGGTTTGTTTTCTGGGCTTTTTCTATGTGGTGGTGGCCAATGAGAGGTGGAACGGCGCGAGTGGCCGTTGCGGCCTGCTGGGCTTGTTGGGGGCGAGAGGACGGTATATGTACTCTGGACCCACTGTCCAGTGAGACTGCATTTTCAAGGTACAAAAATGTGCACCGGTAGTCTTTGACTCTTCTGCCTAGGGATGTAAATGGACGCTTAAATGGCGCCACATGGTCCCTTTTATTCCGGTCAACAGTTCAAAACGTTTTTTTTTTCTGGAAAAATTAACTACGAACGCATTTATACGGGAATATGTAGAAGTTCTACCCCTCTAATATCCATGTTATCGGTATCTTACATTAAAAATAACTCATACAATTGATTTTCTCTTAAAATTGACTTTATACAACACAAGGGATGCGATGCTCGAGTCTATAAAAAATATCTTCATCGAAAATATGTAATTGTGTAAAACACCCAACCTACCAACTTTCAGTCATGGCTAAAGTATGGGCCCTTTGAAAGGAGATATGATTTTGGCATACAAATGTCACATTGCACAATAGGCAAGAAAAGATTGTCGAAAAAGAAGTCCCAAACCAAAGACTCTTAGCTCTTCAATTTAGGCTTCGTTTACGCTCGTGGATTGGCTATGCTAGGAAGTGGCTGTGACTGTGATTGGTCATGGCGGTACAACTTCATGGTGGCTGCGGGATGAGAAACTATCTAAATTGCGCGTAGGATGTTGAGACCTTGGTGCTCCGTAGGGAGGTCGTGGAGGAGTTGTGGCCACCTATGTGCTAGGGTAGAGTACGTAGAGTTGGGCGAGCGTTACATCCACGATAAACATCGGGGAGGGACAACGTCGTGGTTTCTAGCTCTGATCAAGCCAAAAAGCAAGTTCGAGTGGACGGTGACAAACCTTAGCGCCACCGTATGTAACTTGTACACTTCCACAACTTAATCGATAAGATAAGTTCGACCATTTAAAGAAAGTGAAAGAAAGAAAAACGTGAAAACAAAACAATCAAGAGGATAGTAAGTGTTACATAACTATTCCACATGCGTCAACATCACATGCATCTATACCGTCAAATGCCCTCTCATAGAGTGATAGTATTGTTAAGAAAGCATATATCCAGCCCAGCTTTTCGGTGGTTACACAAGAAAATGGCTGCATCCCGGACGTGCTCTCGCGGTGACTGCTGATTGGTGTGGCGCCTTAATTCATGCACGCCGCCGTGGCTCCATGCATACACGTAAGTTAAGTACGCATATATGTGTGGATCGTCGATCGTTGCAAAAAGGAAAAGAAGGCGTGTCTCGCGCCGCCGCGAGAATCTAGCGCTCGATCGTCCCAAAATATACAATTAACCTAGTCGATCGATGACATGAGACTCATCAAAGATTTCTAGGTTTGCTCACTGAGAGATTAAGATAAGAAACAAGTCCTCGTCGGATCGCATGAATGGCAAGCTAGGCAGGCGGCATCGTGGCCTCTTTGCCTCCTCCACATTCCCAAAGGGTGCCACCTTGAGATAAAACTATGAAATCGCAGAGATAATTAACCTATAACGTACAGTTGTTGGTCGATCGGTCCGGCCAGATAGTGGGAGAGAGAGGGATAGGTTTGAGTATTCGGGGTGCGTGTTCTGTGCTCGCCCAACCCAAGCCTGGATATACATGTTAACCCATTGCAGGCACAAAGGACATCGTTTGATCGATCAGCTGGTAGTAGTTAATCTATTGTAGCATGTGCCATCGATTGCTATCTGTGTTAGGTCATGAAATGGACGTATGTGCGTGTATTCATGCATGAATGGTTATGCTAGCAATCGCGGAGTACAAACCAAGATAAACTATTTTGTAGGTCCGGCGAATCTTCTCCTGAATGGGAAGGGGCTCAAGATTAGGCAAATACATAATGTCTAAACCCACTCAAACTAGAAAACCTTGTCATGTTTTTCTCTACACTTATCTGTTTGCAAAGGTTAACTAGTTTGGCAATATCTCATGGTGTGGAATCTCTAGGTCCCATTTTATAGGGCAGTAATTTTGTACTACTTCTGTTTAAGAGCATGTACAGCGCACAAGCGCTTAAACAGACGCTTATAAGGAAACAAAAAAAAAAAAGATAATCTGCGTTAGCGCCTTGGGCTGCAACGCCTATGACAAAGTGCAGGCGCTTGTACGCACCTTTTTGTGTCTTAGAGCGGAAGAAAAAAAGCTTAGCGGCCGGCGCTTGAATTTGCGTCGACGCAAGAGGTAATCCCAGGCTCAGCCGGGATTGGGCGGAAACGGCTGGGATTTGGGGCTTAACTGTCGGGGATTTGGCCTAAGCGACTGGGCTAAGCGCCCTGTTGTAAATGCCCTAAGGCGTATAAATTTTAGTCAAAATTAAAATCTTACTAAGTTTGACCAAATATATAATATATCAATATTTACAATACTAGCACAATGCCCGTGCTTCGCTACGGGATATAGAAAAATAGACGGACATAAATCAAACAGTTGTTCTAACTTTGACAAATGTGTCAAACATACCAGACGCATGTTTTCTCTTCATACTAAAGTACAAATTCTCTCTCACACTCATTTGAACTATTTTTTATGTCTAACTCATACCACGAGAGATGTTGGTGTATCAAACATCTTAGTTATTTGTAATTATGCGCGTAGTGTAATGACTATGTTTGTCTTACTCTCCCCGCTAAAAAAAAGACTATGTTTGTCTTATTTTATGACGACAACAAACAATGCTTTTGTGACTTTAATAATCATAAAGAAAAATAATATGGTGTATAGATGAGAAACCAAACTTAAAATAAAGATGCGTCCCTTCATTAAACTTCTCCTACATGTCACATATATTTGCTAAGGACATGTCGATCAATATCCAGTAGCTTAACCATTTTCACATAAACAGTTAGTTGGCTCGCCGAACCTGATCAGCTCCTCAATCCTTTTTTTTTTGACATGGAACACTCGTATTCCATTAAGACACTGCAACATCGCTGGTCACCAGAGGGGTTACAGAAATAGGGTAGCTCATGACCCAAACATTGTGTTCTCCAGGAGCTACGCATATACCCAAAGCCGCGAGTTGATGCGCTGGCTTGTTACAAATCATACCCAAAGCCGGGAGAATACATAACTCTAGCATCAATGAAATTTTAGAAAAGTCTGAACTTTAGGTCGGCGAAGATCACTCCCAGTTTGGTATAATCATACTTTGTTGTGGACAACGCCTGCTGGAGAGTAATGCAATCAGTCTCAAACACCACTCTTCCCACCACAAACTGTTCCGCAAAATATACAGCATTTGACATGCCATTGTTTCAGCGTGTAGTGCATCAGTGATTGCATTCAGAGAACCAGCAGCAGCACGCTGAGTGTCATTGGCTCTATTCCTGCATATTGCGCCCCAACCTCCAGTTCTGGTCGCCTCTCTAAACCCTGCATCAACATTTATCTTGACATATTCGGGTGGCGGAGGTTCCCATCGCTTTGACTGAACTTCTTGCCGTTTCTTATTTTTCTGCAGGAATTGCTTCCATTCATCAACATGATGGCGTACAGTATACTGGAATTGCTCCACGGTGGAGTGATGTTCTCCATGGTCTCCCCTATTTCGTTCTTTCCAGCATGTCCACAACAGTGCATTCGATAAAAGCTTCTCTTCTTCCGGTAAATCCAGCACTTCTTGAAGTACTTCAATGGATGAACGACACGGCAGTAGCACTTCTTGATCAGTTCCTCAATGTTGTTGCCAGGGCGGTGTCGCTACATTGACATAACTGAAATCTTAGACACATATTTGCAAGCGTCTGTTTCTTCAGATAGCAGATTCAGTCTCCAGAAACCCACGTTCCTAGTGGCTATTCTGGTTGTTCTTCTGGTAACTTCTCTAATAGTGCTCGTAGGAACCGTGTTCTTGCAATTGAGCAGAAGAAATGCGTGGTGTGCAGGGGAGATCAGGCCACAGCCAGTCAGCCACCCCCATGACTCAGGAAACCGCCCCTTTCCTTGGTCCTCCACCTTTCCACCACCATCTCCACGTGCTCAGCTCTCAGGCAGCCGCCCCCGCTCGTCCTCAGGTCGTCGGCACTACAGCAGCCTCTGAATCACGCTGTTGCAAGGGGAAAAGAGGGACAGCCAGGTGATTCCTCCCGTCGCGGAGACCGGTCCATCGAAGTCCTCGCCGCGGGCACATCCATGGCACGGTCGCCCTCAAGGAGAGGCGCAGCCCTCAGGCGCGTAGCATGGCGCCGCGACCTGCGCGCGGTAGCGGTCACCGGAGACGGCGCTCCTACCCCAGCCGGCGCAACGCAGCGCTCCTATCCTCGCCGGATGGATTCGGTTTGGCTAGGGCAGCAGTGTCTCCCGTCGATCGCCGCCGCCGCTGCTCTTAGGAGCAAGGGGATCTTGGCGAGGTGCGGTGCGGTGCTGCGGGATGGACTAAAGTGAAAAAGTGGTGGACTTTACATGCTGTACTGTGGGTTGATTTCCAATTTTGTGAGGGGCTAAACTGCAAAACGACCACGACGTACCACGTACCACGGCCACGATCGTTTACTGATATTATATATGATATTATATAGTAGAGAAGAGATTAATATTGAATAAATACACCATGAAAATATATTTACGGTTTTCTATTGGTAC
Source organism: Poa pratensis (assembly GCA_947311845.1). Lineage (NCBI taxonomy): Eukaryota > Viridiplantae > Streptophyta > Magnoliopsida > Poales > Poaceae > Poa > Poa pratensis. The sequence continues at coordinate 123,434,386 of CAMZMU010000074.1, read as the reverse complement.
GGATTTGGTAACGTAAAATGTTTGGATTTTTATCCAGTACATTGGTCAAATTTAGATGTGGTTGATTTTCGACTAAATTCATATGCCTTATTTATTGGAACTTAAGCGTATTTCTACTTCCGAGAGGATTTATCCCTGGATCTTTTTCTAGATTTATCTATGGTAGCCATGCAATGGACCGGCATTTCTCTCGTTTAAATCTTCGAAGAAACTGTTGTGACCTTCCTATATTGAGCAAGACTATTTTTGGATTGCATCCTTTGATTGAGTCCAGTCCAAGCGAGTGTTTTGAACTCTGCCATGGCCATGGTCTTTGGATCTAAATCATTGTAAAGGTTGTTTGCAATCATTGTTGAGAAATGTATGTCGACAGTTGTAGTCTTTCATTTATGAAATTCTCCAGAATGTATAAAGTTTGGTGAAAATCTCGTTTACCCTTGGTGACTCTTCGTGATTTCCCAATACGGTCGAGTCTAGGTATTCCGATATCCCAGTCATTGTGTGCACTATTGAGCTGGGTTGTGGTGGTTTTCATCCACTGGGTGTATACTACCCATTTTATGTGTATCAACGTGAAGTTGATTCGCATTTACTGATTCTGAAGGATTCTTCCTCAGTTTCCTTTGATACTTGCAAAAAGTTGAATCCTGCTATATGGTCGTACCAGCCTCGTCTTTGAGGGTGAGCCAGGTGCACAGCCGCTCAGGGCCCCAATTTCCATGGCCCCCAAATTTTTAGGCTGAGTATAGATTGTACGTTAAATTCCATCGGAAGGCCCAGCTATAGAGCTGCTGCAACGGCCCATATTTCTCCACGCGCAAGGTACAAGCCGAAGCGATCAATCCATCAGTTGTACGTGTATCTCTTTTTTTTTTTAGCTATAAAGTGGTCGTATCCACCGTCCGAATAGATAGAAAGAGTTGACCCAGTTTATAAGCGAAACCGGGTCCAAAAACCATACAATCTGTACAAAAGAATGACACAAGCCAAGTCGATAAACGCCACAAACACACACCACCTGCTCCGGGGCCGCCCACACGACCCAAGTCGACAAACGCCACAAACACACACCACCTGGTCCGGGGCCGCCGCCCCAGCGAAACAACCAAATCGACCTTCGCATTGCCCGAAAGTGATCCAGTCATGGTCGAAGAACCCTCTGCCCACGCAGTCTTCATCCAGGTTGCCACCAAAACCACCTGTTCTGGGGCCGCCGCCCCGGAGTAGCAACCAGATCGACCTTCGCATTGCCCGAAGACGATCCAGTCGGGTCGACGAACCCTCTACCCAAGCAGTCTTCATCCAGGTCGCCACCCAAACCCACACTAAACAACGGTTCTGCCTCATAGAACCGTCGCAGCGTGGGAGATCGAGGCCGCCGCCTCGACGCACCACCACCTTCAGGAGCAGCCGCCCCGACATCCACCGCCCACGACCACACGCCATTTTGCACATCCGTCACGAAACCGTTGCACCGCGCTGGCCAAGGGCTCCCAAGCGGCGCCTCCAACAAGGTAGTGACGAGACCGTCACCGCCGCCCGCTCACGAAAGAGCTAAGGTTTTCACCCGGAGAACTTGGAACCACCACGCGTTAGACGAGGTCGAAAAACTCCACGACGACGCAAACAAGAAAGGGAACGACGCCCGAGGGCGCCTGAAAGAATGAGGATGTCGCCTAGAGGGGGGTGAATAGGCGTTTTAAAATAATTACGGTTTAGGCTTGAATAAATGCGGAATAAAACTAGCGTTTAATTTATCAAGCACAAAACCTAAACAAGCTAGGTTCACATATGTGCACCAACAACTTAGCTAAGCAAGATAAACAACTAAGTGATAGCAATAGATAACTTCAAGCTCGATGGCTATCACAAAGGTAAAAGCATAAGTAAAGGTTTGGGTATAGAAGTAACCGCAAAGTGGACACGAGGAGATGTTTCCCGTAGTTCCTTCCCAATGGAAGTACGTCTACGTTGGAGGGGTGTGGAGCCACCTAGGCGCTCCAATAGCACGGATGTGCTCACCCTATTCTCCGTAAGCTTCACCCGTGAGGGATTGGCTCGTTCCACTATGAGGTCGACTTGAAGGCGTTGACCAAACCGATACACAAAGGTCGGGGAACTCCACAATGAGTTGGAGCCTCCCAACAATGCCTCGGACTTCCTCCGAGACTCACAAAGGCACCTAGGGTTACAAGCAACCCAAGATGCAACGAGAACCACAAAGAGTAATGAGCTTCTCAAACTTCACCACCACGAATCACCGTGGAGAACTCAAACCGATGCACCTAATGCAATGGCAAGAACACAAGAAGTGCTCAAAGCAATTCACTCTCAAATCCCACCAAAGCAACTAATGCTATGGAGGAAGATGAGAGAAAGAGCAAGGAAGCAACAAATGAATCCCAAGATCTAGATCCAATATGCTCCCCTCACTTAGAGGAGAGATTGATTGGTGGAGATGTAGATCTAGATCTCCTCTCTTGTTTCCCTCAAGAATGAGCAAGAATCATTGGAGGGATTGAGAGAAAGCAAGCTTTTGGAGGTCAACAATGGAGGGCAAAACTTGCAAGAAAGGTTGGGGAACCATTGGGGAAGAAGGCCCCTTAAATAGGTCACCCAAATATCTAACCGTTGGGTGCAGAATCGCGCCGGGGCGGTACTACCTCTGGTTTAGGCGGTACTACCGCCCCCTGGGAGGTCTGGAAGACACAACAGGATGAAAAAAACTTCCAGGCAGCGGTACTACCTCTTAACCCAGCGGTACTACCGGATAAGGGCTTCAGAACCCGTTTCTGGCGGTACCGAGGGCGGTACTACCGCCACAGGAAAAACAGCAAAATAGCGAACACCAAAACGACAATAACTTTTGCATCCGGACTCCGTTTTCGATGATCTTTGGCTCGTTGGAATCACAACAACGAGCTCATCAAGATTATACAGAGAAACATCATTGTCCAACAATGAATCATAAAACCAAATGAGTAAAGGTTAGACCTCTCGAAAATAGAACAACCGGTAAAACCTCCAACACCAAAAACGCGATAAGTTTTCCATACGAAATCCGTTTTTGATGAACTTGAGCTTGCCGTGAAGATCATGACAAGCTCTAAAATCAAACATGGAGGAAAGCCAAATAAGAACCAAGAAAGATGATGCCAAGTATGCAAAGGTTTGAGCTCTCTCCGAATGATACGATCAAGTTACTCATTCGAGAGCCCCTCTTGAAAGTGTGGCATCTATCCTATAATCCGGTCTCTTACTAACACCATGAGACCGGTAAAATAGAAACCCTATCAAGGTCATACCTTTGCCTTGCGCAATCCACTTGAGCTAGATGATGACGATCTTGATCACCTCAAGTTGGATCACCTTTCTTGATTGCGCTCCGCTTGATGAAGACTTGTGAAATGCTCCCCCATACACAATATGGGAGAGCCACTTTAAGGAACATCTTCACTTGGCCATTATCTTGATGACGACCACCGCTTGACGTCATCCGCCATGGGCTATATGAAATCTTCCTTTGATGCATGCCCATGGGAAGATACCTAACCCCACATAGATACTCCACACACACACATGAATATGGGTTAGTTCACAAAGCTATATAGACAATTGCTTACCATACCATTGGATCACAAGATCCCACATGGTACAACATGTAGCTTTGTGTGTTGATCACTTGAATCCATTCTTTGCACTTAGCCTTGATCAACTTGTATCTTTCCTTCTCTCTTCACAAAGATGATGTCTTGAAGGTGAACATCAATATCCATGCCATCTCATTCTTCAAGACATGCTTGTAATATGCTCAACTCTATACATGACCATTCTTCATATAAACCATTTAATAAGATCTTGGTCATCTTATAATCTTCTAGAGTCCAACACATGAACTCCAACCTTTTCCTATGGACAAGATCTAAGGATATATCAATGCAAACATTAGTCCATAAGGATTGTCATTAATTACCAAAACCACACATGGGGGCACCATGCTCTTTCAATCTCCCCCATTTTGGTAATTGATGACAATCCCTGTTACGAGGGTTTATATAATGAATTAAGCAACCATGCACAACAAAGAGCAAGGATGCAAGAGCATGAAAGCCAAATGCTTAAGAACAAACTAAAGCATAAAACCAAATTCCCTTAAACCCTCTAAACTTCTCCCCCATTGGCATCGATTGCCGAAATGGGAGGAAAAATTTAGAAGGCCAATATAGTAAGAGCTCCCCCATAATGTGTGCATTTCTCATGAAATGAGTGAAATCAAATGCACATATCCAATAACGAATAGTTGGGTGGAGATCAAACTATATTGAGGATCCAAAGATTGCAAAAGGAAATCAAATTGAAAGATACTTCGACAAAAGAAGTATCCAATCAAAGGATCCGAAAAACCAATTGAACATAAGAAATATTATGATTTGAACAAAACAATGTTTCGAGAGAAAATAGAGGAGCTCCCCAATATCATGTACTATTTAGAAATTGTATATTTGAGTACTACGTGCACAAAGATGGAATCATCACTCCCCCATAATCCTTTGAAACCAAATTTTAATTCTTTTTCGATTAAAAAAGGCTTGAGCAAAGTATAACAAGGTTGACTAGATGTGTACTAAGTGAGCAACCTATGTGATACAAGCAAGGTAAGCAACGTAGCGGAAGCAATAAGTAAAGGTTTGGGTATAGAAGTAACCGCAAAGTGGACACGAGGAGATGTTTCCCGTAGTTCCTTCCCAATGGAAGTACGTCTACGTTGGAGGGGTGTGGAGCCACCTAGGCGCTCCAATAGCACGGATGTGCTCACCCTATTCTCCGTAAGCTTCACCCGTGAGGGATTGGCTCGTTCCACTATGAGGTCGACTTGAAGGCGTTGACCAAACCGATACACAAAGGTCGGGGAACTCCACAATGAGTTGGAGCCTCCCAACAATGCCTCGGACTTCCTCCGAGACTCACAAAGGCACCTAGGGTTACAAGCAACCCAAGATGCAACGAGAACCACAAAGAGTAATGAGCTTCTCAAACTTCACCACCACGAATCACCGTGGAGAACTCAAACCGATGCACCTAATGCAATGGCAAGAACACAAGAAGTGCTCAAAGCAATTCACTCTCAAATCCCACCAAAGCAACTAATGCTATGGAGGAAGATGAGAGAAAGAGCAAGGAAGCAACAAATGAATCCCAAGATCTAGATCCAATATGCTCCCCTCACTTAGAGGAGAGATTGATTGGTGGAGATGTAGATCTAGATCTCCTCTCTTGTTTCCCTCAAGAATGAGCAAGAATCATTGGAGGGATTGAGAGAAAGCAAGCTTTTGGAGGTCAACAATGGAGGGCAAAAATTGCAAGAAAGGTTGGGGAACCATTGGGGAAGAAGGCCCCTTAAATAGGTCACCCAAATATCTAACCGTTGGGTGCAGAATCGCGCCGGGGCGGTACTACCTCTGGTTTAGGCGGTACTACCGCCCCTGGGAGGTCTGGAAGACACAACAGGATGAAAAAAACTTCCAGGCAGCGGTACTACCTCTTAACCCAGCGGTACTACCGGATAAGGGCTTCAGAACCCGTTTCTGGCGGTACCGAGGGCGGTACTACCGCCACAGGAAAAACAGCAAAATAGCGAACACCAAAACGACAATAACTTTTGCATCCGGACTCCGTTTTCGATGATCTTTGGCTCGTTGGAATCACAACAACGAGCTCATCAAGATTATACAGAGAAACATCATTGTCCAACAATGAATCATAAAACCAAATGAGTAAAGGTTAGACCTCTCGAAAATAGAACAACCGGTAAAACCTCCAACACCAAAAACGCGATAAGTTTTCCATACGAAATCCGTTTTTGATGAACTTGAGCTTGCCGTGAAGATCATGACAAGCTCTAAAATCAAACATGGAGGAAAGCCAAATAAGAACCAAGAAAGATGATGCCAAGTATGCAAAGGTTTGAGCTCTCTCCGAATGATACGATCAAGTTACTCATTCGAGAGCCCCTCTTGAAAGTGTGGCATCTATCCTATAATCCGGTCTCTTACTAACACCATGAGACCGGTAAAATAGAAACCCTATCAAGGTCATACCTTTGCCTTGCGCAATCCACTTGAGCTAGATGATGACGATCTTGATCACCTCAAGTTGGATCACCTTTCTTGATTGCGCTCCGCTTGATGAAGACTTGTGAAATGCTCCCCCATACACAATATGGGAGAGCCACTTTAAGGAACATCTTCACTTGGCCATTATCTTGATGACGACCACCGCTTGACGTCATCCGCCATGGGCTATATGAAATCTTCCTTTGATGCATGCCCATGGGAAGATACCTAACCCCACATAGATACTCCACACACACACATGAATATGGGTTAGTTCACAAAGCTATATAGACAATTGCTTACCATACCATTGGATCACAAGATCCCACATGGTACAACATGTAGCTTTGTGTGTTGATCACTTGAATCCATTCTTTGCACTTAGCCTTGATCAACTTGTATCTTTCCTTCTCTCTTCACAAAGATGATGTCTTGAAGGTGAACATCAATATCCATGCCATCTCATTCTTCAAGACATGCTTGTAATATGCTCAACTCTATACATGACCATTCTTCATATAAACCATTTAATAAGATCTTGGTCATCTTATAATCTTCTAGAGTCCAACACATGAACTCCAACCTTTTCCTATGGACAAGATCTAAGGATATATCAATGCAAACATTAGTCCATAAGGATTGTCATTAATTACCAAAACCACACATGGGGGCACCATGCTCTTTCAATCTCCCCCATTTTGGTAATTGATGACAATCCCTGTTACGAGGGTTTATATAATGAATTAAGCAACCATGCACAACAAAAAGCAAGGATGCAAGAGCATGAAAGCCAAATGCTTAAGAACAAACTAAAGCATAAAACCAAATTCCCTTAAACCCTCTAAACTTCTCCCCCATTGGCATCGATTGCCGAAATGGGAGGAAAAATTTAGAAGGCCAATATAGTAAGAGCTCCCCCATAATGTGTGCATTTCTCATGAAATGAGTGAAATCAAATGCACATATCCAATAACGAATAGTTGGGTGGAGATCAAACTATATTGAGGATCCAAAGATTGCAAAAGGAAATCAAATTGAAAGATACTTCGACAAAAGAAGTATCCAATCAAAGGATCCGAAAAACCAATTGAACATAAGAAATATTATGATTTGAACAAAACAATGTTTCGAGAGAAAATAGAGGAGCTCCCCAATATCATGTACTATTTAGAAATTGTATATTTGAGTACTACGTGCACAAAGATGGAATCATCACTCCCCCATAATCCTTTGAAACCAAATTTTAATTCTTTTTCGATTAAAAAAGGCTTGAGCAAAGTATAACAAGGTTGACTAGATGTGTACTAAGTGAGCAACCTATGTGATACAAGCAAGGTAAGCAACGTAGCGGAAGCAATAAGTAAAGGTTTGGGTATAGAAGTAACCGCAAAGTGGACACGAGGAGATGTTTCCCGTAGTTCCTTCCCAATGGAAGTACATCTACGTTGGAGGGGTGTGGAGCCACCTAGGCGCTCCAATAGCACGGATGTGCTCACCCTATTCTCCGTAAGCTTCACCCGTGAGGGATTGGCTCGTTCCACTATGAGGTCGACTTGAAGGCGTTGACCAAACCGATACACAAAGGTCGGGGAACTCCACAATGAGTTGGAGCCTCCCAACAATGCCTCGGACTTCCTCCGAGACTCACAAAGGCACCTAGGGTTACAAGCAACCCAAGATGCAACGAGAACCACAAAGAGTAATGAGCTTCTCAAACTTCACCACCACGAATCACCGTGGAGAACTCAAACCGATGCACCTAATGCAATGGCAAGAACACAAGAAGTGCTCAAAGCAATTCACTCTCAAATCCCACCAAAGCAACTAATGCTATGGAGGAAGATGAGAGAAAGAGCAAGGAAGCAACAAATGAATCCCAAGATCTAGATCCAATATGCTCCCCTCACTTAGAGGAGAGATTGATTGGTGGAGATGTAGATCTAGATCTCCTCTCTTGTTTCCCTCAAGAATGAGCAAGAATCATTGGAGGGATTGAGAGGAAGCAAGCTTTTGGAGGTCAACAATGGAGGGCAAAACTTGCAAGAAAGGTTGGGGAACCATTGGGGAAGAAGGCCCCTTAAATAGGTCACCCAAATATCTAACCGTTGGGTGCAGAATCGCGCCGGGGCGGTACTACCTCTGGTTTAGGCGGTACTACCGCCCCCTGGGAGGTCTGGAAGACACAACAGGATGAAAAAAACTTCCAGGCAGCGGTACTACCTCTTAACCCAGCGGTACTACCGGATAAGGGCTTCAGAACCCGTTTCTGGCGGTACCGAGGGCGGTACTACCGCCACAGGAAAAACAGCAAAATAGCGAACACCAAAACGACAATAACTTTTGCATCCGGACTCCGTTTTCGATGATCTTTGGCTCGTTGGAATCACAACAACGAGCTCATCAAGATTATACAGAGAAACATCATTGTCCAACAATGAATCATAAAACCAAATGAGTAAAGGTTAGACCTCTCGAAAATAGAACAACCGGTAAAACCTCCAACACCAAAAACGCGATAAGTTTTCCATACGAAATCCGTTTTTGATGAACTTGAGCTTGCCGTGAAGATCATGACAAGCTCTAAAATCAAACATGGAGGAAAGCCAAATAAGAACCAAGAAAGATGATGCCAAGTATGCAAAGGTTTGAGCTCTCTCCGAATGATACGATCAAGTTACTCATTCGAGAGCCCCTCTTGAAAGTGTGGCATCTATCCTATAATCCGGTCTCTTACTAACACCATGAGACCGGTAAAATAGAAACCCTATCAAGGTCATACCTTTGCCTTGCGCAATCCACTTGAGCTAGATGATGACGATCTTGATCACCTCAAGTTGGATCACCTTTCTTGATTGCGCTCCGCTTGATGAAGACTTGTGAAATGCTCCCCATACACAATATGGGAGAGCCACTTTAAGGAACATCTTCACTTGGCCATTATCTTGATGACGACCACCGCTTGACGTCATCCGCCATGGGCTATATGAAATCTTCCTTTGATGCATGCCCATGGGAAGATACCTAACCCCACATAGATACTCCACACACACACATGAATATGGGTTAGTTCACAAAGCTATATAGACAATTGCTTACCATACCATTGGATCACAAGATCCCACATGGTACAACATGTAGCTTTGTGTGTTGATCACTTGAATCCATTCTTTGCACTTAGCCTTGATCAACTTGTATCTTTCCTTCTCTCTTCACAAAGATGATGTCTTGAAGGTGAACATCAATATCCATGCCATCTCATTCTTCAAGACATGCTTGTAATATGCTCAACTCTATACATGACCATTCTTCATATAAACCATTTAATAAGATCTTGGTCATCTTATAATCTTCTAGAGTCCAACACATGAACTCCAACCTTTTCCTATGGACAAGATCTAAGGATATATCAATGCAAACATTAGTCCATAAGGATTGTCATTAATTACCAAAACCACACATGGGGGCACCATGCTCTTTCAGCGCCGCCGTCGTCGGCACAGACCGAGGTCCATGCGAGCTTTCGCCCGGAGTTCAAACCGACCGCAAAGCTTCGGGAGCAGCAGGATGGCATCCCGGCCATGTCGCCAACCACCGAGCTCCACCGCATGCCGCAGCAGCCGCGGCACCACCTTCCACGGCCGCTGCCATGGCCATGCCCGCTTCAGCCGCTCCGCCGGAGCAGCCACTGTCCGGGGCCGCCGCCCCGGCTTCCTCTTCCCCGGGAGCACGCCACGGCCGAACGAGGCACGACGACAAGCGCCCCGACCTCCCCGACAAACAGCCTGCAACCCATCTTCTCCTCCCCGCCGCCTCGGCCTCCTCTGCCTGCTCTGGCCAACTCCACGCACTGCCCTCCTCCACGCTCGGGCCAGCATCACGCGTCCACTGCAACTCCACGGCGCCCGCGGCTCGCCCGACCTCCACTGCAACTCCACGGCGCCGGCGGCTCGCCCGACCACCACCCGCACCGTAGCCCAGGGCAGGCCCGCCCAATACAACGCGCCGCAACCGCACGCCTCAGCCCGGGCCCGCCAAGCCCATCTGGAGCACCTCCATCTCCGCTTCAGGCGACGGCGCACCTCCCGCACCGCCGCCAGCAGTGCACCGGCCTCCACCTCTGCGTGAGCCCGCCGGCTCGCCGTCCTCCGCCCCGACCGCCTCCGCCCCCACGGGCCGGCCAACCTCCAGCCAAGGGACCCCCCCCGACCACCGTTTTTGGCGGCAGGAGGGGTGCCGCCACCGCCGCGGACGAGGCCGCCGACGGCAGCGGCAGGGTGGCCCTGGCGGAGAGGGACCGGTGGCGCCTGAATTTCTGCCCCTGGCGTCGCCTGGGGGGGGGGGGGGCGACGCGAGGGGAGCTTCGGTTACGTTTGTCTACTTGTTGTTCATGTCGTACGTGTATCTCTAGCAATCGATCCAGACACCGAGACTCCAAGGCTAGCTGTTTCTGTACCCGTAGGCCGTAGCGATCGATCGAGAACGAAACCTGCATAGGACGACGACGGTCCGTTTTCCCTGGCCCCGGCTTCCTTACGCACCGAACGAGAGGAAAGGGAAGAAGCCCATGCGGTGCCGTGGATTATTATTGCTTGCCAGGCTGCTCGCGTAACCAGGTAATTAGATGCCGGACTGATGGCGATTAGGGTTTGGAAAATTGACGAGGTGATTCCGTGATTACTAATTTGCTGATTATGTCGCATTGTAGCATCAATTGGGGATTGGACAGTTTGAGACCGCGGCCTAATAGACACAGGTCTACAAAACTCAAATTGTTGAAATTTTATTTGAGTTTTGCTATGACGCAAGATAGACTCAATGAATTGACGACAATAGCACTTGAAAATGATATCTTAGAGAAGATTAATTACGAAGATATGATTGAAGATTTCATTTTAAGAAATACCGGATGATGCTTTTCACCAGAAAGGTTTAGTGGTACCTTTTTGTAGGATCAATGTTTGATATGTTTCTATATACTATACGAAATAACACATATGGAAGTTAGGTAATAAAGTGAACGTATTTTTAGTTGCCATGTAAGTTGATAATTTCAAATTTTAGGGCCCCATTTTGCGTTTCGCACAGGGGCCTCGAATTTCTGGAGACGGCTATGGGTCGTACTTCTCCCCCTCTTATTTTTAACGAGGAGTTGAGTGGTTTTTGTGGTACCTCCACTCTTTCGAGCATAATTGTTGCCGTATTATAGGATTTATGATATATTTGTAGCCAGTAAATGAAGTTGGCAGGTTGTTTGCAATCTGTTGCAAAATAGTGATTTTTCCGAACGCGAAGTTCAGTGTCTTGAGTACGTGAATTTGAGGCAGAAATTTGTTAAACATTCCAACTGTTTCCTGTCGTTCTTTTGGTACCTAAATCTCCCCTAATGCCTAGAAATTATCCTAACTAAGCATACTAATCTTGAATAACTCCCCATGGCAGGGGCATGAGGTATTTATAGTTGACGAAAATACAGTTATTCCTCACATAGATCCCAAATTTTCTGTGTGGGGCCATTGATGTATGCCGCGGTGGTGATATATATCGGTATGCTACCGAATTATTGCAGATTGGAAATACTTTTCATATGCACGTACTAATTTTAGGAGGGGAAACTACGATATGTAGTATGTTGCAGTTCAGTTAAGTCAGCAGCGTGTAAAACTGCATGACTTCCATATATTTCTATACATAGAGTTAAAGATTTTTCAATGTGAAAATCTTTATTAGATATATAGAACAAATACAAATTTATTGATATCAATGTGCTGATACAATATATATTGTGATTTACAATATAGGGTGATGAAAACAACACCAATAATATGTTTTTATTACAACAATGTGATTGGTGTAAAGAAATATGATATCTAATGGAGTTGATCGACTAGTCGAAGTCTCCAAACACGTCGTTGGAGGCGTATACGATCATCATATTCTCCGTGTCCATGGAGTCCTGTGGTAAATGGAATTCTTTGGTGTTGCTTGGTGCTCCTTGAACATCCCACGAACATCCAGCTTCCATGTTATTATCAGGTTGAAGATTGAAGTGTGCTTCATATCTTGCTCTTTGGGCAGGTGTGTTACGTCCCATGTATTGCAGGTAGAGGTTTACCAGATGTTTTGGGGTGCGGCATTTTTTGGTGATATGCTTGAGGCATCCACGCTGACGTGGGCCTACCCTTCGGGTGACCCACTGTAAAGGTACCTGGTGCACGTATATGGAGGCCCATCAAGATAACAAGACCAAGGCCCATGAAGGGACCCGCAAGGAAGGATTGCTCTCCAAGTTAGGCATAGATTAAGTCGGTTTAGACTTGCCATATCTGTAATCCTAGTCGGTTACCCGAGACCCAGCCTCCTATATAAAGGCTGGGAGGGTCCCCGATCAAGGACACATAGCATACGCGCAACTCTAGCCTCAGAACCCTTGGCGAGATCGACATCTCGCCGAGACCCTTGTAACACCTGTGTTCACCTCATCAATAATCAGACAAGCAGGACGTAGGGGTGTTACCTCCACACGAGGGCCCTGAACCTGGGTAAATCCTTGCTTGTCAGCCGTAGATAATCGCCAGTGCTACCAATCTCGTTCCTATTCTCAACCCTAGGTGCTACCATGGGATTTGCCGAGTTAACACCTCGTCAATTGGCGCCGTCTGTGGGAACGAGTGGCACTGGGTTCACGGTTTCGCCGGCTCAATCTGCATCCGCAAACGGCAGCTCGCCGATCACCATCACGGGACCGATCCCCTTCGGCTCCTTCGACTACAACCCGCACTCGCCGGGATCACAACCTGCAAACTCGGATCTGCAATCAGGTGAGAACGTACCCGTTTGTCCTTCAAACATTACTGCTAATCAGACAGGGGCGTTTGTCACGGCGGACTCGAATCGATCTTCAACACCCGCATCCCCATCGACTGGATCCGCCTGTGGCTCCGTCATCACCCGCAAAATCGGTGGCCTCGTCTGCATCAACTCCGCCAAGATCGCCGACGCTCTCGGAGATGATGTCATTGATGGCCACGCCTGCATCGACTCCGGTGCCTTCACCAACACCCTCAGAGATGGCATCTCTGATGGACGAACTACCCGCTGTGTCTCCATCGGCACCCGCGTCTCCTTCGACTGAGGACTACGCACCATCATCAGCAAAAGAAGCTGCGTCAGACGACGCAATGGATGTCGAGTCCGTCCACAGCGACGACGGCTGCGGACGTCAGGCCATGATCGACTTCTACTTCAACACCGCTGCTGCCTTCCTCAACAATCGCAGCAACGGTGAAAAAGGCAAAATTTCGCGTAACGCTCCAAACCAGATCTGCATGGTGCAGATCGAGAACCGAGAGGACGGAGCACCCGAATCGTCGGCGAGTGGAGCAAGCGTCCTGACGTCAGAACCTACCCGATGACTGCAACCATGCCAGACGGCAGCACGATCGTCATCACAAAGGAGCAGCGATCAAAGCAATCAAAGCAATACATGATTGCACCATGATGCCCGAGGATTCGACACCCGAAGAACTCGCGGCGCACAAATACATCTTCTGGCAGGAGACCTTAAGGTTGAAAAACCTCAAAGCAACCCTCGACGAGCGCAAAAAGGCTGCAAGCGCGTCGAGTCGCAGTCGTCACTCTATTCTTCTGGAGGAACACAACAACGTTCGCGATCTAGGCTGGCGCACCTGACAGCAAGCGAGCGGGCGGCGCTGACCCGCGATCTAGATGTGTCGTTCATGACGCACGACGAAGATGGAATCCCCATCCCCAAAACGGCTCAGGGAGCCCTCATGTCAGTGGCCACGTACCTGAAAGCGACACAACCTCCAGACAGTGACCCGAACGCGGCACTGCATCGCCAGCAAATCAAATCGCTCCACATGGCAGGCGGAGCCCTAGCCACAGTCGAGGAGCACCCTGGAGGAAGCAGAACCCGTCGTGAGGCCACCCCGCGACGCGAAGTACAGACAAGGGAGAACCGCGACCGTACAGTCGCAAACCAAGACGACCGAGACCGGTCAGGACGCGGTCGACGCGAAACTCAGCATCGCGAGGCGAGTGGTGATCGCCGCGATGTCATGACACAGCATCGGGTCAGCAGAGGCAGAAGCAGAAGGTCCACGCGATCTCGGAGCAGCGATTCAGACTCGGGCGACGAGTGGGAGCCTTGTGGGGCGCTATGCTTCACTCGACGCATCCGCCAGGCGAAGATGCCCAAAAGATTCAGACTCACGTCTGAAACACCCAAGTTCGATGGCAGGCAGGAACCCTCGTCCTGGCTAGAGGACTACAGAACAGCGGTCTCCTGTCAACGAGGCTCAACCACAACTGCGATGCAGTATATCCAGCTCATGCTGTCTGGGACCGCGCGGGATTGGCTGAAGAGCTTACCCGAAAACTCATACGACTCCTGGGAACGTTTCCAGGAGGACTTCATCAAAAACTTCCTCGCAACATGCGATCGACCCGCGACATTCGCAGAACTGCAAGCTTGCAGGCAGCGTTCAGACGAACCGCTGCGCGAGTACATCAGAAAGTGGACCACGATGCGCAACTCTGTAGGAGTGGTGTCGGAAGACAGGGCAATCGACGCTTTTATCGCAGGAGCTGCCAGGCACGACTTTCGGGAAGCGCTGTGCCGCCAAAAGCCAACATCTATAGCACAACTCATGAAAGTAGCTAACGAGTGGGCAGATGGAGAAGATCGGTGCGAGAGCATCAGGAGTCACCACGTGGCAACAACAACCACGGAAGCTGGGACAGAAGAGACGGCCGCGGCAGGCGCAAACGCAAATCCCACCGCTACGACGACCAAGACGGAGTCGAATTGGTGGCGGCTGGATACGACAACCGCAATGACAGCAGTCGCAGTGCGAGTCGTCAAGATGATCGTGGCAGGAGTCGCCAGGACGACCGCCGCGACTACGGAACACGCAGAGATGGATATCGCAAACAGGAGTGGCGCAAACGCCGATCACCATCACCCGAAGGTTTGGGTGATCAGGAGCTAGATGAAGAGTGCAGATTCCACATGTTCAAAGGCCAAGACGGCAAGCTACACTCAAGCCACCTGGTGAAGAATTGCAGAAAATTCACCAGGATGACAGACGCGTACATAAAACGCCTGCAAGCAGCTCAAGGTGCGGTGGCCCCTGCACCGCCTCCTCCTCCTGCTCCACCCGCAGGTCAAAACGCGCATGTGGCAGGCGCAATGCAAAATCAAGCTCGCCTAGAAGCCCCACCAGAACCGGCAGAACGGTACCCTGAAGCTCGTGGACAGATGAACATGATCCAGAAGGGACGTCCAACCAACAGGGAGCAGAAATTGATCACTCGACAAGTCAATATGGCGGTCATGGCACCCCCAGCAGTACCTGAATATCTGAAGGGGTCAGAAACAAGCATAACGTTCTCACGTGCAGATCATCCCCCAGCCGTGGTGCGGCCAGGGCACGCGCCCCTGGTACTCGACGCTCAAATCGGTGGCTACGCCATGTCCAAGGTCTTCATGGACGGAGGAAGCGGAATCAACATAATATTCGCCGACACGCTTCGCAAGATGAATCTATCAGTCGAAAATCTACCTGAGTCAGACACAACCTTTCATGGCATAGTCCCAGGCAAAGCAGTCCTGCCACTCGGGACACTACAGCTCCCAGTTGTTTTTGGTGAGCCAGGCAACTTTCGATCGGAGAAGGTCGACTTTGAGGTCGTCGACTGGAAATCGCAATATCACGCGATCCTGGGGCGCCCGACGTTCGCTCGGTTCATGGCGGTCCCGCACTACGCGTACCTGATGATCAAAATGCCAGGACCCAAAGGAGTTATCACCGTCAAGGGCAACTTCCAGCGATCTGATAGCTGCGACAGAGAATTCAGCAAAATATCCGAGACATTCGGGATGCAGGAACAGCTCAAGGAGATCTCCCTCACCAATGATCGCACAGTGTTCCCTCAAACAAAAAAGCAGGCACCCGACGCCGCTTTCAACGCAAAAAACGACACAACGTCGCATCAGGTCCACCCGACGGACCCGGCCAAGACGGTCAACGTGTCGTCCAGCTTATCACCCGCATAGGAAGGCGCGCTCGTCGAATTCCTCCGTGAGAACTGGGAAATTTTCGCCTGGTGTCCAGCTGACATGCCAGGTATTCCCAGGGAATTCGCCGAGCACTCTCTTCAACTCTTTCCAGATGCAAAACCTGTAAAGCAAACAATGCGACGGTTCTCCGAGCCGAAACGCGTAGCTATTGGAGAAGAAGTCGACAGATTACTCGACGCAAAATTTATTCGGGAGATCAAAAAATCTGACTGGGTTGCCAACCCTGTCCTGGTGCCAAAGAAGAATTCGACTGTCCTTCGCATGTGTGTCGACTTCACCTCCCTCAACAAATGCTGTCCCAAGGACCACTTCCCCTTGCCACGTATCGACCAGATCGTCGACTCAACGGCGGGATGCGAGCGCCTATCCTTCCTGGATGCCTATTCGGGCTATAACCAGATTCGGATGAGAGAAGAGGATGAAGACAAGACTGCCTTCATCACCCCTTACGGCGTCTACTGCTACACAACTATGCCCTTCGGGCTCAAGAACGCGGGTGCTACGTACCAGCGCATGATGCAAAACTGCCTCAAAAAGCAAATTGGACGCAACGTCCAAGTCTACGTCGACGACATTGTCATCAAAACAAAAAAGGAGTCGACACTCCTCGACGACCTGCGCGAAACCTTCGCCAACCTGAAGCATTACAAGATCAAGCTCAATCCCAAGAAGTGTGTCTTTGGCGTGCCAGCCGGACAACTTTTGGGTTACCTTGTTTCCGCCAGAGGCATCGAGGCGGACCCGGAAAAGCTGCAGGCCATCCTCACCATGCCACCACCAACAAAACTTCGGGAGATCCAAAAACTGGCCGGTCGGTCGCAGCACTTAGCCGCTTCATCAGCAAACTGGGCGAAAAGGCGCTCCCGTTCTATCAGCTGATGAAGAAAACAGACAAATTCGAGTGGACACCCGAAGCACAAGCAGCCTTTGAAGATCTCAAGCGAGTACTGACAAACCCTCCAATCTTGGTGGCACCCAATGAGCGCGAGCCGTTGTTTCTATACGTCTCTGCGACTAATCGGGTGGTCAGCACTGTCCTGGTGGTTGAGCGCATGGAAGAGGGACACCCGCATGGCGTACAGAGACCCGTCTACTATCTTAGCGAGGTCCTCTCAGTATCAAAACAGCGGTACCCGCATTATCAAAAGCTAGCCTACGCTGTATTCATGTCTTCACGAAAGGTGGCACACTACTTTGCTGAGCACCCGATCATTGTTGTTAGCTCGGCAGGGCTGCGAGACATCCTCACAAACCCCGATGCAACCGGGCGGGTCGCCAAGTGGGTCATCGAGTTGGGGCCTCGAGACATCCGTTACGAGCACCCGAAGGCAATCAAGGCACAAGTCCTTCCTGATTTCACCACCGAGTGGATTGAAGCCCAGCTACCCGACGTTCCGGACTTGTCCAATTCTTGGACAATGTATTTCGATGGGTCGAAGAAGCATGAAGGCGCAGGCGCAGGCGTCATTCTGATATCACCAAAAGGCGACAAGCTCCGCTACGTCCTACAGATGGACTTCCCCACACCCTCAAACAACGAAGCAGAATACGAGGGACTCCTGCATGGCATGCGGATGGCAAAAGCATGTGGCTGCACTCGACTCATGATCTATGGCGACTCGAACCTGGTGGTGCAGCAAACTATGAAGGCCTGTGATGCTACAGCAGATAACATGATCGCCTATCGCGACCTGTACAACATCATGGAAGGCAGCTTTGACGGGTGCGAGCTGCGCCATATTGGGCGCGAAAGCAATGAAGAAGCAGACAAACTCGCCAACATCGGCTCCACAAAGGCACAAGTACCACCCGGTGTCTTCCTCGAGAAAATCGAGCATCGCTCCATCAAAACAAAGCAAAAAGCAGAGTCGAAAACTCCGACCGCGCAAACTGCAGCCCAGAGCGCTGCACCCAGCGTCAATGATCCACCAGTCGAAGTTTTCCTGGTTGAGCCAACATGGACGCATCGGTTCCTGGCATACCTGAAGAACGGCGAGCTTCCAGAAGACGTAGCAGAAGCGCGCGGGTGGCCAGACGCGCAAAAGCATACACCATCATCAACGGTGAACTATACAAGCGCAGCATCTCTGGGATACTTCAGAGGTGCATAGCACACGAAGATGGTGAGGCCATCCTTCGAGACATACACGCAGGGACCTGCGGACATCATGCGAGCAGTCGAGCTCTCGTAGCAAAAGCCTTTCGAGCGGGGTTCTACTGGCCCACTGCGCTCAGGGACGCGGAGGACATCGTCAGAAAGTGCGTCGGCTGTCAGAAATTTGCGACTAAGCCGCACGCACCTGCGTCAGAGCTGAAGACAATCCCGTTGGCGTGGCCTTTCGCCCAATGGGGACTCGACATGGTCGGGCCACTCAAGAAATCCTCTCGGGGCGGACACACTCACCTCCTGGTAGCAGTCGACAAATTCACCAAGTGGATCGAAGCGGTCCCCATCACAAGTTCGACTGCCTCCACCGCGGTCAATTTTATCAAGTCCATCATATACCGCTTTGGCGTCCCTCATAGCATCATCACGGACAACGGCACCAACTTCACGGCAGAAGAGTTCAAGGACTTCTGCAAGGACCAAGGGATCAAGCTCAACTACGCATCGGTGGCGCACCCGCAGTCGAACGGTCAGGTGGAAAAGGCAAACGGACTCGTATGCAGCGGACTCAAGAAGCGACTCTTGGTCCCACTCAAACGAGCAGCAGGTGCATGGGTTGAAGAGCTGCCATCTGTCCTATGGAGCCTCCGCACAACTCCAAATAGGTCGACACAGTACACGCCCTTCTTCATGGTGTACGGAGCAGAGGCAGTCTTGCCGTTTGACATTCGATTCGACGCACCAAGAGTCACCGCATACGACGAGGACGACGCGGAAGAAGCACTCGAAGACGGCGTCGACACATTGGACGAGGCCCGCGACATCGCCCTTGCCCGTACAGCTGTTTACCAGCAGAGCCTCCGTAACTATCATAGCCGCCGACTGCGCACTCGATCCTTCATGGTGGGTGATCTGGTCCTTCGCCTGAAGCAGAAGAAGGTGCACAAGCTCGCCTCTCCATGGGAGGGACCCTTCATCGTCACGGAGGTCATCGACGGTGGAGCTTATCGACTGAAGCACGCGAAGACGGGAGAACCCTCTCACAACCCTTGGAACGTTGCGCAGCTGCGCCGTTTCTATGCTTAGACTGTTCAGTCATCAAATGTAATAGGCCATATGTCGGATAGCTGCAGGTTTCAGACGCGCTCTTTTCCTTACCAGGGTACCTAAGGGGGCTGGAAGGTTTTTAATGAGGCGGCCTGCAGCTTACAAAAAGTGGAATAAAATCAATGTTCCTCTCATTTATTTCTTGCATAAGCACATTCGCAAATACTTAGTCACACCCGAACACTCGGGGGCTGCATCATATGATAAAACGCAGTACATCTTAGCTACGCTCGAAGACTCGGGGGCTAGGTCGCTAAAATTACAGCACTCAGCTACCAGCACTCGAAGGCTCGGGGGCTGGGTCGTATGCTAATCTTGCAAAACAAAATACCTCAGCGCACTCGACGGCTCGGGGGCTGAGTTGCTCAAATTACGCAGCAAAACAAATTTCGTTCACTCAAATGCTCGGGGCTCGCCCTCTGTACAAACAACAAAACTTTACATAAACTATACAAGTTTCACATTACAAAAAGAGCTAGTCTATTCGGCTGGTTCCTCCTTCGGCTCTACCCAATTCTTTTCTTCCTTCAAAATCTTATGCACTATAACAAGGGCATCTGCACGAGTCTCCCTATAGTGCTCCTGCATAGGCACGGGGCCACCACCAGGCACAGGGGGAGGCCCCGCAGCAATCTTCTGGAAGTCAAATCTTGGGTAGTGCGACCGGATCCACCCGAGCGCAACGTTGGCTCCGCCAATAAGCTGCTCTCGAACAAACTTCTTGATCGCCTTGCCATTACGGAACCTTCTCAGCAATTCGGCTAGACCCCTGGCTGCTCGTTTAAAGGGAACAACGAGCGATGCACTCGAGCCAAGGCTAGCCTGCAGGTCTCCAGCGCAATGGCGGTGTGCCAAGAACGGTCAAGGAGTGTTGCCAGTACTTGACCCCTAGCCCTGTCTGACCAAAGGGGTGGGTGGAGTACTGGTCGCTGCTAGCATAGCCATCCAGCCGATCGCGCACGCGAACCTCCTCTTTGGGCTGGTCGAAGCAAGCGCCTGCAAAAAAGCAAATCTCAGTCTCTAATTCAGCAAGCAAAAAAGCCTCCCGCTCAGAGGACGGTGACGGCTTCGACTTCAGCGCCTCCAGTTCGCCCCGCACAGCCGCCAAGTCCGCGTCCAGCTTTGTGATTCGATTGGTCATCCAGTCGATGATCTTTTGGTCATTCTTGATGCGTTTGGGAGGCTGAGAGGGAGCAGTCGTGGACGGAGAAGTCTCAGGCACGGCAGTCGTCCCACGCTGTCAGAAACAACGAGGCAAAAAGCATGAGAGGCTTCCCTACACAAGGAGTCGCAAAACATACTCGGGGGCTTGAATCCCACGAGATCAGTCGAAAAATTAAAAGATCGCAAAAGATAACTTCATATTCATCATCAAGCACGAGTTCATTACAAGCATAACCAAGAGTAGCACTCGAAGCTACACCCTAAGATACTGACTCGGATCTAGCCCTAGCATTGCGAGCTGCACGCTCGCAGCGTTGGCCGCTCGTTTCTCCATCATGGCGATCATGTCCTTCCCCAGCTGGGCTAATCGCTCTTTGATGGCTTCCAGGGGAGTCGCCGGCATTTCGGCCCTCTTGGGAAAGCCAGACACGATCTTTTCGAAATCAGCGACAACCCCGTGCAGCTGCATCAGCATAAATGCGGACTCCGAGCCACATACCATTTGGGCGCGCACGAAGTCCGCCAAGGTCGAAGATCCTGGGCCAAAAAGCTGGGTTAGCTCCTCAGTCGACGAAGGAACATCTCCTTGGGGGAAGATGCTCCGATAGACAGCAGCGAGGGCGCCCTTCGACTGGCTCAGGCGATCCTTGACTTGGGCGCACAGCAAATCAAAAGCATCTACGGCACTTTCGAGTGATTCGTCCGCCGCGCCTTCGGGTGCGGGCTTCATGTCAAGAGCACCTAATAAGCATAGGACCATTGGGTTAGCAAAAATTAAGCAAAATTGACTTACGCAGTCGCACGCAAAAAAAAAATCCCACCCTCAACCACGTCCGCAATAGCGCGCAGCCGCGCCGCCTGAAGGCCTTCAGACTCCTTCGCCTGTCGTGCCTTCCGCTCTGCGTCTTCGCGTTGGGACTTGAGCTTCTCCTCGAGTTCCCGAACGCGGTCGAGTGCGGCCTTGCGCTCACCTGCAAAAAATATCAGTTTTTCTCACATGCAAAAAAGAGATCAAAACCAAGTAGAAAACACTTACGGGCCGCCTCTTCCATCTTCAAGCGAAGTTGGTCGCGCTCCTCTTCCATTCGCACGTATGTGGCGGCGTCTTCCATCATACGGAGGATGAAGGGCTGCCCAGCAAAAAACTTAGCACAACAGCAAAAATGGGAAGATGTTTCTTTGAGCCTATAGCCAACTATGCTAGTTGCCTATAGCCTCGGGGGCTACTCCCATCGGGAGCGCTGACGCGCACCCGATAGAAATTCAAGCAAAAAACATATTCTTACGTGGTCACGAGGCAGAGGCGAAGCTGTGCCCGAGGTGGACGGCGTGAACTCCGGAGGATTCGGGGTGCACTCGCCTCAGCTGTCGGGTGCGGCTCGACCCGCGCCACTTCTTCAGTCGCCAGGCTCACTTCCGGTGCAACTGGAGGAGTGACGTCCCGTGGGCCATCATCCCTCATAGGGCTGGAACACAGCGTCACACGAAACCAAAATCAGCAATTGTAAGAAAGAACGATGCAAGAAAAAAGGGAATGGTGAGCAAAAGCATACCCGGCATCATCGTCGTCGTCATCCACAAGGCTATGGACGTCGACAAATCTGGTGAACCCAGGAGCGCTGGCCGGAGGCGCCATGCGAAGGGGCGCCACTGCAACAGGATCCCTTGCAATAGGCGATGATGAGCTCGAGTCATCATCGTCTAGCTCAGTCGGTTGCTCCGATTCCAGGGTGCTGGCAGTCGAAGCAACCTTCTTCAAGCGACGCTTCTTGCGAGCTAGCTCCTGGCCTTCTTCTTCTTGCTCCGAGCCCTCGCCTTCTTCGGGTGTGTGAGCGGAAGCCAGAGATATCTCCTCCTCTAGCTCCGCATCCAGCACTTCTACCTCAGCATTTTCTCCACCCTCGGGCAGTGGAGGTAGGCTGACAAAGGAAGGGTGGCCCTACATACATATCACACAAACTTATTTTTCGAGTGACTCAGCATGAATACAGACGAAGCAAATTCAGCAAAGCAAAATGCATACCTCAGGAAGTGGGTGCTCGCTGTCATAGGGATCCACCGGACAGTCGAGGGGACACGGGTCATTCTTCGTCAGCTTGGTGATGGCACGAACCCGGTCCTCCACCGCTTTCTTCGCAGGCAGAGGCTCTGTGGTCAGGCGTGTCGGGTCATGCACGCCTTGGAATTCCCACATCGGGTGCACCCGCGCCTGCAGCGGCTGCACATCCCTCTTGATGAAGGTCGAGATCAAGTGCAGGCCGCTGACTACGCGGCCTGTGGTCTTCATCAGCTTCTCGATCTTCTCCATCAAAGGTTTGGCCTCCGCCTCCTCCACCGCAGAAGTTTGGTGCAACCACGCTCGGGTCTTCACCAACGGCGTGTGCTCAACAAAATCCGGCAGCCCCTCTTGCTGAGAGGTGAAGTAGAACCACTTCTTGCGCCAGTTCTGCGCGGAGTCGACTAGGCGGATGTCGAAATACTCGACTTCTTTGCGGGCTTGGATGATGAGTCCGCCAACGGCGTACACACCAGCGGCACCCGCATTCCTCCTCACATTGAAGATCTTCTTCCAAAGACCCCAATGCGGGTGAACACCCAGAAAGCACTCACACAAAACGATAAAAACAGCAACATGCATGATCGCGTTGGGCGAGAAATCATGCAGTTGTACCTTGTATGCGTACATCAGTGCACGCAGAAAATCATGAATGGGGAAGGAGAGGCCCCTGACCACGAAGTCGTGGAAGCAGACGCGCTCATGCTCCTTGGGCGCTGGGGTTACCTCGTCGCCAGGGATGCGCGTGGCAGCACATCCGCCGGGGCAGCAGCCCGTCACGCCGGTATCCATCCACCTTGGACACCGAGAGGTCAACCGCGCCCAGTCGCCGGTATTCCTCCTCAGGGGAGCCGCGGTGCTCACGGATGCGGTGGCCGGAGCGGCCTTGGCAACAGTAGCTGCATCGGCGGCGGCCTTTTTGCGCTTGTCTCCCTTGGCCATGGCGAGAGTGTGCAAAAAGCTGTGGAGATGGGGCGAGGCAAAACAATGGCAAAGGCGCGAGGAGGAAGACGATGGAAAGGAAGCGGCGGCGGAAGCAAATGGCAAGTGAGTAAATCTCTCTCACCGCCGCGCTATTTACCACTATGGGCCCTCAAATCACAACCGTGCAAAACGGGCCTCGCGTGCAATGGCGTATCTGGCCGTACACGTGGCAGCATAAGAGAGCAACCGTCACGGGCCACTCCGCCCACTACGCGCGAGAAACGAGGAACCATCATCACGCACGCCGTGAAAATCGCGCCAGGGCGGTCAAGTCCCATCAAAACAGGCGTCGCCGTTTGGTCAACACTGTCAGTTGGGGGCCCACATGTCACGTCCCATCTGTCACGCAGCGCGTGACATTGTTTGTCAATGGCGCAGTCGCCAACCAACGTCATCCCTGATGTCATGGGGGAGAGTGGAAAATAAGCAAAACATTATTCGGGTTATACCGATCTGCACGAAAAACTCGCACTCCCATCGGGAGCGACTCGACATTTAGTCGAGTGTTACAAATTTCTTGAGAATGAGATTATCCTCAACTGCAAACAATTAAGCATAATCTCGGGGGCTACTCCCATCGGGAGCGCTGACGCGCACCCGATAGTCAGACCAAAAGATATCATGATCAGTCGAATAGTGTTCGACTCAGCTACTTAGCTGGACGCATAATGCAAATCAGATCACAATCTCCCCAAGATGTATCTTTGATCCTTGGAAGCTGCATACATGGTGCATAGGTAAGACCCTTCGATCCGTCGAATGGGCCGGGGCACGCACATACTGCGTTAGCTCTGAAATTTTCCGTGTCTGACGGCACGAAGAAAATCCTGGCGGACGCGCTAGGTACCCTCAACAGTTATGCTGCAGGTCGACTCCGTAAGACCTCCGTGGCCTGAGTCGATCCTGACCAGTTGATTCCGGGTTCGAGTCTAGGGACTCGAATTTGATGTAGGCTAGTAAGGTTTTGCCAAGAGCAGCTAACTGGTCCCGATCCGTCGAGTGTACCAGGCCTACTATGTCATTATCCCCAACACATGTCATAAAGGCAATAAAGCTGTCCAGAACATTAGTGGACTTAAAAGTTGGCTCCAACACATTCCATCACAGCAGCCAGTGGTTAGTCGAAATATTTGTCGACTGAGTAAATACTCAAGCAAGATAAGACGTGCATTTACGGAGGAGTCCCTGCCCGAATCTTCGAGTCAGCCAGGCACTCGGGGGCTACTGACGTGGGCCTACCCTTCGGGTGACCCACTGTAAAGGTACCTGGTGCACGTATATGGAGGCCCATCAAGATAACAAGACCAAGGCCCATGAAGGGACCCGCAAGGAAGGATTGCTCTCCAAGTTAGGCATAGATTAAGTCGGTTTAGACTTGCCATATCTGTAATCCTAATCGGTTACCCGAGACCCAGCCTCCTATATAAAGGCTGGGAGGGTCCCTGATCAAGGACACAATAGCATACGCGCAACTCTAGCCTCAGAACTCTTGGCGAGATCGACATCTCGCCGAGACCCTTGTAACACCTGTGTTCACCTCATCAATAATCAGACAAGCAGGACGTAGGGGTGTTACCTCCACACGAGGGCCCTGAACCTGGGTAAATCCTTGCTTGTCAGCCGTAGATAATCGCCAGTGCTACCAATCTCGTTCCTATTCTCAACCCTAGGTGTGCTACCATGGGATTTGCCGAGTTAACACCTCGTCACACACTTTTGGCAAAGATTAGTTTTATAAAATTTGTTCTTTGCTATGCCCTTCCTCTTCTCTGAATCATATGGCCTTTTCATCTTATTGTGGTTGCGGTTACCATTGAAGTTCTTGGTTTGGCCATATAATTGGCCATTGAACTTACACTATGTTTGGATGTAGGAAAGTTTTCTGGAAATGGAATTGAACTAGCAATTCCATTTCCCAGATGGAAAGGGAATTAGCTCAAATTCCAATTCCGCTGTTTGGTTGTGTATGTAATTCGTGGCTGGAATCAGAGGGTAGCACACAATTCCAATTCCTGTTTGGATGTATGAATGTTGGAATTGGATGTTTTGTTGAGTTTGGAGAATATAAAACTTGGTAAATGTATGAAAACAATTGTATGTGTATATTTGAATATTGATATATAATTTTGCACACATAATAACATTAAAAAATTGAAATCAATTCATGAATAATAACACAGGTAGAAATTAAGTAGTTTACGACAATAATTTAAGTAGCACAAGTCTACGCATAGCACAAATAGACAGTTCAAGTCTTACACATAGCACAAATAGATAGTTCAAGTCTCTTACACATAGCACAAATAGATAGTTCAAGTCTTACACATAGCACAAATAGATAGTTCGCAGACAACAAAGTGCATAGTAGTCATACATCAACCAAATAGGGAATTGGTACATTAACCCAAGGTCAAGAGCCATGCCTTCCTTAACCCCTCGAGGAGCGCCATGAGTGCTTCAACCAAGCGCTCATTGACGATCAACTTCCCATAAGCTCTCAGCATATCACTATCCTCCAAGTCTGGTACCTTCTTTAGAGCATCAAGGATTTCAGTTGGAGGAGTCACCTTTGGCATACTAAGTGGCTCGGTTGATTTCAAAGCATCCTGGAATGTCATCTTCACCTCTCCCATCATGCACATGATAGCATCTCCAGTACGCTGCCTCTTTGGAGGCGCCTCAGGAGTTTCTTCAGCAGCTGGCGTGTTTTGTGGTTCTTGAACACACTCAGCACCTGTCCTAGCACCTCCACCGGTGGCATGATCTCTAGAATATATGGTACTCAGAGAGTCCCAATTGTTCACTACCTTGTTCTTGTAGGCACTTGCATCTTTGTTAGCCTACACAAAGCACAATAAAATGAGATGATATTGTAGTTCAAAAAGTATCGGGAAAATAAATACAATATTGTTAGTACCTCCACATAGCGAGACCACACTTCATCACTATCAACCTTCACCATGTTATTGATCCAATCCCATCCAAAGCCACTTTGAGATAGCATCTTGCTAATGATCTCATATTGCTTGTCAAATGTTTTTATTCTTCCTCTTATGTTTTCCTTGTTGACATCAACATCACACACATCCTTGACATGCCTAACGCAAGCATTGTACACATGTGGCTTCCAACCATTTTGAGCATGGTCACCATTGTTGTGATGCTCAACAAGGACAGTCAACAATGCCGAGTCCATCTCAGGAGTCCATGGCGTATAAGCCCTGGTTCTCTTTTCTGTTGGGTCAGCCATGCTTCTACAAATGAATGTGCATAAAGTAAGGACAAAAAAAACAAATGGGCAAGTTCGAGTAAGGTACTACATATATATTAGAAGAACAAAAGAGCACCATCGAGTGACATATATATTACAAAGAACAAAAGAGCACCATCGAGTGACATATATATTACAAAGAACAAAAGAGCACCATCACGGCCAGCATGGCACAACACAACAGAGCACCATCATATAGCTAGCACAAAAAAGGGCACCATCAGCTAGCTATCTACTCCGTCACCACTTATCTACTCGAAATCAAAGAGTTCCGCATGCGCCACAAGGTAGTCAGCAAACATCTCGTCCGCAAATTGTTGCCTAAAAGCCTTCCATGCTGCTGTTATCCGGACACTTCTAATTAAATTAGCATCATCAACAGGGTTAGGAGTCATAGCTGCTAGCTCAGTGTCGACCTCTGGAAGCAACAAATCATCTCTCACATGTTGTCTATCCCTTGCATAGTTATGTAACACACAACACGCATTAATAATTCGAATCTGCAATTTTTTAGTTCATAGTTAAAGAAGGAACAAAGGACGGCCCATATGAACACGCATTAATGGACATGTGTTACCTGGTCCTCTATGTCAAAGAAAGAACAAGAACGTAGTAATGCCCATTTTTTCTTCAACAAGCCAAATGTTCTCTCCACACAATTCCGAGCACGAGAATGGCGCAAGTTGTACAACTCTTTTGCATTTCAGGGCTTTTGTTGACTAGCAACCCACTCTTTCAAGTGGTATCTAGTGGATCTGAATGGAGATAGAAATCCAGGTCCATTGGTATAGCCAGCATCAACAAGATAGTACTTTCCTATTGACAAGTACGTTAGTTAGTTAAGAAGCAAATATGAGAAATGAAACGCAAAGAGAAAGAGTCGTACCCTGTGGTACAACAAATGCATCTTCACGAACGGTTCTCATAGCATCTTTTAGCACTCTCGAATCTGATGCCGAACCCTCCCAACCCGGTAGAACATAGAGAAATTTCATGTTCCAATCAACCACACCTAGCATGTTAGTGGTGATTTCTTGGTGCATGTTCCTATATCTCCCTTTGTCAGCAGTATTGACAAACACAGGAATATGACACCCATCTAGAGCTCCAAGTGCATTAGGAAACCACTTCCACTTGTAATCATTAGGAGGATTGATGGAAGGATCAGGAAGCTTGATGAACTCCCCGGTTAGAGACAAGATTGCTGATAACACAGTAGAGAAGTGCCTACTGATTGTCTCAGTGGACCGACAATATGTCCCACCCAGCATCCTCATTTTAAGTCCATGTCCAACAACTTGTAGGAACATAGCAACATCTTCTTCTACCGTCATGAACATGCTACCCTTGAGACCACACTTCTCACGCAGCATAGCACAAAGATCATGGAAATTTCGTTTTGTTAAGCGTAGCTTATCATAGCAAGTTGTTTCGGACCCATCATATGTTGTTTTTTTAAAGATATACTTCCGATATCTAACCGTTTCCTCCTCATCATTGAAGCAACCGGGGTCTCTAGGTGGCCTTTGAGTACTAAGATAAGCTAGAGCAAGGCATGACATTTCAAAATATGCATATGTCAACAATATTCTTTTCCTTTTTCTTCTTCTGTTCTCTTCAGTAATGTAAGCAATCAACTCTTGTTGAGACATGATAAATAGCTACAATGCACAAACAAATACAGAACAATGGTCACCCATTCATATCTAGTACCAAATTGTACACAATACTTGCAAGAAATCTAAGCAGATGGTAGTGCAAGGTAGAAGAATTAAGATTTCATACCTTCACACAGCTGTTAGCACAAGCTCTTCTCAATTATCTGCCAAATTCAGACAGAAAAGAAATTAGAAGGAGCAATCAAGCAAATACGTGAGAAAATATTCATCAGAGGATGGGTCGGGCCAAGGACGGGCGGGTGTGCATCTGGCCTCGCGGTGCGCATCTGGCCTCCCGCGTGGTGCACATCCGGCCGCCGCCGCGGTGCGCCTCCGGCCGCCGCCGCCGTCCGAATCCCCGGCGCCGCCTCTAGGGTTAGCAGGCCCGCGGGCGCCACGAGAGGGAGAGAGGAGGGCGTCGCGAGAGGGAGATAGGAGGGTGCCGCGAGAGGGAGAGAGGAGGGCGAGGAGAGGTTGGCGAGGAGCTCACCTAGGGCGGCGCCGCCGGCAGCTGTTGACGGAGAGGACGGCCCGAGCGGAGCGCTTCGAGCGAGCGAAGCAACGAGACGGGGCTCTCGCGTTCGCGATTCCAATACTTTCCGAGGGTGCGGGCTCGGAAACTTTCGAGCCAGCGAACAGGTACGGGCGGGTGCGCTGGGAATTGCTCTCCGTTTCCACGATCCAATTCCATGACCACTCCAAACAGTTGAATTTGGCCCAGAAATTCCAGAAAGCCAATTCCAACCCAACTTTCACACATCCAAACACAGTTTTAGTATTTTTCTGAAAATTTGCGTGTAGAGGGGCAGCCTCAACTGGGGGTTGATGACTATTCTTTAAAAGAAGTTTATCGTGTTTCTCCGCCTGGAGGAGTACATGTATAAGTTTAGCATAGACTTGGTAATTCCTCACATGATATTGTTGCTAATAACGTGTTGTGAATAGAATGAAAAACTACTGCTTTATTGATCTGGCCATAGGCCTATTTATACATGAGTATGTCGGTTTACAAAGTGGCAACTGCCACTAGCGGTTTGTACACAAGAAAAACGTGAGGAAAATTATGTCGGTGGTTGTGGAGGCAGTTGCTCTTCTCCGCTTCCGTAGGCGCAACGTTCTGATTCTCAACACAAACCAACATGATAGGGGAGCCCATAGTTTTCTTCGGACGAATCAGTCATTTTCAGATGTATACTAAGAACCACGCAATAATTAAAGACGAACACGAGATGATGCCGACAGTTACGGCAGTGAGGCTAAGCTAGATCTGCGGAATAGCTTAGGATACACTGTGCTGTTGGTAATTTAAGCAGCAATACTCAATTGCAGATTGACGGCGATGCCAGAGCATCTTGATGATAACTTAACGTGCTTTGTTTTGATTGGTCTGACCAGTCAAATTACTAGTATGCGGCCAGATTAAATAATCGAAATCATACGGACGGAAGGTCCTTTTCAATTGGCAGGGCTGAATTCAGCCAGGGTGGACATCACACCAGCTGACGAAGAAAATTGAGTGTGGCCGCTCGGCCCCGTGAGAGACAGACATCCGGCCGGCGGTCGGTGCACCGGCCGTTCGGAGGTCCTGTCAGGCGGAGCCCTGAATCATGCACGCAGCTGCAGGAGAAAGAGGCTCCAAAGTCCAAAGTGATGCTGCAGGAGAAATCGAGCTGTTGGGAAGATGCTGGAATGAGACGATCCGGCGTGGCCAGAGATGCCACGCGGCTGTACGGCGGATGGATGCGCGGCGTGCCGGCGTGTGGTGCGGGGAGCTGGGGCACGCGCGCCACGGCGGAGGGATTGCCGCAGCACGAGGCGCCCATGCGCTCGGCGGCGGCGTCCACGCTCGCGCGTAGGGACGGCTCAGTGCACCCCTGTGCGTGGGCGAGCCACCGTTCGGGTCAGGCAGCCGTCGGACTCAACAGCGGCGTCACGCAAGCTCCGGCATCTCGGGGATTCCTTTCGGCTGTAGAAGCTGGGCCGCAAGCAAAAGCCCCGGGCCTCCGACGCCGCCGGTATGAATTGAGCTTTGCTCAGTAGTGTTTACTTGGACTCTCACGATGGGCCCAATGGGCTAAAACGGTGAGCCTTATGCATGTTTCGAAAAAAAAACATGATTTCTATGTGGAAGTTGGAACTTGACTAAATACAACAAGACAAACAATAAGCTTACTGATTACTAAAGAAAACAAGTGAATTCTTGAGTTTTTGCTCCTTCCCTTGGACTGGCGACAAGAAATTTATAAACTTCATTCATAGAATTAGAGAAATTGTATTTTGTTTTGTTTCATTTGAGAAAAACGGAGTAGGCGGTGGACGTATACAAGTACACGCGACCACAAGTGCACACTCAAACCGCCTATTGAAGACTAGAATCATGGAGATTCCAAATTAGTGGATAATTTTGTATAACCTTACCTTATTCCTTTTGTACGATTTTTTAATATTATAATGACTCGCATACGATCAAAATTATGTTCCATTTTTTGCTTGTTACAACACATTCCAACTCCGGATATGAAATTACAAAGATTGACAGTTTTTGTACACATTTTGTTCACTTATGTTGGAAAATATTTGATATAATATAAAAAATAAAAAGAATTTTTGTTCAACTTAAAGTTAGTTTCATCCATGTATCCCTCTACTAAAGACTCTGGGATAAATATACGTTTTATTAATATTGATTAAAATTGTACTCTCGCAAATTGGTTTGACAAGCAGCGTTGCAAAACTAGATGGTTCTCCTTCACGTTACAACGTTAAAGTTGCCCCATAAATCCAAAATAATCTACATATTCATCTATCTTAGTTGGAGGCGTCATAAGAGTCCTATATATGTAATTAATTTTTCGTAAGGCAACATTGTGCTCCCACAAATTTGTTTGGTGGGCAACATTGCATTTCTAGATTGTTCTCCTTCACGTTAAAACATAAAGTACTGCCCCATAGAGGCAAAAAAAATCTACATATTGTTCTATTTAAGTTTTAGACGAGATGAGAATCCTATGCTGAGTGACATAACTCATACAATTCATACAAATATTATTTATTCCATTTTAGTTTTATCATACATCACAATAATAATTATACTAAAGAAATACAAATAATTTTTTGTAATGGGTATGAGTATATATCTCGGATGCGACTCACGCGTGCGAGAGAGAGAGAGATTTTCCCAACCTCAAGGCGTGTAGCGTGTACCCGTGGAAACAACGTGGGTCGGGCAGGGATACCTCCCCTTTCTAGGATTCCAAATGTGCGTATGGCTTTCCTGGGGCCCGCGGAATTTCCACCTAGGGAAAGGGCGGGGATCCCCGTGTACCGTTGCTACCAAACGAGTTCTAAATAGGTCCCCCAAAATCCATCCACCATGTAGTTTTTCCGTGACCCTTAGAGATTCCGGGCAGGACTGAAGGTTTTGGGCACTCTTGGGCACCGGAAATGGGAAACTTTACATATATCCCAGAAACTTAAGGCTCTCAGAACTTCCGGGTACACTAGTTTGAAAACGGCAATATCTTTTGCATACAAATTCCATTTTGATGAACTCATGATTGTTTAGCTAGCAACAAGATCTAGCTCTTGATACAAGGAAACGCTAAAGACAAAGAAAGGAGGGTAAAGCCATAAGTCAAAAGATTTGATATCTCTATAGAGGAATAACTAACAAAACCGCAACATCGAAAACTCTATAAGAACTTCGTTTTTATGAACTTGAGCTTGTGTCGAAGATAGCAACAAGATCTTACAAATAACAACTAAGAAATATGATGCCAAGAATAAAAATCTTTGAGCTCTCTGCGAAATCTACGATCAAGCTACTCACCTTATAGCCCACTTGATAGTACGGTTATCGACAACCACCTTAAGACTGGTAAAATGGAGAACCTATAAGGGTTATAGTTTTTCTTAGAGAATTAAACTTGAGCTAGGTGATGACGATCATCCCACCTCAAGTTGGAACACCTTTTTGAATGCGCTTGCTTTGTTAAGACTCACAAATTTCTCACCCATAATTCTCTTTTTAATTTGAAAGCCTCGCTTAGGTACATCTTCTCATGTCTATTATCATCAAATGGACGTCAAGTTTGAAGCACATGATCCATTCGAGATGCTCATACTGAACTTGCACTTCTCAGTGTTGATGACCATCACCACTAGATGTCATCCTCTAATCGATTATATGAAATCTTCACTCTGATGCAATCCCACGACAATATACCCACCCCACATAAAAACACCAAACACATAGGTCATCGGTTAGTTCACAAAGCTCAATTGACACTTTCTTACCATACTAGAAGATCACTTGATCACACTCGGTACATGATGTCATCATCAACGCTTTGTATGTTGATCAATTTGAATCCAATGTTTACACTTTGTATCAATCACCCTCGTTTGTTTTCTTCTCTCTTCAGTATAATCATGTTTTGAAGGTAAACATTAATGCTCACTCAATCCTCTTCTTCAAGACATGATCGTCGTACAATCAACTCTCTCATGCTATTCCTGCGCACACACTATTGGCTAATGCTCGGGTAGGTACTCAAGCTCTCCCAGTGAGCATGCACTGTATAATGGGGGCAAGACACGACAACTGGACAAGGCCATCATTCGGCTTCTTCTCGCCTTTATTCTCCTCCTTCACCCCTCCGACCTCTTGTATGCCTATTAGAACATCGAGCACCTAATGAAATGGGGAATATGACTTCATTCCGTTTCTACCAAATGAAATGAAAGGACGGGAGCCAAACAAGTTCTTAGAGATAATCTCATTAGAAATAATTAAAAAAATTGCGGGTAAAAATAGATAATGTTATATTATAGTTTTAAGCATAAAATGAAACTTCTTGGCGTCTCGACGTGCAAGGCTTGTGCTGCCTATTAGTATAGTTTCCAGTTGCAAAATTGAAATCCAATAAAAACCCTACGAGAAAGGTTCAAATTGAAAGAGTGTAACAATCACAAAAGACATTTTTATATACATTTCCCTTAGATGTTCTCGTAAGGTGCAAGTGCAACCGAAACATGATTTGCAACAACTGGAGGCACAAAACTAACTATGCTTATAAAAAACAAGGTTTCCACAAAAACTATAGCTTATACCATGTCGTGTAGCTGAGGTTCCCTACGCTACACACACTACTGGCTAATGCTTGGGGTGGTACTCAAGCTCTCCCAAGGAGCATGCACCGTATCAGGGGAGCGAGGCACGTCGACGCCATCTTTCGGCTTCTTCCCGCCTTTATCCTCCTCCTTCACACGTCCGGCCTCTTGTATGCTCACGAGGACATCCAGCACCTCCCTGATCGGTGGCCGCATCTCACCGTTGTGCTGCAGGCAGCGGAATGCCAGTTCGGCCATCATCGTCATCGCCCTCCTCGTTGTTTGATCAGATCCATATCCAAGATCGAGGTCCATCAGTTGGTCCACTTGGGACCTTTGGATCCTGCCCACGGCCATGCCTGCCAGGTTGATCTCGTCACGGTCCCGAGTGATGTCCACGGCGGGCTTGGACGATATGAGCTCCGCGAGGACGACACCGAAGCTATACACGTCGCTCTTGTCGGTGAGCTGGTAGCACTGATGGTACTCCGGGTCCACGTACCCCGGCGTACCCTGCGGCGCCGTAGACACGTGCGTGGCGCCGTCGAGCGGTAACAGCCGGGAGAGCCCGAAGTCGGCGACCTTCACGTGGAAATCGGCGTCGAGGAGGATGTTGTTGGTCTTCACGTCTCGGTGCACCACGGGGGGCTCGATGGCGTGGAGGTAGGCCAGCGCCGTGGCAGCCTCGACGGCGACGTTGAGACGCAGCGGCCACGGCAGCGCGCGCTCGGCGGCGCGGTGGCCGTGCAGGTGGTCGGCCACGGTGCCGTTGGGCACGTACTCGTACACCAGCAGGAGCTCCCGGCTGCGGCTGGACGTGCAGCCGTAGAAGGTGACGAGGTTCGGGTGGCGCAGCCGAGACAGGATCGCCGCCTCGTTCAGGAACTGCTCCACCTGCCGGCATCCGTTGTTGTACAGCCGCTTCACCGCCACCACGCGCCCGTCCCGGAGTTGCCCTGAACAGGCACCAAAATTAGGCAATGTCAAGCCAATGTCGAACTCTGAATCTTTTGGCTAATTTGGCAGTGAGACTGAGAGTTCCATGCAATTTACCTTTGTACACGGTGCCAAAGCCGCCGTCGCCAAGCTCTCGGGTGTCGCTGAAGCCGCCGGTGGCCTCCTCCAGCTCCTCGTAGGAGAAGTGGTGCGTCGGCAGGTGGTGGACGCTGCCGGAGTACTCCATGTCGGTGCTGCCCCTAGAGCGCGGCGTCCCGCCGGACATGGTGTACTTGAGGAGCCTAGAGGAGGAGCTCAGCTTGTACTGTCTCATCTTGCGGATGTACAGGAATGACACCACCATGAGAAGCAAGAACATGACTAGGGCAGCTGCGGAGGTTCCTGGTGTTGCAGATGGTGATGAATTTTGTCAGGAAAGAGTGCACGTGTACTGTGTACATCGATGCTTGAAGTTGCAGAAGAAGTGAAGAACAGTAAAAAAATATAAAACTCTGAAAATCTTCAGCTAATAATGAATCCATGACAGATTTCATCACAGTAAACTGGTACTAGTAAAGTGAGGCAGAGTTTTCATACACGTACCTATTGCTATTGGCAGCTTCTTGTTCAGCTTCTTGGATGCTGCAGAATCAAGAAACCACTGTAAGAAACCATTCTGTCAAAAGGTTTGCAGCAACGCCGTGTAAGGCAAAGTGTCAACGTCAAAGAAGTCAAGTCTCCCATGGCAAGAAAATAGACTAGACTAATTCAGGATCGATGCAGCAGCAGCTGAATCTTGCGTGGACTATCACAAGCCTTCATAATGGAACAGTCAAAAGTCAATATGAACCATGCAAATTTGTCAAGGATGCCCCAAAATTAGCTTCAACAGAGAAGATCGCGTTCAACATTGATCGATCAAACGTCGTCGACCAACCTGTCCGTGTCAAGTCTGGACAGCGCAGACTACAGAGGGTACCTGAACCTGAAGAACACGACCCGACAGCCTGACCGTCGGGGCAGAAACAAGTGTGATCATCCGGTGCTCTGCTATCGTGCCCGCAACGCCCACCAGAGGCCTGGCACTCGCCGCACCACCCGGCGCCCGCCCTCCACCTCACCGAGAATCCGCCCCTGACGGCGTCCCCGAGGGATGCGTTCCCGGCGGCCAGCGACTCCGCCATGCCCGCGTCATACGGGACGACCAGAGTGGAGCTGCACACTCCCAGCTCCTCTGCTGCAACCGTGCCGTTGTCCATCCTGTAGTACGACCTCCCGCCGGTGACACAGGAGAAGACGTCGTATACGAGGGGTAGGGACGGCGACGAGGACGAGCCACCGGTGCAGTTGATGTAGGCGGTCAGGAACCGGTCGCGGTCCGTGTACGCGAACGTGGCGGTGTCGATGGTGGTGTTGCGGCGGCGTTGCAGGCACGAGTCGTGGTCGTGGGCGAGGCCCTGGTCCACGACGGTGAGGACGTGGTTAACGTAGTCGACGCCGGTGACCTGGAATGATGACCCACCGGAGGAGCTCATGTAGATGGTCAGCGTGGTGCCGTTGGCGCAGAAGAGACGGTGGCCTGGGAAAGAGCAGTAGTCCGGCCGCGGCAGGCCGTCGACGGCGAACGGGTAGTCGACCGAAAAGTTGAGTTCCCGCACTGGTACGGCGTCGGGGCGCAGTTGGTGTACCTGAAGAAGTCGACGTCGGGATCGGGCTGTGGTTGTGGTTGTGATCTTGGTGCTGATGAGAGGATCAGCAGCGTGACAAGGAATGGTACGAAATGCAGATAACTCATCTGGCCGACAGGATTCAGTGCCTGACGAAGCATTGCAAAGGGGAGAGAGAAGAGGAGCATTGTGCCAGGAGATGATGCATATGTAACAGCATAGTGTGCAGTGTTCTATCTACTGATGGACATTTTCTCTGCAATGGTCATGGTCCATCGCGACAGGTCAAGAGAGGATGGCCGATCGAGTATAATTCTACAAACAATGGCGCGGTGGTGTCAGCAGGAGTCAGGCAACGTGTTAATTCAGTTGTGTTTCTCCTGTCCTGACGGCTCGAGCAGAGGAAAATTTCCCATTACGGCGAGGTTAAAGTCAACTGTTTTAGGCGCATTTGGTGGCGGCAACCGACTCGATCATTTTCAACGTTTGGTTTTAGGCGCACGACGAGACTCGGTCTAGAACCGAAAGAACCCGATGATGCGACCGCCGTTTACCTACGTACACCGGCCACCAACAGTGACCGGCCGGCGGTCAGCTCCGCCGCCGCAAGGTTGCGCTCCACAGGTAGCATGAAAACATTTCCAAAACGGGAAGAAAAACAGAAACTCTTTCTAGTCTGGGAACAGGATGTTCTGAGTTCCTTCTAACTAAGTTCGCACAATGTAAATTGCTGTGCTGAAAGTAGTGAAGGGGTGGGATTCGTCTTACCGCAGTCCTGGCGCACGCGGCCGTCGGGGCAGAGGCAGCCCTGGAACCCGCCGAACTGGTCGTAGCCGCACTGCCCGTTGTTCAACTCGCACTCGTAGCACGGGCCTTTGCTGGGGTCCCAGCTGAGCCGGAACCCGCGGCGCAGCACCTCGCCGTACCCGCCGCTCCCCAGCCGCGGGCGGTACTCCGGTCTCAGGAGCCACTCCGTCGTCAGCACGGGCGCCACGTACACCTCCCGCACGCCCGGAACCAGTCCCCGTCCGGCACGCCGAGCTGCGGCGCGAGGAACGAAGGCGCCTCAGACGGCCCCTGCGAGAAGCTGGTGCAGTTGATAGGGATGATGATGTCCAGCGGTGGTGGTTGGGCGAGGGTGAAGGTGCAGTTGAGGAAGAAGGAGATGGTGCTGTTGCCGGTGGCCGTGAAGTTGAGCCACGCGTAGGCCGGGATGGTCACGTTGTGCCGGGGCCTCGGGCAGTCGTTGTTCTTGAGCGCGTCGGCGTCGGCGAGGGTGACGGTGTGGTTGGCGTAGTCGATGGCGAGGACCGTGTAGCTGGTGTTCCCCTCCAGGCGGAGCGTGGCGGTGGCGCGGCTGTCGTCGCAGAGGATGGCCATGCCGGGGTAGCCGCAGTAGGGCTGGGACTCGTTGTAGAGGTAGAACGGGTAGTGGATGTCGTGGGCGCCGCACCTGAAGGACTTCTGGCACATGCTGGCGTCGTACGCGTCGGCCGCCGCGGGGTCGACGCCGGAGACGGCGAGCGCGACGGCCACCGCCAGGAGGAGGCGGAGGAGCTGCGGCGGCATGGCGGGAAAGCTTGAAGTTTAGCAGCACACGGTCGTGCACGGCTTAATCGGTCGTATGCATTTGCTCTGCTCTGCTTTGCTGGTGGCGGCTGCGTGCGCGCGCGCGCAAGGCTTTGACCTGTTGGGGTTCGGAGAAGGTTGGTGAAGGTCCGGGGATTGGTGGTCGAGTGCGTACGTGGCGTGACGGGATTGGTTGAGAGGGGATGGGGCAGGTAGGTCATGGCTTGCTGGTCGCTCAAAGCCACAAGGCCTATTGGTCGCTCGAGTCAATGGCTGCATGCCAATTTGCCTTTCTTTATCGCATATAAACACGTTTCGTCGTCGCATTACTGACATTTCTTTTGTTTAGTACTCCTCTTATTAGAGCATCTCTAATAACGATCCGCTTTTTACATCACTTTGTGGGCAAAAGCTGGTCTCAAACAATTGCCCGTGATGTAAATTTGGATTATAACAAAAGGGCACGATGTAAAAAAAAATAAGCTTAGGTGATGCAAATAACATCACCAACAGTAGCGAGGCGCTGTCGTGTGGAACCTTCCGGCCCGCGGCTGGAAGGCCGCATCGCCACCGTCGTTGGTGTCATCGCCCCTCCGTCGTCGGAATCTAGCCCTTCTCAACCCCGTCGTGTCCCCGCAGTCACCCCGTGCACGACCCCACCATCGCTCGATTGCACTTAATTCCACAGGTCCCCGCCGCTCCGTCGCCATCCACCACCCCTCCGCCATAGTCGTGACTATATCCTTTTGTTCCCATGTCTACACGCCGCTGCCTCCTGCCGTAGCTGCCGTCTCGGCTGGTCGTGGAAGAGGAGCCATAGACTTCAAGATAAACAGAAGAAGAAGAAGAAGAAGAAGAAGAAGAAGAAGAAGAAGAAGAAGAAGAAGAAGAAGAAGTTGGATTGATTAAAATACATCACTAGTGTGGATCTCGTGCTCTAAAATAAATCACGTGTTGGAGTTGGACACTTTCGGTGATTTAAAAATCACGTTTTTGGTGATGTATATTTTACATCACGTTGTGTTTTTTACTGCTATTTGACATCACGTATTGGAGATGCTCTTACAAGGAGTATCTTCTTTATGTGTTGTAAAAAGCATATGCTTTATGCTATTTTTGTTTTGCTTTGTTATAAAAGGTTGTTTATGACTCCCGCCAACACAAACAGGTTAACTGCTCTTACTTTCAATAAGAACATGTGAAAGGTTTGAGCAGAGGCTTTTTGTTTTCGCTAGGTGCACAGCTATGTTGACGAACTGTGTTGTTTACAATGGCTTGCGTGGATGCTAGAGAGAACACCATAAGTGCACGTCTCATGGAATTGTTCAAGATTGTGCTGGTGGGTAAGGATCCATCCTCACAAAATTCCATCTTCTTGACTCTTTTTGTAAGAACCTATGGGGACCACTAGGTAGCCGTAACGCCAAGATGGGCGGGTGGGCTAGGGAGGGGTGAGTCTCCCCCTCACCCAAAGCCCTAGTGGTGGGGAAACCGAGTTAGGGGAGGAGCTGGACTCCTCCCCTTGGCCGGCGCTGATCCCTCCCCCAAGTCTCCCTAACCATATAAACCCCCAACCCCCTAGGGTTTTGTACACACAATTGCCTCTATGGCGTCTCTCTCTCTAATTAGAGCTCATGTGTTGAGAATTAGATATCTCTAGTTTTATATAGATCTAATCTAGATCTATCACCTAGGCTACGACGAAAGGTTGTCTCTCTTTGTTGGCGCCAGGTGCTCTAGATGGCGGAGCGCTAGCGGAATGGCGCGGTGTATGGTGGATACTAGAAGAACGGGTTGTGCAAGCAATTTCTCGACGACAAAATCGACAACAATTTCACCTTCTGACATGGACGTGTGATTGTTCGTCAGGCTACGTGAACGTCTATTTCGACAAACACAAGATTTTTCGTAACGGTGTTTATTAGTATATAGATCTAGCATTATGGGGTGCAACATATCTTCATAGAATAGATCTTGGCGGTTTGGTTACGATTTTTTTAAATTGCTACACATAACCCAGTACATATGTTATGTTTAACCAGTGGGGGAATAAGATGGTAACATTGTATTATACTTTGTATTATTGCTGATATGCAGGTTATTGTGTAAAAATTCTGAGCTACTGACCTATCAAGCATCATTAAAATCCCACTCAAGATCAAAGATGTTTGACAAATTAGTGGCGTTAACACGCGATGTGACTCTGATGCTGAAGGGCAAACCCCTTGTAGCATTAGGAAAAGAAGGTCCACGCTATTATGTTTCAAGAGTAAGAAAGCTTTATGGAGAGCTTCACTCTAGTTTATTTCTCAAATTCCGATATTAGTAATGTTCACAGTGCTTTACTTGTCACAGAAAAACGAAGAGATGACATATTTTGAGCAAGAGATCATCCTGGAGACACTAAAGATAATGAGGTCGATTGGTGTCGAAGTGGTGATCCCCTCCCATCAGGTGATCTAGAGGCTTTAACAGAGACTGCTCAAATCATCAAGTCCCGTGAAGCTGTCTACGCTGGTTAGAACTTTGGTTCTAGTGTTGGTAACGGGAAACTGCTATATTTTTTGTCTGTGCATCGATACACTCCTGATGGACACGGACATTCTTGGACCCATAATTATACTAAAACTTATATACTTTATTAAATTTAATCACTTTGTGAAAAGAAAACTAAAAAAATGCCTCCTCGCTTTTTTATGAATTGTACATCGTATATGTATATTATTATGTGAATGTTCTTAATTAAATATACTGTTAGAGATTACAAAAAATACAACCTAACAAATATATTAATAGAAGTGTGCAATGTATAGTTATGTAAACAAATATGTAGAAACATCGGAGTAAATTGAACAGTTGGAATTATTGATATTTTGTGTCTTACAAATTACATCAAATTTAATAATAAGTCGGCCACGTGGAAAAGGAGAGTAATAAGTCATTAAGAGCATCTCCAACCGTCTTTCTTAATTTTGGGTTGCCAAACCAGTTATAGAAAGATGAGAGAGAATGTATAGGAATAAAAATATTATTATTTTGGCTTTGCTAGCATCCCTAAACAGGATTGTTATATTGACACAAGATGCACAATGCATGTGGCTGCACAAAAAAAGACAAATGAGTGGATCTGGGTGGTGAACAATACACAGTTACAATTTTTTGAAAATTTGCCCGAATTGTCTTTTTTGTACAGGCAAAAATGCAAGATATTTGGACTTGAAACTTTGCACGATTATAGATCTAGGCAATATCTACATCCATGATTTTTTTTCGCGATTTTTGGAAACTTAAAAATGTGGATTTTGAATTTTTGAAAAAAGGAGCTCCATGTAGTTCGGCCTCCAAAAATTCACTCTCAAAACATGGTCGGTTTATTTATCAATCACATATGGTACAATAGTAGAATCCCATGGCTGAATAAGCCATAGATGGCGACAACTCATGATCGAACCTGACGGCTCATATTCTGCTTTGGCACACAGATACATTTTGATCGTGCTGTGTGCTGGGCTGCTGGCCCGTGGACTGTTGTGTGTGTCTAGTAGGCCTTTTATTTCAGCAGCCCAGAAACAAACAAAAGCCCTTTGATTTCTAATCTAAACAAACAAAGCACACCCGAATCGGCGGCGATTCCTGTTCCCCATCCGCCGGCAACGGCGACCGCCTGCTCTACCCCGTCTCCATCTCCCCAGCGTGAGCTCGATGTGAAGCGCACCAAGTCCATCCTCGGATCCTCCATGGAGCACTGCGGCGGGGAGGTCCCCGCCAAGCGACCCAAGCTCTCCGATTGCGGCGGCAGCGAGGACCGCCTCAGCGCGCTTCCTGACGACGTTCTCATCCACATCCTCCTCAAGCTCCGCAACGCCACCGTCACTGCGCGGACCAGCGTCCTCTCCAGTCGCTGGCGCCGCCTCTGGACCCTCCTCCCGGAGCTCAGGTTTCCCCCCGCCGATAACTCCCAGCGCGTACTACTCGCCCTCACGGCCCATGAAGCGCCGGTCCTCCGCCGCCTCAACGTCGGAGTCATCGGCTCCACCCTGAATCCGTGGCAGCTTGGCTTCCCATCGCCGCCCGCCGCCTCTCCGGAGGTCTATTACTCGTCAACTGTGTGGTGGCACAGAAGGTATCGGAGGTCATGGCCGGTGAAAAGGGCGCCGTTGAGCTGCCCTTGTTCGAGAAGGCCACCTCGATCCGGCTCGAACTAGGGTCTGTTGGGGTCTCCATGCCGCCTTCCGGTGTATTCGCCCGCCTCATCCGTCTCTTCCTGGCTTGGATACCGCTAACAGGTCCATGCATGCTCGGCGATGTTGTCTCCTCGTCTCGCTGCCCAGTCTTGCAGAGACTCACCGTCCACCATGTCTGGGGTATTGCCAACTTCATCATTCATTCGGATTCTCTCCTAGAAATCGAGCTGAAGCATCTGTATGACTTGCAGCAGCTCACTGTCATGGCGCCCGCACTCAAACTGTTAAGTGTGAGGTCCTGCTTTGCTCAACATTCGAGGCATAACCAACCAGTTGCAAACATCTCTGCCCCTCTGTTGGTGTCGCTCTTTTGGAAGGATGCTTATGATCCAAGATTCACGCAGTTTGGCAAGATGGAAAATCTCAAGTCGTTGGCCACAAAAGGTCTCGTTGTATATGGGGAAGTTGGTTCTAACAAGTTAAGCAATAGCTATTATATGGAGATTCTACGGCGCTGGCACTGCATCCAGAATCTAAGAGTCACACTGTCCTTTCTATCGGTGAGTTCTTACTTATGTGATTTATGCCATCATCGAAGTCCAAATTAAAGAATGTATCGTAGGCGGACAAAATTCTCACCTTGTTTTTCTTTGCTCAAGTATCGAAACATGGATTAGCGCACCCAGGTCTTTATCCTTCCTAGTAGTTACCTGTCCTCATACATGCCATTATTTATTTCTGCATTTGAATAGTTAGCGTTACAGTTACAAACTACTACCACTTCACTAGGACTTTATCTTCACTATTATATTGGTCGTTCAGTGGGACACATGAGAATATACTTTCTCGCATAAAAAAGGGCCATTTCTTGTGTTTTATTAAAATTTTGAACGAGGTTTTTTTGTGCCATGCATCTACAGAAGGACATTACTAATCACGAGTACTTGATGGACGACATTACAATGTTCCCGAAAGTTATAAACTTGACCCTGGATATAATGGCAAAGGGACATTCATGTGGACCCAGTTTGTACCATGTTCTTAGGATGAGTAGTGGTGTGAGAAAGCTGTATCTTACGTATGTTGACGAAAGGGGTTCCCCAGAGGTAATACTATCCTTTCTTTCGTTTACATCTAATACCTGATCACGCATTTATATTTCGCACGCCTAGGCTTGAGCTGGTAGTTGCCCTACTCTAGTTGTTGGTTTGATACTGGATGCATTTCTCCAAATTAAATCTGTGAAAATATATCTCTTATGTATCTGC
Source organism: Poa pratensis (assembly GCA_947311845.1). Classification (NCBI taxonomy): domain Eukaryota; kingdom Viridiplantae; phylum Streptophyta; class Magnoliopsida; order Poales; family Poaceae; genus Poa; species Poa pratensis. The sequence continues at coordinate 123,391,088 of CAMZMU010000074.1, read as the reverse complement.
CAATGGCAATGCATGATGCATCTTAGTCTATGGTGTCATAGTTTAGCAATAGGTTTCATTTTTGTAAAGTTGTTAGTCATGAGAAAATTATTGGGTATGATTTAGGATTTTGTTTTTAGTAATAAACAGAATACCTCCTTTGTGTTGTCGGCACTTCTCAGGTGACCTCTCGCTCCCACTTTGCAAGGCAGTCAGGCACTGATGTGAGTTTACTGTTTTTAGTAAGAAACATAGTTCCTCCTTCGTTAGAGGAGACCGTCCCTCTAGAAAGGAACCAACAGGATCCAGCTGTGTGGCACCTCCCATTAGTTATATGCGGCTGTGATGTGAGTTGACTGTGCCATTGGCCCATTGCATTGCAGGCTCGATCTTAATAAAATAGCTAGGATTTAGGCGAAAATATATACAACTATTCTTCAGGTATGTGTTTTTAAAGGTAGTGTGAATAACATTGGCCTAAGTGACGATGTGTATGTGTAATAAAAACTACTCTTTAAGATACCGTCCAATACGTATGAGATGACGTATGACGTCTCTAAGCCCAACTTGCAGAGAATTGAAGGAAAAAGTAAAACAACTAAACTCAGATCATGCAAGAAAGCGTAGTCTTTCATGGAGCACTGCCATGGAGATCACTATCAAGCTAGGATAGATCCCGTCTTGATTAGCTACAATTCCATTATTGTATCCTCGAGATAACAAATAGAAATACAGGACATAGGGCTATTAGCCTATTACCCATCATGGTAGGCTGAACCTAGGTAATCGTGTCTCTGAAGTCAAATTTAAGATCAGTGTGTTTTATTGATAGCACAATACCTGATGGCGTAAATATTTAAATAACATTTGTTGTTTACGTTTATTCGCATAGAACAATCCTAGTTTCAGCAAAATGTTGGCTTTAAACTGTTCCAGGTGTAATTCTCTTGTACATCTGTTGAAGACATCTTATATATTCATGCAAGTCTTGAAATTTCTAGTTCCATCTCTCTTATTGTATTGCATTAAGACATATTGGTTTTTCTTATTAAACTGCTATGCACATCGTTTCAGGCACAAACTTTGTGTCCGCCAGGCTGTGTTTGTGATCAGCCACCAAACTGGAAAACCGATGAACTTGCGCTGAACTGCCTCCGAGAAGTAAGAATTCAGAAATTGAGAGGAACTAAAAATGAAGCTGACCTCGTGAAGCAGCTGTTCGATTGGGCAACGGTGCTAGAAACCATGACAGTAACTTTTGATTGCTCCGTAGCTGAAACCAAGGCTAGGGAGTTCTGCCAAGTGCTTCAAAGGTTCTCCAGGCCAGAAATATGTTTGAAGGGGCAACACTTTGCCTAATCTAGACGCAACTAGACCATCCCTGGAAGGCTGCAGCTATATGTGGTTGTGCTGGTGCCTGTTGGTTGTTTTGTAGTTCCCGGCTCTCGGGAGAAGCTGCAGTATATGAAATCCAGAGTCTGTTTCCAGATACTGCTCTCTGCATATGGATGTTTTAGCTTTAGTGAACCTGTTAATAAGATAAGTGTCGGTGGTGTAGTTCGGATGTATAAACGGTCTGAGAGTCACTGTGTTCCAGGACGCACAATTTATGTAAACCGTGTGAGCTCCGGAGTCGGTTTCCAGATGCTACTGGAAAGCTATGTTGCACTCTCTGCTTATGGATGTATAAGCTTTATTAAACATGTGGTGGAGAGGGTTGCTACTCCGCCACCACCCTCTCCCACTACGGACACACCCGTTGGGGGCGGTCGCTACCTACGGCTTTGCCTAGGCGTCGCGAACGTCACCTGAAGGGACCGGACGGAGCATCGGCGACGGATGAGGACTCCTTGACCAAGGCAATGCGACGCAAGGCGGGGCTGTTCTCTACTCCGATTACCAGTATGTCCGCATCTCAGAAGTCTTTCTTATCCTTTTCGCCGTCTAATTTAGCTGCAAAACTTTCCGCTGTTGGAGTTTAGTTTAGGGAGGAATGAAAAGGAAGTGGTTTATCGGCTAATATCTTGAGACATGTAGAATATGATCGCCGTAAGGTATCACCTAGTGTTTCAAGTAGGCCGGTACCTCCTCCTAAAGATGATGATGAAGCGCATGCCACTTTAGATGGACAGCTTCTATCACATCTTGTAGGAGAGGTTACAGAGTTGGATTTGGATGAGGCTCAGCTGGGATCTTTTGATGACCTGTATGCTACCGGTCGGAAATCTAAATCCGCTAAAAACAAAAGGAACCATTCTTCGCGCAAAAGTGCGAGAAAGTCGAAATCTCCAATTGTTTCCCAATGAATGGCATATTTGAAAATAGCAGAGGTCTTGGCGACTTGGCTAAACATTTAAATATTGCGCATCATGTGAGAGATTACAATTTGGATTTTTTGGCTATTTCCGAGACAGGTAGACGAGATTTTCCAAGTACTCTACTAGATCGCCTTTCCGGTGGTGTGGAGTTCACTTGGCATTCTTGTCCCCCTCGTGGGAGATCGGGTGGCATGCTACTAGGCATAAAAACTGATACCATGGAGTTGTTGGACCGTTCGGATGGTGAGTTCCACATCAAGTTTCATATCCGAAACAAATCCGACAACTTTGTATGGAGTTTGGTTGCTGTGTACGGTGCTGCCCAGGAAGAATTCAAGGCTGCTTTTCTCGTGAACTGGTTAACTTAGCTAAGGATAACCACACCCTATTCTTATAGGTGGGGATTGCAACATGCTGAGATACCGTCATGAGAAAAGCAAGGGCAGATTTGGTGGTCATTGGTCTCTCTTATTCAATGCTGTCATTGATAGCTTGTCTCTAAGGGAGGTTCATATGACGGGGAGGCAATTCACTTGGGCTAATAGTCTCCCAGAGCCGACATTCGAAAAGTTGGATCAGGTACTAATGGATTCCCGATGGGAGGATAAATATCCATTGGTTTCGGTTCGGGCTTTAGAACGAATTGAAGCTTTTTCAGATCATGCCCCCATATTCCTTTCTACTGGTGTATTGAAGCCGTCTGTTAAGCCCCAATTCAAATTCGAACTAGGTTGGCTGCTACGCGATGGTTTTGATGATTTAGTGAAAAGGATATGGGCTCAACCGGTTGCGAGTGATACTGCTATCCAACGTTGGAATGGAAAGATGCGCAATTTGCGCAAGTTCCTGCGTGGATGGGCACGACACACAACTGGTATGCTTAAGAAAGAAAAGGAGCGCATGTGTTCCATTATTGACGAGCTCGACAAAATCGCAGAATCGCGCCCCTTATCAGCAAATGAGAGTGACATTAAAAGGCACTCGAATGAGCAGGTGGGCCGGATGCTGAGAGAAGAAGAGCTTAAATGGTACCAAAGATCTAAGGCACAATTCATTTGCAAGGAGATTCGAATACGAGATACTTCCACAATGTCGCGAATGGCAGACATAGGAGGAAACTCATTCATTCTCTTCATCAAGATGAGGGGCTGATCGAAGGTCAGGATATGCTCAAAGACTATATTACTAGCTACTACAAAGGTTTGTTCGGCGCTCCGGAGGAAGGAAACTTCTCTCTTGATGAGGCGCGAACGGATGATATTACCCAAGTAACTCCGGAAGAAAACAACTTGCTTATTGCACCCTTCTCTGAAGAAGAGATATGCAAGACTGTCTTTCAAATGGAGCATAATAAGGCACCTGGGGCTGATGGATTCCCAGTTGAATTTTACCAGCATTTTTGGAACTCATAAAGCCTGATTTGCTCGAGTTGTTTGGATGTTTACATGCTGGACAACTCGAACTTTTTCGCCTAAACTTTGGGGAAATCATCTTGTTACCTAAGGTTCAAGGGGCCGAAAGGATACAACAGTATCGCCCCATTTGTCTCCTGAATGTTAGTTTCAAATCTTTACAAAAGTAGCGACCATTAGGTTGAATTCTGTAGCAGATCATGTGGTGAAGCCTACCCAAACTGCTTTTATGCAAGGGAGGAATATCCTGGATGGAGTTGTGGTTCTCCACGAGACTGTACATGAAATGCATACGAAGAAACTTAATGGGGTTATTTTTAAAATTGACTTCGAAAAGGCTTATGATAAAGTTAAGTGGCCATTTTTGCTACAGACCCTGAGAATGAAAGGTTTCTCGGAGACCTGGTGCGAATGGATCCGTAGTTATGTTGAAGGGGGAAGTGTTGCGATAAAAGTCAATGATGACATCGGACATTACTTCCAAACAAAAAAGGCTTAAGACAGGGTGATCCACTATCGCCTATACTATTTAATATAGTGGCTGATATGTTGACCATCATGATTGAGCGGGCAAAAATGGATGGCCAAATTGAAGGAGTTGTACCTCATCTTGTCGATGGAGGACTTTCTATTCTTCAATATGCGGACGACACCATTCTTTTTATGGAGCACGATTTAGATAAAGCGGCGAACCTGAAATTGATTTTGTCGGCGTTCGAACAACTATCTGGATTAAAAATCAACTTCCATAAAAGTGAATTGTTTTGCTTCGGCGACGCTCAGGAAGCAGCTGCTCAATATGCTGATATATTCGGTTGTGAGCAGGGTCAATTTCCTATAATGTATTTGGGGATTCCAATACATTATAGGAAACTGACTAATGCGGAATGGAGACACGTCGAAGAACGTCTGCAAGAGAGGCTAGCTAGTTGGAAGGGCAAATTACTATCCTTGGGTGGAAGGTTGTTCTCATTAATTCGGTACTCACAAACATGGTACTGTATATGATATCCTTCTTCCAGTTGCCAAAAGGGGTCTTGTATAAACTGGATTATTTCCGATCAAGATTCTTTTGGCAAGGGGATGGTGAGAAAAAGAAGTATCGACTGGCTAAATGGGATGTGGTTTGCCGACCAAAGGATCAGGGAGGGTTGGGTATTCATGATCTCGGTATCAAGAATTCCGCCCTCCTAGGGAAGTGGCTTTTCAAGTTGCTAACCGAAGAAGGCATTTGGCAAACGCTCCTTAAAAGAAAATATATTGGCACAAAGGCGGTATCACAGGTGATATGGAAACCTGGTGACTCCCACTTTTGGGCGGGCTGATGGCGACTAAGAAGCATTTCTTTCGCTTTGGCGTTTTTAATATTAAGGATGGCTCGGAGATTAGATTCTGGGAGGATAAATGGTTAGGTTCTACCACCCTCCGGGAGCAATATCCGGCTTTATACGATATTGTACGTCATAAAGGGGATACTATAGCCACTGTTCTGCAGTCTTCACCTCCCAATGTGACGTTCAGGCGTGATTTATTCGGTGCAAGATTAACGTCTTGGAACGCCTTGCTGGCACGGTTGGAACCAATCCAACTCACACAAGGTTCCGATGAATTCCGGTGGAACCTATGCGGGAATGGAAAGTTCTCAGTAGATTCCATGTATAGAGCGCTTGTGCATTATGATATTTCAGTCGATGATAATAGAAAAATATGGCAAATGAAGATTCCACTTAAGATTAAAGTTTTCTCGTGGTATCTTCGTAAGGGTGTCATTTTAACTAAAGATAACCTTGTCAAACGGAATTGGCATGGAAGTACAAAGTGTATGTTTTGTTCAAAACAAGAGACAATAAAACACTTATTCTTCGAGTGCGATTTCGCCCGTTCTATATGGTCATCTATCCAAATAGCATCTAACTTATATCCTCCAAGGCCGTTGCAAATGTATTTGGCAACTGGTTGCATGGGATAGATAAGAAGCTTAGAACGGTTATTAGGGTGGGAGCGATTGCCGTCATATGGTCGCTTTGGCTTAGTAGAAATGACAAGGTTTTCAATGACAAAAATGTTTCTCTCTTGCAGGTACTCTACCGATGCATAAGTACTCTCCGTACGTGGTCCACCTTACAACGCTTGGGACATCAAGGCCTCTTTACGGAGGCGTGTGCACGCTTGGAGGAGGTCGCAAGGGACATTTTATCACAACATGGGTGGCCGCTTAATCGCCGGATTGGTGCTCCATAGGCTGTTTAGATGGTCATATCATAGGCGTTTTACATTTTCTGAGGATTGTAATTCGTCTATTCTTGCACTTTATTCTACTTTGTCTGTTGGATTGCGGCTGTGTGCATTTGTTATGCAGAGGTCGGGTGTAGTACTCCAAACTTTTGAGTAATAAAGCCCTTTATCTAAAAAAATTAAACATGTTTTATATACGTAGTATACCGCTGCCTCATTGCCCTCTGTTCCGTCATTTTTAATTGTAGCAGACTTACACGGTGTTGTTAGGAACTATATAATTATTTTTTTTCGAAAGGGGGGCAAAAGTTTTGCCCCTATCGATTTATTAAGAAGAAGTTTTACACAACACGGCCGGGAGAGACGAAGAGGTCATCCCCGGCCGCACTCAAGTACATTACACAAACACGCCGACTACTCCCTAGGTAACAAATCACCTAAGCCCCTCGCGCCCGCAAGGACCCAAAGACGAGCTTAGTATCTGAATTTAAGTGCAACAAACATACAAACAAATGCATCTAACTCTGTGCAATATACAATTTTCGGTCAAGAATGACTTTAGACATGCCTCGTTGCTGAAGAAACATGTATTGTACCGTGTTGCTCAATAGCTACCAACATTGATGACAAAAAGTGATTATACGATGATAGTAGAAACCAACAAGTACAATTATCCTAACTAATTCACCATTACTAATTTTCATTATCATGACTAAGCTATTTTCATTTATACTTGATAACACATGTGTCCCGAACCAGTGCCCCAAGATGGAAGTTCAGTGCGGGGGTATCAAGTACCTTCTACCTTGACATTGTTGTCACGCATACATGGCATGGAAATCGGATCTAGGATTACAAGTTATACATGTGGAGGCATTTTAGTGTCAGCTTTAGTAAGAATCTAATCTTCTCACATGTCTCTTGGTAAAAATGACGAAAGCAACTTCATTTGCACTTTCTACCATGACGAAATCTTTATTGGAAAGGTAGTAAGAAGTGTGTCTTTTTCCATCATGATGAAACGGTTGAACATTTGTTCATCTCGTGTTCTTTTGCTCATAAAACTTGGAGATTGCTCCAGTTTACTTTCAACGTGCCACCACCAACAAGCCTATCTCATATGTTTGGATCATGGCTTGGGGGACTAGATAAGAAAACTAAGAACCGTATACGCATTGGCGTCGGTGCTTTTATTTGGGCAATTTGGAATTGTCGGAATGATGTGGTTTTTAACAAGATCGAAAATGCTTACTTTTTACAGGTTATTCACCGGGCTACTTGTTGGATTACTATGTGGTCGTTCCTCTTGCCGCAAGACCAGCGACCTTTCATGGAGGCTGGATGCACTCGCCTTATGGCGGTGGTGCGGGCTATCCTCAACCGAGATGGGTGGCAGCATGATCGAAGAATTTGCGCTCCTTAGAGATGCCTTTTACTTTGAGCCTAGTGGCTGGTTTGTAGTCACTATGGCAGCACTTTATTCACTTTCCAAAGTTTTGTAATACTCTTAATACTCATTATCTCCTAAATAAATGGTTGTGTGCATCATCATGATGTAGAGGCCGGGTTACCCTTTTCAAAAAACAAAAAAAAATTGCACTTTCTACCTCAAGAAAGAATAAGCAGAGGATTGAAAAGAGAGCATCTGGCCAAGCAATAAAATCCTTCAGTACGGCTCGTAACCTGAACTAGAAGCGCTGGAAAACTAGGGCGTGGATGCAGGTACATGGAAGGGATATCGAACAACTTGTGAAAACAAACCGAAAACTGAATATTTTGAATGAAAGAGCCATGTTCAGAGCAGAAGCTCATGGATCTCAGAGCTCTGTCGTGTGGCTGGTAGCGGTAGAGGTGTGTCTCAGTGTGTGCACCCAGATTCATAGCAAAAGCTCATGGATTTGGGGCGGCTGATTACATGAGAGCGGCTTGGTGAACGTGTACAACGCCGTCGGGGACTTGCAGGCGCACGTCAGCCTTGGCTCGTTGTGCATCGCGTCTGAAGGCAGGCACCGGGGCACCAAAATCCTACTGGAATTAGCTTTGCTGCCAGACATCGGTACTGAGGTAGCCATGGCGACGGCAGGGACGTAGTTCCGGGGTTGGCGTGGACGTGGATCCGGTTGCCGACAGAGGCAAGGCACACCGGGGAGAGGCTATTCTGAAGGTGGGGCGCGCAGTGGACCTTGGCGACGACGGGGAAGGATTATGCCATCGGCGTACGGGCTGGCCGGCTTCGTCGGCGCAAAGGCACGACAGAGTCAGGCAGTCAGCCCACGCCTGCGCGAGCCAAGGTCCATTGTTCGGACGCTGCCGCCGCACCACGCGCATTGTTCGGGCGCTGCTGCCTCACCAGTGCACAACACACAGCCCCATCGTCCGGTGGGTGGTTTCCGGCCGGCGGCCGCTACTGCTGCGGCACGACACGTAAATCCGGTGCGACGGCATGGGCGGGGGATGACGCCCCAATGCACTAGGGCTGCAGTTGGCCCTTTCCGAGCTGCTGCATGCCAAGGCGGGGAGGAAGTGGCGACGAACGCGAGCGTGCTGTGGGAGGAGGAGGACGCGTGGGTGGTTTGGGGTTTCAGAATCCAGTGAGAGGTGCGATGGAGGTCGTGGGTAGAAGGTGAAGGAGATCGGTTTCTTTTTTCCTGCTTTTCGCTTGTTTTTGAACGTGGGGGTTTATCTAGCGATTCTTTTCCCGTGCGGGATGGAGGAGGAAGGGTTCGACGTACGACAATCACCACCAACTCAGCTTTGAAGAATGGAGTTTGCTAGGTAGGAGAGGAATCATTTCGTATGTTACTGTATCAGAGTATACAACAAATCAATTGCTTTTTACAGTAAAAAAAAATCAATTGCTTTTTTGCGGGTTCGAGTCACACTTCTACCTTAATGACAAGCCGGGGTGGCCTCTCCCCCTTCGGTCTTGTTGAAAACGAAAGGAGCGACGTATGTCAAAAGAATGCTGCAAATGCGTCGTTGGCTGGAGTCCCACTATTGTTGCAGTTATGGTCGTGATGGAGGTTCTCTATTGGACGAGGATTTTGGTCGTGATGTCTTAGATTTATGGATGCATATCTTATCGACATGCCTAATTTTGGTAGTATGCGACCACGTAGATAGGTATCTTTCTATTACATGTTCATAAAGTCTCTACTTCGTGCAACTAACTATTGCAATTTATAGAGACGGTGGTCAACGATCAGGTGAGAACTCCTACTCATCTTTACTACTTCCTCTGTCTCAAAATATAAGGCGCCCTTTAATTCCGTTAGTCAACGCCGTGTAAATTTGACCATGATTTGTACTTATAATATGTACTCAAAATTATTATAACGATATATGAAATTAAAGAATTCTTCAAGACGAATCCAACGATACCACATATACATTCTCATTCAATATATTTCGTCATATATTGGTGGTCAAAGTTGAGCGTCAAAGACCACCTTAAAAATAGCGCGCCTTGTATTTTGACACGGAGAGAGTATTAAATGGGAGTTCTACTATTAAATGAGTTTGTACGTTGGTACCTCTCCCATTTTCTGGCATCGTCGGCTCGATCGGGTCGTGACTCGCGAGCGCGACACAAATGGGCCAAGGCCAGCAAAGCCTGCTGGCCCTCGCGCTAACGTAGTCGTCCGAGAAAGAATCCACGCCTAGGGTATCTTCTTCTCCGTCACGCCGCTACCCAGGTGATCGGCGCCGCCTCCCTGCTCAGCGCGCCGACCGCACGTGAAGAAGATGGCCTCCGTCGCCGCCTCATGGTCACGATCTGCGCCGCGCTGGGCCGGGTCAGCATCGGGCTGCTGGCCATCACGGGCATACCGTCCGCGGCCGGTGATCCACCCAATCCACGCGCAACAGGCCAGTGCCCTGCCATGCCCGCCTCCGGTCCCCCTCCCTTGGATGGTTCCTGTGCGAGCGCCGACGGCCTCCTTGCGCGAATGAACGTTGCCTCCCCTCCATTGTCTCCGTTCTCCATCCTCCACCGCTTTCATCCTGACTCCCCTAAGCGCGTCACATTTACTTCTCGAGTTCTGGCCATGCCACTACAAGAAATATGCTCACTAGTGACTCACCATATTGGTCACTGAATGGTCACGTAGTATCATTTGTGACCTTTTTGTGACCAAAAACATTTGGTCGAAAGCTGGCGGTCACAAACGAACGTACGTGACCATTTGGGTGCAATGGTCATAGACGTTCATGACTAAAAAAAAGGGTCATAAGTGTTATGACCAATTGTTTTGGTCACCTGCTATCTGGCATGTCCACGTCAGATCCGACGTGGCGTGGCTGACGTGACAAAAATGGTGACCAATTTAAATGGTCATACAGCAGAATCAGCCCAATCCAGTTTGATAATTTAGATGGGCCAGGCCCAACAATATAGTTTTTTTCCTCTTAATTATGGCCAACTACATGGACCAAGCCCAATATTTTGGCCTTTTTACTTTTGGACCGTGGTTTTTATTTTTCTTTTTGGCAAGTGGGACCCAATTGTCAGGTTCTGGCTTGTAGGTTCCAGAAGTCAGGTTCTGGCCTGTGGGCCCCAATGGTCAGGTTCTGCCAAGTGGGTCCCAATTATTCGTTTCTAGTTAATGGGTCCGAATTGTCAGGTTCCAGTATGTGTGTTCCAGTTGGCAGATTTATGCTTTCCAGATTTTAGTATGACAGCAAATAAACAAATCGAACCAGACAGAACACGTAAACCTTCAAATAACAAGAATGAATAAATCTGTTACATGATATGACACCAATAATAACAATGGCAATGACAGTACAACATTCTACAAGTGGAAAATATATCACGTGAGCACATCAAGTCCATCTCCTGGAATGGCCAACTGCAGATGTTGCTGCTCCATGCCGAAACCAAGTTCATGTCCATCTGCTGGTCCATGTACTGCTCCAGCGTCACTCCAGATTCCACTACTGGAAGAAGCTCAGCTCATCGATCATCTGCACACCAACAATCCAAGAAAATTAACCTACTTAGCATGCTGAAATAAACCCATCATCAAAACCAACAAATAAACCCAACACTCCAGATTCCATAAGGATCATATACGTACCCGCAAGAATTAAAACATGTGGTTACTTAGAAAGTCAAGAACTATAGTTCTGCAAACTACTTGTGAAATTTTACTGCACTTGCAAAAATACTTGAGATTCTTAAAAATGAACTACAATTGTAAGCACAAGCAGTACAAGTGATGCTATCTGTGCCCATAAAAAATTGTGATGTGCCACAAAATGATGCCAAGTCAAATTATAAAAAAATGCATAATCACATACGAAACAATATTACAACTCCAGCCAGAAGTCAAATTCCTCATGTTATGATCAACAAAATACAATGACTGTAAAATAGTCTCTCGTGTGCTTCTCCAAAGGTTCAAACACTATCACTGGTCTAGTAGCAATCACAACAGCCACATGTGTCCTTTATGATATGTGTAGTTATGCATTATAGTTCCGGGAGCATGTTTTCAGCCAGTCTAACAGCAACAGCGGCGCATCTCGACTCGATTTTACACTAAGTCTGAAGAACTGTAATCCCCATCCATGAAGGAGTGTTGAGATCTACCTAGCAATCCATTATCTAAACTGTTACATCTCAGTCAGTGCAAGAACATACCTCGGTGACGGACCAGCTGATTACCAGGGAGCTCACCAGCATGTGCGTCCTGGTCTGCATTCCAACAGAAATAAAATGCTCAAAAGTCACCAACTGGAGAAACAGAGCATGTCAATTATTGCAGATGGATGAGTGAGAAGCAATGGCGGGCGGGCAGGCGAACTGAGGTGTACCTCAAGGAAGCTCCATAGGATGCCCCAGGTGACGAAGGGCTGCGACCCGATCTGCGGCAGCGTGGCTGACAAAGGCCGAGGTAACCGCACGAGTCCGACGAGGCCGTGGATGATCTGCAAGAGGACGCGACAAAGTTCAGAACAGATCAGGAGGACGGTCCAGTTAAGCAAATCGTCATGATTAACGCCGCATCAGCAAACGGTATACAAAGAACAGATCAGGAGGAGGCAGCGCGGGGAATTACCTTAGGATGCCGAGCTTGACGGAGCCGTAAACGACGACAATGCTGAGAGACAACGACCTAGCCACCTGCAATCAAACAGAACGAGCCGGTCAGATCCGGTCCGATCTGCTGCGAAAATAAGGAATAGTCAGGCGCTAAGGAGGAGAGGGCGCCGCGCGCGAGCGCGACGAGGCTGCCGCGCGAGATGAGCTAGGGGAGGGAGACGCGCAGGAGGGTGGGAGGAGGAACTGACCTAGGGCGGCGTGCATCTTGCTGTGGAAGCCCTCCATGGCGGTGGCCAAGGACTGGCCAGAGCGTCGTCATGGACCCGTTGGCGGGGCTGGTGGAGACGATCTAGGCTAGCGCTCCCGTGGATCTCCGGTGTGCAGCAGGACCGCAATGGCTAGGAGGAGCGAGGGTTGGAAGCGGCGGCGGCGGGGTGAGAGAAAGGGGATCAGACAGAGAGAAAATGGATCTCCAGCAAGTGGCGGCTAGGGTTTCTATGACGGGCGACGCTCCCGTTATATACCAGATGCGGGCACTCGGCACCGTCCGATCTGCATCCGACGACTGAAGCCGCTTCGGACGCTTTATAACAGGCCTAATATAGCTGGGCTCAGCCAGTTTTAGCCCAGTTCGCCAAAATAGATGTCAAAAAAACTATAAATTGTCTCTATTTATTTGAAGGAAGTACCAAATTAGTTACTTCCTCCGGTCCATAAAAAACGTCGCGGGAAACTAACGTAGGTAGCACAAACTGTACGTATAACCTCCGAACCTCTTTCCGGATCGGAGGGAGTACAAAATTTGAGTACAACAATTTATAAAAAGACTATAAAACTGACCATACAGTGCACCGAAGAAGAAACAGTAATTCATAAATGTTTTATTTTGTGAAGATCCAAGCCTAGTATGATAGATGCCCTTTATAATTAAACGATTTCATGTCGATTTGGCTGGAAATAAATAGATACACAAAAATATTTGCATGATTCAATCACTACACACGAACGGTCACGGCCGAGACTTCGACTAGATTTACAAACAAGCATAGAAAATTCAAAAACAATCAAAAAAATGGAAAACATTCGCGTTGTGTCATTATATGTGTACTAGTATCCATAAAAAATAATAAACTTAGAATACAACAATTATATTGGAAAAGTGTTCTCACAACTAGTTTTGGCCACATTCATGACATAGTTTGTCCAAATGAGCCCAAAATTGGCACATGCGTTCATTGTGGGATGGCAAGCAATGTTGCCGAACAAAGATTTCGACATGTTTCACAAAAAAAAAACACTTTTCATTTTTCAAGTACTTAAAATAGCATTTTTTGTGAAGCGGGTACCGAGAAAGTCATCCAAAATGACACTGTTAAATTGTTTTCACAAAGTAGACATAATATCATGTACAATCACCAAAAGGCATGCATTTCTGAGCTCTCTGCCTATTTCCGGCCATTTAAACGGCTTCCTGCCGATTCAGCTGGAAACGGCTAGATTTTGAATTGCAGCTCCACACAGCTTGCCCGTTATTTTTCCTAAATTTCATTTTTAGATTCACAAGTATCCATTTCATCATAGATACATCAAAATATCCACATGATTCAAACACTAGACACGAACGGTCACGGCCACGAATTCGACTAGATTTTCAAATGAGCACACGAAATTCAAAAAAAATCAAAATAATGGAAAACCTTCGCGTAGCGTCGTCATATGTGACCTAGTTACCACAAAAAATTATAAACTTGCGTTGCGGAAGTTTTACTGGAAAAGTGTTCTCAGAAACTTGTTATCACGAACGAACATTCATAGCTTTCAAGATAAAGGAGCAATGTTTTGGCCACATTCATGACATAGTTTGTCCAAATGAGCCCAAAATTGGCACATGTGTTCATTGTGGGATGGCAAGCAATGTTGACGAACAAAGATTTCGACATGTTTCACAAAAAAAAAACCACTTTCATTTTTCAATTGCTTAAAATAGCATTTTTTGTGAAGCGGCTACCGAGAGTGTCGTCCAAAATGGCACCGATAAATTGTTTTCACAAAGTAGACATCATTCTATGTACATTCACCCAAAGGCATGCATTTCCGAGCTATTTACCTATTTATGCCCATTTAAACGGTACCATGCCGATTCAGCTGGAAACCGCTAGATTTTGAACTGTAGCCGCCACATAGCTTGCCCGTTATTTTTTCGAAATTTCATGCCGATTCAGCTGGAACGGGGTCAAATTTGAACTACAAGTGCCTCGTAGTATTCTCATGATTTTTTGCAAAAATCATATTTAGGTACACAAGTACCTATTTCATCAGAGATACAACAAAAGTTTTGCGAGATTTGACCCCTAGCTACGAACTGTCATGTCCCCCGAGTTGACCGTATATTGAAACCGGCATACGAAATTCAAAAAAAATCAAATAAATGGAAAACCTTCACGTGGTGTCATCATATGTGTCCTAGTATCCATAAAAAATAATAAACTTGGAATACGGCAATTTTCTTAAGAAAGTGTTCTCAGAAATGAGGTATCATCTATGAAGATTCATGGCTTTAGGGCCAAATGACGAATGTTATTGCCACATTCAGGGTATAGTTTGCTTAAATATTCCCGGCATAATTTTAAAACATTCAGGGTATAGATTTGGATGTTTGCATTTCATCCCGGCATAATTTTAAAACCTTGCATTTGTTTTATCTTGCATTTGAATTAAAAAAATAATCCAAATATTTCAAATTCCTTAAAAACGTTATGGCCACTTTAGGGGTATTTTGTATTTTATTTTGTCCAAAAACAGTACTAATAGTCCATAATGACAGAGGACATCTTTACAAAATTTTCAAAATTTATTTGGTTGAAACTGGAGTTCAAAATTAAAAGTTATAAAAGAAAACAGAAAAGAATAAAAAGAAAAGAACAAAAAAAAAGAATCAACCGAGCCGGCCTAGCCCACCAGCGCAGCCGAACCAGACCGACCGGCCCCCGCCTCCCCTAGTTGGGCCAGATTCGGCCCAACAGAAAAATAGAAGAAAGGAGAGAGAAAAAAAAGAACATGGGCTGCTTGCTGGCTGGGGAGATGGGCTTCGCCCCAGTTCGGTTCGGGCAGGCGGCCCGTTATTTTTTTCTTTCTCTTTTTCTATTTCTGTTTTTCTTATTTCTTTTATATCTTTTGTTTTAAAAGTCCAAAATACTTCAAACTTGTTTCTACAGATTGGTAAAATTAATATCTATCAATTTAAATATTCAAGCACACTTTTCCAATACATTTCAAAAATATAAATTCAAAATATTGTATATTTGCTTAATTGACACTGTATGTCATTTTAAAATAGGTTTTTAATAAAATCATTTGAGACTTTTTAAAATCAAATAAAACTACCACAAATGTAAATATTAAAAATAAGTAATTTTAAACTTATTTGTTTTTCAAATAAATTTAATTGAACCAAAACCAATTTTTTTTAAATAGAACAAGCTTTAAAATACTTTATAGATATTGTTTTAGGATTTAATAAATAGTCAAAAGTGAAATATTTAAAATCTAATAATTGGAATAAAACATTTTAGGAGATGAAGGTTTCTTTGAAATACCTTGAATAAAATAATTTAAACTAAACTCAAATTTTGAAATTAAAGATTACTTGGATATTTTAAACTTTTTTTTTGAGGATGCCAAATGTTTTCTATTATTTGGTTTCGGTTAGAATTTTAATGTTTTCTGTTTAACAAAAACAAAAGTTTCAATTTTTAGTGATTTTTAAACATTCCAAAATATTGGGATGTTACACATAAGCATTGACAAGTAGGCGAGACTGCTGAGTTGGCTGTCCAATCAGAGTGACAACTAAGCGAAAATGACACATAAGCAATGACACATAGGCGAGACTGCTGAGTTGGCTGTCAACTCATGTGAATGACCATTTAAATTGGTCGTAATCAGCTAGAAAAATATGTTAAATCAGGTGGGGTGGGTAGGACCCACATGTCATGTGGGGCTGGTGGGTGGGACCCACCTGTTAGGTGGGGCTGGCGGGTGGGACCCACCTATAAGATGGGACTGGCACGTAAGCAAAACTGCCAACTAAGCACTGACACGTAAGCAAAACTGCCAACTAAGCACTGACACGTAGGCAAGAAGCTGAGTTGGCGGTCCACTAATATTAATGACCATTTAAATTGGTCACAGGCGGCTAAAGAAAAGGCAATATGTCAGAGCTTTTTAGTTTATGACCAATTCATCTAACCAGGTTATGACTATTCAGACAAGAAAAGTCACCATTGTTTCAGTTTTAGACCCTCTAAAGTTGCGTATGACCAAATGGCTTCAATTGGTCATAGATCTATGACCAATTTTCCCTGGTCACTATAGAAAAGTCACTAGTTGACACATTTCTTGTAGTGTGCATGGTGGATGGCAGAAGGTTGGTGACACACTGGGTCCTGCCTGGGAGTTCACCTGTTGAAGCCATGGGAGTACTGAAAGGATAATGATGTCGCCTAGAGGGGGGGGGGGGGGGATAGGCGATTAAAACTTTTCCGGTTTAGGCTTGCTAATTGCGGAATAAAACTAGGTGTTTAAATTAACAAGCCAACAACCTAAATAAACTAGGCTCACCTATGTGCACCAACAACTTATGCTAAGTAAGACAAGCAACAAGGTGATAGCAATATAGAATACTTCAAGCACGAAGGCTATCAAATGTAAAGTGCATAAGTAAAAGGCTCGGGTATAGAAATAACCGAGGCACGTGGAGACGAGGATGTATTCCCGAGTTCCTCCTTGTTAAGTGAGTACGTCTCGTTGGAGAGGTGTGAACCGACACAACGGTTCAACAACCACAAAGGTTTCACCTTCTTCTCCGATAAACCGCACCACAAAGGTTTGATTCACCTTCCACTATCGGTATTCCTTCGAGGCGGAATCCGGAGCCTTTGAACAACAATCCGGGACACAACCCACAATGGGATTGGGGGCTCCCGAACGGCTCTCAACAACAATCCAGGGCACAACCCACAATGGGATTGGGGGCTCCCGAATGGCTTCAAGTGACCACACAAGGGTCCAACCACCACAAAGGCGTCTAGGGTCCAAGGACCCAAGAGTAACAAGTTCACAAGCTTTCAACTTCCACGAATCCTCGTGGAGAGCACACCGATGCACCAAATGCAAAAGGCAAGAGCACAAGTGCTCAAATCCTTCACTCTCAAATTCCAACAAAGCAACAAATGCTTATGGAGGAATAAGAGAGGAAGAACAAAGAGGAGATGCACCAAGAACTCCAAGATCAAGATCTACTAGGTTCCCCTCACTTAGAGGAGAGATGGATTGGTGGAAATGTAGATCTAGATCTCCTCTCTCAAATCGCTCAAAGATATGCAAGAATCATGGGAGGAAATGGGAGAGGGGCAAGCTTTCCAAGGTCAACAATGGAGGTGAGAGAGGGGGGAAAACGTGCTTGGAAGAACTGGCTGGCTGGAGGTAGGTGGAGGGGTATTTATACCCCTCCCAGAAAAAGAGCCGTTGCAGCCAACTTAGACCGGAGACTCCGGTCTGGAAGGCCGGAGACTCCGGCCCTGAGGCCGGAGACTCCAGTCTCCCTGGGCAGAGACTCCGGGGTTACTCCGGGGTCACTCCGGACCCCTATACAGAGGCTGCCGTCGCTTGCTCTCTTTCTGCTCGAAAACTTGTGGGCCGGAGACTGCGGCCCCTGAGCCACCTGAGGCCGGAGACTCCGGCCTGGGAAAGATGCAAAGCCTAAGTCCGGAGACTCCGGTCCTGGGGACCGGAAACTCCGGCCTGAACAGCAGCAACAAAACAGCACAGCCTGAAAAGCGATAACTTTCTCGTTTGAACTCCAAAACAGGTGAAACCAATTTCGTTGGAAATATTAAGGGTCATAAATATAGAGGGGATACCACACATGGGGAGGTGTGGACCCTAACTCGAAGGTGGACCGGTAATATTTCCAACACGAAAATGCAACAAGTTTTCCAAATGAAATCCGTTTTCGAAGAACTTGGGCTTGTCATGAAGATCACGACAAGCACCAAAATCCAACAAGGAGAAAAGCCATATAAGACCCAAGAAGGATGAAAAGCCAAGTATGCAAAGGTTTGAGCTCTCCACAAAGATGCGATCAAGTTACTCACTTGAGAGCCCCTCTTGATAGTACGCCGTCTATCCTAAAACCCGGTCTCCCACTAACAACATGAGACGGTAAAATAGAAAACCTATCAAGATCATACCTTTGCCTTGCGCATTCCACTTGAGCTCGATGATGACGATCTTGACTCTCTCAAGATGGAACACCTTTCTTGATTGTGCTTGCTAGCACATGCTTGATGAAGACTTCTCCAAATGCTCCCCCATACTCCATTATGGGAGGGCCTCGCTAAGCTCCGTCTTCATGTCTCCTTTGCAAGTTTCAATCAAATGATGTCTTTCGAGATGGATCATATTGAGCTTGCACTTCATCTTCTCTACACATGACCATTCTTCATATAAACCCTTGAGTAGAGCATTGATCATCATGTAATCTTCTAGAGTCCAACACATGAACTCCAAACATTTCTGATGGCCCTTGAAGAGGTTGATCTACGACGCCAGAAAACACTTTGCTTGATCTCCGGTGCGTAGTTACCTACGTCAAAAGTAAATGGGTTAGGTTGAGACTCCAAGTGCAGAGTGTGTAGTAGTGGAAGACGTGTTTTCCCCACGAGGGTGACTCGAGGGTTTAATATCGAACTCTCGGGGAATCAGTAGTGAAGATATATCTTCTTATCCTTCTTTTGGTTACCTACAAAACAAAGTTAAATGTCTTGGTCCTCAACCTCACCTGTGGTTGTCAAGCACAAGGTGTAAGAATGATATCAAGATAGTTATGCAATGCAAACAGGAAATAAATATGCAATGGTGGTGGATGCAATGGTAAATGATATTTTTGGTTTTTTTAATGATGTTTGCAAGATGAAAAGTATTTTTGTATTTTCGGATTTAATGATGGCTGAAAATGGAAAAGTGGTATATGGTGTTGGAAAGGTGTTTCTTATGATTAAAAATGGACCGGGGTTCATGGTTTCACAAATGCACTCTCTCTTTATAAAGTGGCAGACAATGGAACACACACAGAGTTAACATATGAGATTGCAACACAAAGTTTGATAACAACTTACTTAGATATATGGGCATCACGTCCTATCATAGAGACCTTTTGGTTATTAGTCTCTCTTATACTCCACCAAGATGCGAACCAAATCATAACACCTTAGTAATTAAGATGACTCAGAGTATAGTAATAAGTTTCATGACATGAAGTGAAAATAAGAACATGCTAGATCTAGTCACAGGAAGAAGCTTGGTCACCCTCAACCCTTGCAGCATGGTATTTTTGTTTATCCCTAGTGAGATAACAAAGTAAGGTAAACACCCAAGTGGATCGCAATATTAAGTTGTCAGCTTACCGCACTCACCACTCCCCGTTACTCCAACTAATGCACATATCACCCCACACACGCTCTCATAAACATGCTTGATCATAACAAGTAGACAAGAACGGGGTACATAATATGCATCTATACTCATAACTGAAACAAACATTGCAATCTCAAACATCTATTAACTCATAGAAAGATCCACCACATAGGTATTACACATATGACCGTAATCATGTTCAGCAGCTCATACGGTACTAATTAGTGAAGCTCAAGAGAGGAGAGATACATAAGTTACTTCCACAAACCATAGTCCAGAGGTGGACTACTCCCTCTTCATCATGGAGACGGTGGAGAAGTCGATGGAGAAGATGGAGACCACGCCGGCAGCGCCCCGCCGGAGTTTTCCCCCTCCAATCTGCAGCTCCTGATCTCCGTTTCGGTGTTTCTGTGTTTGTGCGGCGCTCCTTTCGCGAAACGACCTCTGTATTTTTCAAGAATTTTATGACGACGTTTGGGTCCCTGAAACATAAAAGGAAAGAAATAGGGTTTTCTGCCTGCACAGGGTTAATTCCATAAAAATAGGAAACAATTGATTTATTTCCTAAAATCATTAAATAACAGTAATATAACCCTTATATGATGCAAATATGATTGGAATATGTGTGATATAGTGCAAAGTTCATGTATGCATTTTACATGCATCAACATCCCCAAGCTTAACCAATACTCGTCCTCGAGTATGAAGGTGATAAAACTAACATGGGCTTTGCAATATAGCACTAACAATGGATATCAAAGATGATTGCTACTGCTACATAGAGTCAAATGATTCATTCTTCAAAGGAGTAGCAATATGCAAAATAGTTTATGAAGTGATATCAAGTATTCAATGCAAGGATGTTCAATGATAGTTCACAAAGTGTAACATAACAGATAGTAGTATGGACATTCTTACTTTTGCATACATGTGGTCCATAGAGTGATGATGAAAATCTGAATATGTTTGGTGGACACTTTGGAAAGATGAATAAGTGAGTAGAGGTAAAGCATGCATAAGTTTCATCTAACCTCCAAACTCTCCTACTTAAGTTAATGATTGCAATGTGGTAATCTTGGTGTCAAGCTCTCATTCCCCTATCATAGCATCTTGAATGATTATAGTTTAATGTGAGAGCAAATATGAGTAGTGTGCTTGACAAAGTAAAGGTTGGATGTCTCATGCCCCTTGAATACAAGTACCTACACCATGAGTTACTCAACTTGGGAAAAGCAAGTTCAAGTTATCTATCATTGTAAGTAATAATAGTATCATCAAGAGCGTCAACTGGGGTACCTCTTGTCCCAGGATATGGAACAAGCCCATATCAAAATGACAAGACAAACAAACAAGATGAAAACCTCAACACCCTTTTTATTTACCATTGGAATAGTTTTTTATTGTAAGGTGTGTCATAGATAATTCACCATAGCATGTAAGTAAATTTCCACCATGAATAATGCATGGCTTAGATTAGCGGCCCAGGCGTCTCTCTAACCATTTATACAAACTCATTCAAACTAAATCTTTTCCCCTTATTTCACCATGATAGGCATCCATAGACAAAAGCACATGATATCAACTAAATGGAGCATGTTGAAAGCTTTGCATGTGACAGCACATATGGGCTAACTCCCAACCTCGACATTTATCAAGCCACTAGCATCATAATCTTAATCACAATGGGTCATGTTTTATTTATGCAATGATAGTAAAATGTGCATCAAGTTCGTGAGAGCTATATAACCAACTTTTCCCATGGCAATCAATAACATAATCATTTTCATTCAGAGGTATAGATAACACAAATATCATGATGAACATACTCGGAATAGCATATAGCTAGTAGGTAGATATGGTGGACTCACTGGAATAACTTTGGTTGAAGGTGTTGGAAACAAGTTTTGACTTGTTGGAATGTTTGGGCTAGCAAAAGGGAGAAAGTTGACCATCTAGATGCATGCATGAGTGTCCATAGAACTAACTAATCCATGTTAAACCAAGTAAAATAACAATCAGCACCAAAACATGAATAAGTGATAGCTCTTCAAAAAGGATTTGCAAACTATTACTCATAAACAAGCTCATGAATCATGCAACTATATGTATCATTAAAAATCAACTCAAACATCCCTTTTCCCAATCTTATAAAAGCATCCAACATATTTCAACCCATATTTCCAGTAGCTCTCCATATATAAATGATAGTGTGGTGGTCTCTCAAACAAATCAAACCAAAACAAAACAAAAGACGCTCCAAGTTTATGCGATAAAGTGTTTCGATCGAAAAACAGAAGTTGGACGTGTGCAAACCGAGAGTGTGTAGGTCCAGCGGGGTTGTCTTCACATCCCCAAGCTTATGGTCTTCACCATCCTTGGATAGCTCTTGGTGCATCTCCTCCAATCCCTGTGAAAAAACTTCAAAACACCGTTTCTCCCATTTCTTTTCTGTGGGGTGCATTAATAGTGATAAACAAATAGGTTTCTTGCTGCATATAATCCTTGAACAAAAATTCATATGAGATGTCCAGAAAGTGTATAATGTTGTATGCCTACTCATAAACTCAATTGGATCAAAAAGATTCAACTTAAAAGCTCAAAGCATGCATCAAACAAAATGGGACAGAATCTGTCCAGAAAAACAGCAGCAGCAAAACGTATTTTTCTACCCTACCAAACTTTCTCGAAAAATTCCGAAAAATTCATGCATACAGAGGATGAAAAGTTGCAACTACAGTTCAAATATGAGCTCATTCGGAGTTACAGAATAAGAATTAAAAATCATACCGTGCACTGATTCGTGCAGGAATAAAATCTCCGAACGCTATAAGCAACTTTTTCAAACCAAAAAGGGTAAAACTTGGCACTTTATTGAAAATTCCAGAACCTAAACTAGACACAAAGTCTCTTGTTACAGCAAGAGGACACAAAGAAAATCACACAAAAAATAACCGGGTTGCCTCCCGCAAAGCGCTTTCTTTATAGCCATATAGCTAGGCTTCTTACTTGTTGTTTATTGTGGACGAAGCTCATGAGGGAGCTTGAACTTTGGTGGTTCCCTCTTCCTTGGGAAGTGTTCCATGCACTTCTTGTGTGGGAACTGAAACTTCACATTCCCTTCCTTTGAATCAATGATGGCACCTGTGGTACGAAGAAAAGGTCTTCCAAGAATAATAGGACTAGAGGTTTTATTCCCCATATCCATGATTAGAAAATCCACAGGCACAAAAGTCATATGTAACTCCACCATAACATCACTTACTTTTCCTAAAGCATGTTTAATAGAGTCATCAGCAAGTGCAAGTTCAATAGAGCATTTTTCAAGATTTTTCAATTCAAGCACTTCATATAGTTCTTTAGATAAAACAGAGACACTAGATCCTAGATCAAGTATAGCATGGTGTGTCTCTTTTCCAATAGTTACTAGTACCTTAGGTATCCACATATCCCCAAGCTTAGGTGGTATCATAGCCTCTTGGTTGTACCTAGCAATCTTTTCTTTCAAGACATGATTAGCAATATAAGAACCAAAGCCAGCTTGATTAGTGTTGATGGAAGGATCACTTGCAAATTTTTGTAAGATAGATATTAATTCATGCAAGCTACAATTTTCTAAGTCAAGCAAAGGATCCTTGACTTCACTAAGCATTTTAACTTCCTCAACTTTCTTTTCCTTTTTCACCCAAACTTGTTGCTTATTAGGAACTTCTTTCATATGTTTAGATGATGAATCTTTCTTCAATGAATCACTAACTCGAACCAACCTTTCCTCAATATTGTTCAAGTAAACATCTTTCTCAAGAAATTCTTTCTCACATATTCTTAACTTATGCATAACATTAACCAATTCATTGTTTATTTTTGGAATAATGTTTTCAGAATAAGAAACTAGTTGTTCAAAATCTTCCTTACTAGGTAGCTTTTCTAACTTAGTTTCAAATTTATCCTTTGATGAAGCAAGTGCTATTGTGGTGTCCTCCAACTTTTTCTTGCTACCCACAAAGCTACCAAAAATTCTTCTAAGAGTCATGGCTGCACAAGGTGGTGTTGACAAGACAAAACTTCCACCTGTAGCCCCATCTAAAGCATTTTGATACCATGGGTCTATCCATAATAGAAATAGAGATTTAGCTTTTCATCTTCACAAGGTGTAGGATCTTCATAGTGCATCCTATTAATTCTTACCCAAGCATCTTTTAATGTTTCTCCATGATATTGTTTAAAACTAGAAACCGAATTCCCTAGAGAACTCCCTCCTTGTTTGTTTCCAAGAACCATGATAGCAAGTTTTTATGTATTTTTTATTTTTTATGCAAAACTGAAAATAAATATGCAAGCGGAATATGATATGCAATGACACTAACAAAACAAATAAATTGCTTTGTAAGTAAAGATGGATAAGATGGTGCTCACGTAGGTGCAACCTCCCCAAGCTTAGGTGTTAGCACAAGTTGGTGAAGTTGACTTCGTTGTGAGATGAATGCGATGATGCACACCCTTGGATAAATCTCTCAGCTATGATTCCCCGGCAACGGCGCCAGAAAACAGTCTTGATGGCCCTTGAAGAGGTTGATCTACGACGCCAGAAAACACTTTGCTTGATCTCCGGTGCGTAGTTACCTGCGTCAAAAGTAAATGGGTTAGGTTGAGACTCCAAGTGCAGAGTGTGTAGTAGTGGAAGACGTGTTTTCCCCACGAGGGTGACTCGAGGGTTTAATATCGAACTCTCGGGGAATCAGTAGTGAAGATATATCTTTTATCCTTCTTTTGGTTACCTACAAAACAAAGTTAAATGTTTTGGTCCTCAACCTCACCTGTGGTTGTCAAGCACAAGGTGTAAGAATGATATCAAGATAGTTATGCAATGCAAACAGGAAATAAATATGCAATGGTGGTGGATGCAATGGTAAATGATATTTTTGGGTTTTTTAATGATGTATGCAAGATGAAAAGTATTTTTGTATTTTCGGATTTAATGATGGCTGAAAATGGAAAAGTGGTATATGGTGTTGGAAAGGTGTTTCTTATGATTAAAAATGGACCGGGGTTCATGGTTTCACAAATGCACTCTCTCTTTATAAAGTGGCAGACAATGGAACACACACAGAGTTAACATATGAGATTGCAACACAAAGTTTGATAACAAGTTACTTAGATATATGGGCATCACGTCCTAACATAGAGACCTTTTGGTTATTAGTCTCTCTTATACTCCACCAAGATGCGAACCAAATCATAACACCTTAGTAATTAAGATGACTCAGAGTATAGCAATAAGTTTCATGACATGAAGTGAAAATAAGAACATGCTGGATCTAGTCACAGGAAGAAGCTTGGTCACCCTCAACCCTTGCAGCTTGGTCCCTAGTGAGGTAACAAAGTAAGGTAAACACCCAAGTGGATCGCGATATTAAGTTGTCAGCTTACCGCACTCACCACTCCCCGTTACTCCAACTAATGCACACATTCCCCCACACACGCTCTCATAAACATGCTTGATCATAACAAGTAGACAAGAACGGGGTACATAATATGCATCTATACTCATAACTGAAACAAACATTGCAATCTCAAACATATATTAACTCATAGAAAGATCCACCACATAGGTATTACAAATATGACCGTAATCATGTTCAGCAGCTCATACGGTACTAATTAGTGAAGCTCAAGAGAGGAGAGATACATAAGTTACTTCCACAAACCCATAGTCCAGAGGTGGACTACTCCCTCTTCATCATGGAGACGGTGGAGAAGTCGATGGAGAAGATGGAGACCACGCCGGCAGCGCCCCGCCGGAGTTTTCCCCCTCCAATCTGCAGCTCCTGATCTCCGTTTCGATGTTTCTGTGTTTGTGCGGCGCTCCATTCGCGAAACGCCAGGGGACCTTTTTTATAGGCGTTTTTAGGTCAAGACGGAGTCGGTGGACGAAAGATCGACGGCAGCGGAGCCACGAGGCCCAAATGGTGGGCCCCACGCGGCTACAGTACCTGGCCGCGTGGGCCACCCCCTTTCTGCCTTGCGGACTCCGTTTGCTTGATTCCTTCGATCCTACGTCTTCTTCCTTCCAAAATAACGACCTCTGTATTTTTCAAGAATTTTATGATGACGTTTTGGTCCCTGAAACATAAAAGGAAAGAAATAGGGTTTTTCGCCTGCGCAGGGTTAATTCCATAAAAATAGGAAACAATTGATTTATTTCCTAAAATCATTAAATAACAGTAATATAACCCTTATATGATGCAAATATGATTGTAATATGTGTCATATAGTGCAAAGTTCATGTATGCATTTTACATGCATCAATTTCCTATGGACAAGATCTACAAGAATATCTCAATGCAAACAATAGTCCATAAGGATTGTCATTAATTACCAAAACCACACATGGGGCAACACATGCACTTTCAAGTACATCGGTCCTTGATGTGGTTCTGGATTGTGATGCTGCTCGAGAGGATCTTTAGATGGATGATAATTTTTGTTTTCAGTTCAGGTCCGTAGTCGTGGACGTGGTGCAGGAAGCCATGGAAAAATACGACCTTGATCTAGCCCAGCCTCCTCATTCAGCAAACAACATCTGGTTGCTGATGTTTTTGTCCATTTCAGCCCAAGCTCATGAAGCAGCAACTTGACGGGGAGAAGAGTGGCGGGATTGGGATGAGGCGTGACAGCCTGACAGGGCTGGGACAGGAGGCTGAGGTCTGAGGAAGAGGCGCACTATGGTAGGGTTTGGTGGCGGCGCTGATGGAGGTGTTGCAAGGTGAGGTGGAAGAGGAAAGACTCACGCGACTAGTGTAACCAAGGAGGCCATGGCAATGATGATGCGCTTGCAGAAGGAGAAGGCCGAGAGATGATGGAGCTTCACCTCGCCGATGAGAAGATGACCCTCGACGCTGCTGAGATCGACCACACCCGAAGGCCTCGCCGCTGAAAATCTACAGATGTAACCAAGCTTTAAACTACAGAGATGTATATGCTTACGGAAATATTTTAGCCTAGGTGAATTTTTCTCTCTTGCATTTCTTGATTTAGTTGTGTTCTTTATTTTTCAGGTTCTAAGCCTTATCCCTATTTCGAGATATTTCTTGTTAGGTGTTAAGCTTGGCTGCAGCCAACTTGGTTTTGTGTTGCATGTCCTTGACATATTATTTGGTGCTAACATGTACCTTTGTCCACATTCAGGCAAACGTGAGAATGGTGGCACATGTATTCAGATGATATCTTCAACATTGTTTGATCACCGAGGTGTCCAAAGCAGAATGAACCATGATGCAATGGTTTAGTCCCTTTTTCAAGCCTTTATAGACTAAATTTTGCAGCAACCACTACACACTAAATTATTCTTTGTCTCATCGCTGCAATTCGGAAATTAAGTTTGAAGCTAAGTCTTTTTGTTCAGTTAAAGGATATAGTATTGTCATGAAAAACTAGATATGCTCGTTTCAGTTGAGATCTGATCATAGATATATTGCAAAATTTGATTTCGATCTGTGTGTTACTTTGTACATGTGTCACAATAATAATTTCAAATTTTGGTCCACATGGAAAGTGTTAGATTTGAAACTCAATTTAGGTTTTTGTTATACTATAGTCGAATCATCAAAAGTTAGGTTTGAACACCCACATTTAAAATTGCATACATCACCCAAGTTTTGCTGCACTTAAGCCTTTCAGTTAATTTTTGGTTTAGAATGATGTCAAGCAATAGTCATCTTCCTTTGGTTGATTATCCTGATGTTTTGTTTCTTCTTTTCTTTTGTACTTTGTGGAATTTCTTTCCTCTCTGTTAGGCTTTTTTGCAGTTAGTATTGATATTGATTTATTCTACTGAATCAGCTTCCGCAGTTCTGGACCCTCGGCTGACTCTTTTCAATTTCTATTTTCATAACTTAGCTGCATTCACACAATGGATACTTGATGTGTGCAATGGCACAACCGCACAATACCTATGGACACAACAGAAGGAGAGGCAAGTCCCTCTTATATTTGTACACTCTCAGACATGGTTTTGTTGCCTATTGGTACTATAGTTGATGCTATCTCGGAAGGCTTCACAGAAATAACATCTATATTTAACTTATGAATAAAACTTCACAGCATTTATGTTTTGGAGCTGAATTGATCTAAGATGGGATTGCACACATGGATGGCCTTCATGTTCTTCAGATAATGCCTTTATTTGAGCCAGAAACAAAGCTCAACCATTTGTGAAGCAAAAGTGATTTTTGTGCGTATCCACAAAACAGAGCCCACGAGATGATCCGTCGAGAAGTCAGTCCTGTATTCTCGGAATAAATTCTAGGCTATCGATAATTGTCAATTTTCTATCCAGTTTTTGTTGTGTTGATGGCTGATCTAGATCTAAGTTAGGAGAAACATAATATTTTATATTGGTGGGCATGGGCACACTACCCTTGCCTGAACAGTATCTAGAAGATATTGTTCTATCCCTCGAGTGAAAATAAGCTCGAAGAAGTAAAAAACAATTGTTAGCACATAATGCTGCGAAAACTCCGAATATTGTCGTAAATATAGCTTCTAGAGTTGAACGAACTTGCTCTAAAGCGTCGAGATGCAAAAGGAGGTGACTGGCAAGCGGCGGAGAAGAGAGTGACTCGATAAACATGTATTTTATCATGTGCCGATATGACCGTTATAAAAAAACAACTCCAATGCATTGTACTTTCATCTAGTATCCTTAACGATGCAGTTTGATCAGTTGCACGGGGATTGGGTGATCCAAAAAATACATGGAGTACTAGATAAGCAAGGCAGCGGTTAGGCGACGTCCGGTGGAGAAGATGGCCAACAAAGAGTTATGGAGACAGTTTACTTGGCGCCAATTGGCAGGCCCCCCCCATCCGAGGGGATCCGACAGTGAAGACGGCTGATATTTCTCATTCGCTTCCTGACAACTACTCTCTCCGTTCTAAATTATAAGTTGTTATATATATTTCAATATGGAAAAAAAATTGGTGAATCTACACAGTGAAACACATTTATATACATCTAAAATCAGATAAAACCAAAAACATGTTATATGTCAGAACAAAATGTTATATGTCAGAACAAATTTAGTACATTCCAACAAAGAAAACCAAAAACAAACCTAATAAAAGGTGAAGGGGGAAATTAAAATTAAAATTAAAATACGAAATAAGGCGGTGCATGCACCGGGGAAGATTGAAATCTCGCACAAACACTGGCAGCGGCTACCCGCTCCGAGGACCCGCCCCATATTTCTGAAATGAGATTTTATATATCCTGGATAAAAAAGAAAGGAAACAATATTAATTTCTAGGCCAACTATTTCCTTGGTGTGTCGCAACCGAGCACGATGCGAGGAAGCAGCGGGTCCGAGGCGGGGTGGGGAGAGCGAGGAGATGAAAATGATGATGCATGAGGAAGCGCGCCGCCGACAACCTCTTCTTCCAGACGACGACGACCCCGTGGTCCGGACGCCTATTACATCTCTGTCCAGACAGCGATGCCTCAGTCACATTCTAGGGTTTTAAAATCGGGTATACGGAGGATTGGGGAGGTATTGGCGTGTGAGGAAGGGCTTAGCCGGGACGAGAGGTGGAGGAGTGCGGCGATGGTGTTGCGGCCACGCCCACCGGCGGAGAATCAGGTAGGGCATATACGTACGAATCCACCGCGACCGATCAACGCTTGTGATGGACATGGAGGTCTTCGTATTGGGTTACGTAGCAGAATTTAAAAATTTCCGACCTACGTAACGTCCAGGATCAACTATGTAGATACAGGAGAGGATAGTACAGTCGTCACCAACAACGAGTTGCGGAAGAGTTGTCGGTGACGATGTCGATGTCGATGTCGATGACGTTGTCGATGACGATGACGCCGACGTAGATGATGAAGCTTGTTGAAGATTCTCACGGTCAAGCCTGACGGTGAGAATATCGCCGTTCCTTCGTATGCCTTCTTGATCCAAACGAGTGAGGGTCAAACGTCTATGACGCGTCACCCCTCTGAGAGCTCGCACACGTACGTCCATCAAGATCCAGCAGCGCTTCGCCGTGCCAGGATTAAGTGCTACTGGTATGCGTATGGTGGAGAGAGCCCCAACACATGAGAGAGAGGGAGAGAGATTAGATCTAGACCTTGGGAGCCTCCGAGGAGAAATCTCAAGTCTATTGTGTGTCTCCAAAAGAGGAGGGGGTGGGGTTTATAAAGAAGTCCCAAGGGGTGAACAAAAAGAGATACATGCTCGTTTGCCCGGAGCTGGAGTTTTCAATCGTTTTTCCCCTAGCGTAAAACCTAGGGTTTGGTGTCCTCCGACGGCGGCGGCTGTCGAGAGTTTTTCGAGTCTGCCCGATCGCTCCAGGCTTCTCCAAGGAGTCATGGCAGGCGAGGGGGGAGAGGCAAGTGGTACCAGCAAGGATCCAGTAGAGGAGCTGTTGGGTCGGCTAAACCTGGAGGAAGAAGAAGACACGGGATTCGTTTGGGAAGAAGAAGTTCAAGAGCCGCTTGTTACCAAGTGGCTAGCAATTGCAAAGGTACATACAGAGAGAGGGTTTAGCCCTAGTGCTCTCTATGCTGACATGCGATCAGCGTGGAACCCAGCCAAGGAGGTGATCTGGCGCAAAATCGAGAATAATTTGTTTACGGTTCAGTTTGCTTGCTTAGGAGATTGGAACAGGGCAATGTTTTTTGGGCCGTGGCTGTTCAGGAATCAGGCAGTAATAATGGAGGAATATGATGGATTTGTAAACCCTAAATCGGTGGTTTTGGACAAGATTAGGGTTTGGGCGCGGATACTAAAACTCCCTGATAATTTTCTAAAGGATCCGATAATCCGTGGGATGTGTAGATCCGTGGGAGATGTGGAGGAGGTTCAGATCAAGCTGCCTGCTGATTTTGTGGGCGAATTTGTTCGGATCAGAGTGAAGATCAATGTACACAAAAAGCTTTCGCGGTTTGTCTCTATGACGAAGGACCGTAAAAAGGAGTGGTACCAAGTTCAGTTTGAGAAGCTGCCAACGTTCTGTGGTGTGTGTGGTCTTATGGGTCATTGGTATGAGGAGTGTGGGGATGGTGTTCATGATGTTTCAAAGCTTCAATGGGGCGGATTTATACTGGTAGGTGGTGGTCGAGGTTCTGGCCGTGGTCGTGGAAGTGACCGCAACAATGGTGCTGGAAGGGCGCTGTTCATGGGGAGAGGCCGGGGATGGTCTGCAAATTCTGTTGTTGATTTAAACAAGGATAAGCAGGGGGGTTATACTACAGAGCTAGCTCTGCCGAGTATTGGTGACACTCATATGCAGGATCGGGATGGTCTAAACAGGAAGAGGCTGAACGATGATGAGAAAGTTGAGACTAATGCTTTGGCTCTTGTACCTAAAGGGGCTCGGTCAGTTCATGCGGATGGGCATCGTGATGGTGGTTCGCAGGAGCCAAGTCCAGCTGAGATTATAAGTGACGTGCAGGTCCAGAAACGATCGCGTATTGCTGAAGATGACAACAACAAAACTATATCGGCGACCTCCGATAAGGAGGTTGACCGGGCGCATTGAGGATCCTAAGTTGGAACTGCCGTGGCCTCAAAAAGGCTGCGGCAATCAGGGCTCTTCTGGATGTGATTAACCGAAGAAGCCCTGATGTTTTGTTTCTGTTGGAAACGCATTTGGATAGGTTTCCGGCAGAGATGTTGAGAAGAAAGGTGCGTATGGATTTTAAGGAGGTGGTGTGTAGTGATGGTCGAAGTGGGGGTCTTTTAGTTTTTTGGAAGAAAGAAGTGGTGTTGACTATGATGGATAGCACGCCTAATTTTATTGACATGGTGATTGGTGTTGGACAAGAGAATATTTGGAGGCTAACTGGTATGTATGGTGAGCCGAGATGGGAGGATAAATATCTCACTTGGCAAAGATTGAGAGATCTGAGCCAGATCAGTACTATGCCTTGGTTAGTATTGGGTGATTTAAATGATATATTATACCCTTTTGAGAAAGAGGGGGGCAGGCCTAGAAGGGCTCAGTGTATGCAAGCGTTCCGTGATGCTATTGATGATTGTAATCTTTCGGATGTTGGGTATATTGGTGATAAATTCACATGGCATAGAGGTGATATTAGAGAACGTTTGGATAGGGGGCTGGCAAATGATGCTTGGCGATTGAAATTTCCTAACTCGAGTTTGCTTCACCTAGACTATTATAGATCAGATCATAGACCCATTCTGATGTGTGTGGACGAACAGGTGGAGGCCCAAATTCAGGGGCCGTCAATTCTGCGTTTTGAGGCTCGGTGGCTGAAGGAGAAGTCTTTTTTGAATATTGTTGAAGGTGCTTGGGAGCTCTCAGGCCCATTGGTTCATAATAATTCTCTAGCGGGAAGATTAGCGCACGTACATGATCATTTGCATAAGTGGGATAAAACTATTTTGAAGCGGACAAAGAATAACCTAAGGCACACTCAGCGTCAATTGGAGAATGTGGTGAGGGATTCTTTGACTGCGGAAAATATTGCGCGTCAAAAGGAATTATCTCAGGAAATTGAAAAGCTATTGGAATTGGAGGAAATTCATTGGGCACAACATAGTCGGATTAACTGGCTTCAGTTCGGGGACAAGAATACGTCTTATTTTCATAATTTCGCTTCTTTTAGGAGGCAGCGAAACCGAATTAAGAAGTTAAAGAATGCTGATGGTGGTTGGGTGGAAGGAGCTGCCTACCTTAATCCTCTTATTTCAGATTATTTTGTAGGTCTGTTTACTACAGAAGTTGATGAACCGGATCCAGAGTTGATTGCAAAGGTTAGGCCTAAGGTTACTGTAGATATGAATGAGGCTTTGATGAAACCATATTCAGCGGAGGAGGTAAAGAAAGCCTTATTTTCAATTGGGGATACAAAAGCGCCTGGTACAGATGGTCTTCATGCTTTGTTCTTTAAAAAGTGTTGGCATATTATTGGTGATCTTCTTACTTCTGAAGTTCTGGGGGCAATTAATAACAAGGTAATACCAGAGGGATGGAATGACACGGCTATTGTTCTAGTCTCAAAAGTTGAATTGCCGGAAACAATATCGCATTATAGACCTATCAGTTTATGTAATGTTTTGTACAAGGTAATATCTCAGATGATTGCGCTGAGACTAAAGGTAATTCTGGATGACATTATATCACCGGTTCAGAGCGCATTTGTTCCTGGTAGACTTATTACTGATAATATTCTTATTGCATATGAGAGCATGCATAAGATTAAAAATAAGAAGACAGGAAAGGAGGGTTTATGTGCGGTGAAATTAGATATGCATAAGGCTTATGATCGTGTGGAGTGGATTTTTCTAAGGAAGATGATGATTCGGCTGGGTTTTCATTCGGAGTTTGTGGAGTTGATGATGGCTTGTGTGAGCTCCATTAAGTATAAGGTGAGATTAAATGATCAGGAAACTGATTATTTTGTGCCTACTAGGGGTCTCCGGCAGGGAGATCCGTATCCCCATATTTGTTCATTTTGTGTGCAGAAGGTTTATCAAGTTCTTTGGCTCATTCAGAGGAGGTTCGTGGCATTGAGGGTCTTAGGGTGTGCAGAAATGCGCCATCAGTTTCTCATTTATTATTTGCTGATGATTCCCTAATACTTATGAAAGCTGATAGTATTAATGCAACCTCATTGAGGAAAGTTCTTGATGATTATTGTGCAAGCGACAAATGATAAGTGAATCAAAGTGTAGTATTTTTTCAGTCCTAATGTTGCTGTTGATGTGAAGGCACATGTATGCACTGAGCTGAATATTATGACTGAGGCTATTTCTGAGAAATATTTAGGATTGCCAAGTATGATTGGGCTGGATAAGAGTGATAGTTTTGTTTATCTCTTGGAAAGAATTATTCAGAGGCTGCAGGTATGGAAGGAGAAATTTTTATCAATGGGTGGAAAAGAAATTTTGTTGAAAGCAATTATTCAATCAATACCGGTGTTTGCTATGGGAGTTTTTAAATTGCCGAAATCGCTTTGCAAGGATATTAATGATGCTATGTCAGGGTTTTGGTGGGGAGATGCGGAGGATCAAAAGAAGCTTCACTGGTTTGCTTGGTGGAGGATGTGTGTCCCGAAGAAGATGGGTGGAATGGGTTTTCGTGATCTCCACTGTTTTAACTTAGCAATGTTAGCTAAACAGGTTTGGCGGCTTATTAATAGACCCAACTCTATTTGTGCTCAGATTTTGAGGGCAAAATATTATCCTGATGGTAATTTACTGAAGGCTGGACCGAAGAAGGGATCATCGTTTGCTTGGCAAAGTATTGTTGCTGGTTTACAAACTTTTAAGCGTGGTCATATATGGAGAGTGGGTTCTGGTGTTAATATCAATATTTGGGAGGACCATTGGATTCCAAAGAGTTTTACACGAAAGGTATATACAATGAGAGGGCAAAGTCTGTTGCGCACTGTAGATGATCTAATTAACCCAGTTATAGGGCAATGGGATGAGATTCTATTAAGAGATAATTTTCGGCCAATTGATGTTGAAAGGATTCTTATGATTCCTCTTAGTGAACATCTTACTGATGATTTTGTGGCATGGAATAAGACTAAATCTTTTACGTTTTCGGTGCGGTCAGCTTACTACATCGAATGGGAGCATCAATTTGGGGGTCGGACTAGGACAAATGATGGACAAGGTTCGGCTGCAGTTAATCCGGTTTGGGGAAAGCTGTGGGATTTACAAGTTCCGAATAAGATTAAAAAAATTATTTGGAGAGCTTTACATGGTGTGGTGCCGGGTAGATCAATTCTTGCTTCTAGGCATATAAAAGTTTCACCGCAATGCCCAGTTTGCCAGGAAGGTCCGGAAGATATTCGTCATCTATTATTTGATTGCCTGCGTGCTCGTGAAGTGTGGGCTGCTTTGGGTCTTCGGGATTTTATTGATGATCATATGACTGGGGAGTTTTCAGGTTCTTCGGTGTTGGAGGATTTAATTTGCAGGCCAAAACAAAACAATCCCGTGTTAGGTTTGCTGCACCTGCGGGAATCTGTGGTGGTAGCCTGTTGGTATATTTGGTGGCAAAGAAGAGAATCAGTGAAGGGCGAAAAGGTGGCAGACCCAACTCGTACAGCGTTTGCTATTAGTGCTTTAACTGCAAATTTTATTCCTGCGGCGTCTTCTAAGGTTATGGTAAAAGATGTTATGTGGTCAAAGCCAGCAAGGGGTGATTTAAAACTGAATATTGATGCCTCTTACCATCCGAATGGTTCTGGAGATGTTGGTATGGTGCTTCGTGATTTTAAAGGTGATGCAATTGCTGGTTATGCTTGTGGGATAAATCGGCTGTTAAATGCATCAATGGCTGAAGCTAGGGCGCTTTTGGAAGGATTGAAATTCCTCGAGAGGATGGGTGTGTCCAAGATAACAATTGAATCTGACTCCTTGGAATTAGTTCAAGCATGTAATGCTGTCATTGAAGTTTGGAGTCCGGTTTCTGCTATATTGGCTGAGTGTTTCATGATGGCGCATAGCTTGGACTCAGTTGCTTTTGTCCATTGCCCAAGACAAGTGAATCAAGTGGCGCATGAGATGGCAAAGTTTTCTTTTAGTTCGAATTCTGTGTTAGCTAGGATGGTGTTCCCCCTGGGTTTATTCTTCCATTTGTAATCAACGATGTAACTGTGCTAAACGTTTAAAAGCGGCAAGTTTCAGACGCGCTCTTTTCCTTACCAGGGTACCTAAGGGGACTGGAAGGTTTTTAATGAGGCGGCTTGCTGACTTAATATATTGGGTTTAAAATTTCAAAAAAAAAAAAAGAAGTCCCAAGGGGTAGGGTTGCTTGGACAAGGGGAAAGTTTTCCTAGTCCAACTCAACTTGGACAAGGGGAAACTTCCCCTTGCCCAATTCGGCTAGGAAGGTGGAGTTGGGTCCCCTCCCCACCGCCTCCCCTTGGCCGCTTGCCTTGTGGGGCCCGCCGGCCACACCGACCTCGGGTGGGGCCCACCTGGCCACCGACCTCGGACATGGGGCCCGCCTGGCCACCGACTCGGACGAGGGGCCCGCCTCGGCCACCGACCTCGGGTGGGTGGGGCCCACCCGGGCCGGCCATGTCTCGGCCTCCGTCGTCGACTCGCCCTCCTCGTGGGCCGAAGCCCACTCAGGCTCGGCCGGCCGACTCGGCCTGCCACCTTGCGGTGGTGCGGCTGCCATGTGGGCCCATGCGGCCCATGTGGCAGCCACCTTTTACTGGCCTTAATAATTTCCTATTAATTAAATAAATTAATATTTAATCAATAAATATTTTGTCTAATTAATTCCAGAATTAATTACTTATCATACAAACATATTTATATGATCCGAGACACCTAGTGTCTGCCGACAGAATATACTTGGACAATTATTTCCTTTCTTATAAACCTCTTTCTTTATGATCTAATTCTCCGAATGTAATTCTATCACGCCGGAAACCATCCCAGATGATACAACCTCTCTACTCCGGACCACTACGAATACAGCAGACCTTGACGCCTTAAGTGTGTGACCCCTACAGGTTCGATAACGTGTAACTATAATTGGAAATGCTTATCCAATCACTTGCCAGTGTCAGAACCTGGACGTTCTGTATAGCTGCTACCGTTATGCGAAGACACTCTTTTGAACCTGCTTGATTAACATGT
Organism: Poa pratensis; assembly: GCA_947311845.1. Classification (NCBI taxonomy): domain Eukaryota; kingdom Viridiplantae; phylum Streptophyta; class Magnoliopsida; order Poales; family Poaceae; genus Poa; species Poa pratensis. The sequence continues at coordinate 123,354,989 of CAMZMU010000074.1, read as the reverse complement.
TTATCCTATCACCATCACGATACTCATCAAATACCCAAGGCGAGATATATGACATTACCATAAATGATAGCTTTCATTTACTATGTCACCTTATCCTTGTTACCGGTATGATGCCTTTACTCTTTAACTCATGTTTAAGTATCCCATGATATTTGCATATCATTACCTTGTCTGCGCAGACTTGTCAATGGACACTTTCACACTAGAGCGGATCCTGGTTGTATCTCTCTATTACTTTAGAGGTGTGATTCCCAGTCTTGAACTACTATGGTTATAGTATACCTTTGAGGTTACCCAATCATAGCCTTTTTGATTACCCTGTTACGGCCGTAATGATTGACTATGTCAAAGCTTCCTCTCCAATACACATAACCATACATTCTCATGGTCTAAGGAATAAGCAAGCAACCAAACCTAGACTATACTATTTATACGAAACTTGATCTCGTAGTATATCATATATTTGGGTCTTCCCAGTCATATTGTTAACTTAACAATATGCTCCCATTAATAATGACAAGAGCACTTGTCCATGGCTGGAAAACATCGCCATCCAGTATTAACGAGTTCGTCCAAGAGACAGGACAAAGGGTAAATGGGTTTGATTATATCCTTACACGTGCGTATGTGTTTCCCTATAAATCTCACATTTATAGACCATAGCAGTTATAGCATAAAGATATAATACATTAATCATGAAACATATATATTTATTGTCTCTTAGGGCATATATCCAACAGTCTCCCACTTGCACTAGATACAATAATCTATATATTAAACCTTCTTTAAGACCGATGTTAAACCGGTGAGGTTCAAACTTCAAGCGTGGAAGAGCTTTTGTCATAGGATCGGCTACATTGTCAATCGTATGAACTCTACGTATTGCAAGTGTCCTTTTGCCACATGATCTCTGATGAGGTGATCCTTGCGTTCAATGTGCTTGGCTTTGCTGTGAGACCTCGGATCCTTCGCCAGAGCAACGGCACTACTGTTGTCACAGTAGAGCTCGATTGGATCTGCCGCTGAAGGAACCACTCCTAGTTCAGTAATGAACTTCTTTATCCAATAGCTGTCCTTGACTGCTTCAGACGCCGCCACATATTCCGCCTCCATTGTAGAGTCTGCCACCGTGCCTTGCTTGGAGCTTCTCCAGCTTACCGCACCGCCGTTGAGAACGAACACGTAACCTGATTGTGCTTTGGAATCGTCTGGGTCAGACTGAAATCCTGAGTCAGTGTACCCACGTACTCTGAGCTCCTCATCTCCTCCATAGACTAGGAACATGTCCTTAGTTCTCCTGAGGTATTTCAGAATGGTTTTAACTGCTGCCCAATGGGCCATACCATAATCAGATTGAAATCTGCTGGTAACACTTAGGGCATATGACACGTCGGGACGTGTGCATGTCATTGCGTACATTATAGAACCTATTGCCGAAGCATAAGGTTTGTCCGCCATTTCCTTTCGCTCATCAGCTGTACTAGGACACTGATTCTTGCTTAAGGTAATTCCAGGCACCATCGGAACGATGCCTTTCTGGAATCGGCCATGTCGAATCTCTTCAACACCTTATCTATATATGTACTTTGGCTCAAACCTATTAGGCGTCTTTCTCTATCGCGATAGATCTTGATGCCTAATATATATGCAGCCTCTCCTAAGTCCTTCATCGCAAAACTCTTTTCCAATGAAGCCTTAACTTCCCCAAGAAACATCTTATCATTACCAAGTAATAATATATCATCACATAGAGAATTAGAAACACAATTGAGCTCCCACTTTCTTTCTTGTAAACACAAGTTTCTTCGAAATTTTGAACGAAGCCAAAACCTTTGACTACTTCATCAAATCGAATATTCCAACTCCGTGAAGCTTGCTTGAGACCATAAATGGACCTCTTTAGCTTGCACACCATGTTAGCTTTCTTTGGATCGACAAAACCTTCGGGTTGTACCATGTACACATCCTCAGTTAGATTTCCATTAAGGAAAGCTGTTTTGACATCCATCTGCCAGATTTCATAATCATAATAGGCAGCTATAGCTAACATTATCCTTACAGACTTAAGCATTGCTACGGGAGAGAATGTCTCCTCATAGTCTACACCTTGAATTTGTCGAAAACCCTTTGCGACAAGGCGTGCTTTATGAACGGTAACATTACCGTCCGCATCTGTCTTCTTCTTGAAGATCCATTTACAATCTATTGGTCTAACTTCCTCAGGAAGTTCACCAAATCCCAGACTTGATTGTCATACATGGATTTCATTTCAGAATTCATGGCATCTTGCCATTTGTTGGAATCTTTATCATTCATCGCTTCTTTATAACATGCAGGTTCATCCTCTTCGAGAAGAAGAACTTCGTCCATGACGAAAACTTCTTTCTCGACACCCTCTAGTAAGAAAACTTCGTTCTCGAAAAACCTAGGTTGTTCGCGAACTCGGCTTCCTTTCCTTACTTGAGGAATCTGCCTGACTGGAGTTTCCTCTTCCTCGGAGGAGGATTTGGAGTCTCCGTATCAGTGGCTGAGTCTCCGACCGGAATTTCTTCCGATGCGTTAACTCTGACTATCTCGTCGGTAGATTGTAAAATCTCCTCGAGACTTACCGTCCTCCCACTGACTTCTCTTGAAAGAAAATCTTTCTCAAGAAATACGCCGTTCCGGGCAACGAAAATCTTGCCCTCGACCTTGTTATAAAAAGTGTATCCAATGGTATTTTTGGGATACCCTATGAAAACACATTTGTCAGACCTTGGCTCAAGTTTTGTGGCTGCAATCGTTTAACATAAACATCGCATCCCCAAACCTTGAGGTGACTTATGCTGGGTGGTTTACCCATCCAACTTCATAAGGCGTGGTCTTGACAGATTTGGATGATGATCTATTTAAAGTGTAAGCTGCTGTTTCTAGTGCATAACCCCAAAAGGATAGTGGTAAATCAGATAGTGCCAACATAGACCTAACCGAATCCATAAGAGTTCGATTACGTCTTTCTGAAACTCCGTTCCTTTGCGGTGTTCCAGGTGGCGTGACTGTGGTACAATTCCACAGTCCTTCATGTGTTGACTGAATTCATGACTAAGATATTCTCCACCACGATCAGATCGCAGGTACTTTATCTTCCTGTCATGTTTATTCTCTACTTCATTCTGAAACTCCTTGAATTTCTCAAAGGTTTCCGACTTTTGCTTCATTAAGTAAATATAGCCATATCTACTTAAATCATCAGTAAATGTCACAAAGTAAAGATATCCACCGCGCGCCGAAATGTTCAGAGGTCCCACACATCCGTGTGTATGATCTCGATCAATTCGGTCGCCCGTTCGACTACCCCGCCGAACGGCGTCCTGGCCATTTTTCCCATCAGGCAAGCCTCACACTGATCAAATGAATCCTCATCAAATGATTGCAACAACCCATCCGAAAATAGTTGTTTCATACGGCTTTTCCCGATGTGCCCAAGACGACAGTGCCAAGTGTAAGTATCATCTTTCACTAATTTCAGTCTCTTTGCATCAATGTGTAATGTGTCTTCTATCCTTCCAAGATTCAATACAAACAGACCATCCACCAAGGGGCTGATCCGTAAAATACATTCTTATAATAAATCGAACATCCATTGTTCTCAGAATTAAAAGAATATCCGTCACGTAAAAGTCGTGACCCTGAAATGATGTTCTTGCTCAATGTGGGTACATAGTAGCAATTACTCATTTCCAACATGAATCCTGAAGGTAAATGAAGGCTCATGGTACCGATGGAACGAACGCTAACTTGCATTCCGTTTCCAACCCTCATGCACACTTCTCCTGGATTTAACCTCCTCACATCTTTTAAACCACTCGTCGTGTTGCAAATGTGTGCAACAGACCCGGTGTCAAAGATCCAAGAATCACTGTGAGGTCCGGTTAAATACACATCCAACACACTGATGACTTTGGGATTTCCAATCCCTAAACCTTCCACTATATTGAGATCTCCTTCCTCCATATCTTGTGATGCCTTGTTGGATGAACCAACCCTTTTGCAGTTTTTAATCTTAGCTTCCGCTATGATTAATTTCCTTGTAAGCTCATCCATGCTTATGTTACTACCAATCAAATTTGAATTTTGAATGTACCCGCCATAATGCGGTGGTAGTGACATAGCAATACTGTACGACTCGCTTGGGCATGCATTGGAAAACCTAGATCTTCCAACATTTGATTAAGATTAATCATCCTTGCCAAGTGATCGATGAGCGAACCCTTTATGTCTAACTTACAACTGAAGAGCTGTCTTGTAATTGCATAACATGCAACTTTGACTCTCTCCTGGAATAAACTATGCAGCTCTGTGAGCACATCATATGCACTCGCCTTCCCAAAGCGAGTATGCAATTGTTTATCCATATAAGTTAACATTAATTCCCTTACTGCCTTTTCATCACGAACATAATTGCCATTCCATGACAATTCAGAGGAAGGTGCATCTAGAACATATAACTTTCTATTTTCTCTAAGTCTACTTCTAAGGGCGCAGATCCAATCTACAAAGTTCTTACCATTAACAGTTAAAGTTTCCATTTTACAAAGCAGGTTAATGTCGACAGGCTTTAATCTACAATGATAGCAAATTCCTTTTAGACCCCTTTTTCATGATTAATTTGCACGAGTTAAAATGATATGATTTAACTATGGTGTGCTCCCACTGAAACTGATATTCCTCATGATCAGTTAAACAGTGACTCGGAATCCGCAATCCTCAATAGTGAGAAGCATGGATACATGTCATCCACTATGACGAGAGGGTAGGCCAACTTGCCAATCACTTCCTGCCGTGATTTCCGTTCATCTTTCGATGTAGTGCTCCGAACTCATAACTAGTTATGCCTGGACGTCAAGACAACCAACCGTTCATGCTGCTAGGACGGTCCGTGCCCGCCTCCCGAACCCTTGGCACACATTACTCCTGGATACAGGTCGCACGGTGACAAGCATCCGGTTTGACGGTGCCACAGTTGGATGAGCACGATCTCCTTGATATTTTCTTGAGGAATCACCCTAATAATCACGACTACTGCGCAATCAAAGAGAGTGCAATAATAAAGAGAAATAAACTTTCACAATTAAGTGATGTAGTATAGTCCTCTTCGTCTTCCATGTGGATGTAAGAACTCCTTCCTTGTTCCACTCCTTGTCGTCGAGGTCTACGACGCTACCTTCATGTCCGTCTCCTATTTCTAAGAAACGAAATAACATGTGGCACGCAGGCCCTAGATAGCAATCATGTGGTTTCCACCCATCATGCTTCTTCTAAATCCAACACGCAGGTTGGAATTACATATGATGGTATTTCATACAACAATTGAATAAAATTAAAGGACTATACCACATCACATCACATGCCTGCAAAAACAAGTTAGACGTCCTCTAACCTTTGTGTTTGCAATTTTTACGAGGCTTTGGGATTTACCGTGTAAAACCGTTACTGCCTACGTAAGGTAACCAAGCATGGTTAATCACGATGCTAGATTGACATTGCGGGGTGAAGGCCCAACGTTAAAACGTTGCAGCTCCCTTCCAAACTTCACTGGTGCGCGTGACCCCCGTGTGGACCTAGTCCACATGCCCTTTCCACTACCAAGTCAACGAGACCAACTATAGAAAGACCCGGAGCTACTGAAGCACTTCGTTGGCGCCAACAAGCATACTAGGAGCAGCCGGAAGGTCCGCGGATTGCCAGAAGTCCGTAAAATCAAACTATGCCGTCGGAAACCATCCTTAAGTAGTTTATTGGGAAGCATACATAAATAACCTGAATGTCAGAAGAGTTCTGACATACCCACACAAACTTATGCGGTGCCCGCACAGACTTATGTGCTCTAGTACGTACCTGTACCTACGCATAGATCGCTCTGATACCACTATTGGGTTACGTAGCAGAATTTAAAATTTTCCGACCTACGTAACGTCCAGGATCAACTATGTAGATACAGGAGAGGATAGTACTGTCGTTACCAACAACGAGTTGCGGAAGAGTTGTCGGTGACGATGTCGATGTCGATGACGTTGTCGATGACGATGACGCCGACGTAGTTGATGAAGCTTGATGAAGATTCTCACGGTCAAGCCTGACGGTGAGAATATCGCCGTTCCTTCGTATGCCTTCTTGATCCAAACGAGTGAGGGTCAAACGTCTATGACGCGTCACCCCTCTGAGAGCTCGCACACGTACGTCCGTCAAGATCCAGCAGCGCTTCGCCGTGCCAGGATTAAGTGCTACTGGTATGCGTATGGTGGAGAGAGCCCCAACACATGGGAGAGAGGAGAGAGATTAGATCTAGACCTTGGGAGCCTCCGAGGAGAAATCTCAAGTCTATTGTGTGTCTCCAAAAGAGGAGGGGTGGGGTTTATAAAGAAGTCCCAAGGGGTAGGGTTGCTTGGACAAGGGGAAAGTTTTCCTAGTCCAACTCAACTTGGACAAGGGGAAACTTCCCCTTGCCCAATTCGGCTAGGAAGGTGGAGTTGGGGTTCGCCGGCCACACCGACCTCGGGTGGGGCCCACCTGGCCACCGACCTCGGACGTGGGGCCCGCCTGGCCACAGACTCGGGCGTGGGGCCCGCCTCGGCCACCGACCTCGGTGGGTGGGGCCCACTGGTACGTCCAAAACGTATCTACTTTCCCGAACACTTTTGCTGTTGTTTTACCTCTAATTTGTGTGTTTTGAATATAACTAACACGGACTAACGCTGTTTTCAGCAGAATTGCCCTGGTGTCTTGTTTTTGTGCAAAAAGTCAACTTTCGAGAAAATCCGTGGAAATAATTGCAAAGCCCCTATTTTACCAAGAAACCCACGGAGCCAGAAGAGGAGACGGAGGGGGGTAGCGAGCCGCCCTCCCCACATGGCGGCGCGGTGGGCCCTGGGCCGCGCCACCCTATGGGGACGCCCCGAGTCCCCCTCTGGAGTACTTAACCCCCTTGACCTAAAAACGACGGGAGGTTCGACCATATTTCCAGAAAACCTCCAGAGCGCCGCCGCCAACGAAAACCCTATTTCGGGACCAGAAACTTCGTTCTGGCACTTTGCCGAGACGGGGAATTGGAGGAGATCATCGCCATCATCATCATCGACGCCTCTCCATCGACCATCCATGATTCCCCCATCCATGTGTGAGTAACTCCCGTTGTAGGCTGAAGGGGATGGAAAGGATTGGATGAGATCATTCATGTAATAGCTATAAGATTGTTAGGGCATGATGCCTAGTATCTGTTGTTAGTACTTTATGACATTGTTGCAACTTGTTATGCTTAATGCTTGTCACTAGGGCCCGAGTGCCATGATTTCAGATCTGAACATGTTATTGATTCATGATGATATTCATTGTTTTAAGATCTTACCTGCAAGTTGTATACACATATTGTTGTCCAGAACCCGAGGCCCCAAAGTGACAGAAATTGGGACAACCGGAGGGGATGGCTGTGATGTGACGATCACATGTGTTCACGGAGTGTTAATGCTTTGCTCCGGTACTCTATTAAAAGGAGTACCTTAATTACCAGTAGATTCCCTTGAGGCCCCGCTGCAAACGGGCTGGTAGGACAGAAGATGTTGTGCAAGTTTCTCATTGTGAGCACGTACGACTAAATATGGAACACATGCCTATGGTTACTTAGTACTTGGATACCGTATTATTATTTATCTGCAAATGCCTTGTCTTGATTATTACATGAATTATCTTATCCATGCAGCGCCCGTTCATCCATCCCTATGCCTACAGTATTTTAATCCTATTGTCTACTATAATCACACTGCTGCTATTATTTCACTACTGCTACTGCTAAAAACTGTTGCTACTGATAATCTGTGTCGAGCAAGTCTATTTCCAGGTGCAGCTGAATTGACAACTCCGCTGTTAAGGCTTATAAATATTCTTTGGCTCCCCTTGTGTCGAATCAATAAATTTGGGTTTTACTTCCCTCGAAGACTGTTGCGATCCCCTATACTTGTGGGTCATCAAGACTATTTTCTGGCGCCGTCCCCGGGGAGCATAGCTTTATTTGTAAGCTCACCTGATATTGATATCGTTCGCTGCAATTACTTCATCATGGGTAAAGCTCCTATTGAGAAGGTCCGTGTGTTGTCATCCACTACAAGGAAAGGTACGACTCTTAGTACCGCCGCTGCTCTTGATTCACCATCTGTGATGAGTCAACTTGTTACACCACCACAAGCTTCACGCACTGTTACTTCTGCTGAATCTGAAAATGCTTCTGATTATTTTGATGATGCTTCTACTGTTCTTGATGAAAGTGGTTCTTTAGGTCCTTTTTAGATGCTACAATTGCTAGGTCTAAACAAATTGAAAATGCTGAAACACCTAATGGAAGTCCCACTACACCTGTTGATTCACCTGAGTTGAGGGAACACTTGTGATGATCTTGATGAAACTTATGTGGAACTTGATGATGATTTATTGATAAATGTAATGCTACTAGTGGTGCAAGTGATATTAAAAATCTTCTTGCAAAACATGCAGTTAGATATAAACTGTCTCCTGATCCTAAATTTGCCACATCTCCATAAACATTAAAGATAAGGATTATGATTTCTCTCTTGATTTATCTCATATATCTATTGTTGAGAAAGCACCTTTTCGTGGTACTGAAAAAGAAAGTGCGTGGAGCACATGAATGAGCTCTCTACTTTGAGTAGCTTGTTTTCTGATGATATCAAGAAGCGTAGTTACTTTGTTGCTAAAAAATTTCCTTTCTCATTAAAGGATGATGCTAAAACTTGGTATAATAATTTGCCTCCTGATTCTATTGATAGTCCTACTGGTTTGCTTAATGTTTTCTTTCAGAAATATTTTCCTGCTAGTGCTCAACATGTTGCTTTGCAGAAAATTATAATTTTGATCAGGATGATGGAGAGAAATGCCTGAAGCTTGGGCAAGGTTTTGCTCTCTGATTAGGGCTCGGCCTGGCATGATTTGGAAAAGCATGACCTTCTTGATATATTTTATAGTGGACTAACCATTGAATCTAGGGCATACCTGGATAGTTGTGCTGGTTGTGTTTTCAGGAAAAGAACTCCAGACGAAGCTGAAGAATTAATGGCTAAAATAAGCCAAAATCATGATGATTGGACTACACCTGAACCGACTCCAACACCAATATTGAAGAAGAGGGGTATGATTGAATTAAATGATGAAGAGATGAGGGAAGCCAAGAAATCTCTTAAAGAGAAGGGTATTAAATCTGAAGATGTGAAGAATCTACCACCTATAGAAGATTTATGTAAGCCAATTCCCCATTCATCTACAATTGAGGTACACTCTCTTCAACGCTTTAATGAGGGAGATATTCCTTACTCTAAACCTCCTGATCAATGCTTAGATGAATTTGATAATTATGTTGTTAAGCAAGATAACTTTAATATGAGAGTGGAGAATCATTTAATGGAAAATTCTCAAGCTATTAGTAAATTGCATGATATTGTGGAGAGAACCTCCAATGATGTTAAGATGCTTATTAAACATTTTCATATGGTTCAAACTCAAATTGATCAACTCACTAAAGTGCAAAATGACATGTTAGTTAATACTTCTAAAGAAAAAGAGAAACATGCTTATGAAGTAACAACTAGAGGTGGTGTTTCCACTCAGGATCCTTTATATCCTGAGGGGCATCCCAAAAGAGTTGAACAAGATTCTCAACGAACTAAAGAAACTAGTGCTCCTTCTAAGAAAAAGAAGAAGAAACATAAAACTGTTGTAGAATCTTCTGAACCTGCTAATGATCCTAATAGTATATCTATTTCTGATGCTGAAACTGAAAGTGGTAATGAACATGGCAATGATAATGATAAGAATGATGCTTCTGATAAAGAAGAGGTTGAAGAGGAACCTGAAAAGCATGCTAAAAATAAAAAGTACACTAAAGAAGATTTCATTGCTAAGAAACATGGTAATGAAAGAGAACCTTGGGTTCAAAAGCAAATGCCTTTTCCTGTTAAGAAGCTCAAATCAAAGGAAGAAGAACACTATAATAAATTTTGTGATTGGATGAAACCTTTGTTCTTGCAAATCCCTTTGACTGATGCTATTAAATTGCCTCCTTATTCAAAGTATATGAAAGATATTGTTTCTAACAAAAGGAAAATTCCCAATGAGGAGATTTCCACTATGCTTGCTAATTACTCTTTCAATGGCAAGGTTCCAAAGAAGCTGGGAGATCCAGGTATACCAACTATTCCTTGTTCCATCAAGAATAATTATGTTAGAACTGCTCTATGTGATTTGGGAGCAGGAGTTAGTGTTATGCCTTTCTCTCTTTATAAGAGACTTTATTTGGATAAATTGATACCAACTGATATATCTTTGCAAATGGCTGATAAATCTACTGTTGTTCCTGTTGGCATTTGTGAGGATGTCCCTGTTCAAGTTGCTAATAACTGCTAATCTTGACTGATTTTGTTGTGCTTGAAATGCCTGAAGATGATAATATGTCTATTATTCTTGGGAGACCTTTTCTTAATACTGCAGGTGCTGTTATTGATTGCAACAAAGGAAAAGTAACTTTTAATGTGAATGACAAAGAGCATACTGTTTATTTCCCCAAGAAATTGATAAAGTGTTGGAGTTAATACAATTTCTAATTTGAGAGCTATCAAAGTGGGAAGTATTGATTGCCTATATATGATCATCAAGAGGGATATCAAAATATTATGATTGGATCCATATCAATACAATTCAAGGTAACATGATTGTTTTATGAGGTTTAATTCTTCTTATGTCATATAAAATTTATTTGGTGGCAAGACTTGATCAACCTTGTTAACAAATACATTTTAAATGCATGAAGGAACTAAACAACATTTCTCTCCCTTTGTTTTACCTCTGTAGTATCACTTGTTTTGCAAAAGTTTAGTTGTGTTTAAATTTTGAAAACCTTTTTCTGCCCTGAAACTATTACTTTAACACCCAGAAAATGTGCGTTTTAAAAGTTTTCAAAAATTTATAAAAATTATACCACTGGTCCTATTTTTCAAAATGCAACGTGGGAGTGCCTGGAGCTGACCAGGGGGCCCACCATGCCAGCTCCCCACATGGTGGCGCGGCCAGGCATGGGGCGCGCCATGTATGGGGAGGGCCCCACCTGGCCCTCCACTCACTCAGCCACCTACCACCTCACTCACTCTCACGAAAAAACACTCCACCATTGTTCAAACCCGAGTTCTTGCTGTTCTTGCTCGCGATTTTCGATCTCTTTGCTCAGCCCATCTTTGCTGCTCAGATTTGGGGCTTTTGTTCTCCGGTATGTGACTCCTCCGTTTATCCAAGTAGAATTTTGTTTAGTTGAGTATATCTTGAGTATTTTGCTGCTGTAGGTGACATGTTAAGTGAGTTTGCATGCTTGTTCTAAGTTGTAATAATTAGTTTTGATGCATGTTTAGTACTCTAGCAAGTTCCTATAGTAGTTCCCCTCATTTATATGTCTCAAAATCAACTTTTATAACGTTTGTTGAAAAATTTCAGAAAAGGAAAATGCATAACCACACCTTTGGAGAAGTGTTTGAGAGGGATTCGCAAAGGGTGGCAAGGCCTTCAAGGGCAGCTACTCGAGTTAGGCGATCCTACGATGAAGATCTCATTGCACCTAGCATTGGCGATGAGAGGGATAATGGAATTCCAAATGCTTCATCTTTCCCATGCACTGACTTTTTGCGTAATGCAGGGCTCCTTGATGATTTCTTGTTCCTTATCCGAGGGTTGGTTTGTCTACATATATGAGATGAAAGCCACAGTATTATATGCTTACCAAAACTTTTGTTGAGAGCTTTAAATTTGGCAACACATCTTTCACGCCATCGTTAAATTTAAAATTTATGATAGGCCTGTTACCATGACTTTGAGTGATTTTTGTGCTGCATAGTATTGCTCCTCAGGTACAGCAAAGAGGATTAGGGACGCCCCAATGATTTGATGGAACTTTACCGAGGGTGACCAACGATGATGACCGCACCGCTCAGCGCGGCAAGATAAGGAACATTCAGCTCCCTGCCATTAGATATTTTACTTACTATCTTGCCACTAGCATTCTTGGTAGGGAGAACACCAGCAACATTTCTAATTATCATCTTGCTTTTCTGGCTGCTGCACTTACTGGTAACACATCTTATAATCTTGGTGCCCTCATTGCTCGTCGTTAGCTGCTAGGACCTATCTATGGAGGAATTGTTGCTTCACGAGTTATTGCATATCTAGGCCTTTCTGTTGATCCTAGTGATAAGAAGCTAACCCCTTTCAGGCTCGATCTTGCTGCTATGAGAGACATCATTTTGTTACAACTGACTCTCGTAGGAAGTATCGTTTATAGAGTTTTATTTACTGACGGGGATGAAAGGGAAGTCCCTTTGCCGCAGGCCGATTTGTTCAGTTTCGCAGGAGGCCGTGGTCGCGCTCCAAGGAGGAGTTGGACGAGCAGCTGAGGCTGCTTGGCTTTCACCAGCAGCACGACTCCGAGGACACCGACCCTCCGACGGCTACACCGTCACTACCCCGGTGCGTCCTCCAGCTCGCACCAGGACGAGGATCCTTCTTCGTCATACTATGGAGGCGCCACCTCATGGGCGCCGTGGGGTTGATCTCCACTTAGGCCAAAAGCCTAAGCTTGGGGGGAGGTATACCGACATCACACTCATTTACATATCATATCTGTCGGTACTTTGTATATCCATGTTTCGATTTTCTTTCTTTCTTTTTGTTGTTTGTTGTTTATTTGCTTTCCAAAACACAAAAAGACCAAAAATATTTCTGTTGTTTCTCTTTATTTTTTCTTTAGTATTTAGTATTAGTTTGCTTAGTTTTTAATTTCGGTTTGTATTCAAAAATCCAAAAATATTTTGCCTTGTTTGCTTGTTTCCTTTTGTTCTTGTTTTAATTTCGAAAACACCAAAAATATTTGTCGTTCTTCTTCGGTTTTGTAAAGTTTGCTGTAGAGTTCAGCGGTCTCCGGTGGTTGGAGCTTGGTTTTCATTTCATATTATTCGAGCCACACAAGTGAAAAGCAATAATGACGATCTACGACAATTCGAGTTGGGTGAGAGGCTGGTATGAACTCTATTTGTTTTCATTTTTGTACATATACTCATCCATGTGAGCATGCTTAGTTGGTTCATGTGAGGTATATGTCATTTAATGGATGCTTAGTAGTTCATGTTCTCTTATGATTAGTTCCAATTTATTAATAGTGAGGCATGTCATAATGTTTGCTTGTATTGTTCTATTCATAAATAGGTATGACATTGTGGTATCCTCCTCTGAATAATTCATTTGAATTGACTTGGCACATGCTCACGCATGCATATGACTGAAAAACAAAAAGTCGATAAGCCTCGATGATTTACTTTGCCTCAGAGTACTTGTATCACTTTTATGCCCCGTTAATTTTGTTTTGTCGCAAGCATGATTATGACGGTTATTGCTCTCTTGATTGTCGCTTCCCAGTCTATTGCTAGCCTCCACTTGTACTGAGCGGGAATGCTGCTCGTGCTTCCAAATCCCTGAAAACCAAGTTATTCCAAAGTGTCCACCATAAATACCTATGCATGGCATTTCAAACCATTCAAGTAAATTTTCATGTGCTACCTTTAAAACCTTCAAATTACTTCTCATTTTGTGACACTGTTTTTAGCTCATGAGGAAGTAGTAGTTGGGTTTGTTATCTTCCATACTAAATTAAGTACCCCGACTTGCATGCTTCATCTGCTTGTCACTAATTTTGCAAAGAGCTGGTTAGACCATTATAACATCAAAAAGCTAAACAATAAAATAGACACTCCTCCATGGTATGTGATTGTTGGAGGCACCCGAGGATTCGGTTAGCCATGGTTTGTGTAAGCAAAGGTTGGGAGGAGTGTCAAACAATATATAAAGTGCATGCTATAAATGCTTAATATCAACATTTCGGAACCGCTCTCAACTTGTTTAGTATGGAAGATAACAAGAACTCTATTGCCATTCGTTGACAGGAACAACCACCTCCCAAAACAATTTTACTTCTGTTTAAAAATAAAAGCTCTAGCACATGATAATCCCTGCTTCCCTCTGCGAAGGGCCAATCTTTTACTTTTATGTTGAGTCACCATCCTTTCTTTAAGCACCTTCTCGAGAGCATAACTGTCATTCTTAGTGTAATGTGCTTGTCCCAGAATACGGTTAACTGTGGTATAACTTTGATGCTTTTATCTTTGATAATCTTTACTTCTAGTCTTCCCTTGAACTTCAGAGGTGCCTGGGCATTTATGTTTTGCTGTACAAATACGGGCAAGCGAGATACCACCTTATCATATCTTTTATGAGCATTGCAATCCTGCTGATAGATATGTTTCATGTTGCTTATTATTAGTATGTTGGTATCTTTTCATGATTGACATAACTATTAGGTGCATTATTTGCATGTATCTTATTATGAATTGCCTAAGCACTTGTCCATATAGTGAGAATATTTACATCATATGAAGCAAATGTGTTCGTGAAAGTTCTTTTATCGCACTCAGTTGTTAACTGAATTGCTTGAGGACAAGCAATAAGCTAAGCTTGGGGGGAGTTGATACGTCCAAAACGTATCTACTTTCCCGAACACTTTTGCTGTTGTTTTACCTCTAATTTGTGTGTTTTGAATACAACTAACACGGACTAACGCTGTTTTCAGCAGAATTGCCCTGGTGTCTTGTTTTTGTGCAGAAAGTCAACTTTCGAGAAAATCCGTGGAAATAATTGCAAAGCCCCTATTTTACCAAGAAACCCACGGAGCCAGAAGAGGAGACGGAGGGGGGCAGCGAGCCGCCCTCCCCACATGGCGGCGCGGTGGGCCCTGGGCCGCGCCACCCTATGGGGAGGCCGACTCGGCCACGTCCCCGAGTCCCCCTCTGGAGTACTTAACCCCCTTGACCTAAAAACGACGGGAGGTTCGACCATATTCCAGAAAACCTCCAGAGCGCCGCCGCCATCGAAAACCCTATTTCGGGACCAGAAACTCCGTTCTGGCACTTCGCCGGGACGGGGAATTGGAGGAGATCATCGACGCCTCTCCATCGACCATCCATGATTCCCCCATCCATGTGTGAGTAATTCCCGCTGTAGGCTGAAGGGGATGGAAGGGATTGGATGAGATCATTCATGTAATAGCTATAAGATTGTTAGGGCATGGTGCCTAGTATCCGTTGTTAGTACTTTATGACATTGTTGCAACTTGTTATGCTTAATGCTTGTCACTAGGGCCCGAGTGCCATGATTTCAGATCTGAACATGTTATTGATTCATGATGATATTCATTGTTTTAAGATCTTACCTGCAAGTTGTATACACATATTGTTGTCCGGAACCCGAGGCCCCAAAGTGACAGAAATTGGGACAACCGGAGGGGATGGCTATGATGTGAGATCACATGTGTTCACGGAGTGTTAATGCTTTGCTCCGGTACTCTATTAAAAGGAGTACCTTAATTACCAGTAGATTCCCTTGAGGCCCCGCTGCAAACGGGCTGGTAGGACAGAAGATGTTGTGCAAGTTTCTCATTGCGAGCACGTACGACTAAATATGGAACACATGCCTATGGTTACTTAGTACTTGGATACCGTATTATTATTTATCTGCAAATGCCTTGTCTTGATTATTACATAAATTATCTTATCCATGCAGCGCCCGTTCATCCATCCCTATGCCTACAGTATTTTAATCCTGCTGTCTACTATAATCACACTGCTGCTATTATTTCACTACTGCTACTGCTTAAAAACTGTTGCTACTGATAATCTGTGTCGAGCAAGTCTATTTCCAGGTGCAGATGAATTGACAACTCCGCTGTTAAGGCTTATAAATATTCTTTGGCTCCCCTTGTGTCGAATCAATAAATTTGGGTTTTATTTCCCTCGAAGACTGTTGCGATCCCTATACTTGTGGGTCATCACCCACCTGGGCCGGCCTTGTCTCGGACTCCGCCGCCGCCTCGCCCTCCTCGTGGGCCGAAGCCAACTCAGGCTCGGCCGGCCGACTCGGCCTACCACCTTGCGGTGGTGCGGCTGCCATGTGGGCCCATGCGGCCCATGTGGCAGCCACCTTTTACTGGCCTTAATAATTTCCAATTAATTAAATAAATTAATTTTTAATCAATAAATATTTTGTCTAATTAATTCTCAGAATTAATTACTTATCATACAAACATATTTATATGATCCGAGACACCTAGTGTCTGCCGATAGAATATACTTGGACAATTATTTCCTTTCTTATAAACCACTCTTTCTTTATGATCTAATTCTCCGAATGTAATTCTATCGCCCCGGAAACCATCCCAGATGATACAACCTCTCTACTCCGGACCACTACGAATACAGCAGACCTTGACGCCTTAAGTGTGTGACCCCTACAGGTTCGATAACGTGTAACTATAATTGGAAATGCTTATCCAATCACTTGCAAGTGTCAGAACCTGAACGTTCTGTATAGTTGCTACCGTTATGCGAAGACACTCTTTTGAACCTGCTTGATTAACATGTTTATCCTATCACCATCACGATACTCATCAAATACCCAAGGTGAGATATATGACATTACCGTAAATGATAGCTTTCATTTACTATGTCACCTTATCCTTGTTACCGGTACGATGCCTTTACTCTTTAACTCATGTTTTAAGTATCCCATGATATTTGCATATCATTACCTTGTCTGCGCAGACTTGTCAATGGACACTTTCACACTAGAGCGGATCCTGGTTGTATCTCTCTATTACTTTAGAGGTGTGATTCCCAGTCTTGAACTACTATGGTTATAGTATACCTTTGAGGTTACCCAATCATAGCCTTTTTAATTACCCTGTTACGGCCGTAATGACTGACTATGTCAAAGCTTCCTCTCCAATACACATAACCATACATTCTCATGGTCTAAGGAATAAGCAAGCAACCAAACCTAGGCTATACTATTTATACGAAATTTGATCTCATAGTATATCATATATTTGGGTCTTCCCAGTCATATTGTTAACTTAACAATATGCTCCCATTAATAATAACAAGGGCACTTGTCCATGGCTGGAAAACTTCGCCATCCAGTATTAACGAGTTCATCCAAGAGACAGGACAAAGGGTAAATAGGTTTGATTATATCCTTACACGTGTGTGTGTTTCCCTATAAATCTCACATTTATAGACCATAGCAGTTATAGCATAAAGATATAATACATTAATCATGAAACAGATATATTTATTGTCTCTTAGGGCATGCCTCTATATATAAAAGTTGGTCTGAACCGCTCCCCCTCCGCACGGCCACGTCGCCTTTTTTCCACAGCCGTCCGATCGCACCGTCCAACGGTCCAGATACGCTTTAAAAATCACGCTGCTACAGTATTACTGTAGCAGTTGGATTTCTTCCAATCACACAGCGACACGTCGTGCCACACGATTTTTGGCGCACAGAACCTTACAAAAAAGAACCCGAAACTTCCGCAAAGCAACCCGCGGTCCAACTTATTACACTGCGAGGGACCTGTTTGTAATTACAGAGGAAGACATGGACTTATATGCAAAACTGTCCGCAGAAATTCCTCTCCTCCTTCTCTCTCGCGAACAGCGCCGAGGTTGCCGCGGCGCCGACGTGCTCCGCCGCCGCCATGGCCCTCCTCCCTCAAATCGAAAGGCACAGGGAGCTGCGCCGTCCTCGGATCTTCGTCCTCGCCTAGCGCCGCTTGCCGGAACGGCCGCCATGGCCCGGAATCGCCGCCCGCGAGCTCGCCGTCCGCCGCCACCGTTTTGGTCGCCGCCGGCGGCTCCGGCGACCAAACGGTCCGCAGCGCCGCCCAAACGGCTCCCCCGCACTGCCTCGCGCGGATCCGCGCACCGCCGCCCTCGCGAGCGTGCTGGGGCGAACGGGCCGTGCTCGCCCGAGCTCGAGCGCGCTGGCCATGGCCTCCGCCGGATGACGCCATCGATGACGCCATCGCGGGCTAGCCTGCCAGGCGGGTCGCACCTGCCAGTTTTTTTAATATTTACAGAAATATACTAAAATTTGTAAAATTCATATATTTCAATATACAACTCAGAAAAATGTGTTCAATACGTCAAAATGTTCAGAAAATTACAAACTTTACAACTAACACATTTACATGCATGCAAATTTTCAAATTAATATCTTCCAAACCACAATTTAAAACATATGCAAATTGTAAAATTCATAATTTTCAATTTCAACCCATATTTATTAAAAAAATAGAATCTTTACATTTAACACATTTCCATGCATCATTAAACACCTATAATTATTGCTTAATTAAAACAACTACAATATCAAATATAAAAAATGTAGAAATGACATTCCACCTCCATTTAGCTCCATTTTTCGATTTCTTTCCTTATTTGCTTTCCTATTGTTTTACAGCAAAACAACATTGGAAATACTTTCTATTTCTTTTCTTTTCTTATTTGCTATCCTTTTGTTTTACAATAAAATAACATTGTAAATAATAATCAAAGAGAAGAAAAATGCTTTCCCAATTTTAGTTTGTTCAAATAAAATTGTAAAAACATTGAAATTCAATCTTCATATTTTTTTCTCTTTTTTTCATTTGCAAAATTGTAAAATTCATAATTTTCAATTTCAACCCATAATTATAAAAAAAATAAAAAATTAGAATCTTTGCATTTAACACATTTCCATGCATCATTAAACACCTATATTTATTGCTTAATTAAAACAACTACAATATCAAATATAAAAAATGTAGAAATGACATTCCACCTCCATTTAGCTCTATTTTTCTATTTCTTTCCTTATTTGCTTTCCTTTTGTTTTACAGCAAAACAACATTGGAAATACTTTCTATTTCTTTTCTTTTCTTATTTGCTTTCCTTTTGTTTTACAATAAAACAACATTGTAAATAATAATCAAATAGAAGAAAAATGCTTTCCCAATTTTAGTTTGTTCAAATAAAATTGTAAAAACATTGAAATTCAATCTTTATATTTTTTTTCTCTTTTTTTTTCATTTGCAAAATTGTAAAATTCATAATTTTCAATTTCAACCCATAATTATAAAAAAATAAAAAATTAGAATCTTTACATTTAACACATTTCCATGCATCATTAAACACCTATAATTATTGCTTAATTAAAACAACTACAATATCAAATATAAAAAATGTAGAAATGACATTCCACCTCCATTTAGCTCTATTTTTCTATTTCTTTTCTTATTTGCTTTCCTTTTGTTTTACAGCAAAACAACATTGGAAATACTTTCTATTTCTTTTCTTTTCTTATTTGCTTTCCTTTTGTTTTACAATAAAACAACATTGTAAATAATAATCAAAGAGAAGAAAAATGCTTTCCCAATTTTAGTTTGTTCAAATAAAATTGTAAAAACATTGAAATTCAATCTTCATATTTTTTCTCTTTTTTTCATTTGCAGTAAAACAACATTGCAATAATGATAAAAAAGAAGAAAAAATTTCTCTTTTTTTTCATTTGCACTAAAACAACATTGCAACAATGATAAAAAAGAAGAAAAAATAAATGCAGAGCATTTTATTTTGCAGAATAATTGTAATTCCCTTTTTTCCAATTTCAATCTACTGTAATAGATTTGTAAATAACACGGAAAATTTTGTTCAACCAGCAAAACGATTGATCTGTCTTCATAAAAACTCTACAAGTTCTAACCACCATATTTGCATATCGATGTTTCTAAATTTAAATTTCACCAAACAGGAGCATGGCACATACATTTCAATGATTCAAAAAAATGCCTTTCAAATCTACCCACTTTACAAATGCAAAAAGAATTCAAATCTGAATAACTCCCTAATTTGATTAAATTTCAAAAACTTCACAATTTTTACCCCTAAACTTTCTTCACACCTATTAAATATCAACATTTCCAAATTAAAATTTAACGAAAAACGCTCGGCATAGGCCGCGCTAATATACCTAGTATATCCAACACTTCGCACCCTACTTGTCTCCACATCCTTGATGTTTAGCTGTATTTGAGATTTTTTTGGCTAGGCTTTGATTTAGTGCCTAATTTAGAAATTAATCAATGTTTAGACCCTCGTAGTTAAGGCTAAGCAGCGCTGACAAGGCCTGAGCATGCGTGACAGTAGTTTAGTAAAGACACCGTCAATGCCATAACCTAAAGTAAGCATCTCTAGATTTTGGACCCATAATTATACTAAACTTTTATACTTTGTTAAATTTCTAATCTATTGTGGTTTTAACCAATATATGTTGTATACTACTTAATTAGCATTATTAACCATACAATGTACATACTCAATTTTTTCGTTTATAGTTTAATTATATTATTGAAAATAATTTGAGTTGCTTAATTTTATGTTTTGTGAGATATTTTTGTTAATAAAATAAACTACATTAAATGTTAAAAATAAGAAAAAACACGTGTCCTTGATTTTTTTTACAAAAGATGAATTGTATAGCATATATGATTATAGTGTCGATAATCTTCTTTATTTTATATTAGTAAATGTATTGGTATAGATTTCAAAGGATACAAGCTGAGAAATATCTTAATGGAGGTGTGCAGTGTATGTTTATGTAGAAGCAAATATATAGAAAATCTAGAGTATAAATGGAACAATTGACATGTTTTTTTCTGTAGTCAAATGTGTTCTGCAAATTAGTAAATTAGTAGATTCAGCGGTAAGTTAAACTAGTACAGAACAACTATAGCCACAGTTTGAAACTCTCATAGGCAACGTAAAAATGCTACGATTGCCCGAGCCTGGAGTCTGGTGTCAACAGCCTCACATGTGTCGGATCCATCTTCATGGGTCAGATCTGCTAGATATAGTCAGGATTTCGAATGGTATTCGGTGCGGCGCCGCTGTCTCCAAGGTCTCCTGGGCTAGACAAGGTCCATGGCAACCTTCAACCGCACAATACATCAACACCATGGGTATGTCGGGCAAGATCACTGTGTTCACTAAAGAGTTGTTGGAAATTTCATGGCGTTTGTGTTTAAAGAGAAATTTCATGGGTATGAAGAAGATGCCGCTTCAGTCATGCCAACCATGTGAATGAGGTTTCGATTGCGTGGCGATATCCACGTCAAAATTATGAGCATGGCGAAGGTGTGCCGAGTGATCGGCACTTTGTGGTAACAATCTTGGCAAGTAGGAACGGAAACACAAGGTGTCTTTGTTTTTTGGAGTATTCTTTGAGCAGTGTGTCTTAATAAAAAAAACAGCTTAACTGGAAAGTAATAGTCATATTTCTAACCCTCCAATTTACCATCAAATAAATTTGATGACATATTTGATTCCTTATTTAACAAAAAATGTAAAAATAATACACACTGGGAGCCCCACTCATGCTCAAAACACGCCCAAATTTCAAGACGGTGATTGTTATTAGGCTGCCTTTGTCCATTATCATCAAATAGCATGGCATATGGCTAAGGTACTCTATTGGGGAGTCGTGTTATGGGTGAACTTATTGCACGGTTCAGAGACCACCTTTGTATGTTATTCAAGAGTCATTGGAGTACAAAACTCTGAGTCCGATATTCAGTGATTGTGCCTGTCATAGCGGTCTTCTAGATGTATTCATTGTTGAAAGTATTGTCTCGAGTATGCTCGGACTTTCTTCAGGGTCAAAAACTATGATTTGTCTCGTGGTAAGATCATGTTCAGGTGACAACATCGTTTGTGCATTGTTCTGTTTCGGAGGCGCCGTTATTGCAGAACAATATGGTTGCCGATGGTGGTAGTTGATCCTACTAATGTGAAGCATTGTTCTCTACGGTGGGACTTCTTTATCTTGTTTTTTTTTTACCTTGGAGCGCTGACATTCCATTAAAAATGAACGGCAGAATCACCGTACAGAGCCCTGCTTTGTAACCTTTTAATCATGTTGTTACATATGATGGGTGTAAGTGTAACTGGTATTTACTTAATATATTTACTTTATCGAAAAATAGATATGGCATGACATGATACATGTTCATTGTGGTGAAATACACGCGGTACATAACACACACTGGCATAAGTTCTTATAGATCGCACCCCCACCGCCGTACTAAGGTACAGCTGGGGTCCCTTCGGGGACATCCGATAAAAAAAAGGTACAGCTGGGTCATTTTATTTTCACTCAATAACAACGCAGTAGAATTATGCGCTAGTAAATGACACTCGTTTTATTCCCGTACGTACGCAACACACAGGAAATGCAACAAAGCCTTGCAGTAGCTCGATGCCTCGATCACAAGCTCAGCAGCTTGGCAGCCGGCCTTGCATGCGGCGAAGACCTTCTTGCCGTTGGGGGGTTGACGTAGCGCTGCAGGTTGGGGTCCTTCTTGTACTTGCACAGACAGCTCGCCGGGTGTGCCTTCAGCTTCCCGCAGCACGCCGCAGTTGGCGCCGCGTTGCCGATGATCGCCGGCGCGCACGGGGTCAGCTGCGTCGGGCTGCACGTCGCCGCATCCGCGCCCGGCGCCGCCAGCACCGCCGCGACAACGACAAGGAGGAAGCAGAGGAAAATCGCCTTCACCGCCGCCATGGTTGCTTCTTGGGTTCGATGGATGCAAAGGAAGTAGCTAGCTGACAGAGTGAGCTCCTGAAAACCACAGCTGGTGTCAGTGTGTGTGTGTGTGTTGCTGCAAATGGAGAGTGCCCGACGGTGTATATATAGGCCGTCGACTGCACGTAGTAGGTCAAGTGCTGGACCGAGGTGTGGAATGCGGAAGCATCAAGCATGCTTGCACTAGGACATGCGCGCGACACCAGGGTGACGTGTTGCGACTTTGTTGTGTGAACGAGGCAACTCTTTTCTGCTCAAGATCTCGGTGGTTAAGTGGAACGAAGCTTAATGGGAGAACCTATCATGACTCTGCCGAAATGATCAAGGAAAGCTCTCTGTGTGTGCGCAGCTGAGTTACACGCGTATACGGAGTACTAGTAGATAGGCGCATGGCGCGTCGGTGCTCTTCTCTTCTTGGGGGGCAACGATAAATTAGAAAAGGAGATTTGTGATCAATGGATAATTGATAGGCAGTATGGCTGGCGTGAGCATGGGTCATCATTTCGATAACATTTGTACGGAACATGCCATTGGAAAAACCATGTTCGATATTCGATAACATTAGTCCTCCAATGGCATATCATTTTTGCAAGATCGTAACAGTTTACTCATCGCATACCATTAAAAAACCTTGAGTGTGATGTTCAGAAATCGCACGCTGCTAAAAATAAAAAGATATAGGATACAACGATGTAGAAGACCATCACACATGCTGTTTAAACCTAATTGTGTGTCCCCGTTGGTCCCCGTTCGCTCCAGGCCAGAGTGCTTGGGGCTGCCCCTTTGGCTGAGGTCGGGGTCAAGGTTCGTGGAGCCGGTGCTAGGCCGGTCTTACTCGTTGGTCCCCGTTCGCTCCTGGTTCGCCATCTTGTGGGGTAGTCGCCATGCAAGCAAGTGGTGGTGCTGCAATCTGCAATGTCTCGGGACCGTGATGCCCTTCGACGGCGTCGGACGCACTCCTCAAAGCACTGTCCTGCTCGTCTTCCTGGTAGTGGTCGTCATGTGAGCACGCCTGTTAGTGCTTCTCAAGTGCACCTGTACCCCTCTCCCGCCCCCTTTGTGTGTGTGTTGGTGTGCGTTTTTTTGTTTTGTCTTCTCTTCGTTCCTCCCTGTAAAATTCTGGTTCGCTTGAACCCATTAAACAGAAAATGAATACAATTCAGGTGGAGGGTCTTCTCCCTCCCCCGGTGACCATTCGAAAAAAAAAATTGTGTGTGATGCATCATCCAAAGAAATTATCGACGGGTCTGTTTTCGCCACAAATGCACTATGTACAATTTAAAAAAACTCATACTGTCAAACTCGTTTTCAACTTTTTAGTTAGAGGGCCACAAATGGGTATTTTATGTTGTGCATTTCACATGGATTTTAGGGAAAAGGATGTGTGATGTAAGGGGCAATCATACGGTTTTTGAAAGAAAAAAAGTCATGCGATGAGGAATGCAATCACACACAATTTTTAAAAACAATAGTGTGCGGTGCATGATAGAAGAATCATGAAAATTGGTCTATTTAGGCAAAAAGGTGTCTTTTCCCAAACTAAACAACCCAAAAATTGATTTTAAATATTTTTAAAAGGTCATTTTTCATTTCTAAGTACCAACATTGAAAGTACAAAAAAGATGGTGCAAAATTGCACCAATTCAATTTCACACAAAGTAAACCATATTTGAAGGGTAATTCCAAAATATTATAAATTTTGCTTTGCAATTACTTTCTTCTATTTAAATTATTTTATGCCTATTCTCTAAAAGTAATTCAGAATTCAACTATAAGTATGTGATTGTTTGGTTCTGAAAGTCCTAAAAAATCATTTTAAAGTACGTAAGTCGTGACTATATCAGAGAACCATCAAGAGATTTGAAAGATTCCGACTCCTTTTTATAAATAGGCACAGCGCGCTGTCCATTTTACCATGTTTTGAAAAAAATCATAATAAAATAAAGAAAATTTCAAAGAATGATTGTGTGTACTAGTTGCAACGAAAAATATCAACATTCTAATGAGACAAATGTGAAACATAATCTTACAAGCTAAAATAAGAAAATACTTACAAGCTTACGAATAAGAAAATATAAAATTACGAAGCCACTCAAAGAATAATATACTAATTCTTAGTATTACAGGGGTGTGGTTGAAGGCTTGAACACGTCGATTCACAGAAAATACAAGAATGATCTTTATCAGTTATATTACACTTCAGACTAGTACTGCAGTATTTGCACGAGCAGTAGAGATTATTTTGTCCTCTCGACTGTCTTCAACATATCGATCCTTGTCATGTCAGTTAAGCATCTTGATTCTTGACCCTTCACGGCTTCATCACAGATTCACAGGTGAACACCGCACCTCAGGTTATGATCCGTGCCCGTGACCGTCACCGGCCGCCGGCCGGCCGCGCGTGACGCCATCGCTTGCTAGGCTTCCCTTGAACCCTTCTCTGCCTTGTTCATCTAGCCATCGTTGTCTCGTACGCTCGCGCGGCGCCATATTTGGTTCTCTTCACATCGCGCTCCTGCCCCACGCCGTTCATGTCGTCCTGTGCCTTCTCCCATGCGGCCTGCGGCACAACACCTCCCTTCCACTCTCCGGGATGGTGGTACGCTTGACGGCACAGCACGTGCGCGACCTGGTTGCCCTCCCGGTAGACGTGCTGGACTTTGTACGCCGAGAAGCAGCCGAGCAGCGCGATGATCTCCTTCTGCATCGTCGGCGGTATGCGCGTCTGCGTGTCTTCCTCGCGCAGGAGCTGCACCAGCACCAGATCGTCTCCTTCCACCTCCAGCTTTCCCATGCAGCAGCTCAGCGCGAGCTGCAGTCCGCGGATCAGCGCCCGCGCCTCCACGATGCCCACCGTCGAGTGCTCCGTCCGCTCCGCGAACGCCGCGAGAAGGCGGCCGTTGCAGTCGCGGATGGCGCCGCCGATGCTGGCCCGCTTAAGTCCGTCGTTGTAGACTGAGCCGTCGAATTTGAGCTTGAACCAACCGGACGGAGGACGCTGCCACCGCACCATGACACGGAGCGGCTCAAACGGCGCCGCCGCCGACGAGAGCGAGGAGAAGCGGGACGGCCCTGAGCACAGAAATTGCGGCGCCGCCGATGAGAGCGAAGAGAAGCGGGATGGTCCTGAACACAGAAACTGCGGTGGCGATCCCGCATAGGTAGATTGTGCAAAGTAGGCCGGGAGCGAGAGGCAAGCCATCTCTAGAGATCTCTCACTTCAGACGCCTAGGCATTCGATCGATCTCACCCTCAGACCTAGGATCCATTTTATATATGCAATGGTAGAACACGAGTTGGACACGGACTCGGACTCGGACTCCGACTCGGACTCGGACTCGGACTCGGACTGGATGATTTTTACCGTATCGCTCCACTCGCGTGACTGGATTTACGCGTCCCTGTTTCCAGACTACAAATCGGAATCGGACTAGGCACCGACTTACAACTTGCAATCCGAGAACGTGTGCGTGCTTGGTGATTAGGCCGTAGGTGTCCATATACTCTTTCGAGACAGGCCGGTGCTTATCCAAGAAAATCACCACGGGGTGCGTGCATGCCGTTTGTCGGCATTAGGGACATTACAACTGCAGCAGCTAGGAGGCCTCCCACGACATCAGCCATTCCAGTCGTTCGATCGTGCTCTCTGGCCAGTTTTGGCCGTCAGATCTCCAGCTGTTTCCGAAGTGGGCCGAAAGTCCCTAAGGGCAGCTACTCTGGAAATCAATTTGGAGTACTGTGGTTAATTGGGATCAAAATCTACTAAAGCCCATGAACCAAACGTTGCCTCATGTCCGCCTTAAGCCCACCGAGCAAGCGAGTCGATCTTCCCGGGGGGAAGTGAAAAGAGGCGAGCCGGAGAAGGAGGCGAGCGGCGCGAGCAAGGCGATTGGATTCTCCGCTGAAGAAACGCCAAGTTAATCTGCCGTTACTGCAAGGCATTAGTGGCGGTGGATCTGCGCAATCAAAACCATCATCCATCCCCTTCCCTCTTCAAGGCTTACTTAATTCCTCAACCAGAATCGATTTGGAGAGAAAAGTCGCAGGGACTAACAATGCGGGAAACGAAGAGCCATGGGCGATTGGACTTCGTCCCCCGAGTGTTCAGCCGAGGAATGAAGCAGCCGTCTATTCCTATTGACATTAATGGAGTTGAGGGGGCGCCACAAGCCCAGTAGCCGGCGACCAATGCTGACGTTACAGGTTCGCACGCATATAAACGCCCTCTCCATTATCCCTTCCCGTGTTCTTCCTCCCACATTATACACCCGGAAGGATTGCTTTTCCACTAGGTTTCTCCGCCATCTTTAAGCGTTATGTAGATTTCTCCATCTCTTCAGTCCGGACTTATTCTAGATCTGTTTTTTTGTTACAGGTACTGTCTATTCAAGAGCTTGGGGTTGTTTCTGGTATATATTCGTATAGGGGATTATCGGAGGTTTGTTCCGTTTTTTCTGTTGGGGAATTCATTAACTGACGATGCTGTCGTCCAGATTTGATTGTCATTCTGCAGGTGACTATTTGTGCACTGGTTTATCAACCTAATGGTTAGTTATTTGGTCTGACTCACGTGATGATTGTATGTTTAGATTGGATTTCCCTCTGTAAGAGCCAAGCACCAGCATGCTACAGGTATACGAAATTATTATAGTGCTTGATTTTCTGTTCCAGTTAGAAAAATTCTCAATCTGTCCTGATTTCATGGAGGCATCCTGATACTCTAATCTGAAGTTTATATTCAAGGTGAAAAAGAACTATAAAGGCTTCTGCATTTGATCTAGAGAACAATGCAATACAAGGTGACACCGTCACTCTTAATTTCTTCTTTAGAAGTCAAATTCATTGTTGACAGTTACGCGGCCAATGCAATACAAGACTTACCAACACAATTAGCAATTAATTAAAAGGAACTCATGTTTACTGTTAAGAGACATGTATTCGTGTCAATGCATCAGATATACCGAAGTTCACACTTCTAATGGTAATATCTTACTTGTTTGCTCTCTGCAGATGAAAGGCAAAGTGAATGATTCTTCCATCAGCGCCTCAGATCGTGTGAAGGTAGGCTCTAGATGATTGCTGTTGCAAGGCTATTATGCGCCTCCCATCTGCTGCTGCATGCCCCCTCCATCCTCCTTATGCTATGCTGTAAACCTTGGCTAGCTATTGTACAGTTTCAGTTTCCCTGTTTGGTTCTTTGTTGAAGTAATTATAACTTTGTAGTCAATTACTCCCTCCGTTTAGGTATGTTAGGCTCCTCACCAAAAAATATTTTTTCAGAAACGGTAGAGAAATAAGGCCACATTGCATTTAATTGACTAAGTAACCCCACCCTATAATTACTCCTCGTAGTCACTGCATGGGCTTATATATTTCTCTCGATGGATTGGTCAATTCCGTTTCATGCTCCAACCATGCAGAGAGCCCGCCCAGCTGGACATGCGGCATTGGCTGGAGTAGTCTGTAAGAATTTTTGGCACAGTCAGATCTGTACCATGGTGTAAATAATTTGCATGTATTTCTTCAAACGTCGAAAGAATAACATGACATCTCAGAGAACGCCGATGAGTTGTCTGTTAGTCTGTAAGAATTTTTTCTCATGTGATGGTGAGATCTCAGTCTATATTAATTTTCCTGCACGCCACATGTTACAGTGAGGCACTTCACTGTGGTTACAGTCATATCTGGCAACCAAACTGAACACACCGCATAGCTTACTGCATATCGTTTACCAATATTCCTGACAGCAAGCTAAATAAGATTCGGTATTGTATCTTTTGTAATGTAATTCCTTCACAAATATTCCTAATGAAATGGCTTTTGTACTCGATATTAAATCAGTAACCATTTTTTTAATTTAGAACAATCTGTACTGCAGCTTCTAAATATCTGTAGACAAGTTGTTTGATGTAAGTAGAAGAAGGCTGTATGCTCTTTATCAGTTACATTCGAAGATTTATGTGTTTGCAACATCATTAGGGACATTACAAATTAACAGCTCCGAGCAAACTTATGAGATTTATGCATGGGAAGAAGCATAAGTGGAATAATTTAGTTGTGGCTGAAAGTTTACTCAAACTATTCACAAATGCGTATTGAGCTCATAATTGTTACTTGGCCTTTATAGAGAAGCATATGGGAGCATATTCTAAAAATTCTGTCAGGCTAGGTTGCTAACACATGAAAGGAGGATATATAATCTTATTAATATTTGGCTCTTCCAAATATATTTGAAGATGATGAGTTGGGTTTGATACATGACACTACATTACACTTATCACACACTTGATCTGCACGATGTTCTCAACTTTGACTCAGGTTGCTGATAGCAAAAGAAATATGTAGCTAGGTTGTAATTGTCAATAGTACTTGTCCTCAAATATTGATCTATTGCCTTTTCTAACAACATACATACCAGTTACGCCTCCCCAAGTTAAGCCAGGCTGCAGCAGCAAAGGTGAGTCTCCTTTCTCTGCGTTTTTTCTTCAGATCTTGTAGCAGCAAGGTGACTATCCACAACCATGTCTTCAATTTGTACATTCGTTGGAACAAAAATCTGAAACTACGTACATCCCCTGCTAAGACCAATATAGTTGTGATTGTATTGTCTGCAAAATTATTGATAGAGCTCCCACTGATAATCTAGATGGTCTATTTCCGTTTCTATTGACTATATTTTTCATGGATATTTTGCATTTCATATGAAGCATTTTTTGGGTCTAGGTGCATCACAGCTTATGAATTATTAATGAGCATCTCCTTTTATAGTTTCTTTATAGGTTCTCAAGTCCAGGAGATAGCCCTATGGCATGTAATTTCTGCTACTTTGCACAATTGGAATGTGCATACATGTTTTACAAGGTGAATCTCTGGAGTACAACTATAAGGTTTCAGGAAACAAAGAGTGTCCGCAACTGGAACACACGAACTCAGTGTGGATTTTTCAAAGCTAGAGTTTAATATACGAGCACACTACCATATAACCATAACCTATGCAATTATGTTTTTCTTGGAAGGGGCCTATGCAATTATGTTGACGTGTAAGACCTAGACAGATAAATGTTTTTTAATGTTGTTTACATTCAGTCTTAATGGAGTGTAACGTGCAAACTAGAACTATACTTGGTAGCTAAGCTTTTCCAGTTGGTTGCAAATTTCCATCTATTTCTAATAATCAATTTACCTAATCGACGGGCGCGGCAACGCGCGCCTAAATGACCTAGTAAGTTTTACAACGCCTCCGAGCCACACTATCCACGTCAAAACTGAGAGCATGGTGGCAAAGGAGGCGATGAGTGATCGGCACTTTGTAGTAATATTCTTGGTAAATAGGAGCGGAAACACATGGTGACTTATAATAAAAAAAACAGGTAATGGGAAAGCAATAGTCACCGGTCTACCATGAAATAAACTTGACGACATACACGATTCCTTACTTGACCCAAATTGTAAAAATGGTACAGACTAGGAGCCCACTCATATTCAAAACACGCGCAGCTTTCAAGATGGTATTATAATTAGGCCGCCTTTGTCCAATATCATGGAATAGCATGGTGCCATGGTCCAGGGCTAAGGTATCTCCAATGGGAGTCGCGTTATGGGTGCCTTATTGCACGGTTCAGAGACCAGTTTTGTATGTGATTCAAGAGTCTGAAGGGTAAAAAACTTTTAAGTCCGATCTTCAGTGATTATGTCTGGCATGGTGGACTTGAGGTATTCCTTGTTGAAGGCATTGTCTCGAGGATGGTCGGACTTTCTTCAGGGTAAAAAACAATGATATGTCTCATGGTAAGATTAGGTTCAGGCGAGCATCGTTTGTGCAATGTTCCCTTTCTGAGGCGTCGACGCGTCGTTACTTGATAACCTTTTCTGCAATCTGTTTAACAATGGTGGTAGTTGATCCTACTAATGTGAAGCATATCCTACTATATATAAAAGGGGGCAGAATCGCTGCCCCCTCCTGCGTCCACGTCGCCCCTTATCCACGGGCCGTCCGATCCGCACGACGGACGGCCCAGATTGGGCCACGTCTCCCCCAAAGACGCGCGCACTGTAGCAAGGCGATTTTCTACCAATGGGGGGCTGACACGCGTCCCGGTCACCGGCCGGTCACCCCGGTCACCAGCCGGTTGCCCGCGCGCACGAATTTTGGCACGCGCAATTTGCAGGAACCCCCCGCCAAGGACCTAAACGCAAATACCGCAAATCCCAAGGACTTTTACGCAAAACTGTCACGGACCCCTCCCTTCCCTCTCCCTCTCCCGCGACGCCGCGGGTCACCGCCGGCGGCGGCGCGCATCGACGCCGTCCCGCCACTCCCCGGACGCACCGGACGCCACGGCGGGGTTCGCCGGCGCTCCCTCTACCACCTCGCCGCGGATCGCATCCCGGCGCGCCCCGGCCGCGCGGGAAACGCCGCCGCCGCGACGGCCGTCCTCCGCTGTGTCCCCGCGACGGCGCGGCCGCTCCGGCGACCAGATCGAGGCGGCGCCGCCGCCTACAGGTCCCCCGCGACAAGCCCCGTCTGATGCGGGCAGGGGCGCCTGCCAGAACAAGCCGCCGCGCCGCCGACGAGCTCGGCTCCGCCGTGGGCGTCTCCGGCCAGATCTGGCCCTGTGACATCAGCACGACGTCACAGTGAGTCCACTCTGTCAGTTTTTTTTTCGGCCTGAGCTGGGCTTGAGGGGCTGCTCGGTGGGCTGGGCCGCCCGGCAGGCCTTTTTTTTAATTTTGTTTCCCTGTTTTGTTTATTTTCCAAACAAATTGTAATGGGTGCATGTTGTATATACTTATGTGTTGAAAAGGTGAAACCAAAATTATAAATAAACCATAAAAGAGATAAAAAAGAACATATAACAATGAACCAAAAAAATGAACATAAAATAAAAGCAATAATGAGGCAAAAAAATAAAAAAGTAAAGGACATTAGTTAATAAAATAAATGAAGGCAAGAAGAGGCCCAAAAAAAGAGGAAAGAACGAAGTTAAACAAGGAAAACGATAACAATAAAACGAAATAGGAAACAAACATATAAAAATTTGTACCATGTGCATAGTAGGTCACACGACGCGCCTTCTTATGTGAAACCGACAAAAATGATCCAAAATCGCGTCAACAAAGAATGTTTCCCCGTTTTGTTTATTTTCCAAACAAATTGTACCTTTTCAAATAGAGCTCCAAACCAATTCGAACCAATTTCCAAAAAAATGGAAAAAATCAAGCTGCCCTTTCCAAATACGTTGGGAACTTCTCCAAATTATTTGAAAAATTTGAAAGTTAAGATATTACATAAAGGCTCGATCCACACGAGATTTCACAGAATATGGATTCCATTTTTTTCCCAACTCAAATAAAATCCAGAAAAATAAAATCCACAATATCATTCAAAACGATAAACCTAATAAAATAATTTGGTACAAAAAAAACTTACTTACATTAAGTTTGGCAATTCATTTAAACACAATAACCCATTTATAACATAGGCTTAAAATATGAAAAAAAAATTGTTTCCCTGTTTTGTTTATTTTCCAAACAAATTGTAATGGGTGCATGTTGTATATACTTATGTGTTGGAAAGGTGAAACCAAAAATATAAATAAACCATAAAAGAGATAAAAAAGAACATATAACAAT
This sequence comes from Poa pratensis, assembly GCA_947311845.1. NCBI lineage: Eukaryota > Viridiplantae > Streptophyta > Magnoliopsida > Poales > Poaceae > Poa > Poa pratensis. The sequence continues at coordinate 123,322,769 of CAMZMU010000074.1, read as the reverse complement.
GAACCAAAAAAATGAACATGAAATAAAAGCAATAATGAGGCAAACAAATAAAAAAGTAAAGGACATAAGTAAATAAAATAAATGAAGGCAAGAAGAGGCCCCAAAAAAAGAGGAAAGAACGAAGTTAAACAAGGAAAACGATAACAATAAAACGAAATAGGAAACAAACATATAAAAATTTGTACCATGTGCATAGTAGGTCACACGACGCGCCTTCTTATGTGAAACCGACAAAACTGATCCAAAATCGCGTCAACAAAGAATGTTTCCCCGTTTTGTTTATTTTCCAAACAAATTGTACCTTTTCAAATAGAGCTCCAAACCAATTCGAACCAATTTCCAAAAAAATGGAAAAAATCAAGCTGCCCTTTCCAAATACGTTGGGAACTTCTCCAAATTATTTGAAAGTTAAGATATTACATAGAGGCTCGATCCACACGAGATTTCACAGAATATGGATTCCATTTTTTTCCCAACTCAAATAAAATCCAGAAAAATAAAATCCACAATATCATTCAAAACGATAAACCTAATAAAATAATTTGGTACAAAAAAACTTACTTACATTAAGTTTGGCAATTCATTTAAACACAATAACCCATTTATAACATAGGCTTAAAATATGAAGAAAAAAAATACGACAAATGTAAAAGTTGAATATAATTTAAGTGTAAACTCCCCCCCCCCCCCCCCCCCCCCATTTCAGTACACGCATCCGTAAACAAAATTTACATTTTCCAAATTTGAATCCTTTGCATAAACGTGAAAACAATTCAACTATAAACAGCTCCCCAGTTTGGCCATTTCAAAAATTTAAACAACTTCTCAACCTAGACAATATTTGAATTCCAACAATTTTACGGTGAACAATTCGAAATTTTAGCCCACGGGCGCGGCGAAGCCCGCGCATAGTCCCCTAGTTGTTCCCTATGGAGGGACTTCTTTCTTTCGTTCTTTTCATTGTGTGCTTTCTTAATGAATTGACCAGATTTTAATATCATGTTGTTACATATGTTGGGTGTAACTGGTATCTACTTGATATTAATATATTTACTTTACGGAAAATAGATATGATAGGACATGACACATGTTCATTGCCGTGACATACCCGCGGTGCATAGCACACTGGCATAAGTTCTTATAACTCGCACCCCCACCGCCGTACTAAAGTACAGCTGGGTCATTTTATTTTCACTCAATAATCACGCAGTAGAGTTACGTACTAGTAAATGGAAGTGCAATTAAGCCTTGAAGTAGCTCACAAGCTGTACTTGCACTTGCACAGGCAGCTCGCCGGGTGCGCCTTCAGCTTCCCGCAGCACGCCGCGGTTGGCGCCACGTTCCCGATGATCGCCGGCGCGCACGGGGTCAGCTGCGTCGGGCTGCACGTCGCCGCATCCACGCCCGGCGCCGTCAGCCCCGCCGCGACGACAGCAACGAGGAGGAAGCAGAGGAAAATCGCCTTTGGCGACGCCATGGTTGCTTCTTGGGTTCGATGGATGCAAAGGAAGCAGCTAGCTGACAGAGTGAGCTCCCGAAAACCACAGCTGGTGTCAGTGTGTGTGTGTGTGTTGCTGCAAATGGAGAGTGCCCGACGGTGTATATATAGGCCGTCGACGGTGTAGTAGGTCAAGTGCTCGACCGAGGTGTGCAATGCGGAAGCATCAAGCATGCTTGCACTAGGACATGCGCGCGACACCAGGGTGACGTGTTGCGACTTTGTTGTGTGAACGAGGCAACTCTTTTCTGCTCAAGATCTCGCTGGGTTAAGTGGAACGAAGCTTAATGGGAGAACCTATCATGACTCTGCCGAAATGATCAAGGAAAGCTCTCTGTGTGTGCGCAGCTGAGTTACACGCGTATAGTAGATAGGCGCATGCGCGTCGGTGCTCTTCTCTTCTTGGGGGGGCGACGATAAATTAGAAAAGGAGATTTATGATCAATGGATAATTGATAGGTAGTATGGCTGACGTGAGCATGAGTCATCATTTCGATAACATTTGTACAAAACACCTGCCATTTGGAAAACCATGTTCGATAACATTAGTCCTCCAATGGCATATCATTTTCGCAAGATCGTAACAACTTACTCATCTCATACCCTTAAAAAGCATGTCTGATGTTAAGAAATCACATGCTGCTAAAAAATAAAAAGCATATACGATAAATCATCCAATTGCCCTGCAGCCCCAGATCGAGAGGCGCCAGGTCTCGTGGCAACAGCTGAACTCCCTGCAAGTGAGACAGACTGACAGTGCGGCATAACTGTAGATGGGCACTCTCTTTTGTCCCTGAAATATTTTACTGAGGCTTTGTGTAGTTTCAAGGATTTGAGACTAGATAAAGCAAGTCCAGTATATGAAATTTTCAGTCGGTGTTTGTTTGTTTGTCTGGACGTTCGTGCGACGTGCGTGCTAGAAGTAACCCCACCCAGCTCTTGGTGTTTCTCAACTGTATAATCTCCTTGGATGTTTCAAATGAAAGTGCCATCTTCGTCTTCAGTTGTGTCTCCTTTTTTGACGAACTATGGCGGGGAGCTCCCGCATTGCATTTAAGAAGAAAAGTTGATCCAGTTAATAGGGGAAACCGGACCCAAAAATCACACAACACACGGTTAATTAAGGAAAACCGGTGAAAACCATAAGCACCCTACTACTACAACTCAAGGCACATCATCCGAGCCTGACACAAGAGTCCCTAAGCCCAAGGCCATCTGAAACATCTTGTGCTCATCCAACCCGGACTCCGCAACCACAAGAGTACTCAAGCAGCTAGGGTAACACTCGCGCCTAGCCTTAAGGAAACAGAAGTTAAACCATTAGTTTGTACCAACTCACGAATAGCCTGGAACGCCATAGGCGTGACAGGCTTCTTGCACAACTGCAGATAAGGCTTCATCTTCTCCTGTACATCTTCTTCTGTGTGTTTCTTTGAGATCTTTTCCTTTGGAAGATCTCCGAAAGCCTCTGCCAACCTATATTCAGCGCGCTTGGCAATCGGGATGTTGCAATCCTTATTCTTTATCTCCAACCATCCACTACGCCTCCCGGTATAGGTGGAACCCCCTTCAATCTGCAAATGAATCGGGGCATCGAGCAAGGAAAGCGGCGCCGTGCAACTGAAGTTGTTAAGGAGCTCATCCAGCAAAGAGGACGCGGTCGGGTCAAGCGGCAAGCCATTGCCACCTGACAAAACGCCGGGTCCTGGCGTTGTCACCTCCACAAGCACCTCCCCACAGAACTAGCCGGCAAAGCCTCCTCTGCCAGCTCCAAGCCCTTGCATGAAACCACGGCTTGATCCCTTTGGTCTTAATTCTCGACGCCCTGAAGCACCTCTAAGTCAGGGGGGTCATCTGTTGCCTGCACCAGCGCATCATCCAACTCAGACAGGCAGCCAGTCCCAACCTCATCACTAGCTTGAGCAAGCCTTCCACCGATAGTCTCCATTAACTCCCACAGTCCAGAGACCTGCTCTGTCCAACCCTGCACGGCAGCGACAAGATCGCGAAGTGGCTGGAACACCTCCTCCAAATGAGCGGCGAACATGGCCTGCAACTCCACGCCCAGCGCCTCCGCCTGAATCGCAATGAGAGGCTGTAGCATCCCCAAAGCGATGGCAGGAAAGCCAGAATCAGCCACAGAGTCTCCCGCCCCTCGAGGAGCTTCCAAGTTGAGCCCACCCTGCTCGGCGACAACCGAAGCCCAAGAACGCTGCGGCTGAGCAAGAGTGGCTTGAGGCGATTTGCTGCAAGGATGAGATGCATCGAGAACAGGCATGTCCCTCGAGCGACCTGGAGAAGCTGGAGGTGAGTGACGCAGGGCTCCATCTTTTCCACCAGAAACAACAGGCGAGGGGGCATGATGGCGTGCTTGACAGTCCCGCTCGCGATGGCCGCTGCAACGACAACCTAGGCACCGGATAGGGCCATGGCAGTCAGCGACAAAGTGGTCCTCCGCCAAGCAGCGGAAGCAGAGACCAAAGGTTCTCCGCTTGAAGGCGTGGGAGAGTCCTGACTCCTTCCTTGGTGGTGGAGCAGGCGCCTTCTGCAACCTCGGGCGACGCCGACCCCAACCATCTCCCAACCCAGCTCCACAGGCACCGAGGGAACCTCGGAGATGTGCATCGGCGTGAAATTTGGGGTATCTGGGCAGGGGGAGGCGGCAGGAGGACCTCAGAGCACCCGAAAGGAGAAGGGACGAGAGCTCCATCTTCCCCAACCGCAGCAATGGGGCCAGCCGGATTTGCAGAGTCCTCCTCCTCTAGCGCCCAGCCAGCTGGACGGTGGAGCTGCTCAGGCGGGGCCGCGGACACCCATACCTCCACGGACGAAGAGGGAGGCCGGCGCTCTGTCCACGAACGCTCTTCTCGATCTGAAACCTCTTCCAGATCTGAAGCGACGATGGCGGGCTGCAGGGAGACGCCGGGGAGAGCTTGAGGAAGCAAACCTGCTGGGTGGACGACGAGAGGCGGCGGCAGCATGGAGCTAGGCTGAGGCTGGCAAGGGATGTGGGTGGGTGACGGCGCCGGGGTGGCCGCCGCCAGGTCGCGGACAGGGTCGCGAGAGCTCATGTCGCTGGAAATATCGATCGTCCTCGTGTCTCCTTTTCATTGCTTCGTTGATTCTCTCTCTCCCCCCATCAAGGGCAGTTCCACACGCGGGTCCGTATGCATTTTCATCCCTATAGGCGGGGTACGACGTATGCTCATCGCCTGATCGAGCTAAATTGGATCGTGCACCTCTTGGTTTGCTCTATCCTATGAAGCTTGGATCGATTTTTGTGTGAACGAGACATGTCGTCTTTTCGTTCGAGTGTATAGTGTTTCAAAATATCAATCATCGGGTTAATCGAACAGACGCCGTGATTAACAAATTACGAGCATGTTTCTACAAAAATATGAATCGAAACAGTATCAGGTGAAAACACAAAACAGAGTCTAAACGTCGCCCTCGTCATCGAGCCGGCCGTTAGCGATGGATGCACGTCTAGCAGTCTAGGTCTTGTGATCCTTGACGGCAGCGGCAGCGGCGGCAGCGCGTATCTGCATCTGGCGCTGGCGCTCCATCTCTTTCTCCGCCAGCCCGCGCAGGTGATGCTTCATGCTCAAGTACACGCCCGTGAACATTGCCACCACGCAAGCGCTCCGAAGCATCGAAGGTATTGCCATCAGCCCACGACCGCGCGGCAGAGTCCGATAATCGAGAACAACAACGCGGATCGATCGATGCACACACGGATGAGTTGGGAGTTGGGACTTGGGACACGGGCACAGGTCTCTAATTTCTTTCAAAAAGATCTGGGGAATTCCGATTAGGTTACGTGAAGAGGAAGAAGCAGCAAGACTCCGATCCGGTTTTCTTTATAAAAAAAAAAGAGACTCCGATCCGGTTCCACACATCAAAACTAAGAGCATTGGCAGAACCCGTATCCCCGTCCTGTAAACGCGAGATATAAGTCAGGTTTTGCCCTTTTTACAGGTTGAAAAACCATAGCGCAGCCCCGCAAAAAAAAAAAAAAAAAAACATAGCACAGAACAGGAACAGAAAAACTAACTGTAAATTAGAAAATTTGGCTATTCATGGGAACAAACAGATGAACATGATCACGGTTTCTTTCTCATCCTTGGCAAAAGTACATGATCACCATTTTTTTCAAACTGAAATCTAAGCGTCGCTACCCTAAACCCTAATTTACAAATTTTGCTCTTAACGGAGTCATCGACGGCGACTTAGCGGCGCTCACTCCTTGTCAGAGACGAGGTCGACGAAGAGTTTTTCCTCCGCTTCGGCTACGCCTACACGGCGCCACTCCTCCGTCTTCCCCTGCGTTGTGTGCTCGGTGGTGATCCCCTTCTCGAGGATGATGGTGTCGATGTCCTCGTCCCGGCAATGCCGCTTCTTGAGCTCCTCCTCCTCCCGCACGGTGCGCTGGGAGAGCACGACAGTGATGGTGTCGACGGAGCTCTCGGAGACGAAGTCCTCCGACCCGATGGAGGAGGCGAAGGCGGCCGGGTCGGAGCCCTCAATTGGAGGCTCCTCTCCGGTGTCTCCCCCTTTGGCGCGCGCATTCGTGCGTTGGAGGAGCTCCCCGCCTCGCCACGACACGCCGTAGCTCCGCTCCGTAGTTGGTGTAGTGGCGCGCCGCTCGCTTCTGGGCCGCGTCAGAGGCGACGAGCTTCCGACGCTCGTCGTCGATCGGAGTTGTAGCCGTCGCCACCCTACGTTGGGGAATGGCCCCCGAGCCCGATTGAGCCACCACACGGCCACATGGGGTGAAGCCGTGACGGATCTGTACACGGCAGGGAGTAATTGCTCACCGGTGGCGAGTGCGAGGTGCTGGATTTGGCGACCGGCGACGGCGGAATGCAACAGGGTGTGACCTGTATCAAGCCCTCCGTTTGTGCTTGTGGTGTTTGTGTGGCCTTTGCCCTGCTTGTTTTGGTTTTTGCCCAATTTTCCACTAATAACTGAGCTCTTTCTTCTTATCTTCTTAATTAGGAGTAACTAGTTGAATGCCCGTGCGTTGCTACGGATATAAAAATGATCTGATTTGACGAAAAGATTAGTTTAATTCTCACGAATCAAACATGATACGGAGCAAGTTCATGTACTATCTCGACAAAAGTTCGTCGCAACAAACATCTCCCACTATGTGTTTGTACTATAAGTATGTATTTATTTCCAATCATAATATCTGTACATTTCCACATCACTCACTCAAAATGTGCACTATTATGCCATGGTATGAGTTTTTTTTCACCTAGCGTCCGCCTATCCACCCCTCTCCACAAACAAAAGACATGTCGTCTTTCCAGTCCATGCTTAGGTGGTAATGTGAAAAGGCAGATGGTCTAATTTCATAGATTCAGAGGCACAAGTTGGGACCCTAGGAGATGGAGCACAATGGTACTATTAGCATTCTTAGTTGAATGTCCATGCGTTGCCAAGATCACTCGAGTTTCCATCCTCACATGTTGCGAATAACAATTATCATAACAAGTACACGAGATATCAGATAACTTAACTGAATTGTGAACCAGGCTAATATGTTCTTCCATGGGAAATGTATTTATCGTGACTCGAAAAACTCATAGGCGTGATTGTCATGGTAAGCATCAGTTGCATCGGCGAGAACATTACAAAGAAACTCATAAGTTCCCGGGAGTTTGTAACTTTGTTTCGGAAGGATGACCATTGTTTTATCATCTGAGTACGTACACCTCATGCTACAGCTAGATGATAGTAGAATAAAAGAGTCAAATCAGGCATAGAGACAGAACAACAGTCTCTTTAACAGTCCAGCTAAAAGAAATCAACAACCACATTGTCGTTCCAGCTTTTTGTTCCTCTTCGAGTTCATCGTAGAACGCCAGTTACATCTCAATGTCATCCTATAGAAGTTCGAACAAATCTTTACTATTAAGAAGCATGCTTGATTAATCCTACTCTTGTTCTTAGAAGAAGTGTTCAAATAAAACTAAAGAATTGTCTTTATAATCTAGGTGACAGCAACAAACTTACCGATTGCCTGTCCATGACTTTCTGAACAATATCATTAATCTTTCGATCATGATTAAAAATATTGAAAATGAGTGATCAAGCAAACAATGAAAATAAAAATCAGAGTTAAGAATCAATTCTCGGTTGGGCTCCAGGACGTGAAGGTGGAGAAGATGCAGAGCAGAGCAGGCTATGTTCCTTGCGAGAAAATGCAGATGAATTGAGGCATTGAGCAGATGTAGATGCATTTTCACCTACAAATCAAATTTTCTTGTTTATTACCCAACCAGCGTGGTCAGCTAGCTAGTCCACTCCCAGCAAAATCCACAAAGGCATACATGAATACAGAAGAAGACAATATGTGCAAACTTTAGGAAGATCAGAACAAAGAGAATAGCTTTAGAATTTCTGACATCCTTGACTTCACCCTCGGTTCCTTTAGAATTTCTTTGTCCTGCTGCTTGAGCATTGCTTCTGGATCAAAACTTGCTCAGCCTTGATGCTATCCTCCTCAACATTGAGAATGTGATTGAACACCAATGTGTTTGCCTTAATACCAAACATGTCAAGTTGATTCAGAACAAGTCGATGGCACCATCAAACATCTGCAACCAAGCATAGTTCTCTATGAACGACTGCACCACGCTCACTTTAACCTCATGCCATTCCCGCCGTGTCTCCATGACGAGTATCTTCATGAGGTCGAAAGTGCCAGCCGTCCCGAGGTTGGTGCCCTGCTGAATCTGAAGGTCATAGACGGACACATGCGTGCGTCACGCATCGCTGGTGCACCTCAAGCTCTCATCCGACATTTTCCTCCTCAGCTTAATCTCGACGGCCAACACGACGGAGCTGCGCGTCTCCTCCTCTCCTCCTGTTCCTCTCCATCTCCTCGGCCGGCCCCCGCCCGTCTCAACGGCCACAACCACAGAGCTGCACGGATCAGCCAAGCATGGCGAGGTCGCCCGGACCCTTGAGGCCCTGGCCGGTGCAGCCATGCCCCTCACCGATCCGTCCAAGATGAAGGGCTCCACCGAGCAGAGGCAGTGGAACACAAGAAGATGAGGGGCGTGTATCAAATGGCGAGCAGAGGCGGTGGAGGCCTTGATGGCATCGACGACGGGAGGGCTCCCCGAGCAGCCACGTGCAGAGGAATCGAAGCCGGAGGCCGCGCGAGGTCTACAGGCAGCGGGAAGGCGAGGAACAGTAGGGCGGCGAGATGGGTCCTCGAGAAAGCGCGAGATGGTGCCGAGCTCCTTGTGGCGGGTGGTGAAGACCGCTGCGGCGCTGGCCGCTGGGTGTCGAGCTCGTCGTTGTGAAGACGGCTGCGGGGCGTGGAGGAAAGGGAGGAGCCGAGGAGGTAGGGTTCGATAGGGGTCGGCGGAGTTGCGCCGGACAATGAGTCCATGGGCCTGTTGCATGAGTAAACGATCGAGCGAGCGGGGCAGACGAGCGAGGCAGGCCGGACCATGAGTCCATGGGCCTGTTGCACGAGTAAACGATCGAGCGAGCGGGGCAGACGAGCGAGGCAGACCGGCAGACGACGTACCAACCTACGAACCATCACGGCCGCAGACTCCCATTTAATAGTAAAGATAGCTAAGGCAAAGTTTTTGCTTCGTTTCAGAAAAAAAAACTACCGCAGCAGGACTGCATCCAGTTTTGCCAACCGAAACAAAGTGTGCAACACCACAACATAGCTAGGGAAGTGTCCATTCAATGCGGTATGAAACACGAGTTTGAACTACCGAGATCAATGGAAATCGCGCGTGCTGCATCAAACTGTGTAAAGGATCAAGGCCACCAGTTGCCACTTTTATTGTGTATAAACGGGACAAGTCTTTTCCGCCCATTGCATGCCATTTGAAGATATCGATCAGTGCCTCATTGGGTTAGTGGAGCGTCCACACTGATTAACAAAGTACGAGCATACATACTTGCTCAAAAAAATATGAACCTGAAGAATTATTAGGCGAGAACACCGAATAGTGGAGTCTGAACGTCGTCATCAAGACGTCGGCAGAAGTATCTAACAGTCTAGGTCTTGTTGTCCTTGGCAGCGGAGGCGGCGGCGCGCATCTTCTCCAGGTGCTGGCGCTGGCGCTCCTCCACCCGGAGCAAGTGATGCATCGTGCCCACGTACACGCCCGACATCACTATCACGAAGAAGGCGCTGTGAAGCATCGGATGTTTCGCCATCAGCCCACGCCTGCGCATAGAAAGACAGAGTTCGATAATCGGGAACGAGAGCGCGGGTCAATCGACGCACGGACGGGTGAGTTGGGGCAGTGGCGATTGGTTCTAAGTTTATTACAGAAAGACCTGGGCAATTCCTTACGAGGAAGAAGCAGCAGGATTCCGATCGGTTTCATACACCGATTGAATCCTAACTAGAAGCCGTCGGATGCCATGTACACCTCATGTAGAAAAAAAGAAACCATGTACAGCTAAAGGGGCTAGGCCGCTAGGGCCACAATCTCTAGTTCAATACAAAGTTTTGTTTTGTTGCAGAGTATATATACCATGCGACCATGCATGATTTTTTACGGGCATATGGCATGGTTTTTTATTTTTATTTGGTGTCAACATGTTAAAACCGTCAAGAGATAGATCAGTTCAAGACAAATAACGTGTATCGAATTTCATCGGAATTTGTTCTTGGTTCAGAGTGTATCGTGATGTTTCACAGTGTACCAACGTGTGTGTGTGTGGGGGGGGGGGGGAGCCCCCCCATGGATCGGCCACCCTGGAGAGGTCATCGGGGTTGTCGCTAATATTGCTTACAGCTAATTGTAGATAGCATCCGATAAATAGTATAAATTAGATAACGTGACAAACCCATGAGAACGAGCCCCCCCATGGATCGGACACCCTTGAGAGGTCATCGGGGTTGTCGCTAATATTGCTCACAACTAATTGTAGATAGCATATGATAAATAGTAGTATAAATTAGATAACGCGACAAACCCATGAGAACGAGCCCCCCATGGATCGGACACCCTTGAGAAGTCATCGGGGTTGTTGCCAATATTGCTTACAGTTTGGGCTAATTGTAGATAGCATCCGATAAATAGTATAAATTAGATAACGCGACAAACCCATGAGAACAACCCAGAAATGACCGATAGCATCGACAACTAGGCCATGATAAATTACATGGATGGTCACGCCGGCCATTGCTACTGACCCCGCCTTACACCCACGACCTAGTAAGCCGCCATTGCTGGAAGCCTCCAAAGCTTCATCGACCGTCTGTTGCCGAGACAACACGTATAGTTTTGCTGCTCTGCTGACGATGGCCATTGTTTTAAATTAATAGACCAATTAGACCACGTGTTGTATCTCACACATAAACCTAAGGTATTTCATATATTAATATATAAATTAATCTGCAACTATTAGCCAATATGATCACTGGATCAATTACAATTGAACATTTGTGTATACTCTAGAGTTACATAAGTGGTTAAATGCTAAATTGAAGCTCTAATTATTTTAAAATTTCTTTTATACGTCTTCGACTTTATATAATTATTAGTATGATAAAAAAATAGATGCAAAATTTTAGTCGATGAGATTGTAGAATTGTTTGATGGGTTTGGTAGATGTAAAGGTACACTGATAAGAATGCGACTATGAAGTACAAAATATATGTTGTCACCAGTGTTGCATATATGTAGATTTGATACATCTACCGTCGTGTTGAGAACTTGCTTGTGGCAAGATGGTTAGGATGATGGTTGTACCCCCAGCCCACCAGAGTTCAAATCCTAGATTTGACACTGGTGTTTCTCATTTAGACGGAATTTTCTTCAGTGGAAAGCAACTTTCCCGTCGACAGCGAGTCTCCTGTGGTGACTTCGTCAATCTCAAGAGTCAAGACCCGACCGCAGGCTCAGTCATTTAGAGGTGCTCATAGGGGTAGAGTGTGCGTGTGTGCGTTCATAGAAGTGAGTGTGTGCACGTGTATGTAGTGTGTCTATAAAAAACAGCTACCGTCGTGTTAGTTTCTATTTTACATCAATTTTTGTAAAATCAACCAACCACAATTGTTTTTTTAGTGGAACAACTAACGACAAATAGGTGGTTCAATGGCCATCAATATTTTCCTTGAGATGAATGGCCATCAATATTACTGGCGGCCCAACAGCCCATTATGGCCCTAAACCCTAGTACGAAACCTTTCACTCTCTCCTCCCTCCACTCTCCTACTCACCACGCGAAAGAACCACCACAACACCTCGCCGCCGCCGCCGTCGATGACGATGTGGCGCTCGCGAGCTCGTGCTCTCCTCCTCCTCCGATCCTCCACCGCCAGGTCTCCGCCGCCGCCAAATCCGCTTCGAACCTTGAGCCGAGCCCCACCCCCACGCCTTCTCTCCCGCTTCCTCTCCTCCTCCCGGAGGCCCTCCCGGACGCCTCCCCCACCGCCTCGGAAGCCCTCCCGGATGCCTTCCCGTCTTTCTCGCCCGACGCCGTATCCGCATCGGACGATCCCACCGAGGACGGCGAGGAGAACCTGGCCGCGCTCTGGGAGGCGGACGCCGCCGACGCCGACGACATCTTCGCCTCCACCCCCGCCTCCTCCGACGCCGCCGACGCCGAAGCCAGCGACGAGGAGGTCGCCCGCGTCCGCGCCGTCGTCGAGTCCACCGACGAGAAGCAGATCCCCTCCGCCATCGCCGACATGGTCGTTGACTTCACCGAGCCGCTCCTGGCCGCCGTCCTCCTCTCCGCCAACAACTGCTCCGGTAAAAAGCTGCTCATCCTGTTCCAGTCTGCCGGGAAGAACAACCCCGATGTCAAGAGCCTTGCTAACCTCGAGATCATCGCGAGCAAGCTTGCTGGTTCCGGTGAGATCGACAAGATGGATGCGTACATGCTCTGGGATCTGGTTAAGGAAATGGGGAGTGTGCCAGGATCAGTGAACACTCAGCTGCTGAATAGAGTGATAGCAATGTTCTGGAAGCTCGAGAAGTCCAGGGCTGCGCTAGAGGTGCTTGACAAGTTCAGTGAGTTCGGCTGTACTCCGGATGGTGACAGCTATTATCTGGTGATTCAAGCAGCCGGAAAGAAGTCCAGGTTTGGCGCGGCATGGGGAGTTTGTGAGAAGATGGTTGCCTCTGGGTGCTTCCCTGATGGGAAGAAGACCGGTGAGATTGTCACCTTCTTTTGCAAGGGGAAGAGGGTGACGGACGCACATTCATTATACCTAGCTGCGAAGGAGAAGAAGGTTAAGAGTCCAACATCGGCCTTGGATTTTCTTGTTGGTGCTTTGGCTAGGAGTGATGAGACCGTCAGTACGGCTCTGGAGCTGCTGGAGGAATACAAAGGGCGCTCTCTTAAGCATGCAGGCAAGTCCTTTGCTGCGGTTATACATGGTTTGTGTAGGATGAAAAATGTGAAGGATGCAAAGAAATTGTTGATGAGGATGGTGAACCTTGGCCCAGCTCCTGGTAGTGCAGTGTTCAACTTTGTTATCACTGGATTCTCTAAAGAGGGAGAAATGGAGGAAGCAAAGGGTTTGATAAGAGTGATGCAGAGCCGAGGGCTGCGCCCTGATATTTATACGTACAGTGTGATCATGAGTGGCTACACAAAAGGAGGCATGATTGATGAAGCTCACTCTTTACTTCAAGAAGCTAAGAAGATCCACCCAAAATTAAGCAGGGTTCCATATCACATACTGATTCGTGGTTACTGCAAGATGGAGGAGTTTGGGAAGGCTCTGGAATGCCTAAAGGAGATGAAGGAAGATGGGTTGCAGCCAAATATGGACGAGTATAACAAACTTATCCAGTCATTATGTCTCAAGGCTATGGACTGGAGAACAGCTGAGAAGGTCCTGGAGGAAATGGAGGGTAGTGGATTATGCCTTAAAGGTATAACGCGCAGCCTAATAGTAGCAGTCAAGGAATTGGAAATGGAAGAGGCGTCAAAGGATAGCCAAGAAACATAGTTTCTTTAGGACAGCTTGAAGTAACGCAGCCACTAATCAGTTTTGGCGCATTGCCCTTTTTTGCTCTCTGCATCTCTGGTGAGGTTATAAAAATACCATCTCTTGTACCCTTTTGTTTGTTGTTTGATCCTAAAATAATGTTGCATTTATATTGCAAATACTGGACCGGCAAGGAAGGATGCATATTTAGTTTTTGTCTAGACTTTCTGATTCTGTACAACTGGGAATTTTTGCCATTTTCGATCTAATCTCCTCCCTTGCCAAGTGAGGATGCAGACATGTTAGAAATAATTTGTTTTGCCAATGCAGCAGCAGGTACCTGTTCATTCTGTATTACACGACTAAAAGAACATGCCTTTACGCTATTATCATGTAAAACCTTGTAATGCCAGAAGCCCAGAAGTATTGTTACTGTATATTTCATGACGAACAACTCCATTAGTTTCTGATTTGGGAGTGATGATTTTCATTGATATGTGTTTAAGGACATGTATCGCGCTGATATGGTCTGTTAATGGAGTAATTCTTTTGGGAATGCCCTTGATTATTTATTATTGATGTGTATTCAGATAACTCTGACCCTCCCATTCGGTTTTTTTGTGCACTATCTGGAGCATAATTCAATTGCATGACTAGAAAATATGGTTTATTTGACGAGTTTACTGTCGACGGTTCAGTATTTTTGATTCATATTTGTCTGTGATCTGTTGAATGCGCAGAACGGTGCCAGCCCTGTTTTGTATTCTGTGTCATTGCTGCATTACTTAGTTTAGTGATAGGTCGCATTGCTTTACATAGAACAAGGGTTTGTTCTCAGCAGCTAGCAGTAAGTGGTAAACGACATCTCATAGCGATTTTGAATAACCATCTGGTTCACTCCCAGCTAGGAGTAGATGTTTTTTGCTGTGAGACCTGATTGTGTATTAAATGCAAAGCATTTCCTGGATGTGTTTTGGTCTAGATTAGAGGGCAATGCAGAACCAGTTGCTACTAGTTCTGGGCTTCTGGCATTACAAGGTTTTACTTGGTTATCAATTTTAATCATCCCAGTCTCTCACCTGCTACTAGTTCTGCTTGACGAAAAACTGAACTAGTAGCAGGTGAGAGACTGGGATGATTAAAATTGATAACCAAGTGACCGCCAAGCAGAACCAGTTGCTTCTGTCCCAAATCTTCTCCGCTTGGTAGGAAATATTGTATTGTGCCGTTATCTCAAACCACAATAGAGCTTGTGATTGCTCAGTCTCTTACGCTCATGGTATCACCTGCGCGAAGATCTAATTTCTGCATTCTGTAAACTGTCTTATCATTCATCATGCAGTTGGCTGTTGCCATATGGTCTGCCCAGTTTGCTTGCCCCATTGCGTAACATATCGTTGTGTTGTGGTCGCTTAATCAGACATTTTTTGTTGCATACTGTGTATACGGAGCAGTTTTTGCTGTTGCTGTCAATCGATGTAACCTGACGGTGTAGACAATCACAAGCTGCACACACACATGGAAAAATGTATTTATATGAGGTTATGAAAACACCATCTTTTTTGCTTGTCTGTTTGTTGTTAGATCCTAAGATAAATTTTGCGTTTATATATTATAAATGCTGGACCAGCAGTGATGCATATTTAGTTCTGGCCTATAGACTGCTGCTTCCTTTTGGAACTGAGAAATTTCGCACGACATTTTCCACTCTCTTGCCTTTCCAAGGGAGTATGCAGACATGTTAGAATGAAAAGAAAAAAGTCAATGTAGCAGCAGGTACCTGGTGGTGAATGGTGATGTATGACATGACTGCAAGAACATGCCTATATGCTATTATCATGAAAGATATGGTAATGTCAGAGGTATTGTTGATGTATCATTTTTGTACGATGGCACTGCTATCTGATTTGGGGAAGATATTTTCCAGTGGTATGTTTTCTATTGTCATGTATCACTAATTTGATCCATTAATGAAGCGCTAAGGTCTGATTTGTTCATACTCCCTCCATTCCGATTTATAATATTGGTCTACCTTTTTCCGAATAGCATGTATATATACGAGTAATTTGGAACAAGTGAGTATATCACACACATCAGAGTTGCTGCATTTATTCAGGTACATATCGGTCCAGATACATCGGGTATGTAACTAGACACGGGTTCGGAAACAAGCACCAAACGCTCACACAACAACAGATGCAGCGAAGCGTGCAGAGACAGCGAGATCGGCCGGCCAGTGGCTAGCGAGCTCCGGCCGGCCAGAGTACGCCGGCTTAGCAGGACGGAATGGGGACCTTGCAGGCGGCCATGACCTTCTTGCCGTTGGCGGAGTCGACGTACTGCTTCAGGTTGGGGTCGCGCGCGTACTGGCACATGCACGGCTGCTGCTCCTTGAGCCTGCTGCAGCAGGCCGCGCTCGGCGCCGCGTTCCCGACGATGGCGCCCGCGCACGGGGTCAGCTTCATCGCGCTGCACGTCGCCGCCTGCGCGCCCGCTGGCGCCACCATCACCACCACCACCGCCAGCGCCGCCACCAACGCCACCACCAGCTGGGCCGAGTACTTCATGGCGCCTCCCTCTCTCTGAAACCTGAACAAACTGATGGATCGACTAGAAGCAACTTGTACACAAGGATGGCTCTGGATGGTGTGAGTGTTCGGAGAGTGGCCAGTGGTATTTATAGGCTTTCGATCGACCAAGAGAGTGGCAATGTTGCACTGCGAGCTGAGCATAAGTGCATACAGGGCCAAATGGCCATGGCTAGTGCAGTACAAGTGTGCAACGCAGATTGCCTGAATTTTCAATATATGCCTTCTTTGTCAGTTGTGTTCATGGAAGACATGATGATGATGAGCAGAAATGGTCCACGCGCGCACTGCAATTGCCACTCGGCGGTGCCAATTCTAGTCGCGCTGAAAGCAACTCAACTAGCGTAACAAAGCTGCGCGCACTACCTCTGCGGTCACACTGCAAGTGACACACGTACCCCAGCAGAAAGCAGGTTAGGTGGAGTGCCCGTGATAAGGTTTCTTAAGCTGGGCTCATGCCCGCTGTTCTGCTTATGGAGTAACAGGCTAATTAAGCCGGTTAAAGAAGAGCGAAAAGGTTGAGTTACTTTGGTAGTTTTAGTTACTTTGCAGAGCCAAGGGAACATTAAACATCTGGTAAAGAAGAGTTCAGCGCACCTGAATGTCTGGCTCAGCGTTATGCTAGCTTGAAGACAAGTAGTTTGTTTTAAATAGGCGTTTCTTTTCTTTTCTTTTTTGCGAGAAAAAAAAAGAGTGTTACGAACTCTCTTATCCCACTGTATTTCTTTCCGACAAACAGATAGACGTGTTCACATTTTGTATAAAGGAAGTTTTAAGGGTGACTCACCAAGTGTTCTATTCCATTAGGCTAGCAACTTGTCGGTGGTGGCAATGGCACTTCGTCAGCTCCTCTTATTTCGATCACATTCAGGGACACCCAGGACTTTGACAAATACTGCTGTTCTGGAAGGCTGGAACCATCCAGTTGTAGTGGTTATATAACTGAAGAACAAAGCTCGAACAAACTGAACTCTGAATCCAGAAGGTAGAAATGCAGAGCCAAGGGAAAGAAGAGCGAAAAGGTTGAGTTACTTTGGTAGTTTCAGTTACTTTGCAGAGCCAAGGGAACATAAAACATCTGGTAAAGAAGAGTTCAGTGTAAGTGTTGAAGAGTAAAAAGTGAAGTGATTTCCGATAGAAGGGTTTCAGTGTTTGACAAAAGTACACCGTCATGTCTGGCTCAGTACAAGTATAAAGAAACTGCAATTAAAACATAAGTATTTCTCCTATTTCTTTGGCGGAAAGAAAAGTGTTTTGACAAGCTTATGCCGGTGTATTCTTTCTGATCAACATATACACGCGTTCACATGCTATGAAAACAAAGTTTCAAGGGTGACAGATCAAGTGCTCCATTCCATTAAGCCAGCAACCTGTCGGTAATGGCAATGGCACTTTCTCGGTTCCTCCCACGCATCACATTCAGGGCCTCAGGGGCAGTGGGGAACCTGAGTCAAGCAATGTTTCGTCAGACACTCATGCTCAGACCACCATATCGAGTCGTAGGTTATAACTGAAGAACAAAGCTTCAAAGGTCTGAACTCTGAATCCAATGCTGTAGCCTGTATGTGAACCCCCTCCTATACGTAAAGTAGCAATGCTTTCAGCGAAAAGTCCAAGTATAGCCCGGGCTACATGTAGCCTGTTTTTTGAAAATTTTAAAAACGCCATTTTCATATTTCAAAACATTCTGAATTTTTTTCTAGATAATGATAATGATGTACTCTTCCAACGTGAAAAATCTCAATTCGAAACACTTTTGTATTTTGAGCCACACAAAAAATAAAAATCAGATAAATTTGGGAGATTCAGACATGTGGACTGTTACTACTTAAATCTTGACTTTTATCATTTTTACACAGGCTAGAATACAATGTATTTGGAGTTAAAATTTTGGACATTTATAGAATACATCATTGTCTATATCCAGATTTGTTTTCATATTTTTTGAAACTTTAAAATATCGTTTTCAAATTTACAAAAAATGGCTACTTGTAGCCTGGGCTACAAAACTCTTTCAGAGAGCTGCATGCACAGATGGCAGGTATAGCAATCAACAAGGAGCAAATGCAAGAGGTCATGGCCGCGGTTCAGGCACACCTAGGCCTTAGACAAATACTGCTGTTCTGGAAGACTGGAACCATCTAGTTGTAGTGGTTATATAACTGAGGAACAAAGCTCGAACAAACTGAACTCTGAATGCAATAAAGTAGAAGTGCCCTGGCCGAGGCCAGGCAACGCATGCGAACCCCCTCGTCTACGTAAAGTAGAAATGCTTTGACAGAGCTGCACAGATGACAGATGTAGCAACCAACCAGATGCAAATGCAAGATTTATGATTCTTAAAAAAATCTATTTATTAATAAAACTGTGATCGTATGAGTGTCTTCCTTCTTGTCTTCGGATCCTGGGAAACCTCTGTCGCAAGCAAATCTTGCCCCGGCATCCCTTCATTCCCCTGTAGTCCCCTGCACGAAGCTATCCCTTCCTTGTCAGCTTAATGAAGCTCATTTGTTCGACCATCAGAGTGGATATAAGATCAAGAACTTTTGCAACCTGCATGTCCAACATTAACCAGCCAGCAGAGACCTGCAAAAATACCAAATGAAGAAGGGCAGCAGCAAGGTGTCAGGAGCCGTGGTTCCTCACGTCCGGAGCGACTCCGAGTCCGACGACGAGCACCAAATGAAGAGCAGCAACCGCCCACCCCCGGCGACGACGGTTCAGAGGCTGTTCCGCAGGCAGCGGTCGATCCACAGGCTCCTCGGCGGCCGGAAAGGTGCGGCGTGCATTGGCATTCCCCTCTGAAACCTGATGCCTAAACCGGCTTGAGTTGCATATATAGCCGTGATCTCTGAACCGTTTCGTTTTGTGGCAGTCGCGGACGTGCTGCTGTGGAGGGACCGGAACCTGTCGGCGGGGATCCTCGCCGGCGCCACCGTGACATGGTTCCTCTTCGACGTGGCCGAGTACAACGCCGTGACGCTGCTGTGCCACGCCGCGCTCTTCGGGATGCTCCTCCTCTTCCTGTGGAACGTCACCGCGCCGCTCCTCGACAGGTCGCAATCGACGGCGTGCTCCCGGCCTCTGCTTCCTGATGGTCTGATCATCGGTGAAAGAACCAACTGACAGCTTGCCAAACTTGTGATTTTCCAGGGCTCCTCCGCGTATCCCGGAGGTGATCGTCTCGGAGCACGCCTTTAGGGACGCTGCGTTGACGGTGCACCGCAAGCTGGAGCACTCTGTGGCAGTGCTCTACGACGTCGCGTGTGGGAAGGACCTCAAAAAGTTTCTCACGGTACATGACAGTTCTAGAAGCTATTTTGATGTTGCCATATTCAGATGAGTGAACTAATTAAATCTCATTTTCTTCTTCTCAATGCAAAAGGTGATTGGATCTCTGTGGGTAGTGGCGGTGATCGGAGATAACTGCAGCTTCACGACTCTGCTATATGTTGGTAAGCATCACACACAAAAAACAGTAATAATAATTAAAGACATGATCGACAGCTTAACATTTTGTATCATCTCTTTCTTTCTTGGCCAGGATTTGTATGCGCTCTCACCATCCCGGCGTTGTACGAGAGGTACGAGACCGAGGTGGACCATCTGGTGGCCAAGGGCGGCGAGGATCTCAAGAAGTTCTACCACAAAGTGGACTCCAATGTGCTCAACAAGATACCAAGAGGCCCCGTCAAGAGAAGAGTTAACTAGGACGGACGTGTCATAACTGGAGGTGTCATCGGTGCGTGCAGATCGATTAAGTTTGTTACGGTTTGAGGGGGAATGAAACCGTGAGTCCTGTTCAGTTACGAGTTTCGTGAGAACATGTGTGGTTGTTACTATTTAACTGCAAGTGTGCTCGATGGTGGAAGTAACGACAGTTGAGTGGATGTTCTTGAGAGTTACTCCTACTTTTGAGGTGTGATGCTCGGATCTCTCTTACTCTGCTATGGTCTTTGTTTCTCGTCTCTTTGTTTCCCTACTCCGCCAATGTGTCCGGTTTCGACAGTTGTTGGTGTAGTTAGTTAGGGGCAAGGCGACGGCGCCTTATACGGTCGCCCCGATACGCATCGTCTTGTGTTCTTTCAATGTCCGATTGACATCATGTTATTCTTTTCTTTCTCAATCATCCAAATACGGCACATATTCTTTCAAAGGTATTTGATCCTTAGTCATCCAGAATGCATCTTTGTTTTCAGTAAATTATCGTTAAAAGAAGAGGTGAAAACCGGCAAAACCCTGGGTTAAACCAAGTAAAATACCCTCGGAAACACTATATAAAACAGATCCACCAGCGACTACACCTCAATGTTTCTCCCAAGTCGGTCCCTGAGGATGAGGCTCATTATTCGTTGGAAGGAGTCAACGGTGTTCCTCAAGCCAAAGGGAATGCGCCGGTGGCATAAGTGCCACATGGGATGATGAAGTTTGTCTTCCTCCAGCATGAGGACTTGGTGATAGCCAGAGTAGGCATCCAAAAATATCAACAACTCGCATCCCGCTATGGAGTGGTCGATTCAGGGGAGCGGAAAGTCGTCATTTTGGCACGCCGGGTTGTGGTCGGTGATATCCGCGCACATCCATCATTTCTTGTCCTCCTTCCGCACCAAGATGGGTTGGCAAGCCACGAGGGATCCCGTGCCACTCGGATGATGCCGACTTTGATGAGCATCTCCACACCTGTTTCATGGGGACTTGGTCTAGTTTGACGAACGAGGTAGTTGAAAGGATTGGTATGGTCGACTAGAGGAGGGTGAATTCTGCTCAAAACTCATGGCAACATAGCAATATCTGATCAGTAAGCATACTTGCATGTTACTTCCTGCCATACAGGATTTTTTGCATGATTAAGTACATTCCATCTTACCATCTTGCGTTTCTTAGGCCTCGTTCGTTTATTCCCTAAGAGGCAGGGATTGATCTAGATTCCAGCCCGATCTGGATGTCCAGCCCGGCGAGGTATTCTTTCCAGCCAATCAAAATGTGGTCTACGTTTAGTCCCGGATGGGATTATTGGCCCAACACATCCCGTGCATCTCTACTAAATCAATCTGGAGAAATATTATCCCCACCCAATGTCTGGACGAATTTCCACGACCGTGAGAAAGCCAGCAAAGGGGTGCGAAGACAACGAATACTCCAGCCATGGACGAGTCACTTGGGATTAACCAAACAACCAAACTCTACTAGGGATTATGAGGAAGAGACTAATCGGGGTTAGGGGGTTTGGGTGAAGGGAAGGGATCAACCCAATCCCTGCCCGGATCCATTCCAAGGGTGGATTCAATCCAGCGGAACCGAACGAGGCCTTAGGGATAACAGATGCCTTGGCCATCTTGTAGACATAGAACTTCATTGTAGATGACGTAGCTATCTTGTAGACATAGAACTTCATTCCATCTGCTGGTGCATCATTATATAGGTTTTGTCACAAGGTCCACTTGATTCCTTGTTAGTTCAACATGGGTTACAGAGATGCAATGCTAATCAAAGGAGCAATCCCCAATTATATCAGATCCTCTTATTGTAATTAAGGTGCTCATTCATTGGAAATGGCATCTCATTGTCACATGAGTATGTGTGAGTGTTGTCATCACTGTCATCATCAGATGGGATATCGATAAAGACAATGTTGGAGGGAACCACATTGCTTCCCATTGAAGCCTAAAACACACATTGCCCAACTATCATATTGTTTTCTTTTAAAGTCATACTATAAATTTTGTCATCCTAAAACAGAAATTCCTAAAATGGTCACTAGCCAAAGTTTGAAACCTTCTTATGAATTTCATCACACGTTCCAAGTTTGCAGTAGCAACAGTCCACACAGCCTTCATATGACTTTGAATCCATTCTAACCTAGATCCATCGTCGGTAACTTAGATCCTACCGTGGAAGTGGAAATGGTCGGCATCTAACCTAGATCATACTGTGGCCTTGGGAATCATTGACATGTAACCTAGATCATACCGTGTTTGTGGGAATCATCAGAAAACAAGGATAAGGCATCGAAAGGGGAACGGAAGGAAGCGAGCAAATGAGCACTTGAGGACATGGAGCGCGTCGGAGAGGATACCACCGTGGGCCGTCGCCAATTAGGGGCTCAAGGAGGAGGCCGCAATCGAGGTAGGAGGACATCGTCGTCAGGTTTTTTTGGGTGAAGTTGCTGGGAGACGAGGAGGGGGGATGACTTTGAAGCCGTCTCCACCGCTAACCCAAACACTAACCCGTTGCACCGCCCAAATTGCAACTAGCCGTTGAGACTATGAAACTTATGAGTGGGACCAAATCTAGCCGGTGACACTAACACGAACCCGACTGCACCACACCGCACAACACCGCGCCCCTACCGCTGCCGCAACTCCTCCGCCGATAACACATGTATGCTGCTGAAGCCCTCTCTTCTCTTTCTCTTCTCGTGGTTCTAGGGTTCTTCACTTTGTCCCCTTTCTCCCGAGGCAGCGCGCAGCGGGAGCTCATGCTATTCGCAGACAGGGGCAGAGATAAAGGAACTCTAATCCCCTCGGTAAAGATTTGTGCTTTAGGTTCAGTTTGGTTGCAAGATTTTTCTGTTGGTGAAATTTCTAGTTGTAGTGTGGAAGTGGTGTCGGTTGTGGCGACTTCGCATGGCTTGACCCGTACTACACAAAATTTCAGAGGGAATTGGTTATTGATATACGTGATGCGGTGTGGAGGAAAGTGGAAGACAATAGCAGATTGCAGGGGAAAAAATAGGGCACGGAGGCAGGAGCTAGATCAGGTGGTGCTGCTGCATCGGGTATAAAGAGAAGATGAAGCTGCTGGAAAAATCTGTTGATGAAGCTATATAGTCAAGATTATGGCAGCAATCTATTGATGATTTTGATTTCTTTTTTTAGTTTTATTTACAGTGTGTGGCATGACGATTTCTAGCAATTGAGTTATGGTTGTAAAATATAACTTGACGTGCTGGTAATATGATAACGATAATTGGAAACTTGCAATTTTATTTGCATTATGTTGACTGTACTGTGTGTGAAATTGTGTGTGTTGAGCATCAGTATGTATGTTTCATGCTCTGTTTTAACATGTATCATCTATGTGATTCAAAGGAGACAAATAGCTGAAAATTGCTCATACAAAAACTCACACAAAATCCAAACCAAGACATATTTAAGTTCCTTACAAGCATGCACGCGGCATATCATAGGAACAGATCAACCACAACAACAGTATTAAAAGAACAAACAATAGCAAGCAACAAACCGGAGATCAACCATAGGAACAGTAAAACGAAAACCACAATAAATAACAAAGAAAATTACCGAAAGACGTCAGATCTAAACTCAACAAACCGACGTTGGGGTAACTCGTTGAGAGGGAATAGAGACGAGGAAGGAGAGGACGATCAACGAAGAGGCCGACGAATGTGCAAACCCGGCAAACGGCCAAACACAGCCCGACTACGGAGCAAGAAAAGCGAGGAAGAAGAAACCGGGAAAAATGGAGGCTGCCGTATCGATCATATCCATCGATCGAGGGTATACCCCCTCCCCCCCCCCCCCCCCCCCCCCCATACAGTAGAGATGACATCGCGATCGGGTTGAACTATGGACCAATGGGGAGATGCCAGGTAAGATACGGTAGAAGGGCCCGAATTTTTTTCGAAGCGGCAGCCAAGGGGGAGACGCCAGCCTGGATCGGGAAAGCGGGCCCGATTTCCTTCTGACCGCCCGCACAGTGCACCGTACCCGCCGACGAATGGAGACACGCCAGCTAGGATCTGAAAACGGGCCCGATTTCCTTCTGACAGCACGCACAGTGCACCGCATGCGAAATCCCGAGCGTACCCCGAGCTACTTTAGAAAAATACGCACGACAATAAATGGAATGGAAAAGTCGGCGACGCAACGTTCAGGGCAACCGGCATGTGGACCGAAGAACCGAAGGGGCCCATCGACAGGGATAGAGGGGTGCGAGAAACCGCGTATGAAGATAAACATACATGATGGGCACGTAAGTAAGGTAATAAAACACATGACAGTAAAAGAACAAATTCAGCCAATGGGAGAGCTCGGTTGCGAATCTCGCTCCTCCGCCACACCGATTAAACACGTACCGTGAGGTGACATGTGGGCCATCGGGCTCCCGGGGGCGTCCGAGGAGGGTGTCAGCGAGACTAGGGACGCGAAGCTTAGTACGTGCACGACATATACGAATCCATGTCCATGCCGGCGTGATCTGACGGTGCAGAAGGGCGGAGCATGGCATATCAGCCCAAGGTATCTCACCGTTTATATCTTATATTACCTCGCAGGTAGTGAACGGCCTAACATAAGTGATAGCGCTGGGATAGACTCAAGGAGACGCGGGTATTTTTCTATTCTTCTCTGTGTTATCCTATTCTCCATTGCCTAGGAGGATGATACATCTCCAACGTATCTATAATTTCTTATGTTCCATGCTAGTTTTATACCAATAGCTACATGTTTTATTCACACTTCATAGCATTTTTATGCATTTTATGGAACTAACCTATTAACAAGATGCCACAGTGCCAGTTCCTGTTTTCTGTGTTTTTGGTTTCAGAAAAGCTGTTCTGGAAATATTCTCGGAATCGGACGAAACAAAATCCCAGATGCCTATTTTTCCCGACACGTTCCAGAAGTCCGAAGAGGAGACGAAGGGGGGCAGCAGGGCGCCCTCACCCTATGGCGGCGCGGGTGGGCCCCCTGCCGCGCCACCCTATGGGGAGCGGGCCCCGCGCCTCCACCGACGTCGCCCCTTCGCCTATTTATTCCTCCAGACGCGAAAACCCTAAAACACCGAGCCATATTTCCAGAAAACATCCGCTGCCGCCGCCGCCGTCAACCCTAACTCGGGGGGTTCAGAAGTTCTCCTCCGGCACCCTGCGGAGAGGGGAATCATCACCGGAGGGCTCTACATCGCCATGCCTGCCTCCGGAGTGATGCGTGAGTAGTTCATCCTTGGACTACGGGTCCATACAGTAGCTAGATGGTTGTCTTCTCCTTTTGTGCCATCATGTTTAGATCTTGTGAGCTGCCTATCATGATCAAGATCATCTTATTGTAATGCTACATGTTGTGTTTGTTGGGATCCGATGGATATTGAATACTATGTCAAGTTGATTATTGATCTATCATATATGTGTTGTTTATGATCTTGCATGCTCTCCGTTATTAGTGTAGGCTTTGGCCAAGTTTATGCTTGTAACTCCAAGAGGGAGTATTTATGCTAGATAGTAGGTTCATGCCTCCATTTAATCTGGGACAGTGACAGAAAGTTCTAAGGTTGTGGATGTGCTGTTGCTACTAGGGGTAAAACAGCAATGCTTTGTCTAAGGATATTAGTGTTGTTTACATTATGCACCATACTTAATGCAATTGTCTGTTGCTTGCAACTTAATACTGGAAGGGGTGCGGATGCTAACCTGAAGGTGGACTATTTAGACACAGATGCATGCTGGATGGCGGTCTGTGTACTTTGTCGTAATGCCCAAATAAATCTCATAGTGATCATCATGATATGTATGTGCATTGTTATGCCCTCTCTATTTGTCAATTGCCCAACTGTAATTTGTTCACCCAACATGTTTAGTATTTTATTATGGAGAGACACCACTAGTGAACTGTGGACCCCGGTCCATTCTTTTACATCTGAAATACAACCTACTGCAATCATTGTTCTTTTACATTCTCTGCAAACAAACATCATTTTCCACACTATACGCCTAATCCTTTGTTTTCAGCAAGCCGGTGAGATTGACAACCTCACTGTTTCGTTGGGACAAAGTAGTTTGATTGTGTTGTGCAGGTTCCACGTTGGCACCGGAATCTCTGGTGTTGCGCCGCACTACATTCCTCCACCAACACCTTCGGAGCAACGTTGACTTCCTACTGGATTGATAACCTTGGTTTCATACTGAGGGAAAACTTGCTGCTGCACTCATCATACCTTCCTCTTGGGGTTTCCAACGGACGTGTGACTTTACACGCATCAAGCATATTTTCTGGCGCCGTTGCCGGGGAAGTCGAGTTGCTTTGGATTCAGAAGATTTCTGCCTCCACTAGGCACCAGTATTTTCTGGCGTTCTTGCAAGGGGAGTCTCTCACACCCAATCTCTTTACTTTGTTTTTTGTCTTGCTTTATTTTTATATTGTCTTGTTTGCTTTCTTTATATCAAAAACACAAAAAAATTAGTTACTTGTTTTTATCTTGTTATTTCGGTTTTGTTTTTATTTTTGCTATAATGAGTACTCCTGAGAACACCAAGTTGTGTGACTTCACTAGCACAAATAATAATGACTTCATATGCACTCCTATTGCTCCACCTGCTTCTAAAGCAGACTTTTATGAAATTAAACCTGCTCTATTAAATCTTGTTATGAAAGAGCAATTTTCTGGTGTTAGTACTGATGATGCTGCTGCCCATCTTAATAATTTTGTTGAACTTTGTGAGATGCAAAAGTATAAGGATATAGATGGGGATATTGTAAAACTGAAACTATTTCCTTTCTCCTTAAGAGGAAGAGCTAAAGAATGGTTGCTATCTTTGCCTAGAAATAGTATTGATTCATGGACAAAATGCAAAGATGCTTTCATTGGAAAATATTATCCTCCTGCTAAAATTATATCTTTGAGAAGTAGCATTATGAATTTCAAGCAATTTGATAATGAACATGTTGCTCAAGCATGGGAGAGAATGAAATCTATGATAAAGAATTGCCCTACCCATGGACTGACTGCTTGGATGATCATCCAAACCTTTTATGCAGGATTAAATTTTTCCTCAAGGAACCTGCTGGATTCAGCTGCTGGAGGAACCTTTATGTCCATCACTTTAGGTGCAGCAACAAAACTTCTTGATGATATGATGATCAACTACTCCGAATGGCACGCTGAAAGGACTCCTCAAGGTAAGAAGGTAAATTCTGTTGAAGAAACCTCTTCCTTGAATGAAAAGATTGATATCATTATGTCTATGCTTGTGAGTGGTAAATCTCATATTGATCCTAATAATGTTCCTTTAGCTTCATTGGTTGCTCAAGAAGAGCATGTTGATGTGAACTTCATTAAAAATAATAATTTCAACAACAATGCCTATAGGAATAATTTTGGTAATAACAACTATAAGCCATATCCTTCTAATAATGGTAGTGGTTATGGTAATTTTTATGGTAATTCTTACAACAATAGTAGGAGTGTACCCTCTGATCTTGAAGTCATGCTTAAAGAATTTATTAATACACAAACGCTTTTAACAAATCTGTTGAGGAAAAGTTTGGTAAAATTGATGTTCTTGCTTCTAAGGTTGATAGTCTTGCTCTAGATGTTGATCTTTTGAAACTGAAAGTTATGCCTAATGAGGTTAAAGATACTAAGTCTTTTGCTACAGCAAATGCCATCCAAGTTAAAATTGACAACAATATTAGGATGTTAGCTGAGTTGCATGCTAGGTGGGAAAGAGAAGCTGAAATTGATAGAAAGAATAGTATAGCTCGAGTTTGTACTATTACCACCACTAGTAATGCTGAAGCTTCACATGTTGATAAACCTCCTATTATCAATGGTAATGTTATTGATGTTGGCAATGTTTCTACTTCTACTATAAAGCATGCAAAATTGCCTAAAACTGCTGAAACTGTTTCTGATAAAGGTGCTGAAATTTTTCGAAGTATTGGAGGCAATGGTCCCATTACTTTTGATCATAATGATTTTGACTTTGATAGTTGTAACATCTCTGAAGTTATTAAGTTCTTGCAAAAGCTAGCTAGAAGTCCTAATGCTAGTGCTATGAACATGGCTTTTACAAAACATATTACAAATGCCCTCATAAAAGCTAGGGAAGAGAAATTAAAACTTGAAGCTTCTATCCCTAGGAAGTTGGAAGATGGTTGGGAACCCATCATTAAAATGAAGGTGAATGATTTTGATTGTAATGCTTTATGTGACCTTGGTGCAAGTATTTCTGTTATGCCTAAGAAACTTTATGATATGCTTGACTTGCCACCTTTGGAATGCTGTTATTTGGATGTTCATCTTGCTGATAACTCTATGAAGAAACCTTTGGGGAGAATTGATAATGTTCATATTACGGTTAACAATAACCTTGTCCCCGTTGACTTTGTTGTTTTGGATATTGAATGCAATGCATCTTGTCCTATTGTTTTGGGAAGACCCTTTCTTCGAACTGTTGGTGCTGTTATTGATATGAAAGAGGGGAATATTAAGTATCAATTTCCTCTTAAGAAAGGTATGGAACACTTCCCTAGAAAGAGAATGAAGATGCCTTTTGATTCTATTATTAGAACAAATTATGATGTTGATGCATTTCTCTTGATAACACTTGATTTTCACTTTCTGCGCCTAGCTGAAAGGCGTTAAAGAAAAGCGCTTGTGGGAGACAACCCATCTTTTTATTTTCTGTCATTTTATTTTATTTTGAGTCAAGGTGCTGTTTACTTCTGTAGCAACTCCTTTGTATCTTTATTTTATTGCATTGTTGTGCCAAGTAAAGTCTCTAGTTGAAAGTTGTTGCTAAAATTGGATTTCTGCGCAGTGACAGATTTTTGCTGTCCACCATTTTGAGCTGTATGCGCTACAGAAAATTCGAAAAATTCTGAAAAAATCACGCATGATCCTTATATATGTACGCAACTTTCATTAGTTTGGGCTTCTTCCATCTGAGCAAGTTAAGTGCCTCGAAAAAATTCGTCTTTCCAGACTGTTCTGTTTTTGACAGATTCTGCCTTTCGTTTTGCATTGCCTCTTTTACTATGTTTGATTGGATTTCTTTGCTCCATTAAACATCAGTGGCTGTAAGTAATGTCCAGAAGCTTTGGTAATGATTGTGTCACAGTAGAATATGAGAATTTTTGATTATGCACTAACCCTCTAACGAGTTACCTGAGTTTGGTGTGGCGGAAGTTTTCAAGGAGCAAGAGAGAAGGATGATATGATGTGATCAAGAAGAGTGAAAAGCCTAAGCTTGGGGATGCCCCCGTGGGTCATCCCTGCAATATTCAAGAAGACTCAAGCGTCTAAGCTTGGGGATGCCCAAGGCATCCCCTTCTTCATCAACAATTTATCAGGTCATCTCTAGTGAAACTATATTTTAATTCTTCCACATTTTATGTATTTTACTTGGAGCGTCTGTTTGCTTTTATTTTTGTTTGTTGTTTTTATTTTTCTGAATAAAGTCGGATCCTAGCATTCTTGTGTGGGAGAGAGACACGCTCCGCTTTTTCATGTGAATACTCATATTCTTCACTTATATCTTTTGAGTATTCTTATCTAGCTACTGCTATGCTTTTAGCTCCTGTTTTTCATGCATCTCTTTTAGAGCTGTTAATTCTTGTGGAAAGTACTCTCTTGTTTCTTTTGTAAATTACTTGGAGAGTTGCTTGGTTGATGTGTTGGTTCAGAAAATGCTGCATGTGGTAGATGGTATATCGAAAAGACACTCATATAGATCATTGTCTTGTTTTATTTGACACTTGGCAATTGTTTTGAGCTCTCAAGTATTTCATGTTTAAGCTCTTGCATCATGTAGTTAAAAGTCTATTAGTAAAGAACTACCGTAGAGCTTGTTGAAATTTGGTTTGCATGATTGGTATCTCTAAGGTCTAGATATTTTCTGGTAAAAGTGTTTGAGCAACAAGGAAAGACAGTGTAGAGTCTTATAATGCTTGCAATATGTTTTCATGTGAGTCTTGCTGTACCGGTTTATACTTGTGTTTGCTTCAAACAACCTTGCTAGCCTAAACTCTGTACTGAGAGGGAATGCTTCTCGTGCATCCAAAACCTTGAGCCAAAACCCATGCCAATTGTGTCCACCATATCTACCTATTATGTGGTATTTCCTGCCATTCCAAGTAAATACTTCATGTGCTACCTTTAAACTATTCAAAACTTTATTACTCCTTATTTGTGTCAATGTTTTATAGCTCATGAGGAAGTATGTGGCGTTTACTCTATCACCTTGTCATTTATTCATGACAGACTTTCACCAATGGACTAGTGGCATATACATCCGCTTATCCAATAACTTGCAAAAAGAGCTGGCAAATGGGGTGCCCAGTCCCAATTAATTATAACTTTAACCATTTGATTCTCTTCACATGTTTGCCAATGATTTATCAAAAGCAAATTCCAAAATGTTAAACTTTATCAAATAGGCACTCCTCCATGGTATGTGATTGTTGGAAGGCACCCGAGGATTCGGTTAGCCATGGCTTGTGTAAGCAAAGGTTGGGAGGAGTGTCATACCAATTTATAAATATGCATGTGTAAACAAAAGAGAAGAGGGATGATCTACCCTTGGGTAGAAATAACGTCCTTCATGGGAGCCGCTCTTGAAAGTTTGGGTGACAAGGGGGATAGAGTGCCCACTGCCATTCGTTGACAACAACAAACACCTCTCAAACACTTACTTTATGCTCTCTATATGTTTTCAAAACTTAAAAAGCTCTAGCACATGATTTAATCCCTGCTTCCCTCTGCGAAGGGCCTATCTTTTACTTTATTGTTGAGTCAGTTTACCTACTCCTTTCTATCCCTGAAGCAAACACTTGTGTCAACTTTGTGTGCAACAATTCTTATATGTTTACTTATTGCACTTATTATATTGCTTTGTGTTGACAATTATCCATGAGATATACAAGTTACAAGTTGAAAGCAATTGCTGAAACTTAATCTTCCTTTGTGTTGCTTCAATGCCTTTTACTTAGAATCTATTGCTTTATGAGTTAGCTCTTATGCAAAACTTTTTGATGCTTGTCTTGAAAGTACTATTTATGAAAAGCTTTTGCTTATATGATTCAGTGTTTACTCATTATCTATTTGTTAGCAAACTATAGACCATTGCCTTGAGTCACTTCATTCATGACATATGCTTTACAATATTATTTGATCAAGATTATGTTGGTAGCATGTCACTTCAGAAATTATTGTTGTTATCGTTTACCTACTCGAGGACGAGTAGAACTAAGCTTGGGGATGCTTGATACGTCTCCAACGTATCTATAATTTCTTATGTTCCATGCTAGTTTTATACCAATAGCTACATGTTTTATTCACACTTCATAGCATTTTTATGCATTTTCTGGAACTAACCTATTAACAAGATGCCACAGTGCCAGTTCCTGTTTTCTGCTGTTTTTGGTTTCAGAAAAGCTGTTCTGGAAATATTCTCGGAATCGGACGAAACAAAATCCCAGATGCCTATTTTTCCCGACACGTTCCAGAAGTCCGAAGAGGAGACGAAGGGGGGCAGCAGGGCGCCCTCACCCTATGGCGGCGCGGGTGGGCCCCTGCCGCGCCACCCTATGGGGAGCGGGCCCCGCGCCTCCACCGACGTCGCCCCTTCGCCTATTTATTCCTCCAGACGCGAAAACCCTAAAACACCGAGCCATATTTCCAGAAAACATCCGCTGCCGCCGCCGCCGTCAACCCTAACTCGGGGGGTTCAGAAGTTCTCCTCCGGCACCCTGCCGGAGAGGGGAATCATCACCGGAGGGCTCTACATCGCCATGCCTGCCTCCGGAGTGATGCGTGAGTAGTTCATCCTTGGACTACGGGTCCATACAGTAGCTAGATGGTTGTCTTCTCCTTTTGTGCCATCATGTTTAGATCTTGTGAGCTGCCTATCATGATCAAGATCATCTTATTGTAATGCTACATGTTGTGTTTGTTGGGATCCGATGGATATTGAATACTATGTCAAGTTGATTATTGATCTATCATATATGTGTTGTTTATGATCTTGCATGCTCTCCGTTATTAGTGTAGGCTTTGGCCAAGTTTATGCTTGTAACTCCAAGAGGGAGTATTTATGCTAGATAGTAGGTTCATGCCTCCATTTAATCTGGGACAGTGACAGAAAGTTCTAAGGTTGTGGATGTGCTGTTGCTACTAGGGGTAAAACAGCAATGCTTTGTCTAAGGATATTAGTGTTGTTTACATTATGCACCATACTTAATGCAATTGTCTGTTGCTTGCAACTTAATACTGGAAGGGGTGCGGATGCTAACCTGAAGGTGGACTATTTAGACACAGATGCATGCTGGATGGCGGTCTGTGTACTTTGTCGTAATGCCCAAAATAAATCTCATAGTGATCATCATGATATGTATGTGCATTGTTATGCCCTCTCTATTTGTCAATTGCCCAACTGTAATTTGTTCACCCAACATGTTTAGTATTTTATTATGGAGAGACACCACTAGTGAACTGTGGACCCCGGTCCATTCTTTTACATCTGAAATACAACCTACTGCAATCATTGTTCTTTTACATTCTCTGCAAACAAACATCATTTTCCACACTATACGCCTAATCCTTTGTTTTCAGCAAGCCGGTGAGATTGACAACCTCACTGTTTCGTTGGGATAAAGTAGTTTGATTGTGTTGTGCAGGTTCCACGTTGGCACCGGAATCTCTGGTGTTACGCCGCACTACATTCCTCCACCAACACCTTCGGAGCAACGTTGACTTCCTACTGGATTGATAACCTTGGTTTCATACTGAGGGAAAACTTGCTGCTGCACTCATCATACCTTCCTCTTGGGGTTTCCAACGGACGTGTGACTTTACACGCATCAGAGGACACATTCCATTTAGAAACTCCAAACTGACTTCTCCGTTGCTAATTCTTGGTACATGGATCTGGTCCAGCAAATGAGAACTTGCCTGTGGCAAGATGGTTAGGAGGGTGTTTGTACCCCAGCCCACCAGAGTTCAAACTCCACGTTTGACGTTGGTGTTTCTCATTTAAGGCGGAATATTCTTCAGTGGGAGGCGACGTTTCCGTCGACAGCGAGGCGCCCGTGGTGACTTCGTCAATCTCAAGACTCGACCCGCCGACTCGGTCTCTCGGAGTTGCTCATAGGGGTAGGGTGTGCGTGCGTTCATAGGGGTGAGTGTGTGCGCGTGTATATGAGCGTCTGCGTTGTACTGTGTTTCGAAAAAAAAAAAGATCTGGTCCAACAAATATCTCTAAATGTGGGCGTAACTTTTAGGATCCCTACCACCCTATGCATGAACAAAAAATGACTTACTGTTTAACCTCATGATAAAATATTGGTTGGCATTATGATAAGAAAATGCAATATTGAAATCACTAGCAGTTGACAAGTAAGCAAGAGAGGGCTAACATTTCCCATGGAAACGACTATGCCTAAAACACTAGCAGTTGACAAGAAAGGAAAAGCAAAAGAATCCGCTCTTGGCTAACATTTTCATCCCACGCAAACGATGATGTCTAAAACATCAGGAATAAGCTTTCGGCGGTTAGTAACTTTTACTGTCTTTCGATGAAATAGTTCTTTTTTACAATTCTCAAGCCTTTCAAGGAGTTTATACCATATGTTGATTATCAACATTCACCACTTTTACCAGTCGTTAACCCTCTTATGATCTTTATATGATCATGTACAATATATGCGTATCCTTTGTGAAGATTTTTCCTGTAATCATCAGAGCGTTTCATACATTCGAACACGTTAAGTACGTTAAGTTCATTGATGAATTCCGGCAAATCATCGTTTGCGTGAATACATGAGTGAACTTAACATGTACGAATGTGAGAAATCCCTTGATAATTACAGGGGAAATCACTACGTCTAACCATCAAGGGATAACAATTGCAAGGGATTTCTCACATCCTAATTTCCAACATTCATCCCTTAATGATTACAATTGACAGACCTGATAACAATTGCAAAAAAAACTATTCTAACATTCACTATGTCTTCTTCACCATGTCTTCTAGTAAATTCTCAAGATCGACTCTTGTATATCCATGATCCTACAGAAGAATACAAAAAGTAAAGAAAGAAAGATTAAAGAAGTATTTTGGGTGAAGAAGTTGGAATGGCAAGACAACGAACACCGAGTTTGACTGGAAAATCTACACGTGAGAAGAAATTCTTGTATTTAATCTAATCTACCCTACTCTCTCTCTCCACACCATGGAGCAGGATCCAGTGCTCCAAACTTGCGGGTATAACTTGCAGTTATTACTGGTGACTTTTGTAGAAAAGTATTGTTTCGCGCTAGCGCGACCGGCCCATAACACCATACTACTAAACCACAAGTGACCACTCGGCCGCGTCAATATCTTGCTTTCGTAAAAAATTCTGGATCCCCTCCGACAGGGCGGTTATTTCTCACACATACAGTACTAGCATGTTTTTTTTTGGTAACATGACAATAAAGTGGCAGATAGATCAGCCATACATCTAGTCTAGTAAATGGCCAGTTCATAGTTTATTAATAGTTCACAAGAGAAACATAAACATAAGCTCTTTTCTAAACTATGAAAGCAGGCATGCGAGCATCTAGTAAATGGTCAGTTCATAGATTATTAAAATATCTATAAATAAAAAATAAACATGATAAAATAGTACCGGTAGATGCATATGTTACATAAATTTTATTACCACAAATATCTATTTAAATTCTTCTGTTTTATCCATCCTCTAAGAACTACGAGAGATGAGGGATGATACCATAAGCAGCTCACGTGCCTACAAGATAAATAAGAGAATACATCAAATTAGGAAAATACCGACTACAAAACAATTTGCACCGCACTCTCGTAATCAACACAGAAAAGAACGATGCAACAAAACAGTGCATATGTCACGTAAAACAATGTTCACAAAGTTAGCTCAAATTTCAATAAAAATTTAAACAAAATAGTCATACTAATATACTCACTCTTCCAGATTTTCATTTCCTTCTTTCACTTCTCAATATGGCAGGATGTGAAATTTTGCATAGCTTTACGACGACTTTGGCTTCCTATATAAAAAACAATTAAACCCTAGAAAACGATACATATGTACAAAGTAATAGTTTAAGATATGTCGTTCATTACCTTAGTTGTACTCTTCATCAATCACTCCTCCATTCCCTAGCACAAGAACATATGTCTTATCCACAGCCACTCATTTATTCCGATGAAATAGTTTTTTCTTACAATTGTCAAGCCTGACAAAGAGTGTACCATTATGTATACCATATGCTGATTTTCAACATTCACCACTTTCAACAATCGTCCGCAAAAACCCTTTTTTGCTCTTGATATGATTATGTGAAAAGCTTTGATGATTATAGGGAAATCTCGACAAAAGATATGATTATTTTATATATGATCATATCAAGAGCAAAAGATGATTCTATGGACGATTGGTTAAAGTGATGAGTGTTGGAAATCAGCATATGGTTTACATAATGGTACACTCCTTGACAGGCCTAATGACAATTCTAAGATGAGAGAACAAGTTTCTTACCTTTTTCCTATGCCATCCATTCCAAATAAGCTCAAACCTAAAATAAATAGTGAGGATATATAAGAGGAGTAATCGCAACGTGCTACTGTCTCATCCTTAGATGTAATTTTCCGCAAAGGACAAAAACTTACATGGCTTTCCATCAGGAGGTTTTTTCTTCTTCATCTGATGAGCTGCTTTGGTCTGCAAGTGGAGCTCCTAGTGAATTGTGGTCCTGCGCAAAGCGAAACAACATAGAGAATGTTTAGAATTGTGGCCCGGCAGCTAGACTTCATGTGAACCAGAAGGAAGGAACGATGAGAGTCTTAATCCTAAATTGACTCGTAACTCAGCTGGCCACTAAGATCTTCGTGTAGCAAATAGTACTCCACGAAGGAAGAAACTAGCGGTGCATGTAAACGAACAAATAAGGAGAAACGGAAAGCAATTGTTGTGAATCATGAAGCAAAATCTGAGCGGATTTTTCCAGGGAAAAAATTCTATGCAACCGCGCACAACCACCTATATAGCTAGGGCTCCGTTTCCAGATTGTAACACCTATCCATCCACCACCAATCTCGAAGCTCCCTACTCTTCATACATTTCTAAATACAGAGAAAATTAATGCACTACTACAAACGTTGATCTGGACGTCCTATTCCCTGTTTCCGGCGAGGCCCCGTTCTGCCAAACCTGTCCTGGTCGCTGCGTCTTGGTCAAATGATAGATCCTCTAATTTGTGTGTAGGGTTAACGATGAGTGGATCCACTACTACTACAGTCATGCTGGAGTACAAATTAAAACTATAGCCTACTAGTCTAGATTTGAATCGCGAAACGATAAACAGGCTGTTTGGGCCAAGAGAGTAGAGAAGAAAAAACATCACACCTGAACTAGCCGGAGGCAGGAGGAGCACGGGAGCACGGGGTGGCCGGCGCGGTCGAGGTGACCGAACCCGAGAAACCGGGGCACGGCAGTGTTGGGGATGGCCGGGCGCCGGTGTGGTCGGAGCAGTGGAGGAACAGCAGCCAGCCTCCGCGGATCCCGCCGGCCGTGCCTCCTCTGCAACCGACTTCGTCCCGCGTCAGCTCCTCACGCCACGGCGCCGGGTGTTGGGCCGCGGACGGATCCGAGGGCGGCCGAGCCCTGACCGAGACGGAGACGCTCAGTGGCCGAGTATCCGTTAAACACAGCCGCCGCCGGGTCGAGGATGGCCGCCGCGACGCAAAGCTCAGCTCCCTCTCTCTGTCTATCTCGCTGAATAGCAATGGCGCACACGGAAGGGAGCTGGAGCGGGGTTTGCTGCTTTACCTGCTGCGGGCTCTATTAATAGAGCGAGCGGTGGAAAGCTGGGGCTGAAGGGTCTAGTGCAGCTGTGGATATTTTTTTACCAACGTGTATGACGTAAAATTCACTTTAACTCTTTTTTTTTTTTTGCGGGGAAAATTCACTTTAACTCTGGGTACATATGCGACCAGTATTTGAAAAACACATTTCAAATGGTATAAAAATTCGAATCAGATTATACAGGTACATCTTCATATTTTAGGTATTCACAAAGTTATTTCGCGAAAAACAATATTTTTGTGGCCAGTGTAAAAATGACAAAAATAAATCGTGAAAAGGCTGTTTTAGCACCAAATTTTGTGTTTCTTTATATATGTTTATTTCTTTGTGATACGACCTTGTTAACACATAGAATGGTAAGATCAATGCACGGACTTTTTTTTTGCATTTTTTTTACATTTTCAAATTTATTTAAAATGCATTTTAAATAGCGACTTTGACTCCCGGCTGCATATGTTCCTGTTATGTTATCAAAATTAAGAAAATATAGAAATACTTCAAAAAAATCTGAAAACAATTAGGCACAAACACATACACATTTTTAACATTTGAGCAAAATAAAGGAAATGTCACTTTCTATGGTATGTGCAAAAAAGACAAAATATGGCCGAAATGAGATTTTAAAATACATTTTTCACAGCACAGATTTTGTCTTTTTTCACAGACCACAGGAAGTGTTATTTTCTTCCGAAATTTTGCACGAATGTTGAAAACTTGTATATCTTTGTGCCCAATTTATTTTAGATTTTTTTTTGAAGCATTTTTATATTTTCTAAATTTTGGAAAAGATAACAGAATCATATGCAGCGAGAGCCAAAACGCCTTGCTCGTTAAATAGGCCATGTATGATGTCATATTAAGTAATTTCGTGTGGTCTGAAATTGATAGATCAACGCCTATATTTGCGGGACATTCTTAACGGGCGTTCGTCGCCATGTACTAACCATAATACCACCTAGGGCTGGGCATTCGGTTATACCCAAAGTATTTATTTGGTTCCTTCGATCTGTTCGGTTACCTGAGGCTTAAAACCGAATTACCCAAAGTAAATTCGGTTACACAAAATTGATAACCGAACTTATAACCAAATATATCGGTTTCAGTCTATTCGGTCTCGGTCCCGGGTTTTTTGTTTGACTTTCGGTCATTGGTTTAAGTAGGATGGTACCGTTGTCCACGCGGCGGACGGAAAGCAGTAAACCGTTTGTCGGACTAGCCCTACCCGAACACGTTTGCTTTGATCGAAAGGCCAGTGTCTAATCGTAGTACTTCTGGGGTTCGAAGGAAGCGTTGACCTGTGTGGCGTCTGGCGACTTTTGCCGTCTCTCTCTTCTGCTTGATTCTTCCGATCCGATCTCTCCCAAGATAGATCGACTCTCTGATTTATCTTGATTCCTTCTCTCTACCACCTGATCTTTCTCTTCCACCAAATCAATTTCTTGTTATTCCAGCTTTCTCCACGACCCCAAAAAATCCCCAAATCAACCTAGCTTGCAGTAGGCGTTTCTCTTGGTGGGTGCGCTTGAGAAGACGGAAGTTTTGCTGATTTCGCTGCTTCTGTTGAAGGCAGGTCGGAGTTGTTGGTCCCCTGGCTGTGGGTCTCCGCTCTGTGAGACTGTGACGGCCGTCGCCCCTGGCGGCGGGCACGCCGCTGTGGCGGTTAGGAAAGCCGACTGTTCGGCTACCAAGGTGAGTTCGGAATGCAGCGAAGATGCTCTCCCGTGTGGGGGTCTGTTGGAGGGGATGAACTTTCGGTTTCGCCTCAAGAGTATTGCTAAGAAAGCTATTGCAAAGCCTAGATCGCTGCGAGCTCTTGAGTGCAGTGTGCTGCAGGACGGTCGTCTTGATCCGGAGATAGCTGCGTTTCGTCAGAGAGCTGTTGATATTGTGAGAGAAAAAGGGACAGCTCCACGAAGCCCAATGAAGATCAGCGCTTGGAATGGCCGGGGTTTGGGGAACGACCGGGCAGTTCGTGGTCTTCAGGCTCACAAGAAGAGGGAGGACCCGGATATCCTTTTCTTGTCGGAAACTAAGCTCGATGAGAAGGGGATGGAGAATTTTAGGTGGCTGCTTGGCATGCCTCACATGCTTGTGAGGAAATGCGAGGGCAGGAGTGGTGGTCTGGCTTTGTTCTGGAAGAGAGCAATTGATGTGAGCTTGAGGTGGATGGGGAGGATGCATATTGATGTGGATGTTGTGGAAAGCGATGGTTTCAAATGGAGGCTCACTGGTATCTATGGCGAACCTCGACAGGAAAAGAGAGAAGAGACTTGGAGGCTTCTACGCACTTTACATCATCAGTCATCTTTGCCGTGGTTATGCGTAGGGGACTTTAATGAAATTTTGTATAGCTTTGAAAAAGAAGGAGGTGCAGCAAAACCCCAGGTGCAAATGGATAGATTTCGTGAAGCTTTAGAGTTTTGTAATCTGCAAGACCTAGGTTTCGAGGGTGATATGTTCACATGGAGAAATAATAATTGGCGAGCTGAAGGTTATATTCGTGAGCGTCTTGACCGTGCTGTAGCTTCACCATCGTGGCGTATTCGTTTCTCGAATTTTGGGGTGAAGAACGGTGACCCTGAGCACTCGGATCATAGGCCGGTGGTGATCAACATGGCAATTTCGAACCGGCCTGTTTGGACAGGGACAAAAGGGCTCAATAAAAGGTTTGAAGCTAGATGGCTTATGGAGGAGCAATGTGAAGCTGTTTTCAAAAATGCATGGGGTCTGGCAGGGGCCCGTGGTGAAGAGAAAATAGGGGACAAATTGAAAACAGTGTCCAGGGAGCTGCATGAGTGGAGTCGGGATGTGCTTGGCGATTTAAAAAACAGAATTAAAATTTTGAAGGAAGAGTTAGAGGAGTGCAGGAAGGGATCTATCACGGCACAAAATATATCAAAGGAAAAGAGGCTCCGTTTTAAGCTAGAAAGACTTGAAGATCAATGGGAAATGTCTTGGAAGCAAAGAGCACATGTTAACTGGTTGGAGAAGGGAGACCGGAACACTATGTATTTCCATTCGTGTGCAACGGAAAGGAAGAAGCACAACACTATATCTCGGCTAAAGGGGGGCGATGGGGAGGTGGTAGAAGGGGAGGAGGGTTTGCAGACCCTCGTCACTAACTATTTCTTTAACTTGTTTACCCCCATGGCAGGTTCTAATGCAAGTCATGTGTTGGAGAATATACAGCCTCGAGTTACTCCACAAACGAATGAAGTTCTTGCTGCCGAGTTCAATAGGGAAGAAGTGAAATTGGCTCTTGATAGCTTTGGTGATTTAAAAGCCCCGGGTGCGGATGGTATGCCAGCTGTTTTCTATAAACGGTTCTGGGATACGGTGGGTGATACTGTGGTAGATGAGGTTCTGAACGTGTTGCGAGGAGGCTGTATACCTGAAGGATGGAATGAAACGGTTGTTGTACTCATCCCGAAGGTTCAAACCCCAGAAAATATGAAAGACCTTCGCCCAATTAGTCTTTGCAATGTCGTTTATAAGCTCATCTCTAAGGTGTTGGCCAACCGGTTGAAAGGTATTTTGGATGGGATCATTTCACCAAACCAGAGTGCCTTTGTCCCAGGTAGACTTATCTCGGATAATACCGTACTTGCATATGAGATGTCTCACTTTATGAAGAGGAAAAGATTGGGCCAGAAGAAATACATGGCTGTCAAGTTAGATATGAGCAAAGCCTATGATAGAGTGGAGTGGTCTTTCTTGGAAAATGTCATGATCAAGATTGGTATGTGCAGCCAGTTTGTTCAGAATGTGATGAAATGTGTGAGGTCAGTAACTTATAGATTCAAGGTCAATGGCAACGTTACTGATACAATTGTCCCGGGAAGAGGATTGAGACAGGGAGACCCAATCTCCCCTTACCTCTTTTTGCTGTGTGCTGAGGGTTTCTCGGCATTGATTCACAAAGCGGAGGAGGAGGGCCAAATCACAGGGATCAAATTGGCGCCAACGGCTCCGTCGGTGAACCATTTGCTTTTTGCAGACGACTCGTTGCTGCTGGTGGAAGCTACGGTGGGAAGTGCACAAGCAATTAACTCAATTTTGCATGCCTATGAAGCTGCATCGGGTCAGGTCATAAACAGAGAGAAATCGTCTATTCTATTCAGTACAAACTCGCCGAGGCAACTAAAACATGATGTGCTGCATATCTTGGGGCTGAACTCAGAAGCACAAGGTGGAAAATATTTGGGGCTGCCAACATATATTGGGAAGGATAGGAAAAAGGCCTTTGAATATATCAAGGAAAGAATTTGGAAGCGGATCGTTGGATGGAAGGAGCGTTTCCTATCAAAAGCAGCAAAAGAAACACTCATCAAGGCTGTAGCTCAGGCGATCCCCACTTACGCGATGTCATGTTTTGATATCACGAAAAGTCTCTGTGAAGATATTACGAAAATGATATGTCGGTATTGGTGGTTGCAAATGGATAATGAGAAGAAGGCTCATTGGGTTAGTTGGCCAGATATGATGAAGCCAAAGGAGGAGGGAGGCCTAGGTTTCAGAGACATCCACATTTTCAACCTAGCTATGCTCGCTCGTCAAGGCTGGAGGTTGCTCCAAGCGCCAGACTCGTTGTGTGCACGCGTGCTCCGGGCTAAATACTTCAGCGATGGTGACATTCTCAATGCTAAACCTATTGCTGGAATGAGTTACGTGTGGAGAAGCATCCTAAAAGGGGTAGAAGTCCTAAAGAAGGGGGTGATCTGGAGAGTTGGGGATGGATCGAGCATAAATGTTTGGACAGATCCTTGGATCCCATCCAACACGACTAGAGGCCCGAGCTGTCCGAGAGGGAATGCCACAGTTACACGAGTGGCGGATCTAATCGATCATGACTCCGTGAGCTGGAATGAAACCCTTGTTCACCAACTGTTCGCGAGAAGGGACGCCGAAGAGATCATGAAGATCCCCATTTGCGACATGCTTGATGACCACGTTGCATGGCACCCTGATCCGAAAGGAATCTTAACAGTTAAATCAGCTTACCACCTATATGCCAAATGCTTGAACGATGAGCGCCAGGCCGGAACTTCAGCTGGTGGTACTGGTAGTGAATGGAACAAGGAGATATGGCGAGGGGTTTGGAAGCTAGAGTGCCCACCGAAAGTTCACCATTTCTTGTGGCGATTTGGAGGTGACAGTTTGCCTTTGCGGATGAATATTGAAAAGAAACATGTAGAGTTGGACACCAGATGTGCTGTATGCAATACCATGTTTGAGAGTGAGGGACATCTGTTTGTTGCGTGCCGGGAAGCTGGGAAAGTGTGGTCTGGACTACAGATGGACACAATTAGGCACAACTTACTCACTCGAAATTCTGCAATGGAGGTACTGCATGATATTCTAAATCTTCCATATACTGCGAAGATGAAATGTGTTGCTCTCCTTTGGTGCTGGTGGACGGAAAGAAATAAAGCAAATAGAGGGGAAAAGAGATTATCTGTGCAAGAGCTGTGCTATTCGGTGAATATGCATGTGCATGAATGGGCCACGCATCTGAAGAAAATGCCCAAGCATGTAGATGCGGGAGTACATGGCTGGCAGCCACCACCTACAGATTGGGTAATGCTTAACACAGATGGAGCTTATGTAGCACAAACTGGGAAAGGTGGATGGGGTGTGGTGGCAAGAGATAGTGCAGGAGAGCTTATCGCTGCTGAAGCGGGGAGTATTCCGAATGCCTCTGAAGCGTTACATTCAGAAAGCATTGCTGTACTGAAGGCTATAGAAATGGCGTTGCGCCTGGGTTGTGGCCGTATTGTTTTATCTACAGACTGTCAAGTACTGCAGAGGGCTATCACTTCGACTGCGTATGACCTCTCAACCTTGGGTGCCCTTTTCCTGGAAATGAAGTTCCTGCTAAGAACTGAGTTTATAGACCATAGAGTCTCTTATGTGCCTCGTTTGTGTAATAAACCAGCCCATGAACTAGCTGCCTTGGGTCTGGCGGGAAGTATAAGTTTCCGCCAAGTTTGGGTGGATCATGTCCCTGACGTTGTTAGCAGGGCTTTGTATGGTGATTCTACCGTTCAAGTTTAATGGAATGTCTGCATTCCCGTCAAAAAAAAAAAAAGG
The DNA here is from genome assembly GCA_947311845.1 of Poa pratensis. NCBI lineage: Eukaryota > Viridiplantae > Streptophyta > Magnoliopsida > Poales > Poaceae > Poa > Poa pratensis. The sequence goes on along the minus strand of CAMZMU010000074.1, from coordinate 123,280,034 downwards.
CCAGTGTCTGCATGCCGTGGTCATGCATCGATCGGTCTTGTTCAAACTTGGCGGCCGGCGCGGGCAGACGTGCACCAGGGCAGCCTGCAGCAGGGGCAGCTGACCATGCATGCATTTATGCACGGGGCTGGCCGTCCGGCCACTAGCCAGGTAGCGTGCAGGTCTCAGTATCAGAGTAGCACGCTTGTGGTGGGACTCGTCTAGCTGACCATGCATGCAACAAGAAAAAAAAAAGAGTGGGCAGATTTTGTGCTCCTAGTTCCAGTGATGCTGATAGTTTTAAAAAAACTGAAAAACATATTTGTGAGTTGCAGAAAACTCTGAAAAAAATCTAACGTGCACAAAATCACATTCAAATACTTTGCATTCTGAGCTACACAAAATGACAAAAGTGTGGATCTTAATATGCATATTTTCATTAAATACACTATTGGCTACAACCCGGATTTTTTTCCATTTTTTTGAAACTTATAAATATATTTTTTCGATCTTTTTAAAACTAACAGGATCACTGGAGCTTGGGAGCACATAAACACTTTCCGAAAAAAGCACCTTTGTTTGAAGAGAGGTCTTTTGGTTACAGAGTTGCCAAAATATTGGAAGATGGTATTTAAAATCGAAATTGGCATTGATTCATATCTACATATTTGCATATTTTTTGCTAGAAAATACTCCGTACGTGGTATTATAGGCTACACAAAAATAACAAAACCATGATTTGAAAAGACAAAAATAACTCATTTTTTCTTTTGACATTTGTCTTTCTTGACAGATTACATATGAAAAAAAATATTTGATTCAAATTTGGTCATACATACTAGACATATATATTACTAGTGCACCCTTCTTGAGCAGAGCGCAGTAGAATTTTTTCCTTGGGTGAAATGCAAAAATGTCATACTCCTAACTCCTGCACGCGGATGATGACTGCTTTTCCCCCCGGGGACTGTTGTGCAATACTACTAAAGATTATTAGCAGGATGATACTTTTGAAATTTCATCAAAATTAAATTAAAAAAATCTGGGTAACTCGGGGTGGCAACACTAGGTGTGATTTCCTACTTATGTGCCTAATGTAAATAGCCTCGGAAGTCGGAAGCACCACAAACCGTTAATACACAGTACAAATCAATATCATCTTTCCAATTAACTTTTAGCCTAAAAATACATTAAATCATTAAGAAATGTTGATCCACACAGTGGCATAGAGAGGATCAAACATCTGTGTTGTCATCTCAAATCTGTTATGTCAATTACATGTGCTTTCACAAATTTTATAATTTTTTTGCATGATTTATGTCAGTGTACAAAGGATTTTTAAAGAACCTTGTGGTCAGTTGACCACACTCCAGTCAACGTGGCTCCGCCACTGGATCCACATACACCTATTTTTTGTCTAAATTGCCCTAGTATGCGTTTCAGAACGGTTTAGGCCTATATTTTTATGTTAAGGAGAATTAGCGGTGTAGAAAAGCTAAGAAAGACACGAAAAGCCATTTTTGCTTAAAAATTCAAAACTATATTTACATGTTTTAATTTTTTGGAAAAGAAAATCTGGGTGTAGTCAACACTACATCCTGCAAGTTTGCAAAATCACAAACAAATCTTTTTGATGAGTGTAAAATCTACACATAATTGCAGCACGGTTGCTTCGGCGACATCCGATAAAATAATTGCAGCACAAAACTAGTCTGACCACCGAAAGGACTTTTAGATCCAACAAGACGAGAGACGTTGCATCGTGTGGTTACATGACGCGGCTGCAGAGCCTGTTGGATGCCAGTGAAGAGCATTGATTCTTCGTTAGGTCACGTCAATTTCATAGTCTGGAGAGGCTGGAAGCCTAGCCTTGTGGTGCCGTACTTCTTCTCTTCAATAGCGTCAGACTTAGCATCAAGTCCCATCGAGAGCTTGTTTGATGAGTGTAAAATCTGCTCCTCTTTTATGCATGCCTTTTACAAATTGATTTGATTTTATGGTTACGATAATGTTTAATCTTCAGATCGATGTGCAGCTTAAGATGATCAATGGGAGTTTGCAATGGCAATGAATAGTCCATGGTTTTCAAATAACACTGTCTACTCGGCAATCAAACAAAGACCAGTTTTTGCCTTATGGCTAGAAGGAGCGAGTATGTGCACATTATGATGTATAGCAACGATGAAGGTTCGATGTTCTTCGTTGCTTTTTTCTTTTACTTATTTTTCAATCTTAGTTTTGATCTGGGAATGCAACAAGTAATCTGGTTGATGTAGACTTCATGAAGGCAGGGCCCTTCTCCTTCTCCCGAGATAATAGCGTAAACATACCACATTTCAAGTAAAATTTACCGATTGGTACCAATCGGGTTTAAAATCTCATTTTCGTACCACATTTTTTCTAGATTTTCTCAGAAAACCCAAATGACTCTCTGATCCAATTTAGACAGCCGTTCTGACAAGGACGGCCCACCTGTCAGGCTGACGTGGCCCTTTGGAGAAATTAACACCTAAACTGGCAGTGGGCCCCACTTTTCATTATAATAAAAAATAAAAAAATGAGAAAATAAAAACTGAAAAAAGAAGTCTAACAAAAAGTCAAACGTGGAGGTCCCAGCCCGACACGAGCTCGCCTCAGTGCCGTTTCCCTTCAGCCCTTCGGAGACCGGCGGTCGGAAGGCCACCTCCGGCCCCAGCGCGCCGCCGCTTCCTCTGCCCCCGCTAGCCGCCCCCCCGCTCGCCGCTGGGAAGTTCATCCCGTCCGGGGACGACGACAGCGTCAGGGCTGCGTGGCGTCGACTCCGTCTTGAGCTCCGGCGGCACGGACGGAAAACGTCGGCGCGGGACGAGGCAGCGAGAAAGGTCCGGCCCGGGACAGGCGACGGCGCCCTGGCGGCCGCGCTCCCTGGCCGGTGATCCCTGGCGGACGCGGTTGCGTCGTCCAGCCTTGGCGCGCGTGGCGCGTGCTCGCCATCAGGCAGCCGCCGGGGACGTCGCGCTCCTGGCCGGGCTCGCCTGGCCGTCGCGCACCAGGACGACACGCTCCTGGCCTGGCTCGACCGGCCGCCGGCCTCGCCTGGCCCCCGCGCGTCGGGATGCCGCGCTCCCGGTCGCCACGCGCCTGGCCGCGCTCCTGGCCTTCGCCGCCGTGCCACTCCTCTCCCCGTGTCGGCTGGCCGCCGGGCTAGAGCTCATTCTCACGTCCTGTGCATCGGCTCCACGGGCGGGCGAGACGCGGAAAGAGGCGCTCGACTGCGGTTCGCGCGGCGAGCTGGTGGCCTGCTGCCGAGCCTCGCGCGCAGGCGCATGCGAGCGAGTGGGGCGAGCCCACGCCCGATGCCGCGGGGCGAAGGGCCTCGGGGAGCCCACGCCGCGGGGAGCAGGGCGCTGGCGAAGGGCCTCAGGGAGCAGGTCGCCGGCGGAAGAGCCGCTCAGACGACAGGCGTTGGTCGGCGGCCATGGGCGGAAAGAGCTCAATTTGGTCAACCATGTAAGACAGAGAGGAAAAAAAAAGAAATAGACACAGACAGGTGGGACCCATGTCTACCTCACTGAACAATTTTTTTTAGATTTTTAATTTGACTGATAAGTGGGGCCTAGTTGCCACGTCACCTTACAGGTGGGCCAGATTTGTCAAAAACACTATCTAAATTGCATTAGACAGTCATTTGAGTTTTCTGAGAAAACTTCAAAAAAATGTTGTACCAAAATGCGATTTTGACGACGACGACTGGTACCAATCGGTAAATTGGGGTACAAATGTGGTATGTTTACGCTATTATCTCCCTCCTCCCCCAAAAGAAAGCTCACATGTGGATGGATATGAACGAGGTGTTGGCGTGGAGACGAAGCCATGCCAGTCGATCGACATATCCTGACACTAGCCCATGCTCCTGGTATCTTGTAGCGTGCGTGACGCTTTCAAAGTGCCAAGAATCGCTTTCACCGGGCGCGCCAAATCTTTGCGTCATGTCTACCGGCGAGACGGTACTATATTTACTACCGCTAGAATGGAGAAGAGCCCCGTGTGGCATTTTATGGATTTTTCAGTAGGCAGGATTCTAAAATATTCAAGAGTAGAAAAAATACATGTATATGATAAATCCACATGTAATATAGAGGACTAAAAACACCGTAATTTTGTAAACTTGAGCGTTTAATTCATCGGAATAGGAAAAACAGATATCCTAATCGAAGTCAAACCGCATGAAAATGTATAAGCATGATGTTATTCTGCCACTAAAGTCCCCAGTCTTCTTCTTCACGCCTAGGATTCTTGAAAATAACAGGTCTAAGTGGATTCTAAAATTCTTGTGCTTTTCCTTTGAAACTAAGAACATGAGAATGTCCCATGTGTTAGTTATTTATTTCATTTCTTTGAACAAAACGGGTAAACCGTGAGACCATGGATACAATTCATATAACACCATATTCGGCCACTTTCCTTTGAACCAAAGAGGTCCTTGCCTTCTCTAGATCTCAGATCGGCTCGATAACTCAAGCACCTACCCTCCCAAGCATATATGCATCTCCCTTATGGATTATTTTATCCATTAAATTACACCGATTTTATTTCGTGTTAGCATGAAGTTTATGTTTAAGGCGATGATGTCGAGGTATAATAAAACATTTACGTAGTTTGCTGTGCTTCTTTCTATTTTTTTGCATCCGATTAGTTTGCGGGTTTCTTATTCACATTTGAAAATGGAAAGACATTGATAATTGTAGTTGTAGGCTAACACGGTCATTTGTCTCAATTGACAAAATGTGTGAAACATAACTTGTTCATTTCATAACTTGTGCAAAATGTGTTGTGTCCATGCATGGGATGCAAGCACGATATTTAGAACTGAACCTTATATGCCCCTTGTCGCTTTGTCCGTTTGTAAGATTGTGCACGGTGCTTTCCATGTATATAACGTACACAAGCATATATGGTACAACTTGATCGAAAAGTCGAGCACAGGCTACATGGAGCCTTTTTTCTAGTTTTTATGCTAACAACATTTTAAAGTTTCATAAATTTCGAAAAAATCCTAGGTATTGACAATGACGTACTCTATGGTCTTGCAAAATTTTTGTATTCTGTCTTACACAAAAAGACAAATCTTTACCGAAATTTTGCAGGGTTCCCCCACTTAGATTTCGAAATTTGTGATTTTACATAGCCCAGAATATAGAACATTTTGCAATATTTTTTTACACACTGCTAAAAATAATCGAGGATATTTTCTTTAGAATTTTACATAGGCTTGGAAACCACAATAAGCCTAGAACGTGAGCTAAATTGCCGGCCCAACACGACACGGATACGGGCGGGACCACTCTATTTTTGATCTTCCAGCCATTTTGTTTGAAAAATACAGAGAAGTGTAAGAAAGAACACGATACAGAAAATCTAAAAGTTTCAAGAAATATGAAAATATAAAAGAGCCGTGCCGGCCCGTCTTAAGGCCTCACTTCGCCCCTCGGCCTTAGACCGCGGCGGGCCGACAGCCGGCCCGGCCCTTTCCAACGATTTGGAGGAATTCCATTCAATGATTTGGGGAAAAAATCGAACTGAATGTTCTTGCTCCTTTGACCTTTCTCTTCTTATCACTCGCCGCCTTGTGTACACTTCTCAACTCGTCTCCTCCCTCAGAATCCAGTCTCCAATCCCATCTATCCAGTCCGCCAAACCCTAGCTAGGATCTGGAGTTGGCGCCGGCGGTTCCAGCAGTCCGGCGAGATGGATTTGGATCTGTGGATTGTCAAGGTCAAGGAGGGGCAGCACCTCGCCGAGCACGAGCTCCAGTCCCTCTGTGAATACGTAGGATCTCCATTACCTCGCGGTAGCACCCCCTCGCTCCCCCCCTAGAGTTTGGCCTAGGTCTCGGGGTTCCGAGCTGGTGGCGCGAATCTGGAGAGCGTGCGATTAGTTGCATTTCCTGCTTGACACTGCGCGTAGGAATGTGTGTGATTGATGCTCTCGTGTGATGAAACCGTTTCAGGTGAAGGAGATCCTTATCGAGGAGTCCAACGTGCAGCCGGTGAACAGCCCTGTGACGGTGTGCGGCGACATCCACGGCCAGTTCCACGACCTCATGAAGCTCTTCGCTACCGGGGGCCATGTCCCCGACACCAACTACATATTCACGGTCTCTTGCTGGCTCCGCTGCTGGTTTCGTGTGTTAGGGGTGAGGGAGGGGCCCTGTTGATTCCTGAACTGAAGTTTGTGTTGGGTCTGTTGCAGGGGGACTTTGTGGATCGTGGGTTCAACAGCCTCGAGACCTTCACCATTCTCTTGCTCCTAAAAGCAAGGTATTGCATTGGATTCTGCTTGACTAAGCTATATTCATGATGAAAGTGTTGAGCTTGTTGGAGATAACTTGCTGATCCAGTGTCAACTGTCAACTATGGTTCTTTGCTGTAACCAGTTAAATGAATAACATATGTCTGCACAGTTATGATGTATGGCTACTGAACTTTCATGCACATATGTGAGTTGAACTGATTCTGTGCTATATTTTTGTCACTTCTTTTCCCAAATACTCCCTCCATCCGTATGTAGCCCGTATTGGAATCTCTAAAAAGTCTTATTTAGGAATGGAGGGAGTTAAGGTTGTTTTAGCTTGTCGTCGACTGTAATTCAGTATGCAACATAGGAGTTGTAACACTTCTAGAAGGGTCGTTTCTGACTTTCTGCAACTGTAAGCCACCAAAGTGAAGTTGCAACATTCACCTTATCTATATTGATACTTCTTCGCTGTAAAATGGAACCATCGATTCGTGCTTAATAAATTTACCCAGCAGTAACATACTTACTGACTACATCTTGGTGAAACAACTGTTAGTGCCAAATACTCTGTTCAAATCCAGATTGTTTTGCTTTGCGCTGACAGAATACTTTCAATTGCCTCGGTATCACGATAATTTTTTAATTCTATTGAATTTCATGACTGTCATTAGGTATCCTGGCCACATAACACTTCTGCGTGGGAACCATGAAAGCAGACAGTTGACGCAGGTATACTCCTCCTAATATACAAATTCTATTTTCTCAATTTGCAGTTTGTCTCGTGTTCTTCCTTTCTAACTAGACCTATAACCTCACTTATACTATTGCAACTAAACCAACCCTATCGCGCATTTCTCTTAATATCTGTTTCTTTCCTTAGGTGTATGGTTTTTATGATGAGTGTCAGAGGAAGTATGGGAATGCGAATGCATGGCGGTATTGCACTGACGTTTTTGATTACCTTACTCTCTCGGCAATCATCAATGGCTTGGTAAGTTACTTTGGGAAAAGAAGATAATTCGCAATTTCATATGATACCAAGTCGTGCTTAGTGACATGTTGAATTTATAGGTCCTCTGTGTTCATGGTGGCCTTTCACCTGATGTACGAACGATTGATCAGGTTAGTGACCGTCTTCACATTTGGCCTATATTATTGAATTGATCCTTTCATTTAGCTGTGCTGATGTTATCATAATTTAAGATGTAATTATTCAGATTTTCCTGTGTCACATTAAGTCTTTTATTTCTTTTATCCAATTTGTTCAAGCAACTAATGTCCCTTTGAGTAGCTTCTTATGTTGTTTGAAGGGTGTAGTAACCTACTAATAAGTAGCATCGTCAGAAAATACATTGCTCTTAATGTACTATAATATTCCGTCAGTTGTATTTGGGACTGTCTGCCGTTAGAGTCATCTTTTTAATACTCATTTCTCTTCGTGTGGTTAGACCTGTTATCCGTAGATGGGAAGCCGTAGTTTCGTTGGAACTACTTACTAGGAGGACAAGTATCTGATTATGTAATTTTGCCTTCCCTGTTATATGAGATTGTGGAGCGTTTAATACCGTGCCCAGTGAAATACCAAACCTGATTGTGTAGTAGTTTTACAATATCTTTGTTGTGTCCAGATGCGGATAATTGATCGCAACTGCGAAATTCCTCATGAAGGACCTTTTTGTGATCTGATGTGGAGTGACCCAGAAGAGATAGAGACATGGGGTGTTAGTCCCCGTGGAGCAGGTTGGCTTTTTGGATCACGAGTGACAACAGAGGTATATTGATCTTTGATTGCGGATTGTCTCCATATGAGGTTCTCACTGTGTACTGACCGCCTGTTGTTCATTATGCAGTTCAACCATGTTAACAATCTCGAGTTAATTTGCCGGGCTCATCAACTAGTCCAGGAAGGCCTAAAATACATGTTCCAGGACAAGGGTCTCGTAACTGTGAGCTCTCAGTTTACATGTGTAGACTTGTTCTAACTCATAACCAGTTCTAGATGCTCATTGCCTATTTATTTTCAGGTGTGGTCTGCACCTAATTATTGCTACAGATGTGGCAACGTTGCTTCTATCCTAAGCTTCAGCGAAAATATGGTAGGTCATTTGGTATTTCATTCCTTATGTCTTATGTATTTCATTTTGTCTAGTTTAGTTACTATCTCCAACCTGCAGTAATTTGCTAGAGATGTTTCATTTGCCTTCAAAGCTTCAAAAAATCGGCCCTACTCAGGCTTTGATAGGTTTCACTGGAAACTTTTTACGGGTAATATTAGTGAGATATATAATGATAGTTCAATTGCTTTGTATATGAAGTTGGGAGCTTCTGATAACATACCAAGATGGGGAACAGAAGCTTCAAAATTTTACTGTCTGGCTGTTTTGATCCTTGCTTGTATTACATAGCAGTGTTGCAGTGCAAGTCACAGTAGTACCTGTTATGATTGATGGAAGCCACTTCTGTGTACTCTTGATATCGGCAAACTAACAATATGTAGGGAAAGTGAATAGGACCCGAGAACAATAAACCATTGTGCCAGCAGCTTCCAGGCTGTAGACTTGCCAACAAGTGAACTGGTGGCTGCTATATCTTTCCTTGGTGGCAATTAAAAATACAACGATCTTCATTCAATTCCCTTGTGTCACAGGAGCTGATATGTTGTTCTATGCAACCATAACTTTTAGTTATTTCACAAAACACAGGGACTGTTATGTCAGTTTTTAGAGACTGATTTATCATATTTTGCATTTCATAATTTTATTTGACCTTTCTGTACTCCATTGGCAGGAAAGAGAGGTCAAGTTCTTCACAGAAACAGACGAGAACAACCAAATGCGAGGCCCTAGGACCTCATATTTTCTTTGACCTCATTTGTACACATTCTTTTTGTGGTTTCTGTTTTGGGGGCTAAAGATCACATCGGAATATGGCCATCATTGTAGCTTCAGCTCATAGTGCAGTCTGATTATCTGATGTATTTGATGTCACCCGGTAATTTTAATCCACATAGATTATTGGGAGCGTAGCGGCCAATGCCCCCATGTTCTTCTCTTTTGCTTTATCACCTGTCTACCCCTAAGTTAGGTTCAATCTTCTGGAGCGTATGAACACTTGGAGGAAGATGAAGGGGGAACTGAAAAGAATACTAGAAGCTGTCGACTAGCCTTGTTGTCTGCAGGTAGTCTCCTAGGAAGGGGCATTGTATCTTGCTCAGCATTCAAATCAGGAACTCTGTTGAGGTAGTTAAATTCTGTGAATGGATGCAACATTTCGAGTTCTGTCATTTCTTTGAAGCGATGAACTGTAATTGAGTAACAAATTGAAGGGCACTCTTCTTGCTGAATTTGATTGTATGGAAGGCTTGGCGATGAAAACTTCACCAAAATGTAAATAAGACCAAACTGAAAAACCATACGAAAAGTTCCTCACTTGGACGAATCTGCTAGTTAAAGGGTTGCCGAATCCTCTAGAACAACGACAGATTGCTAATTTGGCTGAAGCTGCCTCCTTTCCAAATGCAACCTAGATCTCTCCTCCTGGAAAGAAACAGAAATTCCCATGCGTAAACACGGTGTCACCGATGTGAAAAATCACCGCAGCTGACACATTGTCTTCTGACTCAACAAGAAATTCCCTGAGCTGGAGACAAATCCCAGCTGCCGGCAGCAACTGCTTGGAATCGCCATGCGACAATTTGTCACCACATACCAACATGGCACCAGCAAAACCATATTTAACCTGCCCTCCATTGTTCCAAGCAAGAGAGTTTCGCAGCAATGGAGAAGGCAAAGATGAAGCACGACGAGTCGGGGTCGGTGGGAGACGGCATGAGCATCTTTGGCCGGAGCATCGTCGACGTGAGGCGGCGAGGCAAGCTCAGGAGACGAGCCACGCACAAGGTAGAAAACTTCCTCAAAGAATTTATAGTGTTCTACTGTACTCACGTGCATGATCACATCGACCATGGACCATGGTACATGCAGAACGTGCCGTATGACGTCGTGCAAGTGGCGAGGCCCGGCCCGGACTGGCTCCACCCACGCCCGACCACGCCGGAGAAGCAGAGGCCCGCGGCGATGGCCGCGAAGAAGCTGGAGCGGCAGGCCGACGGCAAGGTTGCGAGGTCTCGCAGGTCGGAGCTCCAGGGAACGCGCGGCGACAGCGGCAGAAGGGCGAGTGGCCTCGCCATAGACGTCGAGGTGCTGGCGCCCGGCACCGGCACTACGCCGCGGCAGAGCAGCAGCGGCGCGACGTACGCCGAGGTGATGCACGAACTGGACCGCGTCAAGAGGGAGCTGCGCGAGCTGCAGCGCGAGGTGAAGGCCGCCAGGGATGCCGAGGGAGGCGCCGCGTTGGCGTTGGTGTCGGCTTCATCCACGACGACGAGCCCCGACTCAATGGTTGCGGGCGGCACGAAGGGACTGGACGCCGATGATGGAAACGAGCAGCGCGTCGCGGTTGAGGTTGTTGGCGCTGGCTCGATCGTCGCCGGCGCCGAAACAAAGGAGGCGCGCGTCGCGGTTGAGGTCGCAGGAGAAAGTAGGGAGACGGAGGAGGCCACGAGGCGGACGGCACGGACCATGATGCTCCGGAACGGCACGACCAGGGGCCGCGCGAGCGTGTCGAGCGACCTCGAAGCGTGGCTCACCGCGGCGAGCGCTGAGTCCGATGAAGGACACGAGTACTCCTCGTCCTTGGGCTCGGTAACCATCACGAGGAGACACATGCACGAGGGACACGACAGCTCAGCGTCGCGCGAGGCGGCGGAAGCCGAGCTTGACATGGCGCGGGCAGAGCTCGAGTTATTCAAAGAGGAGAGCCAGAGCCTCCAGTTGACGTCGTCCGTGGTGCGCGCGCGCGCGGAGGCGGAGCGGATCGCGGAGGAGATGGGCCGGCTGGAGGAGCAGGAGAAGAAGGCCGGCGAGCAGGTGCGGCAGCTGGACGCCGTGCTCCACGACGCCAAGTCCCGGCTGGCGGCCGTCACGGCTGCCGACGAGATGGCCGACGAGGTCATCTCCGACCTGAAGGCAGCGCTGCGGCGGCTGGACGAGGAGACGGAGGCGGCGGAGAAGGAAAAGGCGCTGACGGAGCTGGAGAACGGGTGCGCCGTAGCGGACGCGGAGAGCGTCGGCGCCGAGATCGCCGCGACGGAGCAGAGGATCAGGGCGTCTGTCAGGGAGCTCGAGGCGGCGAGGGAGGCCGAGGCCGTGGCGACGGGGAAGCTCCGGGCCGCCGTCGAGGGCGCGGCGTGGGCACGGACGTCCACGGTGTCGCACAGGTCCGGGAACGTTACGATTCCGAGGTTCGAGTACGAGTACCTGGCAGGCCGCGCCGAGGTGGTCCGAGCGGTGGCAGACAAGAAGGTGGCGGCGGCGGAGGCGTGGGTGGAGTCGCGGCGCGCCGGCGAGAAGGAGATGACAATGCGGGCCGAGGCGATCGAGAGGGAGCTGGGGGAAGCAGAGGGTGCTGCCGCCGAGGCTGTGAACGATGAGGAGCAGCAGAGGCCACGTGATGGCCTGCACCGTGCCCACCTGTCGAAGAGGGCAAACGGATCGTCGGCGGCAACATCAAGAAGGAAGACAATGGCGGCGGTGCTATCCACATCATCTTCGCCACGGCCTCGGAATCCACGGGCGCCGCCGTCGATCCGCATCAAGAACAAGAAGATGAGGGTGCTGATACCGAACTACCTGAAGCTCATGAGTGGGAAATGCACAGGTCGGGACTGAGACCATATTCCAGGAGATGCCATTATGCAACTCAGCAGCCAACTGACGGCAGGAAGAACAAGATGTTGTTTCTATATGCACAAGCGTGCCTGTGTTTTTTTACACCAACAATGTTTATATGCAGAGCAGCAGAGGGCTGTACAACTACACGGAAGAACAAACACCTTTCAGACATGAATGAGTACAAGGAGTTCGGTTTCAAAAAAAAAAATGAGTACAAGGAGAGGTGCGTTTTGGGTAGTAGGTGCAGATGCCGTTCTCCCGTGGCGCCTCCGCCTGCTCGCGGAGGAGGGTGCGCGGCGCGAAGCCGTTCGCCGCCGCGCCTTCGCTCCGCCTCCAGCTTCGGCCATCTCCTTGGTTCGCGGTGGTGGGGGTTGCGAGTGCGACTGTGAGTGGCGAGGGGGTGCGGCTGCGAGGGCGAGGTGTGAGTGACGGGAAAATTCGCGCTCATTCACGCTGCCGAGTAGTCAGACATGACGGCTCACTGGCGCCCGCCGGCTATGAAAACGAGGCGTGGCCACGCAACACGTGGCTTTGACCACCGTCGGTTGAAGTGGCTGTGTCGCTGACAGGCGTGGCCCACACGCCAGAGTCCGACATGGCGACGCGCTTCGTTTCATCCGGCGCAGCGCATCGGCTCCCCAACCGGAGGGCGTGGCCTGGGTGTGCCGGACCAAAATCGCATTTGGACGCCTCGAGCGGGAGCCGATTTTGGTCCGGCATGTTCCAAAAGTCTTTGGGCGGCCAACGAGTGGAGATGTTCTAAGGCCACGAACTTAAACCTGTTGCACACGCACATGGTGGAGGCAGAAGGGGTTACCTCGTAATTCATGTTATCAACGTCAAGGCACCAATCCTGGTATTGATCATGCATGTCCATTCTTCCCAACAATAGTTTTGCTCGGAACATCATTACCTGAATGTTGTGACAGATAACACGAGTTCAGACTTTAGTAGTACTGGATCGAATAAACCATCAAATGCCATGGTGCCAACATCTAGAGTAGAACACATGAAATGAAAGTAAGAGCATCTCCACCGGCGCGCCCAACTCCGCTCCCAATAGACGTTTTGGGCGCGCCGGCAGCAAAACACGCCCCAGCGGTGCGCCCAATAGGAAAATAGTTGCCTGCGCGTCCCAATACAGCGTCCAGCAACCCGCTTCGCGCCTAACTTCTAGGGACGCAAGCGGGCATGCCGGCAACCGCGACAACGCGCGCCTCGTCGAAACCCGATGGGTGGGGCCGACGCGTCAGCGACCCAACCCTTTTATTTTCTCCCACAACGTTGGTATGTGGCCTGTTTTCATCCCCGTCCCTACTGATTCGTCCCTCCCTACTGAATCACCGTCGCCGCCTCCCACCCTCCGTCGGCCGGACGCTTGTCTCCCCCCCCCCCCCCCCCCGCGCGCGCGAGGAACGGCGCACTATTTCTCCTGTCGCAGTGTATGTAGTCTCTTCTCCGTCGAGCCGCACTTATTGTCCGGCGCTACACCGTCGCCACCTCCGGGAACTGCCCCGCAAGCAAGGTGTTTGTCGCATTGCTCGGCTCAAATTTTCTCGTAGAATTCGTTTTTTTCCTAAACCTTGTGTTGATATAGATGGATAGCGACGACAAACTCCAGCTGGCGGACACATTGCTGACCGCCCATGCCGCCTCCAACGCCGTGGTCGACGAACACTTGGCGATCATCACTTGCCTAGTTGGTTTGCTTGGACAGATGAACGTTGCGCCTCGGATTAGAGGTTCGAAGCCAGGTAGGAGGATGAACAAAGATGGCAAACGGATGCACGGACATATGACGCTGTGGCAAGACTATTTCGCTGACGATCCCACACACGGGGACAAGGAATTCCGGCGGCGGTTTAGGATGAACAGAGACCTCTTCATGGTCATTCTGACGGGCGTGCGGGAGTACGATGACTACTTCAAGCTGAAGAGCGACTGCACCGGACTGGTTGGTTTTCTCCTCTATCCAGAAATGCATGGCTGCTCTGAGAGTTCTTGCATATGGAGCTCCCGCAGATGCAGTAGACGGCTACCTCCGCATGGCTGAATCCACATGTATCGCGACCATATATCGGTATTGTAGGGCGGTTGTTGCAGTGTTTGGGCCAAAATATTTGAGACAACCAAATGAAGGTGACACTGCTAGGCTCATGGCACAAAACACAGTTAGAGGATTTCCTGGTATGCTTGAAAGCATCGACTGCATGCATTGGGCATGGAAGAATTGCCCATTCGCCTGGCAAGGAGTTTACAAGGGTCATGTTGGAGAGTGCAGTGTCATGCTAGAGGCAGTGGCTAACTAAGATTTGTGGATTTGGCATACTTTCTTTGGTATGGCAGGAACTCACAATGACATCAACGTGCTGCAATGTTCAACGGTTTTTAACCGACTAACTGAAGGCGAAGCTCCACCATGCAACTATCAGATCAATGGCCATGGGTATGACAAGGGGTACTATCTAGCAGATGACATCTAACCGAGATGGTCTACATTTGTCAAGACCATTTCCCAGCCTCAAGGTCAAAGTCAGTCTCATTTTGCAGCAGAACAGGAGGGTGCCAGGAAGAATGTCGAGCGGGCATTTGGGGTGTTTCAAGCTCGCTTTGCTATTGTCAGGTATCCTTCTCTAACTTGGTCGAAAGAGCAGATGTGGGAGGTGATGATGACTTGTGTGATCTTGCACAACATGATCATCGAGAGTGAACGTGCTGATCCTCCACAACACGACAACATGATGACCATCCATACTATCATGTGGGTCCTCTTGCCCAGATTCATCATGAATATGCGGATTTGACTGCGGACTTTGCCACTTACCTCACAATTAATTAACGTTGAAATTAAGAATGAAGGAGCACACGAGCAACTGCAAAATGATTTAGTTAAGCATTTATGGGCACTCATAGGTCAAGCAGACGGACATTCTAATTGAGTGCCCAATTTATTTTAATTTGAATAACTGTATGTCCTATTTGATTTTATGTATTCAGTGTACATTGGGACATGTGAATTCAGACATTCAACTAATTTTATTTTAGACATACTATTTGAATTTGTCATCTGGGAGTGTCTATTGGGAGCGACCGATGAGGCGCACCGCTCCCAATAGGCGGCAACGCGTGCCGGCGCGCCCAATAGCGTCTGTCCGACAACTTTGCCGGACGCTGTATTGGACGCGCGGGTGGAGATGCTCTAAGTCCACAACATACTAGTACTAAATTTGGAGTGTCATTTTTTCAGAGAGAAAAATTGTAATGGCATGGGTCGCACACTTGCTGATGCATTTATCTAATGTACCCTTCATGAGCAGCAAACTAGCAAAAAATAACACATTTCTCTTTATGTCATCTTCCCAAAGAGCAGATTTGTAGTGGCATTTCTCTTGATCGGCGCACAGTTGGAGTGGCATTCCAAAGAGCAAAATTGTACTGGCATTGATCTTAATCAGCTCACAGTTGGAGTGACATTTTTCCAATAAGCAAAATTGTAATGACATTTCTTTGAACCGAAAGAGCTGGAATAAATAAAAGTAGTAGCTAGCCACATAGCCAGGCCGGCACTCCAAGGTCACAGCAATGGCGCCCGCCTACGCGCTCTCACTCCTCACCACCACCATCCTCATCCTCCTCTCCACCTCCACACCACCATCCGCCGCCGCTGCCCTCCAGCATTCTCCACCCCACCACCCTAGCCCCGCAGAGTACAAGATCCACATCGTGCTGCTCAAGCCCCGCACGGAGGGCGCCCACCTCGCCATGAACGAGGACGCACGCTGCGACCAGCACATGTCATTCCTCCCCAGCGTCGTCACTGACCGCGGCAAGCGGCGCCTCATCAGCTCCTACGGGACTATGATATTATTATTTTTATGCTTTGAACTCATTTGTATCATGCTATGCTCTTATCGAGTATAATTTTCTATGAATTATTTGACATAGTTAAAGTTGTTAAAAATTATTTAAGTGTTTTTGCTATATAGTTGTAATCATAGTTGTAAGAAACGTGATTCTCCATGCGATTATTCGACTTTCCGATCCTGATGCATGTAAAATGCATACATGAACTTTGCACTTTAATTACTTATATTCCAATCATATTTGCATCATATAAGGGTTATATCAATGTTTTATAATATTTTTGGGAATATTCATTTATTTCCTATTTTTATGGAATTAACCCTGCACAGGCAGAAAACTCCGTTTTCTTATTTTAATGTTTCAGAGACCCAAACGTCGTCATAAAATTCTGGAAAAATACAGAGGTCATTATTTTGGAAGGAAGAAGACGTAGGAGCGAAGGAATCAAGCAAACGGTGCCCGCAAGGCAAAAAGGGGTGGCCCACGCCGCCAGGTACAGTGCCCGCGTGGGACTACCCCGTTTGGTCCTCGTGGCTCCGCAGCCGTCGATCCTTTCTCCACCGCCTTCGTCTTGACCTAAAAACACCTAAAAAAGGTCCCATGACGTTTCGCGAAGGAGGCGGCGGAGAAACACAGAACCACGAAACAGAGAGACAGAAGGCTGCCGCCGGAGAAGATCGGAGGGGGGAAACGCCGCCGGAATCGCTCCGGAGGGCTCCACCCCCTCCGGCGTGTTCATCATCAACATCTACAGCAAGAACTTCTTCACCATCATCACATGATGAAGGGGGAGTAGTCCACCCCCTGGACTAGGGTTTGTGGTGGTAACTTTTGTATCTCTCCTCTCTCTTGAGCTTCACTAATTAGTACCGTATGAGCTGCTGAACATGATTACGGTCATCTATGTAATACCTTTGTGGTGAATATTGTGGTGTGAGATGATTTGTTATGCATTTACCGTTGTGTTGGAGCTTTTGTGATTTGTCATACTTTGAAGTATGATGTATGTGGGTACGGGATGGCCGATGTGACACGGCATAGGTATTGAGTGACACAGTACCGCCCAACATCCTTTATCTGGGGGTAAAAAGAAAGAGTATGATGTGGGAGTGAGAGAAACCACGCTAGCCTTACGAGGGGTGACCTAGCAACACAAATGAGTATTTCTTTCAACTATGTGTTTTAGGACATATAGCCGTCATAAAAAGCTACCATTAAAACATGACAATTGTGTGTACTTTATCTATAACATGATGATCACCGTAGATGAGAGAGAGAGGATTAAGTGAACCCATGAACCATGTCCATTGTTCCTATAAGAAACACACACTTGAGCTTGTCCTCTTGCTACATAGAGGATTGGGCTTTCTCTCTTTGAGAGCTTTCACTTGCTACTACCTTTGTCTTGTCCTCTTGCAAAGAAGAGGATTGGGACACTTTTACATCCATCAAACCAACCATCTTGTTCTCTAAACTTGTTTAGTGCATAATCAACTAAAACTTGTGACACTTTAGTTGTAGGGAATAGATAACTTTTCCTTCTTGCTCCTGCGGATCGATACCTTACTTCCACATTGAGAGGTGCTACAGTGATCCCTTGCTCTTGGGGGTTATCAAGTACTTTTCTGGCGCCGTTGCCGGGGAGCGTAGCGCTTAAGTTTCTATTCTTGTGTGCACTAGACTAAGCTTGGGGAGGTCTCTTTAACTTATTTTATATCTTGCAATCATCTAAGCTTGGGGAGGTTCTTTGACTTGTTTGATGATACTATGTCTCCCATTTATGATGATGAATATGATATTTTCAGTCCACCCACTATTGAGGATATAGTTTATGTTGATTATGATATGCCTCCTATATATGATGTTTACAATGATGAATATGATATTTTCAGTCCATCTACTATTGAGGATAAAAATCATTTTGATTATTCTATGCCTCCTATTTATGATGATTACATTGATGGATGTGATATTTTTACTCCCACTATTACTAATGAAACTGTTTATGCTTATGTGGAGAGTAATGATACTTTTATGCATGTGGATCATGATAAGAATGCTCTATGTGATGGTTATATTGTGGGTTTTATCAATGATGCTACTGAAAGTTTTTATGAGAGAGGGAGACATGACTTCATATACCACAATAATATTAAGTCTCTCTCTTTTTGTTGAAAATTTTGAAGTTGCACTTGCTTTGCCTTCCTATGCTAGTCACTTTGTGCTTTATTGATTTATTTTCTTACAAGATCCCAATGCATAGGAAGTGGGTTAGACTTAAATGTGTTTGATATTTGCTTCTTGATGCTCTTTTATATTCAACTCTTATTCCTATGGGAGCATCATTAAAACTATCAAGCCTAGCTATATGGCTATAAAGAAAGCGCTTTGCGGGAGGCAACCCGGTTATTTTTGTGTGATTTTCTTTGTGTCCTCTTGCTGTAACAAGAGACTTTGTGTCTAGTTTAGTTCTGGAGTTTTCAATAAAGTGCCAAGTTTTACCCTTTTTGGTTTGAAAAGTTGCTTATAGCGTTCGGAGATTTTATTCCTGCACGAGTCAGTGCACGGTATGATTTTTAATTCTTATTCTGTAACTCCGAATGAGCTCATATTTGAACTGTAGTTGCAACTTTTCATCCTCTGTATGCATGAATTTTTTCGGAATTTTTCGAGAAAGTTTGGTAGGGTAGAAAAATACGTTTTGCTGCTGCTTTTTTCTGGACAGATTCTGTCCCATTTTGTTTGATGCATGCTTTGAGCTTTTAAGTTGAATCTTTTTGATCCAATTGAGTTTATGAGTAGGCATACAACATTATACACTTTCTGGACATCTCATATGAATTTTTGTTCAAGGATTATATGCAGCAAGGAACCTATTTGTTTATCACTATTAATGCACCCCACAGAAAAGAGATGGGAGAAACGGTGTTTTGAAGTTTTTTCACAGGGATTGGAGGAGATGCACCAAGAGCTATCCAAGGATGGTGAAGACCATAAGCTTGGGGATGTGAAGACAACCCCGCTGGACCTACACACTCTCGGTTTGCACACGTCCAACTTCTGTTTTTCGATCGAAACACTTTATCGCATAAACTTGGAGCGTCGTTTTTTGTTTTTGTTTGAGTCTTGAGAGACCACCACACTATCATTTATATATGAGAGAGCTACTGGAAATATGGGTTGAAATATGTTGGATGCTTTTATAAGATTGGGAAAAGGGATGTTTGAGTTGATTTTTAATGATACATATAGTTGCATGATTCATGAGCTTGTTTATGAGTAATAGTTTGCAAATTCTTTTTTAGAGCTATCACTTATTCATGTTTTGGTGCTGATTGTTATTTTACTTGGTTTAACATGGATTAGTTAGTTCTATGGACACTCATGCATGCATCTAGATGGTCAACTTTCTCCCTTTTGCTAGCCCAAAAACTCCAACAAGCAAAAACTTGTTTCCAACACCTTCAACCAAAGTTATTCCAGTGAGTCCACCATATCTACCTATTGGCTTTATGCTATTCCGAGTATGTTTAACATGTTGTTTGTGTTATCTTACCTCTGAATGAAAATGTTTATGTTATTGATTGCAATGGAAAAAATTGGTTATATAGCTCTCACGAACTTGATGCACAATGTTCTTTTATTTGCATAATAAAACTTGACCCATTGTGATTAAGATTATGATGTTTGTGGCTTGATGAATGTTTTGGGTTGGAAGTTAGCCCATATGTGCTGTCACATGGCAAGCTTTCAACACGCTCTTCATCTCATTTAGTTGATATCATGTGCTTTTGTTATGGATGCTTATCATGTTGAAATAAATGTGGAAATGAGTGAGTTTAAATGAGTTTGTGTAAATGGTTAGAGAGACGCCTGGGCCGCTAATCTAAGCCATGCATCATTCATGGTGGAAATTTACTTACATACTATGGTGAACCTTCTGTGATACACCTTGCAATAAAAAACTATTCCAAATGGTAAATAAAAAGGGTGTTGAGATTGTTCATTTTGTTTGTTTGTCTTGTCATTTTGATATGGGCTTGTTCCATATCTTGGGACAAGAGGTACCCCAGTTGACGCTCTTGATGATACTATTATGCTTACAATGATATTTAATTGAACTTGCTTTGTTTCCCAAGTTGAGTAACACATGGTGTAAGTACTTGTATTCAAGGGGCATGAGACATTCAACCCATTCTTTATCAAGCACACTACTCATATTTGCTTTCACTTTAACCTTAATCATTCAAGATGCTATGATAGGGGCAATGAGAGCTTGACACCAATGAATACCTTATTGCAATCATTAACTTAAGTAGAAGAGTTTGGAAGTTGGATGAAACTTATGCATGCTTTACCTCTACTCACATATACATCTTTCCAAAGTGTACACCTATCATATTCAGATTTTCATCTACACTCTATGACCATTGTAGGATGTTCTACTTATCATTATGCATACATGTGTTCCATATTACTTGCTACCATGTTACACTTTGTGAACTATCAATGAACATCCTTGTCTTGAATACTTGATATCACTTCATAAACTATTTGCATATTGCTACTCCTTTGAAGAATGAATCATTTGACTATATGTAGCAATAGTAATCATCTTTGATATTCATTGTTAAGTATTAAATTGCAAAGTCCATGTTAGTTTTATCATCTTCATACTCGAGGACGAGCATGGATTAAGCTTGGGGATGTTGATGCATGTAAAATGCATACATGAACTTTGCACTTTAATTGCTTATATTCCAATCATATTTGCATCATATAAGGGTTATATCAATGTTTTATAATGATTTTTGGGAATATTCATTTATTTCCTATTTTTATGGAATTAACCCTGCACAGGCAGAAAACCCTGTTTTCTTATTTTAATGTTTCAGGGACCCAAACGTCGTCATAAAATTCTGGAAAATACAGAGGTCATTATTTTGGAAGGAAGAAGACGTAGGAGCGAAGGAATCAAGCAAACGGAGCCCGCAAGGCAAAAAGGGGGTGGCCCACGCGGCCAGGTACAGTGCCCGCGTGGGACTACCCCGTTTGGTCCTCGTGGCTCCGCAGCCGTCGATCCTTTCTCCACCGCCTTCGTCTTGACCTAAAAACGCCTATAAAAAAGGTCCCATGACGTTTCGCGAGAGGAGGCGGCGGAGAAACACAAACCATGAAACAGAGAGACAGAAGGCTGCCGCCGGAGAAGATCGGAGGGGGGAAACGCCGCCGGAATCGCTCCTGAGGGCTCCACCCCCCTCCGGCGTGTTCATCATCAACATCTACACAAGAACTTCTTCACCGTCATCACATGATGAAGGGGGAGTAGTCCACCCCCTGGATTAGGGTTTGTGGTGGTAACTTTTGTATCTCTCCTCTCTCTTGAGCTTCACTAATTAGTACCGTATGAGCTGCTGAACATGATTACGTCCATCTATGTAATACCTTTGTGGTGAATATTGTGGTGTGAGATGATTTGTTATGCATTTACCGTTGTGTTGGACCTTTTGTGATTTGTCATACTTTGAAGTATGATGTATGTGGGTACGGGATGGCCGATGTGACACGGCATAGGTATTGAGTGACACAGTACCGCCCAACATCCTTTATCTGGGGGTAAAAAGAAAGAGTATGATGTGGGAGTGAGAGAAACCACGTGTCGTGGGGTCACTCTTCGACTGCCCCACGGTGGGGATACCTGGGTCACGCCAAGCCTATCAGCCTTATGACGAGGGCCCAAGGAAGGCCCAAGGAGGACGACGTGCGGCCCAAGATAGTCGACGTTAGGTCATGTGACTCCAGCCATGCTTGTAAGCGCCATCGGCACCGTTCACCTGAGACCTAGCCTACCATATAAAGGCTAGGAGGGTCCTTCGTCTAGGGTACGCTCATAGCCGCCAGCACAAACGCTAGCGAGATTCCCATCTCGCCATTGTAGCCACAACTCGCATTCAATACCAGACAAGCAGGAAGTAGGGTGTTATCCTCCGGGAGCCTGAACCTGGGTAAACGCCTTGCTTGTCAGTCGTCGTGATCACCAGCGCTCATCTCTCTCCCCCTCAATCAACCCGGGGTACACGACCCAGGGATTTGCTGAGTCTACACCTCGTCACCACGCTAGCCTTACGAGGGGTGACCTAGCAACACAAATGAGTATTTCTTTCAACTATGTGTTTTAGGACATATAGCCGTCATAAAAAGCTACCATTAAAACATGACAATTGTGTGTACTTTATCTATAACATGATGATCACCGTAGATGAGAGAGAGAGGATTAAGTGAACCCATGAACCATGTCCATTGTTCCTATAAGAAACACACACTTGAGCTTGTCCTCTTGCTACATAGAGGATTGGGCTTTCTCTCTTTGAGAGCTTTCACTTGCTACTACCTTTGTCTTGTCCTCTTGCAAAGAAGAGGATTGGGACACTTTTACATCCATCAAACCAACCATCTTGTTCTCTAAACTTGTTTAGTGCATAATCAACTAAAACTTGTGACACTTTAGTTGTAGGGAATAGATAACTTTTCCTTCTTGCTCCTGCGGATCGATACCTTACTTCCACATTGAGAGGTGCTACAGTAATCCCTTGCTCTTGGGGGTTATCAGATCCATATTGAGTGGAACGATTCTACGCTTTTACTAAGTAGAATCTATGATTTTATGATTCTGAAAGTTATGATCCGCGATCGTACCATAGAGGTTCCGATCCGATTCGTTATCACGATTATGACAACTTTTGTTGCAATGTATATCAATGAAAAATACACTTGCATTGCGCTATAATAAACTAATTTAAAAAAATATTTGCTTCATAAATTACTTTTAGAATTGCATACCAACATACTATTATACCTATTTATGGTAGAGATCTCTAAATTATATGTTCTAAAAATATCTTAATAAATATTGTAGTATATGATTAGTTAAGTGTATATACATGTGGAAAATTCGAGAGCATAAATTGAAACGTTAGCAAGATTCTTTATTAATTTTTTTGTGATCAAATGTGGGATGTGACTTATCATGAATTATGTCTAGAAAATGTATGCACACTCCTTACTTGGTACAAAAAAAAATCACTCATAGTACTCACTGACTAATAAAAATTATAATGGGTTACACAATTTGTTTTGCGGACATGCAATTTGATTATTTGATACTCGTATGAAATCCACATGACATCATTTTCCGTAAACCGGCGTTCCTAGCAGTTTTTCAAATAAAATATGTTGTTACGTAAAATCTAGTTAATAGTATTATTTTGTAAACCTCGTATGACTTTTATCAACCTAACTAAACTTGCCGCCGCCAATTAGGTTTTTTTATCCTACATATGTGGTAGAAGCTACTTGTTCCTACAAGTTGAGTTTTTTATGTTTAGATACTTATAATACTAGTATTTTGAACATAGTACGTGACTGATAATAGTATGGTGATTACAAGTACATTCTATTATTGGGACCCCCTTGTCGGGGCCCGGGGCGGTCGCCATATTTGCCCGACTTATGGGCCGACCCTTCTCCCCTCCCGCTCCTGCCAGCTAGACTACTGATGATAAGACGAGAGGAGCCGAAGGTATAAGAAGGACTCCTAAACCCTAGTGGAGTAGAAAAAGAAAAAAACAGAGGAGTTTGGTTGTAGAAGTGTTTGTCAGCCTGATACCAAACTATCTGAAGCTCATCAGTGGGAAATGCACAGGTCGGGACTGGGACCATTCCAGGAGATGCCATCCTGCAACTCAGTAGCCAACAGACGGAAGGAAGAACAAGATGTTGTTTCTATATGCACATGTGTGCCTGTGTTTTTTACATCAGCAATGTTTATATGCAGAGCATAGGAGGGCTGTACAAGTACAACTACATGGAAGAACAAACACCTTTCAGACATGAATGAGTACAAGCACTATACCAGAAGAACAAAAATAACCATGGCGCAGGGATCTCTCATGGTTTTGAGACGGCGATCTTGCAGATCGGGCAAGCGTTCTTCCGAGAGAGCCACTGCTTTATGCAGTGCACGTGGTAGCCATGGCCGCAGTTCAGCCTCCCTATTTCCTCGCTAGTTTGGTACTCTTCCTGAAAATTGCAATGAAAATTATGTTAACCCGTGAAGCGCTGATGCTGATGTGCGAAGGCATGGGACTGAAAAAGAAAGGAGCAAGTTGATCATCGTTGATCATCGTACTTGGCAAACGCTGCAGCTCCTTTCGGGCTCTATCGAGAAATGCTTCGATCGAACGAGTGCTTGACCATCCTAAGGCCGCGAACGATCTCGTCTTCGTGCAACCCTGTGCTCACATACCCGATCCTGTCCTCAAGGGTGAGTAGTTCCTGTCAAATGGTGCAAGTTCAGAGCATCTCCACTCGCGGCGTCCAAATGGCCACCCAAAGACCTTCCGGACGAGCCGTTTGGATGCCGTCGGGACTACCTGCTGGCTTTGGGCGCCGTCAGCCCCATTCGTGTCCACCAAATCGGCCCAAATGACAGTTATTTTTGGCAATTTTAAAATAGAGAATTCTTAAATAACGGCGGCAATTCAAAATTTCAGCCGCAATCGGCCATACTCGGCCACAATTTCAGAGTTTCGACCACGATCGGCCACAAACACGAAGCTTGGGCCATCAAAATATGCCAAAATACGCCGGGAGATGTCGCTGCCGGCCGCCGGATGTCACTGCCGCCTTAGATGTCGTCGGCGGTCTGGGGCACGTGGCCATCGCCGGGCTGGGTCAGGTCGTCCTCGCCATGGACCTCGGGGTCGTGGTCGTGGTCGTCGTCGTGCCTGTGGTCATCCTGGTTGCCGCCGGTCTCGGTAGGCGGGACGAGCCCGATTTCTTGAAGGATCGCGTCTCGGCAGGCTCTCGACCACCGAGCGTCTTCCTCGACGCCTTTGCGGACGACTTCCCCTTCAGTGGCATGCGCGGCGGTGCCATGAGCGAGGCGAGAGGGGAGAGGGTTTTGCTGAGGCGGGCGCGGCGGGAGAAAAGATATTTTGGGAGGGAAATTGGGGGAAAGACGGAGTTTTGTTGGGTTTGTTCTCCCAATAACAGGCGTGGCCCGCACGTCGGAGGCGGACGTGGCGTCGCGCTTCTTTCCGTCCGGCGCAGCCCATCGACCCCCAAAGCGGACGGCGCGGGCTGGGCGTGCCAGACAAAAAATTGGGCCACGCCGGAACAAAAACTTATTTGAGCACCGTGAGTGGAAGCCAAATTTGGTTCGGCACGCCCAAAAGACTTTGGCGATCGTTTGGGCGCCACGAGTGGAGATGCTCTCAGAAATAATTTACACTCCCCTGAGTTAAAGATGGCAATGTGCAAACTAAAAATGTGTGGCACTTGATGGACGGTGAAAGGGGTACCTCGTAATTGATGTTATCGACGTCAAGGCGCCAATCCTGGTATTAATCATACATGCCCATTCTTCCCAACAAAAGTCTCGTCCGAAACATCATTATCTGAATGTTGTAACAGAGAACATGAGTTCATACTTTTTGGAAAATATGCATGATGCGTGTATAATGTAGCAACAATACTCGACGGGATCTAAAGAGCTCATTAGTGGCTGGCGGTAGTGAACTTGAATGAGCCATAAAATCGCAACCAGACTAGAATAAATGAATGTATTATAGTACATTACCCAATTTTTAGTGCCATTTTGGCATTTCTCTGAATCAGCAGAGCTGCAGTGGCAATTATCTAATTTCCCCTTGAGCAGCAAATTAGCAAAAAACGACACGTTTCTCTGGACAAGAACAAGTCGTATTTGGGTGTGTCTAACCACCTAAGGCCCAGTTCTTTTGGGCTCCGGCTTGTGCATAAGCCACCCTAAGTAGAGCTGTCCAGATAAGCAGTTGTGGAATTAAGCCAACCAGAAACTGCAGTCCAGTTCTTTTGGACTTCCTCTGTCCTGGCTTATTATCTGAGTTGTATAATGAAAAGTCCATAATATAATATTTCGAACGTCATATTAATTGTTCTTTATGTTCTAACTTATCAGATTTTGAGTTTGCTTATGTCGTATGTATGATCACAATATAATATTTCGAACGTCATATTAATTGTTAAATATGAAAATAAAATACGAACATCGCTATGAACTAGAGATGCTCGTATCTGATAGGAACCAACAAATACTACATTGATTAGCAGTAGCATATGCACGGGATAAACTGCATCCATGAATGGTACTATCGTGAGAGCCTGGTAGCTGTCCACAGCTTTCACGGCACACTGAGGGGCGGCCGGACGCGGGAGGTTGCTGGCGAGCTCCTGTCGGCCAGCAAATCGATCGACCTCAGCAGCACACAGCCGGAGGTAGGAGGACGGCCGCGGAGCTCGAAATTGACTCGAGCAGGCTGACGAGATGGGGTCATCGCGGGCTGGGGGCGGCTTGGGAGCGGCGACCGGACTGGCCGGGGACGGCGGCGGCGGTGGGCTAGCTGCAGAGAAACCTCACAGGCGGCGGCGGCGGTGGGTGGCAGCAGATTAACCCTAGGTTCTTCTCGGGAGAGAGAGAGGAAAAGCGAAAGAAGAAGAGGTTCGCTCGGGTTCTGCTCGGTTCTGCTCGGTTCGCTTCGCTAGAGGCTGGGCGGTGGCAGTTTTCTATAATTACGAAGTCCAACAGGGGCAGTAGAAATAACGCTTCGATTTCATTTGCGGGAAGCTGCCGGCGGCCGCGGGAAGTTGGTGTACCCGGCTTTTCTCCACTGTGAAGGAATCAGAGAAGTCAGCTGTCCAAATAAACGGCTTAAAATCGAGTTCTTTTTGACTTAAGCTTATTTTCACCGTTAAGCTGCCCAGAAGCTCCAAAAGAACTGGGCCTAAGGCCAACCTTTCACTCACAAATATACCAGTTTAACATATCATCAGGTCAACTTGAGCAATGAACATGGTGGCAGATTCTTAAAATCCTCGTTCTGACATTCAAATCCTGTAACAGAATGCTGTGAAAATTCATTATCTGAAGGTTGTGAAAGAAGACATGAGTACTTTTTGGAGAACATGGATGCTTGATATATAATTTATCCAATAACAGAAGTACTTAAGGGATCTAAAGAGCTAATGGGTGGCTGGCAGAACTGAACTTGAATGAGTCATCAAATGGCATGGGTGCCAACATCCAGAGTATAACAAATGAATGTAAGTCCACTCAATTTGAAGTGGTATTTTTTCAAAGAGCAAACTGTAATGGCATTTCTCTGAATCGGCATAGTTATGGCGGCATTTTTCAAAATTGCTCTTTTATTTGCAGCAAACTAGCAAACAAAATAGTAAACATTTGTCAGAACAAGAACAATTTGGTATTTGGGTGTATCTTAACTGCCCAAAACTAACACCACCTACCGGCTACCGCCAACCTTTAACTCACACATGTGCCGGTTTAACATATCATTAGGTGGCTGCGGCGGAGCGTTGTGATCGATGGGGTGGTTGGGGAATCGAAGAACTCGGCGACGAATAGGTAGCATGTTGTTTTTTCTTGTTCGAGAGGTAGTTTTTCGTTGAATCGTCGGAAAACTGTTTTTCTCCCGAGCACCGGTGATCCTGCTGGATTAAAAAAAATCAACATATATATTTCTGAGTTTCAAAAAATCTGAAAAAAATGCTGGATGTAGCTAATGTAATGGTGTATCTCACAAACGTGCAAAATATCAACCTCAAATACATTGTATTCTAAGCTACACAAAAATGAAAAATCTAATTTATTTAGAGATTTGATAATAAGTATACTCAAATCCACTCTTTTATCATTTTTGTGTAGTTCAAAATACAAAGTTTTTTGAAGTTAATTTTTGGCACGTCCGTAGAATACACCAATGGCTACATTCGATTTTTTTTCAGAATTTTTTGATACTTCAAATATTTTTTTTGTATTTTTAAAAAATCACGGGTGCCCGTTAGCTCCAAATCTCTACTATTGAATTGTGCCAAATAGCCCTGAAAGCTTTGAAGATTAATACAGGGGCAGGCGGTACTGCATTTTTTGACGGGAACGCAAGCATTCTATTTTGAATCGTCGGTCATAATACGGGAAACATTGTTCGGGTAGTCCGACAGCCACAAGATTTGGTCCGTCTGGAAACTCCCTCGTACCCATAGCTGTTAAACAATGAGCAGGCTTATTACATGCCCGTAGGCAAAACTCAACAATGAAATCATGGAACTATAGACCCTAGCAAACACGAGAGGGGATTTGGTATAAGTCTGCTTCTCCATATAAAGTACTCCGTACCTGATGTCGAGGAAGATATGTCCCAGTTTAGCTCGATCCCAGTTTAGCGGTCATATACTTGCCCGGGCTCTGGGCGAAGACGTGGGAAGAGATCGGACACGTATCCAGCTGAACGAAACTTGCCTAAACCAGCCTACTAAATACCCCCCCAGCCCCCGACGCCCCTCCCACTCCGGACGCGGCGACGCAGGAGGGAGGACTGCCGCTCGCTGGCTGCCGGCGCTCGCGACGAGCTGCAGGCCCCGTGACGAGACCCCGCGACCTCCAGATCCAACCCCGGCGACAGTTAGGGTGAGTTCATTACCTTTCCCTTCTCTTGACGCTTCCGTCGGGATGTAGTTAGTTAATGATTGGGTCATACTCCTCTCTCTTGGGAGTACATCTTTTGTTCTCAGTTCATGTTAGATCAGTTCAAGTTGTTGACACTAGATCATGTTAGATCAGTTCAAGGCAGTACTGTTTTGATGCAACTCCTCGATTGGTGTACCCGAAATTCATGCCCAAAGTATTTGAATCCAACTGCTTAAGTTTTTACACTTCTGGGTGATGATCTGTACATTTACTCCAGAATATATTTCTGTCAAATTTGTTTATGGCATATGGCCTTTGTGGGTTTCAAGTTTTAACTACCTCATGCAAAAATCTGATAATTTATCACCGAGATTTTGTTTTGTAATTATGTTTTTGTCCTAATTCGTGTAATCGTATATGCTCAGCAAATCTTAATTTTGTCTACTTAATCATGATTTGAATAATCTGATTAGTCTGTGTTTGCTCACTGATGATTCTGGAATTTGTTGCTCTACTGAACAAGTGGATTTGTTTTCTGTTTTTTTGGTGTGTGTGTGTGTTTCAATTACGGTTTGCACCCGCGGATTTGACAGTGTGTTCTAGGTTATTGAATTGCCGAGATGTTATACTAAGTTGTGTTCAGTCTTAACAAACAAATGTCAACTGTGTTGCATAACCAGCAAATTTCGCATGTGTAATATTGTATTCCTTTTTATCTTTACACATGCTCAACTATAACGTATTCTCATTTACTCACTCTGTATCATAATATAAAATGTTTAGCTCTTCTCATGCGGACTAGATACAGAACAAGATGAGTCTAGATACGTCCGTATGTTGTTTGTATGGGAATGGCTAAAACATCTTATATAGGGAGGGAGTAGTTGTTTATTTCTGTAGCCGTTTCTATTTAAGTTTATACCTAGGTTGAGGTACAGTTTTATTTTCAATTCTAACCTGGTGTTTTTATTCTTGTCATTATTCCTGCTGAGTTCTCTTTTATATTACAATCTACTTCCTCCGTTCCACAATATAGGACATTTTTAATTATTGTGGAACAAAGAGAGTATTTGATTATTGTACCTTTTACATATAAAAAATGTTGTATGACAGGTTCTGCAACATTCCACTGGTCTTGGTAGTCGTCCGACACATTGAAGAAATGGCAAAGGCATTCTACCTTATAGTGGCTGCAGTCTTGCTATGCCTATTCGCCACTGCAACGTCCAGGCCACATCCATCTTCTTCTTCATCATACAAGGTGTACATTGTGCACATCGAGAGGCCACCTCCAGAAGCTGGTATCATGGATGATGCTGCACGCAACAGGTTGTACGAGTCTTTCCTCCGTAGCAAGCTAATTGACTCGGGTAAACCACGCATGGTGTCCACTTACAGTATCATACTTCATGGCTTCGCCGCCTGGTTAACAGAGGCTGAGATGGACGTAATGTCCAAAAAGCCTGGCGTTCGCCGCTGGATCGAAAATGAAATTATTGACCCAGGTTGGGATATAGAGATGTGCGGACACCTAGGATGTAGAAGATCATAACATGAGCGATTCAGCAGATTTGGATTCCTTCGGGTTGGTCCAGGTTAGGAGGAAGTATTGTATGCTCCCAAGGATGGTGATGGATAATAATAATAATTTGACATGTATTCTAGTAAAGATTTTTTTGGCAAAAGCGAATTAAACGAGCTGTATATATATCTAGCGTGCCTATATCGTCTTAATGTCTTTTTTTTTGTTGGGAGAGGTATGCCAATGGCATACCTTATAATCTCTTGGAAACAAGAGTCTAGGTCGTAGATGTAGGTTTTCTTTCGTTGCCGATGTGCAGTTTGGCGTCTTATCGCCGAGGATCTGCTGGCTGGCGCGCCCGAGCCGCGTCGGTCGGACGGTGGTGGCTTCTCTCCCTCTGGTGGTGCTCCGGTGGTCGGAGCTGTGCGCGGTGAGGGAAGGCGCTGCATCCTTCTTCGTCTATAAGCTCGAAGGCCTCCCTCCGGTTCTGGAGGATGGCTGCCCTATTCCGGCGATCTCAGGTACCGTTTCTGCTTCTCCGGCCGGCCGTGGAGGCGAGGGGAGGAGATGGAGTCGGGTTCTTGGAGTTCGTCACTCGGGCGCAGGGGATTTGCTGCAGGTGTGTGTGGACGGCTCCCTGCAGTGGCTGGCGCTGCTTGAGAGGTCTTCTCAGCTCTGGAGGTCAGAGCTCAAGACTTGCTTCTGCATCGCGCCGCCGTCCTCTTTTTCAACGTCCACTATCTGTTTCTGGAGGTGGTGGTGGTGGTCCTCTTCGATGGGTTCGCTCCGGCCGGCCGTGGTGGCGAGGGGAGTGGCCATCTGGAGGTTGAAGAAGCTGGTAGCTGGTGGACCTGGACGCCGCCGTGTCGGCGGGAAGATGGATGGAGCAAGGGAGCTAGTGCTGTGGCCGTATTCGTTAATCGTCTTCGGTTTCCGTCGCGGCGCGGCGGACGGCTCAGCGGTCGTCTACATGTGGTGGAGGTGCTCTCCCCTGCGGATGGTGGTACGGCGACGCCGGCGTGGTCTAGGTGCTCGGGAGCGAGTGGGTGGATCTGATCGTGTTTCCTTCCGGAGACTTGGGGTGCTCTCTGCATATTACTGGTCCGTTTGTATTTTTCGTTTCTTTTTGGACCTGCTTGTAATGTCTGCTGAGTTTCCTAATATATGTGATCAGATCCTGTTAAAAAAAAAAAAGAGCAAAACAATTACAAGAAACTGAACCCTGCTGCGAACAGTACACACACTTCCTAGCTAGCCTATTCTCTCGCGACATGATTATCTCCTACACCCGTTCTAGCACTCTCCCACATCCCGAGCTCCTGTCTTACACGGTCTATCAACTGAAGCGAGCCGACTTGTTCTCTCTGATTCCCCAAAACTCTTGTGTTCCTGTTTCCAGAGCATCCATGCTGTTAGAATGACCAGCGTGTCAAACTTCCTTGTGCTGAATCTGATCCCTAGCGGTCCTACACCAATTCTTCATGCTGCTATGGTCTTGTGGCTCCTGCAGTTGGAACAGACAAGCAATGCACGCCGCAGATGTCGATCCGAGGTCCACAGTCTCCTCCTCAAGGCCAGCCAAGCGAAAATTTGGCATTTGAGCGGTGCAAAAGATTTTTTTTTAGACTAAAAGGGCCCCGCCCCAGGTTCCATTATTCATGCAACCACAGGTGTTTTTTTTTGTGAGGATACATCTGGTGATTACAACAAGTAGGCAGAAAAGACCACCACAAAGATAGAAAATACAAACAGGTCCTTCTGCATCGATGTCGCCGGCGAAGAGGCCGTGTCGATGACGCGCCGCCGCCGCAACTTCCCAGAAACCTTGGAACGGAAGAATCCCCCTAGCGGACGGGAAGTCGTCGATCCTCGAACCCCGAAGAGCCTCCACCCTACTCCATCGGCAGCATCGCTTGCATCACCACCATCTGCATCGAAGACGTCAACCGGATCCGCCGCAAGAAGATCCGGAGGGGGGAGCCCCGCACACGGCGATCCCAGAGGACCGCGAGCGTGAGGAAGGGGGCGGCGCTCCGCCGTGGAACTCCAAGGAGCTTCACCGCCGGAGAGGACGAGCACCACCTGCAAACACAACACCGGCCACGCCACCACCTCCATGAAGACGCCGGCTGGGGCCCTACTGCTACCTACACTATGTACACGCCGGGATCCGGCGATTCCCCACGCTCCCGCCGCCGGAGCGGCCACCGGAGGGTGGGGAAACACGCAAATCGCCGGCGGCGAGGTGGGAGCAGAAGGAGTTCTCAAAAGTCGCCTCTCTCTACTGTGCGGGAGGAGGGGAACGGTCCAAGGTGCGTTCTGGATCACACCATGCAACCACAGGTGTTACAGCGTATAAGTTTAGAGCGCTTGTTACAAGCCTTCCAACCAAGGCAATAAACGAGAAACGGAAAGCAGAGCTTAAACTTCGACAGTCTAACAAAGTATACGGCACAACCGACATCAAGTTAAGCCTGAAAACACCAGAGCACAGAGCCACAAGGCGCTGACGATCAGGGCCTCATAGACTTCAACTTGCCGCCACCGCTGCACCAAGGAGTCCTTCCGCCTGGGTCGAAGTACAAGCTCGCAGAAGAATCACCTCCAAGCAATCCGGAGGAGTTCCCCGCAAAGGTGGTTCAGCTTCAACAGATTCATATCCAGCAGTTGCGAGTGTTTGTCCAGCGCCAATATCTTCCAGCTTTTGACCGTACAGTACACTCTTTGGAGGGGGTACCTTGATACTTTGCCAGCTTAAGCCCTGAAAGCACATCTCATTTCTCAATTTCCAAATGCACCACAAAGTAGCAGATGAAAACATATTAATAACAGTATTCTTATTTTCACTAATCCACCATCTAGCAACTGACTCAAAAGAAGAACCAATAGAGACACCCAGGCAGTTAGAGATAAAACCCCAGATTGTTTTAGCTACCACACAGTCAAAAAACAAGTGTTGGATAGTTTCCTCTTCAGAACACAATAGGCAAGTTTTATCTTCAACATGCCGGCGTTTATTAAGGTTATTCCTAGTCAGTAATTTATTGTTGGCCAGCAACCACAGAAAAATATGGATTCTAGGGGGAATATGAAGATTCCAAACCATAGGAGTATGGATGGGAATCACCCCCCGATTGTTAACAATACCATAAAAGGATTTAACAGAATACTGCCCGGAAGGGTGGAACATCCAAATGGGGCTATCCTCCTCATTATTGAGTAATAGACCTTCCATCAGAGACAGCAACTCTAACCACCTATCATACAACCGAGTAGACACTGTTCGT
This sequence comes from Poa pratensis, assembly GCA_947311845.1. Taxonomy (NCBI): domain Eukaryota; kingdom Viridiplantae; phylum Streptophyta; class Magnoliopsida; order Poales; family Poaceae; genus Poa; species Poa pratensis. Next base: position 123,246,848 of record CAMZMU010000074.1, on the reverse strand, counting down.
CTAAAGGAGAATCTTAGAGTGATGCCATCCCAGGCCTCTGCTACAGTATAGCAATGTTCGTTAACAATAACGTACAAGTCCCAATAAAGTGTTGCAAGAGAGCAATGGCCCATCCAAATATCCTCCCAAAACATCACTTTTCTGCCATTGCCCACATTCCACCGATATCCTATTTTTGCTGCCGAGGCAGCCCACACCACCCCTTTCCAAAAAGGGGAGCATTGGGTAGGATTCGCTCTTAGCATATTAGGGGACAAATCATATTTATAATCTACAATTTGCCTCCAGATTTTATTTTGATCCATGTGGTACCTTTTAATCCAAGAAGCAAGTAAACAAAGATTAAATCCCCTGAGATTATGAATTCCTAGCCCTCCAAATTCTTTCTTTTGGCAAATCATATCCCAATTCGCAAGATGGTATTTTCGGTTATCTTCATTGTCATTCCAAAAGAAATGACTCATCTGGGAGTTAATAGCACTGATAGCCCATTTTGGAAATTTTAAGAACGACAATAAGTACATTGGTATACTCGCAATACAGGCTTGCAACAAAACCAACCTAACCCTATAGGATAGCAGTTTCCCCATCCACCCAGAAATTTTCTTGAAAATCTTATCTATTATGGGTTGAAGGTCCTCTTTTCTTAATTTATGAAAGTGAAGAGGAACACCCAAATAGACAAAAGGGAACTGACCCTGTTTACAACCGAAAACTTGAGCAAGGAGGCTAGCCTCCTCCTCAGGAACATTAATCGTGAGTAAATCACTCTTGTGATAGTTTATTCTCATGCCAGACATATTTTCAAAACAGGTCAGAATCCACTTCAAGTTCCTAGCCATATCAATATTATTTTCTAGGAATAGAATCATGTCGTCCGCATACTGAAGGCTAATCACTCCTCCAGGAATAACAGGAGAAAGTAGACCTCTAATCAAACCATGCGAGGCAGCTTTAAAGAGCATTTTTGTAAAAACATTTGCTACCAAATTAAAAAGAATAGGGGATAATGGATCCCCCTGTTTCAAGCCTTTACCCGCAACAAAGTAAAGACCATTGATATCATTGATACGAACACAGAAGGATCCATTCACAAAAATGGATTTGATCCTCGATCGCCAAACTGGGCCAAAGCCCCTGGATTCTAACATTCTATCCAAGAAGTCCCAATCAATTCTATCATAAGCTTTTTCGTAGTCTAGTTTCAAAACTAGACCAGAGAGCTTTTTTTAATGGACTTCATGAATAACCTCATGTGCCGCCACCACACTTTCCAAAATAAAACGGCCTTTGATAAAAGCAGTTTGATTCTTAGCAATTATTCTATTTGCTACAGGATAAATCCTGTTAGTCATTGCTTTAGTAATGATCTTCAGACTACAGTTACCCAGGTTAATGGGGCGGAATTTCTTCATATCTCTCGCATTGGCTTCTTTAGGAATCAAAGTAATAATAGCATAATTAAGTCTAGCAACATCAAGTTTACCAGACTCAAAATCTCTGATTAAAGCCATAAAATCGTCTTTAATAATGTGCCAGTAGGTTTGGTAGAAAAGGAAAGGGAATCCATCCGGGCCAGGAGCTCCAGCTCCATAAGAACCCATGATAGCTTCAAAAATTTCCTTTTCCGAAAATGGGATATCAAGCATCTCAGTCTCCTCAGCAGTGAGGAGATCTTGATGATCCCAAAAGTCAGGTCCTAAATAAATATTAGGTCTCTCCTCTCTAGCAAATAATTTTTTATAAATGTTTTTAGCAATGTCCAACATCCCCATGGTATCTTCGACTGGACCATCTGGGCCATCGAGGACTGCTAATCGTTTCTTTCGACGCCGCTGATTGGCAACAGCATGGAAGTACGCAGTATTGCGATCTCCCTCTACTATGTTACGGTTTCTTGACCTCTGCCAGGCTTTAGTTTCCTCAACAGACCAGATACTATCCAATTCCTTTTTTAATTTGTTCCATCCTCTCAACATCAGTGTCAGAGAGACGGTTTTGTTCAGAGAAAACATCGAGGATATCAAACTCTTGTAAAAGAATTTTCTTCCTTTTTTTCATTTCTGCTTCAATATTTGTACTCCACCCTTTCGTCTTTCTTCTCAATAATCTAAGTTTAAATTGCCAAATGTCGATTGCATCAATGCAATTACATTTTGTACTCCAAATTTTCGCCACCAACTCAGAGAACCCCTCCTTTTTAATCCACCATTTCTCAAACCGATATAATCTAGGAGGTGGAGGAACATTATCTCCAGTATCTAAGAGCAAAGGAGTGTGATCACTACCTGCTCTGGTTAGCGCATTTACTGTGGAAAGAGGAAAATTATTCTCCCAATCGGTTGTAGCAAAGACTCTATCTAAAGTGGCAAGAATCAAGTCATCTTGATTGTTTGCCCAAGTATACAACCGGTTAGCAGTTTTCAGTTCAATAAGCGCCCATTTATTAATCCAGTTGTTAAACAGGAACGACCATTGAGAGTTAATATTCCCATTACTTTTCTCATACGCAAAGCGAACTAAATTAAAATCACCTCTGATTAAGGTCGGAAGGCAAGATTTCTCCATAACGTCATGAAGTTCAGCAAAAAAAATCGAGTTTAAAGTCAGAATAGGCAGTCCCGTAAACCACGACCAGTTGCCAGGCAAAACCAGTAGAAATGTTTAGGATATTAACAGCAACAAAATATTTATCAACATAGGAAGAGAGAAGTTCAAAGAGGACTTCTCGCAAACCAACCAAAATACCCCCAGCTGATCCCTTCGCAGGAAGAGAGCACCAGGAAAACTTGTGTCTACCAGAAATATAAGCAAGAAAACTATCATCAATCTTTTCTTTTTTAGTTTCCTGAATACCAATAAACTCAAGTTAATGGTTAAGGACAAGATCAGCTAGAGCTTTGATACGTCTCCAACGTATCCATAATTTCTGATGTTCCATGCTTATATTATACCAATTGCTACATGTTTTATATACACTTCATATCACTTTTATGCATTTTCTGGGACTAACCTATTAACAAGATGGCACAGTGCCAGTTCCCTGTTTTCTGCTGTTTTTGGTTTCAGAAAAGTACTTCTGCGAATATTCTCGGAATTGCACGAAACAAAAGGCCAAGTCCCTATTTTTCCAGCGCCGTCACGGAGTCCGAAGGAGAGACGAAGGAGGGCTCCGAGGAGGCCACACCACCTGCTGGCGCGGTGGGCCCCCTGGCCGCGCCGCCCTATGGTGTGGGCCCCTCGAGCCTCCACCGACGTTGCCCCTTCGCCTATTTATTCCCTCAGACGCGAAAACCCTAAAACACGAAGTCATATTTCCAGAAGAGTTCCGCAGCGCCGCCGCCATCGACGACAAGTTTCGGGGGACAGAATCTCTGTTCCGGCACCCTGCCGGGACGGGGAATTGCCCCCGGAGTCATCTCCATCGACACCACCGCCATCTTCATCGCCGCTGCTGACTCCCATGATGAGGGAGTAGTTCTCCCCCGAGGCTGAGGGCTCTACCGGTAGCTATGTGGTTCATCTCTCTCTCCCATGGTGTGATCTTTATGTGATCATGTGTATTGCTAGTATCGCTGAATACATTAATAATGTTTATGCTACTCAAGTGATTTTGTCTAGTTTCTGGAGTCATTGTGACAACACGGTATCAAGGTGACAGTGTGGGTACTTGTGTGACTCTATGAATAATTTAGACATTTATCATGGCTTATTCTTGGGAATTGTGGTGTTTGTTTACTCAGACTTTGAGGTGTGCTTTTGCAGCCCTACGCATAGTACTCTTGCTTCATCAAGAAGGAGAATAATCCCGAGCAGTATTTACTTGTGTTCAGTTGTGCTAATCTAGTTGAATATGTAGATGTTACTCTTTATCTATTATGCACTCTATAGGTTACTTTAATATGAACTCCGGTACTCTCCACGGTGTAAAGGTGACAGTGTGTGCACCGTGTGTGATTCCTTTATGACGTTGTGGCGCTTGTTTACTCCGGCTTGAGGTGTGCTTTTGTAGCCCTACACAATGAATGGTGTTTGTTATCCAACAAGAGAGTGTTTAAGAGTAGCTTTTACTTATTCAGTTATGAGATCATTGTTGAGAGTGTCCACTAGTGAAAGTATGATCCCTAGGCCTTGTTTCTAAGCATTGAAACACCGTTTACAACAAGTTCTGCTACATGTTTGCTTGCTGCCATCTTTATTTCAGATTGCAGTTACTACTTATAATCATCCTATCACTTGTATTTCACTATCTCTTCGCCGAACTAGTGCACCTATACATCTGACAAGTGTATTGGGTGTGTTGGGGACACAAGAGACTTCTTGTATCTTAATTGCAGGGTTGCTTGAGAGGATATCTTTGACCTCTACCTCCCTGAGTTCGATAAACCTTGGGTGATTCACTTAAGGGAAACTTGCTGCTGTTCTACAAACCTCTGCTCTTGGAGGCCCAACACTGTCTACAAGAATAGAAGCACACGTAGACATCAAGCTATTTTCTGGCGCCGTTGCCGGGGAGGTAAGGTAAAAGGTATTCACATCCTCTGGCTACAAAGCTATTTTCTAGTATTGTTGCTAGTGTGTGAGTGCTCGAAGTTATTTCCTTTAGATTCTGCAATTATTCTTTTTGTTTCTTGTTTTTATTTTCACTAGTTAGGCTTAATGGAAAACAACAAAAAAATTAGAGATCTTTATGAACTTTATATTGAATTAGGACATGATGCTTTTGAGAGAAAATTAAAAAACCTATGGAGGCTTGTTTGCATGATGGTAGCAATGGTATTACTATAAATTCTTTGAACACCATTATTGCTAATGCTATGGAAAAGTCTAAGCTTGGGGAAGCTGGTTGTGATGAATATGATATTTTTAGTCCCCCAAGCTTTAAGGAGGAAATTTGCTTTGATGATACTTTGCCTCCAATATATGATGATTATAATCATTGTGATTTTCAGTCCACCTACTATTGAGGATATAGTTTATGTTGATTATGATATGCCTCCTATATATGATGTTTACAATGATGAAATGATATTTTCAGTCCATCTACTATTGAGGATAAAATCATTATGATTATTCTATGCCTCCAATTTATGATGATTACAATGATGGATGTGATACTTTTACTCTCACTATTACTAATGAAATGTTATGCTTATGTGGAGAGTAATGATACTTTATGCATGTGGATCATGATAAGAATGCTTATGTGATAGCTATATTGTTGAGTTTATTCATGATGCCGCTGAAAATTATTTTGAGAGAGGAAAGTATGGTTATAGAAATCTTCATGTTACTAAATTCTTCTCTTTATGATGAATGTTTTGAGCTTTCTCTTGATTTGCTTTTATTTGCTGGGTACTTTAAGACCTACTGGTCCTTATGAGAGAGGGAGACACGATTTCATATATCACAATAATATTAAGTCTTCTCTCTTTATGTTGAAATTTTTGAAGTTACACTTGTTTTGCATTTCTATGCTAGTCACTTTGTTCTTCATTGACTTGTTTTCTTACAAGACTCCTATGCATAGAAAGAGTGTTAGATTTAAACATGTTTTATATATGCTTCTTGATGCTCTCTTTTATGTTTCAACTCTCATCTTTATGTGGGCATCATAAAAATCACTATGCCTAGCTAAAAGGCTTTAAAGAAAAGCGCTTATGGGAGACAACCCATTGTTTTTATTTTCTGTTATTTTTGCTTTTCTTTTTGTTTTGAGTCAAGGTGCTTGTTACTTCTGTAGCAACTCCTTTGTATCTTTATTTTATTGCATTGTTGTGCCAAGTAAAGTTCTATATTGAAAGTTGATGCAAGATTTGGATTTCTGCGCAGTAACAGATTTTTGGCTGTCACGAATTTGAGCTTTCTCCCTGTAGAAAATTCGAAAAATTCTACGAAAAATCACGCATCTTCCTGAGATATGTACGCAACTTTCATTATTTTGGGCCAGATCCATCTGAGCAACTTAAGTGCCTCGAAAAAATTCGTCTTTACAGACTGTTCTGTTTTTGACAGATTCTGCCTTTTGTTTTGCATTCGCTCTTTTACGATGTTTGTGTGGATTTCTTTGCTCCACAAAGCATTGGTGGCTGTAGCTAATGTCCAGAAGCTTTGGGAATGATTGTTCATTACAGAATATGAGAATTTTTGTTTATGCACTAACCCTCTAATGAGAACTGTCTTGAGTTTGGTGTGAAGGAAGTTTTCAAGGATCAAGCGAGAAGGGTGATATTATGTGATCAAGAAGAGTGAAAAGCTAAGCTTGGGGATGCCCCCGTGGTTCATCCCCCATATTCAAGAGACTCAAGCGTCTAAGCTTGGGGATGCCCAAGGCATCCCCTTCTTCATCAACAACTTATCAGGTCATCTCTAGTGAAACTATATTTTAATTCTTTCACATCTTATGTGCTTTACTTGGAGCGTCTGTGTGCTTTTATTTTTGTTTTGTTTGAATAAATTCGGATCCTAGCAATCCTTGTGTGGGAGAGAGACACGCTCCGCTTTTTCATGTGAATACTCATGTTCTTCACTTATATTTGTTGAGTATTCTTAACTAGCTACTGCAGTGCTTTTAGCTCCTGTTTTTCATGCATCTCTTTGAGCTGTTAGCACGTGTTTATAAATACTCTCTTGCTGCATTATATTATCATTTGGAGAGTTTATGTTTAAGTAAGTTGTTGGTGTTTGCTTGGAAGAAAGAAAATGCTGCATGTGGTAGTGGTATGAAAACTTGCATAATCTTGTAGATCATTGAAACTTTGATAACTTGATTCTTTGCAAATGTTTTGAGATATTTAGATGGTAAAGCTTGCTGGTTAATTAAGTTAAAATCATTAGTGGATTGTTGTCTTTAAGCTTGTACCGTACTACAAACTCTAAAATTGTTGAAGGTGTAGTTGGACTTGATAGCTTTCCATGTCTGAAAGTTCATTGTAATAACTAAGTTGTGCTGAAGGTCGAGGGATCTAACGGGGTACTTGTACCGCCGTGAACGGCCCTTCTTGGAGTGAATTTTAATCATGCTCTTAATGTTGAACCTGCTAGTTGTTTGCAATAAACTTGTGAGTTCTTTTTGACTAATGTTAAGCTACGGTTTTTGGCACTTCCACCATCCATATTTGCTAGCCTCTTCGGTGCTGTGCATTGCCTTCTGCTCACATTGAGAGTTGTGCATACTTCGCCAGTACATCCAACCCCGTGGGAGGACTTCCTCTTGTTCTCCTACACATAAGCCCATACATCTTCCTCAAAACAGCCACCATACCTACCTACCACAGCATTTCCATAGCTGTTCCGAGATATATTGCCATGCAACTTCCATTTACATTACATGACTTGTTGTCATTCATCACATACATATTGCTTTGCATGATTCTATACAGCTGATGTGTGGTTTACCCATGTTACGCTAGATCATTGCACATCCTGCTACACTGGCAGAGGCATACAGTTTTATACATCATGTTTTGTTCATTATGAGTTATTTGTACCAAAAAGTTTGTAATCATATTAGAGTGTTGCCCCTGCTAGAAAAGAGCCATGGAGGCCATCGAAAAGTGAAACAGAAAAAGAAAAAAAAAAAAAAAAAAGAAAAAAAAAAAAAAAAAAAGAATAAAGAAAAGGGGGCAACACTACTATCCTTTATCAAAGCACCTATGCTCCATTTGAGAGAGTTTTCATGTTTACTAGTATAACTATGTGGGGAATTTACTATAGAACTTGGGTTGTATATTCCAATGATGAGCTTCCTCAAAAGTGCTCTAGGTCTTCGTGAGCAACCAAGTTGGATGCACCCCCACTAGTTCCATTGGAGAGCTTTCATACACATATAGCTCTATGTGCATCCGTTGCATGGCAATCACTACTCCTTACATAGCTTCGATTATAAGACTTCCTCTTGTCTAATGATCACTTATAGCTTTGTGAGACTTTCTTCCTTTGGCCTTCCAAACCCCCATTAATGTTCTCTTTGCCATAACATCATGGTGCCAATACCAAATGCTTGCGCTCACCGGTTGAGTAGACTTCGAAACAGTTGATTCATGACGTTCATGTTTATGTTTACTTGGCTGAATCCTTCTATGTTATGAAAATTTACTTGATGCTTGGTTTGAAGGATAGAACTTCTATGCTGGATACTTAAATCATCTTTAATGAACCTTGTACGGTTTCATGTCTTTGAAGCAATAGTTCATGAAAACTTTTAGCTTGTTTGACTCTTGCTTTGTCTTTTGATATCAACTATATACATTTGCCTTGAATGATTTGATCACAGCTTACATGTCTTACAATATTATGATCAAGATTGTGTGAAAGCATGTCTCCTCAGAAATTATTTGTTGTTATCGTTTTACCTACTCGAGGACGAGTAGAACTAAGCTTGGGGATGCTTGATACGTCTCCAACGTATCCATAATTTCTGATGTTCCATGCTTATATTATACCAATTGCTACATGTTTTATATACACTTCATATCACTTTTATGCATTTTCTGGGACTAACCTATTAACAAGATGCCACAGTGCCAGTTCCCTGTTTTCTGCTGTTTTTGGTTTCAGAAAAGTACTTCTGCGAATATTCTCGGAATTGCACGAAACAAAAGGCCAAGTCCCTATTTTTCCAGCGCCGTCACGGAGTCCGAAGGAGAGACGAAGGAGGGCTCCGAGGAGGCCACACCACCTGCTGGCGCGGTGGGCCCCCTGGCCGTGCCGCCCTATGGTGTGGGCCCCTCGAGCCTCCACCGACGTTGCCCCTTCGCCTATTTATTCCCTCAGACGCGAAAACCCTAAAACACGAAGTCATATTTCCAGAAGAGTTCCGCAGCGCCGCCGCCATCGACGACAAGTTTCGGGGGACAGAATCTCTGTTCCGGCACCCTGCCGGGACGGGGAATTGCCCCCGGAGTCATCTCCATCGACACCACCGCCATCTTCATCGCCGCTGCTGACTCCCATGATGAGGAGGGAGTAGTTCTCCCCCGAGGCTGAGGGCTCTACCGGTAGCTATGTGGTTCATCTCTCTCTCCCATGGCGTGATCTTTATGTGATCGTGTGTATTGCTAGTATCGCTGAATACATTAATAATGTTTATGCTACTCAAGTGATTTTGTCTAGTTTCTGGAGTCATTGTGACAACACGGTATCAAGGTGACAGTGTGGGTACTTGTGTGACTCTATGAATAATTTAGATATTTATCATGGCTTATTATTGGGAATTGTGGTGTTTGTTTACTCAGACTTTGAGGTGTGTTTTGCAGCCCTACGCATAGTACTCTTGTTTCATCAAGAAGGAGAATAATCCCGAGCAGTATTTACTTGTGTTCATTGTGCTAATCTAGTTGAATATGTAGATGTTACTCTTTATCTATTATGCACTCTATAGGTTACTTTAATATGAACTCCGGTACTCTCCACGGTGTAAAGGTGACAGTGTGTGCACCGTGTGTGATTCCTTTATGACGTTGTGGCGCTTGTTTACTACGGCTTGAGGTGTGCTTTTGTAGCCCTACACAATGAATGGTGTTTGTTATCCAACAAGAGAGTGTTTAAGAGTAGCTTTTACTTATTCAATTATGAGATCATTGTTGAGAGTGTCCACTAGTGAAAGTATGATCCCTAGGCCTTGTTTCTAAGCATTGAAACACCGTTTACAACAAGTTCTGCTACATGTTTGCTTGCTGCCATCTTTATTTCAGATTGCAGTTACTACTTATAATCATCCTATCACTTGTATTTCACTATCTCTTCGCCGAACTAGTGCACCTATACATCTGACAAGTGTATTGGGTGTGTTGGGGACACAAGAGACTTCTTGTATCTTAATTGCAGGGTTGCTTGAGAGGAATATCTTTGACCTCTACCTCCCTGAGTTCAATAAACCTTGGGTGATTCACTTAAGGGAAACTTGCTGCTGTTCTACAAACCTCTGCTCTTGGAGGCCCAACACTGTCTACAAGAATAGAAGCACACGTAGACATCAAGCTTGTTTACGACCTAGTTTACCTAGGCCTCTAATATTTAAGAAAGCTCCTATCATGATGTTCTTTTTGTTTTCCTATGTTTCCTGGAGATGGTAGTCCATCCATCCGATAAGTGTTGATCCAAAACATCAGGCAACTGATGTTGATCAACTACATGGACATTATCCTTAATCTCACCGTTATTCACAGCACCATTAACATCCAACGATATAGGGAGTGAAATCTCAGGATTTTCTCCGGCAAACTCTAAGTTTTTAACAAGTTCTGACTCAACTAAAGTTTGAATAATGTTATTTTTTTCTACACCATCAGCACCCAATTCAATACCAATTTGATCAGAGATATTACTGAGAGTATTAAAGCTAAGGACTGCGAAGGAATTACCTTTGAAACTTGGAGGAATCTCCAAATTTCTCTTCCTCTGATAATTCTCAGCCTTCTCAAGAACAGTTTGATGTCCAAGATTCCTTGTTGACATCTTCGTCGTAGAAATCACCGGGCCCCATTTAGATGGTGCTGGGTTATTCAATTTGTCCAACACAGGGAAAAGATTTCTACGGATCGACCCAAACTTGTCCACCAGCTCCTGATCCAGGGTTTCCATATGTTCATCTTCTTTGTCACCCTCATTATCAGATAGGGACATTTCATCATCTGAGTCTTGGATGTTAAACTTCTCCAGGACCTGGGAGCAGTATGCTGCATGTTTAGACATTTCAACAGCTTGCAGCGCATCCAATTCCACTTGCTCAGCCGACGGAGTGCCCAGATCCCACACCTCATCATTTATCTTGTCATATTGCAGCCTACAGGGTAATGACATCCAGCTTTTTGGAGAGGATCCACTCCAATTACCATCTTCCTCTTCTCCATTCCAGCTTTTCACTTCTGATTCATGGAACAACAATCTGTCATCTATGAATTCAAGCTCTTCCCATGACTCAGGAACGATTCTGGATGCAGAGCACGACATGTCAGTAGTAACATCCAGCATTGGTGTATCCACTACCATATGCACATTTTCTTGTACAACATCCAAGTCAACCACCACTGGAGCACAACATCTGTTGTCCAGCACAACATTCCTAGAAAAATCAGGAACAACCCTATGAGAAGGTGATGGCGCCACAGTAGTAGCATCAGTTCTAGTGCGTGGCTCAAGGTCTTCACCCGGCATTTGATTTAATATGTCTTCCCCATCATCCAGAGCATCAAAACCACCTATCACCTCTAGATCATCCCTAGGATCATCAGGGTTGTCATCTCCCAATTGGTCTACACCTTCTACATCAAACTTCAGCATGTATAGTTTCTGATCAATCTCCATAACTCTCTCTGCAGGGATTTGCACTGGGTCCCTACATGCCACTTTCAAACAGATCTCCTTATAGAAGCTTTTAAAGAAGGAACTCCAGTCCACATCCATCAATATGCCAACAGTAGAGACAGTTCTAGCAAAAGTCTTCCATGCACATTTCTTTGGGGGAAGGCTAATCACTTGCATCCATACAACTGGTAATTCAGCAAGACTCTCACAATCTCCATCCCATTCAACAATCTTGACATTGACACCTTCCTTTTCAAGGTCAAAAGCAGGAAATTCTATCAATTCCTTCACACTTTTCCACGGAGGGAACCTGACCAGAAAGGATTTAGGAGCCAATTCCCTTATTTGCCACGGCCACCTCTTATGCTTGTAGAACACTGAAGACAAGTTCTGTTCCAGTTCCTTTAGAGAGATATCTCCTTTCTTGATGGTAACCACAGCAATATTGTCAAATTTAATCCATTTCATCTCTTCTTCAGTAGGACTCTCCATGTGATAAAAGCCCAGTCCTCTATTTGCACTGCCAAAGTATTCCGCGCATGGGTGTTCCTTGAACCAGTCCGGACAGAGATGAACTGGGTGTTCAGTAGAAGAACAAATGAAGCAAGCTTTTGGCTCCATGCAGTTTCCTACAAAATGACCAGGGTCACCACAATTGAAGCAAATCATTTTAAAGTATCTTGGTTCCAATGGTTGCTCTGTAGGGATTTGAACTGCAGGTGGTGGCTGTACTTCCATAAGAACTTGTTGTTGAACCACTGCTTGGACAACATTTTGGTTCTGGCGCGGCAAGTAATGATTGTTGTTCTGTCGCTGTTGATACTGTCTATTGTTACCACGATTGTTGTTGTTAAACCTCAAATTCCCAGCCCCCTGGTTCCCTGGGCGAAATTGGCCAGGATTCTGGTGTTGCACTTGTTGCTGCATATGACCCATCTGCTGATTCTGTTGAAACTGTTGAGGCTGCGCAGGCTGTTGTTGAGGAACAACCTGTTGAATCTGTTGGAACGGGTGCTGTTGAGGACCAGCCTGTTGAATTTGCTGATACTGATGGTGGTACTGCCCAATTGCTGGATAGGATTCTGAACTTGTTGCACAACCCGCTGCGGAATCAGAGCAACAACTGGAGGAGGTACCGTCGGCTATTGCGGGTGACCCACCCGTCCTCGCCCACGCCCCTGCCCCGTGGTCGCCATAGAACCCTTGCGAAGAACAGCTGCAAACGACGCAGAACCACCAGAGACCCTTCTCAAAATCTTCCGAATCACACCACGGAATCGAGCACAATCCTCTTCAGAAGCCACAAAGACAAGGATAGAGATTCACTATTTACCCGATCCTTCCTGATCCAACACAGCAGATTTGCAAAATTGGAGGTACTCGTGAAGTCGCTGACAGAGGGGCCACCATGGAAGGTACTCGTGAAGTCGCTGACAGAGGGGCCGCCATGGGAGGACCTCGCGGTGTCACTTACAGAGGGACCCCCAGCATTCAAAATCCCCAGCGCTCCTGAATTCACGGTTGGTAGAGGCGGGAAAAGCTCTGAGTCGCCCGGCCACGGTGGGGAAGCCGGAGATGATCGGTGGAGGCGAACGGCAGCTCCGGTGCAAACCCTAGAAGCCGGCCGAGGTCTCGATATCTCACGCTCCCCGCTTTGTGCTCCGACGCGTCCGTCGACCGGGGAAATCGGAGCAGGACAGGCGCACGCACCGTCACTGCGGCGGGGCCGGTGGCGGATAGTGCGGGGGCACGGGCGCAGCGGCGAGATGGGACACGCCATCGGCGGAGTCTTCGACGCAGGTTTTTCGAACAGATAAATCTAAGACATCCTTTTCCGAACGGTGCAAAAGATCTCCCGATAGGTGTAGACATGTCGTCCCTGATCCTTCCCTGCTGTAACCTCTTGTATGTAGATTTAGCGGAGTAGCTCCCGGTAGCAGCAGCCAGCCATGTGAACCCGTCTTGCACCGTTTCGTCCCTTTGGACACCCCTAACTGCTAAGCACAGCCCGACGCACTACCTGTACCCCCCATCGTCCAGGACTCCGTTAATCCACTTCTGCTCGACCATCGCATCCTGGACCTTACTCTTGTTCTTGCGCCTCGTAGGTATGGCTGCGACCACCAGGGGGGCAATGTCGATTGCAGCCATTCCGTTGATCCACCGTCTTTCCAAAACAAGACCTTATTCCCAGTCTTCGGCGGCAGCATCGTCTTCACCGCTGCGTCGGAATATATCCACGCGCGCCGCCATCGATCCACATCAAGAACAAGAAGATGAGGGTGTTGATACCGAACTACCTGAAGCTCATCGGTGGGAAATGCACAGGTCGGGACTGAGACCATTACAGGAGATGACATCATGCAACTCAGCAATCAACAGACGGCTGGACCATCAACAAGATGTTGATTCTATATGCACATGTGTGCCTGTGTTTTTTTACATCAACAATGTTTATATGCAGAGCAGCAGAGAGATGTATAGGTACAACTACACGGAAGAACAAACACCTTTGAGACATGAATGAGTACAAGCACTATACCAGAAGAACAAAAGAACCATAGCGCAGGGATCTCTCATGGTTTTGAAACGGCGATCTTGCAAATCGAGCAGGCGTTCTTCCGAGAGAGCCACTGCTTTATGCAGTGCACGTGGTAGCCGTGGCCCCAGTTTAGCCTCCTATTTCCTCGGTAGCTTCATACTCTTACTGAAAATTGCAATGATATTACGGAATATGGTTTTTGTTAAACTTGTGAAGCACCGATGCTGATGGTGCGAAGGCATGGGACTGAAAAGAAAGTAGCAAGTTCATCATCGTACTTGGCAAATGCTGCAGCTCCTCTCGGCTTCTGTCGAGAAATGTTTGCGGACGAATGCAAGTGCTTGAGCATCCTAAGGCCGCGAACTTAAATCTGTTGCACATGGTGGAGGCAGAAGGGGTTACCTCGTAATTCATGTTATCAACGTCAAGGCACCAATTAATACTGGTATTGATCATACATGTCCATTCTTCCCAACAATAGTTTTGTTCGGAACATCATTATCTGAATGTTGTGACAGATAACACGAGTTCAGACTTTAGTAGTACTCGAATGAGCCATCAAATGCCATGGTGCCAACATCCAGAGTAGAACACATGAAAGTAAGTCCAGAACATACTAGTACTAAATTTGGAGTATCATTTTTCCAGATAGAAAAATTGTAATGGCATTTCGCTGAATGGGCGCACACTTGTTGATGCATTTATCTAATGTACCCTTCATGAGCAGCAAACTAGCAAAAAATAACGCATTTCTCTTAATGGCATCTTTCCAAAAAGCAAAATTGTAGTGGTATTTCTCTTGATCGGCGCACAGTTGGAGTGGCATTCCAAAGAGCAAAACTGTAATTGCATTTATCTGAATCGGCTCACAGTTGAAGTGACATTTTTCCAAGGAGCAAAATTGTAATGGCATTTCTTTGAATCGGCGGAGCTGTAATAAATAAAAGTAGTAGATAGCCACTTAGCCAGGTCGGCACTCCAAGGACACAGCAATGGCGCCCGCCTACGCGCTCTCACTCCTCACCACCACCATCCTCCTCTCCACCTCCACCCCACCATCCGTCGCCGCTGCCCTCCAGCATTCTCCACCCCAGCACCCTAGCCCCGCAGACTACAAGATCCACATCGTGCTGCTCAAACCCCGCGCGGATGGCGCCCACCTCGCCATGAACGAGGACGCACGCCGCGACTGGCACATGTCATTCCTCCCCAGCGTCGTCACCGACCACGGCAAGTGGAGCCTCGTCAGTTCCTAGAACACCATCTTCTACGGCTTCGCCGCCTGGCTCACGACGGAGGAGCTGGAGGCCGTGTCCAGGATGCCCGGCTTTGGCCGACCGTTCCCCGACGGGATCATGTACCCCGCCACTACTCGAACACCCGAGTTCCTCAACCTGACCAAGGCCGAAGGGTACGTCTAGGCCAACTCCAACTATGGCAAAGGGGTCATCATCGGCGTCTTGGACACCGGTATCTACTCCCAGCACCCCTCCTTCGACGACAACGGGATTTTAAACTTTTCTACTTCGAACATAATAAGGACCTGAGACTAGTTGATATTATTATAGTTTTTATGCTAAACTTTTCTACTTCGAACTCATTTGTATCATGCTACGCTCTTATCGAGTATAATTTTCTATGAATTATTTCACATAGTTAAAGTTGCTAAAAGTTATTTAAGTGTTTTTGTTATATAGTTGTAATCATAGTTGTCAGAATCGCGATTCTCCCATGCGATTCTTCGACTTTCCGATCCAAATTGAGTGGAACGATTCTACGATTTTACTACGATTTTACTAGGTAGAATCTGTGATTTTATGATTCTGAATGTTATGATCCTACGGTTTGCGATCGTACCATAGAAGTTCCGATCCGATTCGTTATCACGATTATGACAACTTTTGGTGTAATGTATATCGATGAAAAATACACTTGCCTTGCGCTAAAATAAACTAATTTTGTAAAAGTATTTTCTTCATAAATTTACTTTTGGAATTGCATAACAACATACTATTATACCTATTTATGGTAGAGATCTCTAAATTATATGTTCTAAAAATATCTTA
The DNA here is from genome assembly GCA_947311845.1 of Poa pratensis. NCBI lineage: Eukaryota > Viridiplantae > Streptophyta > Magnoliopsida > Poales > Poaceae > Poa > Poa pratensis. Next base: position 123,230,933 of record CAMZMU010000074.1, on the reverse strand, counting down.
ATAAATATTGTAGTATATGATTAGTTAAGTGTATACACATGTAGAAATTTTAGAGCATAAATTGAATTGTTGGCAAGATTCTTTATTGATTTTTTCGTGGTCAAATGTGGCATGTGACTTATCATGAATTAAGTATAGAAAATGTGTGCACACTCCTTACTTGGTACACAAAAATAATCGCTAATAGTATTCACTGACTAATAAAAATCATAATGGGTTACACTAATTTTTTGCAGACATGCAATTTGATTATTTGGTACTCATATGAAATCCAGTTGACATCATTTTTTGTAAACCAGCGTTCCTAGCAGTTTTTCAATAAAAAATGTTGTTATGTAAAATCTAGAGTAATATTATTTTGTAAACCTCGTATGACTTTTATCAACCTAACTAAACTTGCCGCCGCCAATTAGATTGTTTTATCCTACATATGTGGCATAAGCTACTTGTTCCTACAAGTTGAGTTTCTTATGTTTAGATACTTATAATACTAGTTGGTATGCACGTGCAATGCACGTCTACCTAAAGATCAACCATGAACAATTGTAAACTAACATAAACCATAAAAAGTTGTGAATCATTTTGCAAAGTTTTAAGTACAGTCTAAAATTTCATGATTACAATATCAACACAACATAGTTATACTACCGAATATATAGCACACCAAAATTGGAGAAATGCCTTCTCAGGAAAATATTTTTATAATAACTGTTTTGATATCAAGACAACATATAGGGATTTGTAAACACCATTTTTGTAAACAAAGAGTGTTGAATAGATTTGTTCACTAACCTAGCAGACCCAATGATAGGCATGTCTTAAGATAAAAATTGCCTACTTCGTTCGATCAAATTAATTGTCGTTGGCCCGTGCGATGCCACAGAATGAGTAAAAAATACACATGACCAAACAATCTATGTGATGTCGTCAAGAATGCGTATTAATCATTCCAGCATGTTGCTACTATTCATACACGACAAAGACCAATTCTCTCTTGCACCTGTAGATCGTTGGGTCAACTTTACCATACCGGAATTGCAACAAGAAAAAGCAACTGAATTTTTCTCCACCCACGTACCCTCGACTTCAATTCTCTTCATCCCCCCTTTCTCTAGCATTGTCATCTCTACAAAATTTTGTCATCTCGCCTTTCAATTGCTTAGCCACCGTTTGTAAACTTAAACGATGATGGTGTATTGTATGTTTGATTTTGGATGGAAAGGTCCTCACCTACCAGAAATGATTTGATATTAATTACTCCCTTTTATCCTCGTGCTTTCTCTCATCGAGGTTAACCACATCTTCAGCCAGTCTGGGTTCGTTGGCGCCAGGCTGCTCGACAGTTCCGCTGTAGAAAAGGTCGACTGCGGGCGTACTGCGCAACTTGAAATCAGTAGGCAACAGCGCAGCTGAAACATTACTGCACCTGTGAGAAGTTGAACAACAATAAGTTACTCCAGAGATTTCAGGTAACTTCCAGTACAAAGTGCAACGCCCTGAACCAAGCATTCTTGCACTGTTCTGGGAGTATCAACCAAATAAATGTTCTGGGAGTAGCAACCTTAATAAAGTTGTACCAGAAGTCCAGAACAAATGAAGATGCGTACATCACAAATCCTCATCACAAAAGTTTATGCACTACGTTTTGGTCGCTGCAACTATCCAAAATACATCCACGTAGAGGCAAATCAAAAGATTTATGAAGAATATACGTAAAGGCAAATCAAAAGATTTATGAAGAATATACACCAACCACCTGGACATCAGATTTCTGAAGAATATACACCAACCTTCTGGACATCGATCGATTGGTAATCCAAGATCCATCCAGTACGGGGAATATCAAACAACACCTCTCGATCACACAACGCAGAGCCGTATGTGCTTCCTCGCCGGTTCTTCCTCGATGCGGTAGCCGACGCGTTTCAGGTCCTCGTCGCTGGAGTAGCCGGCGTCCTCGTCCACGCCGCCGTGCGCGGCCACTACACTACGCCGATCTGCTGCGCCGGCGCTCGCGGCCACGCTCGCACGGTGGAGGCGGCCGAGCTCGCGTGCCATGGCCTACTCCTGCCTCTCCACGGCGCGCATCGACGGCACCTGTCCTGCAGTGACTCATGCTCTGGGCCAAGGCTACATCCTTGCTTCCCCTGCTGTGGTGCCGTCGACGTCAAACCGACGGGCACCGGCGTCTCCTGATTTGATCCGTCTTCTTGCCTGTGGTATTATGGTGAAGGGCTTCGAAGGCGGTATGCGAGTAGGATCGAACATAATGGTTTGATCGGTCAAGGTCGTCGAGCGGCACACACCTACCCCTCGTCCCTGACGTCCACTGCCGAGGCCTGGCGCGCTCGGAAGCGGCAGCACGGACAGAGGCGGCGGAGCGGGAGAGGCGCGGCGCGGCTCACCGGGACGGCGGCGAAGGTCACCGGAGTGCGTGACGACGGCCGTCGCGCGGGTGTGGAGTTTCTTTTCTGTCTTTAAGGAACGGTTTTTTTATCATGAAACGAAACTGAAAAGGTATGGAGTGATCTAAGCGTTGATCAAATTAAACGGTTTAGATTTAATGTATCAACATAGCACAACACATGTTTACTCTTTTAATAGTAGTATAGACTAGTATTTTGAACATAGTACGTAACTGATAATAGTATGGTGATTACAAGTACACTCTATTATTGGGACCCCCTTCGGGGCCCAGGGCGGTCGCCCTATTTGCCCGGCTTATGGGCCGACCCTAGTGGAGTAGAAAAGAGAAAAAAAACAGAGGAGTTTGGTTGTAGAAGTGTTTGTCAGCCTGATACCAAACTATCTGAAGCTCATCAGTGGGAAATGCACAGGTCGGGACTGAGACCATTCCAGGAGATGCCATCATGCAACTCAGTTGCCAACAGACGGCAGGAAGAACAAGATGTTGTTTCTATATGCACATGCGTGCCTGTGTTTTTTACATCAGCAATGTTTATATGCAGAGCATAGGAGGGCTGTACAAGTACAACTACATGGAAGAACAAACACCTTCAGACATGAATGAGTACAAGCACTATACCAGAAGAACAAAAATAACCATGGCGCAGGGATCTCTCATGGTTTTGAGACGGCGATCTTGCAGATCGGGCAGGCGTTCTTCTGAGAGAGCCACTGCTTTATGCAGTGCACGTGGTAGCCGTGGCCACAGTTCAGCCTCCCTATTTCCTCGCTAGCTTCGTACTCTTCCTGAAAATTGCAATGAAAATTATGTTAACCCGTGAAGCGCTGATGCTGATGTGCGAAGGCATGGGACTGAAAAAGTAAGGAGCAAGTTGATCATCGTACTTGACAAATGCTGCAGCTCCTTTCGGTCTCTGTCGAGAAATGCTTGCGATCGAACGAGTGCTTGACCATCCTAAGGCCACGAACGATCTCCTCTTCGCGCAGCCCTGTGCTCACATACCCGATCCTGTCCTCAAGGGCGAGTAGTTCCTGTCACATGATGCAAGTTCAGAGATAATTTACACTCCCCTGAGTAAAGATGGCAAGGTGCAAACTAAATATTTGTGGCACTTGATGGACAGTGAAAGGGGTACCTCGTAATTCATGTTATCGACATCAAGGCGCCAATCCTGGTATTGATCATACATGCCCATTCTTCCCAACAAAAGTCTCGTCCGAAACATCATTATCTGAATGTAGTAACAGAGAACATGAGTTCATACCTTTTGGAGAATATGCATGATGCGCGTATAATGTAGCAACAATACTCGAGGGAATCTAAAGAGCTCATTAGTGGCTGGCGGTAGTGAACTTGAATGAGCCATAAAATCGCAACCAGACTAGAGTAAATGAAAGTAAGTGAAGAACTTATCAGTACCCAATTTTGAGTGCCATTTTGGCATTTCCCTGAATCAGCAGAGCTGCAGTGGCAATTATCTAATTTCCCCTATCATGAGCAGCAAACTAGCAAAAAAAACGACACGTTTCTCTTGACAAGAACAAGCCGTATTTGGGTGTGTCGTAGCTAACTACTCCCTCCGTTATTTAATATAAGATGTTTTAGGTGGTACACATGTTGTCTATATGCACACTAAAATGAGTGAATATGCACACAAAAATGTGTCTACATACATTTGTTTGCATGTGCATGTGGACAAAAGCTAAAACATCTTATATTAAAAAACGGAGGGAGTACCACCTAAGGCCAACCTTTTACTCACAAATATACCAGTTCAACGTATCACCGGGTCCACTTGAACAATGAACAGGGTGGCAGATTCTTAAAATCCTCTCTCTGACATTCAAATCATTTTAACAGAATGTTGTGAAAATTCATTATCTGAAGGTTGTGAAAGATGACATGAGTACCTTTTGGAGAACATGGATCCTTGATATATAATTTATCCAGTAACAGAAGTACTTAAGGGATCTAAAGAGCTAATGGGTGACTGGCAGTACTGAATTTGAATGAGCCATCAAATGGCATGGTGACAACATCCAGAGTATAGCAAATGAATGTAAGTCCATTACTTATTAGTACTCAACTGAAGTGGCATATTTCCAAAGAGCAAACTGTAATGGCATTTCCCTGAGTCGGCAAAGTTGCAGCGGTATTTTTCTAATTTGCCCTTTTATGAGCAGCAAACAAGCAAACAAAATAGTAACACATTTGTCTGAACAAGAACAATTTGGTATTTGGGTGTATCTTAACTGCCCCAAAACTAACACCACCTAACGCCAACCTTTAACTCACACATGTGCCACTTTAACATATCATCAGGTCCACTTGAACAATGAGCAGGGTGACAGTCTTATAATCTTTGCTCTGAATAAAATCCTTTAGTGCTCCTGCCCCGTGCTAAAAGGCTAACAGTAAACAACAACAAAAAACACCCATTCCAGCAACATGGAAGCTATTTAACAAAAAAGAATCAGCAACGTGGTTGCTCAGTCCAGCACAATTATTCAGTCAGCACCTGCGTGTGTAAACAGCAAGGAAAGTGAAATCTGCGCCCACACTCAAAGGGCCTCTGCTTCACCTAACGTATCTATACATGACCCATATTCCATCATCACCTGCTCTCATGTCATGTGCCTCCAGCTCCTATGTCGTATCTGCTGAGCGCTTGCGTGGCTTATAAACATAACTACCAGCTAGGATGGGTATAGACTATGTTGCACTTAATCCTAGAGGCAGCTGCAGCCACTTGATTATTGAAGTTGTGCTTTTGTAGCTAACACATCTCAACAGGATGGTGTTCCATGTGACTATGTGAGTATGTCATATGTCAGTGGCGGATCTAGGGGGAAATCAGTGGGGTGCCAAGCCTATAAAATTCCCTATTTAGCTTAGCATTTAGCCAAGATTAGTACAAATATTACTAGCTAAACTAAACTCTATATATTTGGAGGGGTGCCATGGCACCCCCACTGGATACGCCCCTGTCATATGTGGACAACCAAACAAACAAACAAATATGCCAAATCAGCGAGGACCCCCCAAGTATAAGATTTATCCAATCAGAATTATTATTCTTGTGGAACCTATCATATATCAACAATAGTTTACAGCACTGTAATATTTTGTCGACAAGGTTTATACCAAAAGTAATAATGCATGGAATGGAAGTGTGGAACAGATGGTGTATTGTACCTCTTCCTCGGTCCTGGCGTGGGAGTGGCTGAATCCACTGATATGGCGGTGGCGGCCTGAATGTAGGAGGTCGGCGTCGTGGAACGGGGGCATGTGGAAGCGCGGCGGCGAGTCCATGAACGACGACGATATGTGCTCCCGCATGGTGACCCGGCGAGCACGGTGATCGGCAGCCCTCTGTAACGCAGCAATCAGAAGTCAATTCGACAGAAGAAAGAATTAGTTGGATTTCTGAAGAAACATGGAACAAGACTGAATTTCGCCACAGAGGAGCACAGAAACAACTATCAATGCAAAATATTGGCACGGAGAGATGCAAACTAGTCATGTGCAGAACTGAATTCCAGCAGAAGCAAGGCAGACAGTACGGTACCTCCCTGTGTCGCCTCTCCGCCTCCCCGCGGCGTCCCGCGCCGGCCGGCTGGTGCCTTGCCACGACGCAGTCCACCGACGACGCCTCGGCCGCAAACGGTATCCCGGGAGTGCACGTGCACCACACGTCCCCGGCAACCCCTCCACCCACCGCAACGCCGCCGCCACCAACTCCACTAACTCCCCTCCCCTTCCTCCGCCGCCGCTGACGGCTCCCGCGCCACTCCCCCTCCTCGGCGACCGAGCGCATCACGGGCGCCACCGCCGCCGCTGCCGCATAGGCAGCGACTGGCTCGTGCGCCCGCGACGCGGCGGCCGATGTGCACCCGAGCCCGCGCAAGGCCGACGCGAACCCCTGCCTGCTGTTCCGCGCCTCCTCCGGCGGAGACGAGGAGGAGGAGGCCGCCTCCCCGCGCGCGAGGAGGACCCGCAGCGCCACCCGCCGCCGCTCCGCCGCGCCGTCGCGGGCCATTCGAACAGAGTTCCCTCGGGCGCTCGTGCGCTTCTGCTTCGCGGTAGGTGGAGCGTGGCGGAGTTATTTCTTTCCGAGGAGCCAGAGCAACCGAGCCGATGAAATATAAAGCCGTCGAACTGTCAGGACAGCCCCTGACCGTCGGATCGAGCTCTCGAGCACCTGCGCCGGTCTACGCATAGTCAACATGAGCACACGCCACTTGTCCACTCAAAGAAAATTCTCCCGTCACACGATGTTCTCTTTTCGTATCATCGCCACGAAATGTTTTGAAATAGTCTTTGACCCCGCTTTATACATAAAGCAACATTTCAAACAAGTCCAGATAAATCCACACACAAATGAAAGACAATAGAAGACAATAGAGAATCACCGTGAAAATAACACAAGTAAACTCAACAATAAGAAGTTAGCTAGAGGGGCAAAGGGTAAGTGGGGAGACAAGAATGAGGCCCTCTGGCGCTCAGCGGCTAGGTGGAGAAGAGAGACGACGTGTGGTCCTAAGAAGACGCTCAACATGTATCTAGCCGTGTCATGTCCCCCTAACTATATAACGGGTTCCACTGCTGCAATAAAAATAGTACTTTAAACATTGAGTCAAAAGCATACCGAATAAACATCCACTCAATTACCATTTAACTGAGAATTGACCAAAGAAGTTCAAACCATTCCGACGACAAAAGTCGACGTCTCCTCGGTCCGGTTCACGGCTTACCTGGGTCTACACAAAATGTTGCTACGTGAAGATAAACAAGTCGGCAAGTGAAAAAAAAATGTTTCGCGGTAAAGTACAATTTTTTGTGTCGTGTGCGTGGAAAAAACGATGTTACGTCGATGTCATCTACTGTAGTGTGAATTGCGGTCCCGTGCATGAACTTATAACTACGTCTTGGTGCAAATCCAACCGCATGCAAAGAAAGACCAGTAGGTAATTCCAGACCTTGAGTTAGCATGTGGATAAGGAGGAACATTGACAAGGGTAATTGCTAGGTTTAGATAGGTATGTGATCATCATGAATACGGTCTGCTCTGCTCTGATGATTGAGGTGATTGAGCCGTCTCCGTCTGGATTCCCTAGCTAACCTCTCCTCTCCCTTTCGTCAACTCAACCACCACCCACGGGAACGCGATCGAGGCCAACCCCGAGCTCTCGCGGCACGGCAAGCTACTAATCATTAAGGGTGTTAGGCGGCGCCCTAACCCGGCCCGCATAAACTCAAATTAGGCAAACGCTAGGTGTAGCTTTTCTGCACAGATTTGATCAGTTTGAATTAAAAGTGTGCTAAGCGGGCCTATGCGGGCCTCCGCTTGAAACCTGTATGGGCGGTGATGCATGCATGACGGGGAGTGTCATCCTCTCGATCGGGACAAAATGTCGAATTCAGTCGTCTTCTGAACCTGCTCTCCACGCTGCAACTTGGTTGTCGGCTCGGCTCCGCTCAACTTGCTGTTTAGGGGTAGGATTTGGGATCGAGGAGCGTGGCCTTGCTGGTTATGACGCGGGTACAGTCACCGCCAGTGGCGGGACACTGACTGTTACTGTATTTGTACTGTGAGCTGACGTGTTAGCGTTACCTCTAGCAGTATCAGTGAGCTGTGTGCTGACGTCGACGTTCTCTCCGGTCTCTCTCCGTCGTGGGAGACACCGCGCTGCGCGATTCCGACATGGATTTATCATTCTCTGGTAGTTGCCGCGATCTTGAGTTATCACGATTGCAAGGCTCCTCTTTACCCAAGGCACAACACACGCATGATAGATGCTATCTATTATGTTTTTTTAATTACATTTTTTGAATGGGAACCAATAGATTTTGTCGATCAAGAACTGTCTACAGGCCGCATCATTGCTCAAGCCCTCCATCCATGCGAAGTAATTCTCCCTGTTTCATTAGTCCACAGCTTCGAAAAGGACTGAGACGGGGATCCATGAACTTCATAGGAAGAAAATGGATGTTGTTCTTTTTTAAATAGACTTCGAAAAGGCTTATGACAAAGTAAAGTGGCCTTTCTTGCAACAAGTGCTTCGGATGAAAGGCTTCTCGGGTAAGTGGTGTTCTTGGATTGATCACTTCATCCGTAACGAATGTGTGGGTGTGCGAGTTAATGATGACATAGGTCATCTTTTTCAAACTCGAAAAGGACTGAGACAGGGGATCCTTTATCTCCTATTCTTTTTAATATCGTAGCAGATGTACTTGCCATCCTAATTGCCAGAGCAAAGGAGGATGGCCAAGTGGAGGGACTCATACCTCATCTTGTTGATGGTGGGGTCTCGATTCTACAATATGATGATGATACCATCATTTTCATGGAGCACAATCTAGAGAAGGCTCTGAATATGAAGCTAATTATGTGTATTTTTGAACAACTATCTGGCCTCAAAATTAATTTTCACAAGAGTGAATTTTTTTGTTTTGGCAAAGCTAAAGATGTAGAACAAGAATACTTGCAAATGTTTGGTTGTGAAGCTGGTTCCCTTCCGTTCAAATATTTGGGTATTCCAATTCATTTTAGAAAGCTTAAAATGGAGAGTGGAAGCCGTAGAGGACCGGTTTGAGAAAAAGCTCGCTTGTTGGATAGGTAAATTACTATCATATGGGGATCGCCTCATTTTGATTAATTCTGTCCTCACAAGTCTTCCAATGTTTATGCTTTCTTTTCTCGAAATACCTAAAGGGGTATGCAAAAGATTGGACTTTTATAGATCACGCTTTTTCTAGCAAGGTGATGGCCATAAAAAGAAATACCGGTTAACAAAATGGAACATCATTTGTAGACCGAAGGATCAAGGAGGACTTGGTATCGAGGTTCTCGAATTGAAAAATAAGAGCCTGCTATGTAAATGGCTCTTTAAGCTCTTAAACGAGGATGGAGTCTGGCAAGAATTGCTGAAAAATAAATACCTCCATAGCAAATCTCTCTCTCAGGTGCAAGCAAAACCTACCGATTCAGCTTTCTGGAAGGGCCTAATGGGAGTTAAGGATGATTTCTTCTCTAGAGGTTCCTTTGTGGTACGCAATGGCCAGAACAAAAGGTTCTGGGAAGATATTTGGCTAGGTGCTACACCTTTATCCCAACAATATCCATCGCTATACAACATAGTCCAACGAAAACATGTTTCAGTGCATTCTGTGTTAGTGGCTGCTCATCCGGATATAGCATTCAGAAGAACACTAACTGGTAACAAATGGAATTCTTGGCTCCATTTAGTAAATCGGTTAATGGATGTTGAGTTATCTCCCGATAACGATAGGTTTGTTTGGGGCTTAACTAGTAATGGGAAATACACAACAAAATCGATGTATCTAGATTTGTTAGATGGTCACACATAGGGCTGGAATTAAAACTCGAAACTCGTGAGTTAAACGAGTAGCTCGGAACTCGACTCGGCTTGGCTTGAACTCGTTACTAAACAAGCCGAGCCGAGTTTTCATTTTTTACGTTAAACGAGTTCGAGTTAAACGAGCCGAGTTCCGAGCTACTCGTTTAGCTCGTTTAACTCGGTAAAAAAAAGTCAGCTACCTAATTCTTGTCTTTGTGGCCAATTTAGCCTGATTTTTATTGTTTAACGACTAGATATTACTTTATAGTGTCATTTTATCATTGATTGTCATGATAGTTACATCATACATGACCAAATAATTAGAAAGAATTATCTATCAAAATATAATAATACATGTCAATAGTTTTACCGAGCTAAACGAGTTAAACGAGCAAACTCGCGAGTTTAGCGAGCCGAGCCGAGTTCTAATTCTGGACTCGTTTGTTAAACGAGTCGAGCCGAGCTAACTCGTTAGTTGACCGAGCTTCAACGAGTCGAGCCGAGCCGGCTCGAATCGGCTTGAATTCCAGGCCTAGTCACACACCTTTCCTTCGCAAGTACGTCTGGAAATTGAAAGTGCCACTAAAAATTAGGATTTTTATGTGGCTTATGTATAAGAGAGTCCTCTTAACAAAGGTTAACTTGTCTAGAAAGAATTGGCAAGGTAGCACTAAATGTTGTTTTTGTGACAAAGCTGAAACAGTGCAGCATTTGTTCATCACGTGTCCAATGGCAAAGATTATTTGGCAAATAGTCTATATGACTTTTAATATTAGACCACCAACTAATATCATAAATTTGTTTGGTAATTGGTTGCATGGTGTGCCAAAAAAAGACAAATCCGACATAAGAGTAGGAGTTTGCGCTTTGTTACGGGCCATTTGGCATGTGCGAAATGATATCATTTTTAACAAGACAAAAGTTTATTCTTTCTTGCAGGTTATACCTTTGGCCACGCACTGGATTCGTATGTGGTCTTATCTCCAGCCGGAGGAGCGGCGCCAGGACATGGATTCTGGGTGCGCCCGTTTGGAGATGGTTGCACAGGGCTTCTTCAACCAATACGGCTGACAGCTTAACTATAGACTATCATGTTAAAGCATAGGCTTAACATGCTATTGACTTTCTTTAGATGGTTGATTCATGTTTCAACCTTATGTGATCCATGAGATGTAATAAGTTTGAATGATACTTTGCAATAAGTTAATAAAACGGCCATATGCATCATTTTGATGCAGAGGCTGGGACTACCCCTTTTCGAAAAAATAATTAGTCCACAGCTTCGAGTGCAACTCTTTGTAGTGTGGCTTCTAATTTCTTGCTAGCCTGGTTGGACGATCCCTTAGTAACCTTAAGCTGGACCAATGCACCCAATAAAATATAAATCATTTCAAATTTTCCATAAGGCCTAGAGGAGAGCATCTGAAACAATGGTTTCTCGATTCAAGCCACACACAGTGCGGTGAAGGTACATCTCACTTATGAATCCTATGAAACAAGTCAACAAACATGATCCAAATATGTTTCACTACAACACAATTAAAAAATAGGTGTTGAGGAGATTCACATTCTATGCAAAAGAATACAAGTGATATTAGTAACATTATGGGCTCTGAAGTTACGTAGCTAGCTAGAGTATACATAGCCTTTTATTTCTGCTCGTTTTATTCCCTAATCTTTTTAACTGTTCGCACAATGCGGTGAATTTGCGATCTAGTGATTGAACACAGATCGCTTAATTCCTGTCTTCACGCTCGTCTGCTGGAAAACCAGGAAATCCCCCGTCGCCTCTGGCCTTGGCTGCCCGCCACAACCATGCCTGAGCGACCTGGCTGATTCTCTGATTGCATTATTGACCGATTGGTTCCCGTACTTTTGACCGCCCAAGCGCCGCGCCGCCAGATCCAGGGGGTATGTTGATCATTAATTTTGATTTTCTCTAAAAAAAAATTAGTACATGTGTTTTATGCCCTAATCTTGATCGATAATTATCTTCATCAGCGTTATCAGGGGGTGGGGGCACATGCCCCCTAGCCCCAGCACTGCATATTTCAACACTAATCTGATATGTACTCCTAATTTTCTATTAATCATTCCCAGGGCCGGCCCTAGGGGTGTGGAGAGGCGGCCGCCCGGGGCCCCGGAATTTTAGGGCCCCCATATATATTATACAATGCAGTATAGTGTATGGCATGTCCAAATAAATAAAAGGCAAATAGCCTATTCCATGGCTCCGAACTATCTATTGGGCCTCTTGTCTCCGTTCGTTCAGCGACACTAGGTCTTTTGTAGCTACTACGAAGATGAGGGTAGTCCCGTCGTGGATGAGGCTCTGAAGTTACGTAGCTAGCTAGAGTATACAGATCCTTTTATCTCTGCTCGTTTTATTCTCTAATCTTTTTAACTATTCGCCCAATGCGGTGAATTTGCGATCTAGCGATTGGACACAGATCGCTCAATTCCTTTCTTCACGCTCGTCTGATGGAAAACCAAGAAATCTCCTGTTGCCTCTCGCCTTGGCTGCCCGCCACAACCGTGCCTGAGCGACCTGGTTGATTCCCTGATTGCATTATTGACCGATTGGTTCCCGTACTTTTGACCGCCCAAGCGCCGCGCCGCCAGATCCAGGGGTATGTTGATCATTAATTTTGATTTTCTCTAAAAAAAATTGTACATGTGTTTTATGCCTAATCTTGATCGATAATTATCTTCAGCGTTATCATGAGATTTTTATACGGTGCTGTAAAAAGAAAAGGAGAAAATATGATTTTTTTCTGATAGATTCACATAGAGGTGCTTTTTGAAGAGTTGAAAGTGCATGTTGCCCCCATGCGTGGTTTTGATAATTAATGACAAGCCTTATGGACTAATGTTTGCATTGAGATATCCTTATAGATCTTGTCCATGGAAAAGATTGGAGTTCATGTGTTGGACTCTAGAAGCTTATATGATGACCAAGGTTCTATCCAAGGGTTTATATGAAGAATGGTCATGTGTAGAGTTGAGCTTGTTGCAAGCATGGCTTGGAAAATAAGATTGAGTGAACATTCATGTTATCTCCAAGCCATCATATATATCAAGATAAGAAGATAAAGTGCAAGTGGATTCATGAAGACGGAGATTAGCAAGGCTCTCCCATCATGGTGTATGGGGGAGCATTTGGAGAAGTCTTCATCAATCATGTGCTAGCAAGCACAATCAAGAAAGGTGTTCCAACTTGAGGGAGTCAAGATCGTCATCATCTAGCTCAAGTGGAATGCTTAAGGCAAATGTATGATCTTGATAGGGTTTCTATTTTACCGGTCTCGTGGTGTTAGTGGGAGTCCAGGTTATAGGATAGACGGCGTACTATCAAGAGGGGCTCTCAAGTGAGTAACTTGATCGTATCTTTGTGGAGAGCTCAAACCTTTGCATATTGGACATATCATCTTTCTTGGTTCTTATTTGACTTTTATCCATGTGAGAATTTAGAGCTTGTGTTCATCTCCATACCAAGCTCTAGTTCATCAAAAACGGATCTCATTTGAATATCTTGTGATGTTTTTTGATGTTGGAGGTTTTACCGGTTCGTCTTTTATAGAGAGGTCAAACTCTCCTATTGTGTTCTCCTCCTCACATGATGTACTATGATGTGTTTATGCATGATCTTGTAGAGCTTGTGATTATCTTCGAAACAAGCCCAAGATCATAGAAAACAAAGTCCGGATGATAAACTTGTTGTGTTTCGGGTTTGGAAATATTATCTGTTTATCCTTGAGAAAAGTTCCACACCTTCCCATGGTGGTGACTTTACTCTATTTATGGATCTTAATATTTGGAGTTTTTGTCGCCATCTTTCCAACAAAATTAGTTTCATCCAATTTGGAGTTTTTTTTGCAAAAGTTAAAGGTTAAAGAAGTTCTGTTTCTGGTTGGCCAGCCTAGGCCGGGCCCCTCGGGTGGTCAGCCGGCCTCCAGCCTCTTCAGGCCGGCCAGGCCGGCTCCAAGGCCGGGCCCAAGGTCGGGCCCCTCGGGTGATCAGCCGGCCTCCAGCCTCTTCAAGCCGGCCAGGCCGGCTCCGAGGCCGGCCCAAGGCCGGGGCTCTCGGGTGGTAGGCCGGCCTCCTAGCTGTTTTGGCCGGCCAGGGACCGGCCTCACGAAAACTGCCCAACTAGAAATATGCCCTAGAGGCAATAATAAAATTGTTATTATCATATTTCCGTGTTCATGATATATGTTTATTTTCCATGCTATAACTGTATTAACCGGAAACATAATACATGTGTGGTTGCATAAACAACACCTCGTCCCTAGTAAGCCTCTACTATACTAGCTCGTTAATTAATGATGGTTATGGTTTCCTAACCATGAACATGAGTTGTTAATTAATTAACGGGATCATGTCATTAGAAGACTGACGTGATGGACAGACCCAACTAAGCATAACAATATGATCGTTTCATTAAGTTTTATATTGTCATGCCTTTTATTGTCAAGTATCATATTTCTTAGACCATGAGATCATGTTATTCCCGGGTACTGGAAGAATACTTTGGGGACATCAACCATCGCTTCGTGACAGGGTGATCATAAAGGTGTCTTACGGGTATCTCGGAAAGTACTTGTTGAATTACATGAATCAAGACTGGGATTTGTCCCTCCGTGTTTCGGAGAGATATACTCTGGGCCCACTCGGTAGTGCACATTCGGTAAAGCTTGCAAGCACATGACTCTGGGCCCACTCGGTAGTGCACATTCGGTAAAGCTTGCAAGCACATGACTAATGAGTTAGTCACAAAGAATGTTGTATTACGGAACGAGTAAAGATTACTTACCGGTAACGAGATTGAACTAGGTATAGTGATACCGACGATCAAATCTCGGGTAAGTAAAATATCGCGTGACAAAGGAAATTGTATACGGATTACAGTAGTCCACGACATAGTGGTTCAACCGATAAAGATCTTCGTTGAATGTGTGGGAGTCATTATGGATATCCTGGTCCCTCTAATGGTTATTGATCGGAGAGGTGTCTCGATCATGTCTACACGTTCTCGAACCCGTAGGGTCACACACTTAACGTTCGGTAATGCTAGAATAGCTCTGGAATAATTTTGTTAATGGTGTCCGAATATTGTTCGGAGTCTCGGATGAGATCCTAGACATCACGAGGAGCTCCGGAAGAGTTCGGAGGTAAAGATTTATATATGGCAAGTTGATTTCAGGGTTCCAAAAAAGTTCGGGATTTTTCCGGCAGAGTGTCGGAATGTTCTAGAAGGTTCCGGAGGGTCCCACTGTGGGGCCCACCTGTACCCAACGATCAAGGGTGGCCCACTGGTCCATTTGACCAGGCCTACTTGGTCCAAGTGGTCAATCAATGGGCATCCCTTAAATGGGGGGTTACCACTCTTGAAAGAGGGGGTTACTACTTTTTAAAGGAGAGGGGGTTACCGCTCTTTAAAGAGGGGGTTACTACCTTGAGAATTAAGTGGCTGCAGCTCCATTGCCTATATAAGAGATGAGAGAGGCACACCATGTGATGTGAATCGCTGCCGCATCTCCTCCTTCCTCCCGCGCACCGCTTGGCGAAGCCCTGCCCGCGGGAACACTCCACCATATCCACCACCACGCCGTCGTGCTGTTGGAATCGATCCCACCTACTTCTCCCTCTAGCTTGCTGGATCAAGAAGAGGGAGACGTCATCGAGCTGTACGTGTGCAAGCCTCCGGAGGTGCTGCTCGTTTGCGGTGCTGATCGGATCAAACATCGTCAGCAACTTCACTGAGCTGCATTGAATTAAACGTTCAACGCGCGTGTTCTTCGAGGGTATGATGAACTACTCTCCCCGTTACTGGCATCTTCTAGATTGGATCTTGAGTGTTGCTTCCGCATGAGAGAGAAATTTTTTGTTTTCTATCGCGCAAACTCCTACAGTGGTATCAGAGCCGGATCTATGCGTAGATGTTTTGGTACGGGTAGAACACATATGTGTATGTGGGCGTTGATAATCATGTTATTACTTCCTTTGTGTATTTTGAATCTTAGTGGCATAGTGGGATGAAGCGGCCCAGACTAACTTTACATGTCCACGTGCATGAGACTTGTTCCACGACTGACATGCAACTTGTATTGCATAAGTGGCTTTGCGGGTGTCTGTCTCTCCCACTATAGTTAAGATTTAATCTACAACGGGTTGTTAATAATTTGTTTATCACCGTTGTGGTTTCATGTTCGTATGTAAGATCGGTTCTTTCTTCGAAAGCCCTAAGCCACGTAAAATTTGCAAAGAATAAGGGAGAGGCGTCTAACTTGTTTTTGCAGGGGTGCTTGTGATATGGTATAGCCCAAACTGTTCATATGATATATTTGTGATGTATGAGATGATCATGTTTTGTAATGTTTCACGACTTGCATGTCGATGAGTACGGCAACCGGCAGGAGCCATATGGTTGTCTTAATTAAAAATTGTATGACCTGCGTGTCAACTTCAAGCGCCATGTAATTGCATTATTTATCGCTATGAGTTAGCAATATATGGGATGCAACGTGGTGGAAACAACCAAGGCGCCACATGAACATGGCGCCATGATGGAGATCATGCCGGTGCGTTTAAGATGGAGATCAAGACGCAATAAAAGGGCTATACCATGTCACATATTTTTTATGCATGTGATGTTTATCCTTTTATGCATCTTATTTTGCGTGTGCACGACGGTAGCATTATAAGATGATCCCTCGCACGTAAATATCAAGATAATAATGTGTTCTTCCTTAGTATGCACCGTTAAGAAAGTTCATTGTTTTGAAGCACCACGCGATGATCGGGTGTGATAGACTCAACGTTCACATACAACGGGTGTAAGCCAGATTTACACACGCAAATACTACGGTTCTACTTGGCGAGCCTAGCATGTGCAGACATGGCCTCGGAACACGTAACCGAAAGGTAAAGCACGAGTCATATGGATGATATGATGAACATGTTGATGTTCGCCTTTGCAGCTGCACCATCTCACGTGATGATCGGTTATCGGTGTAGTGAATTTGGTTTGTGTAATCACTGAAACAACTAGAGGGATGTTGTTTTGAGTGAGAGTTCACGTAGTAATTTTTGAATTAACATGAACAAAATTTATCATGAACCACCTATCATAGTGTATTTGCATAATTTGTACTAGACTTTGGCATCCACAAACTACCTTACACGTAGATTGTTAATTGAGATAAAACTGTTTTGATCTGGCAAAACCATTATGGACTGGTACCGTATTAGGTGAATTTAAATAAGAGTCTTATTGTAAATTATCGGTAATACCTACCTAGCTCCATGTGATTAATGATTGATTGATCTAAAGAGCAAATGATTCCGACTTAGTATCTAGTGTCATGCTTGCTTCCATGATACCTGATCTTCAAAAGAATGTTTTGAGTATCAGGTGATCTAGGAT
Organism: Poa pratensis; assembly: GCA_947311845.1. NCBI lineage: Eukaryota > Viridiplantae > Streptophyta > Magnoliopsida > Poales > Poaceae > Poa > Poa pratensis. The sequence continues at coordinate 123,213,718 of CAMZMU010000074.1, read as the reverse complement.
CTGAAAAGAATTGTTTTCAGAAACAAGCGAGGAGTGAAAGATATATTGATATCTAGAACCCTGTTTGTCGCAACATGACTGAGTGTAATTTATTGTGACAATGTGCTTATATTATTTGAATATATGCAAGGATTGAAGACGCTAGGCGTTTGAATCATCCCAAGACGTTGGGCACTGACATTATCCTCTAAATTCCTTCCTTTGAGCTATAGTAGCTTCATCACAAAATTGTTATGATGGGATGGATTAAAAGTGTGGGTAAAAATCGTTTACTATGCTTGAAGATTGCTAAGGGTGGAATAGGCATGGAAGAATGCTAATAATATGGTGATATTAGTGAAACAATCAACTTCAAAAATATGACTCCATGGGTGATAGTATATGACTAACACGCCAAGGAAAATGTGCTAGTTCGACTGGCATTGTTTGATGTTGAATGATTCTTCTATAAAGGAAAGGGAACACTGAAAATAGAATTACAAAATTATATGGCAGAAAAGAAAAGACTGGAAAAGTCCAGCTCAGGAGTATATGCATGATATACAGGTTATAGATGTATTACTAGTTAACAAAGTATTTTGGGGTATTTTGATACTAGATTGGTTGGTATGAATTGCCATAGCAACACAATGCAAGAAATACAAGAGCCTGAAAGAACTAGTAATAGATGTCAAATCGATCATGACAAGAATGAAAATAAAGTGTTATTGTGTTCACTGTCGCATCGAAACAAACCTTCAAGATTTATTTTAAGAACTTAATAAGTTGTTATTTTGTTCCTGCTTATGGTGAGAACAAATGAGTTGTTCACACTATGACCATGTTCCATAATTGATGGATGAGTAAATATAAATCATGTTGGTAAAATAAACTTCTATAAGAATAAATGCTAAACATCTGATGTCTACGCACACTTCTATTCTTGTAGACAGTGTTGGGCCTCCAAGTGCAGAGGTTTGTAGAACAGCAGCAAGTTTCCCATAAATGAATAACCCAAGGTTTATCGAACTCGGGGATGTATAGGTCAAAGATAACCCTCTCAAGCAACCCTGCAATTAAGATAAAAGAAGTCTCTTGTGTCCCCAACACACCCAATACACTTGTCAGGTGTATAGGTGCACTAGTTCGGCGAAGGGATAGTGAAATACAAGTGATATGGATGATTATAAGTGGTGATGGCAATCTGAAATAAAAATGGCAGCAAGCAAACTTGAGCCAAAATGAGAGCAAACGGTGTTTCAATGCTTGGAAATAAGGCCTGGGGATCATACTTTCACTAGTGGACACTCTCAATAATAATATAATTGAATACATAGATATTTCCTCTTCCCTATGCTACTCTGAACTATTCTCATGTTGGATAGAAATACCAATCTACTGCGTAGGGCTACAAGAGCACACCTTAAAGTCTGAGTGAACAAACACCACAATATCATAGAACATCAAGACCATCGTGTAGGGCTACAAAACCACACCTTAAAGTCTGTCTTCCACATCTAGGGAACCCCAAGGTCACTATGACTGCCCCAAAATAGTACTAAAACAAACATCACAATTTTATAGTGACATCCAACACAAGAATAACTCATGGTAAGTATTTCTGTAACCTTTAGCCTAAGAGTCACACACGGTGCGCACACTGTCAACTTCACACCATGGGACAAAGGTGACTCCGGAAATTACATTAATAAAACCACTCAAGTAGCATAATTCATATCTATGGATTCAACTAGATTACAAAGCTCATGATCACATAAAGATCACACCATGAGAGAGAGATGAACCACATAGCTACCGGTAGAGCCCTCAGCCTCGATGAAGAACTACTCCCCCCTCATCATGGGAGGCAGCAACGGCGATGAAGATGGCGGTGGTGTTGATGGAGACTCCGGAGGAGGGACGGAGGAGCCTTCCGGAGGTGATTCCGGTGGCGGTTCCCCCCTCCAATCTTCTCCGGCGGCAGCCTTCTGTCTCCTGTTTCGTGGTTTTGTGTTTCTCCGCCGCCTCCTCGCGAAACTCCTCGGGGACTATTTTTATAGACGTTTTTAGGTCAAGACGAAGTCGGAGGAGCAAAGATCAACGACAACAGAGCCTCGAGGCCCAAAATAGGTAGGCCCACGCGGCCAAGATTTTAGGCCGCGTGGGGCCCTCTCATTTCCATCTGGTTGGTCTTCTGGCCTTCACTTTGAGCCCATTGCGTTCGTCTCGAAAATTCTGAACCGTGCTCTCTGACCTTGCCCTTTTTGGAGTCCCGAAGCTCCCGGAAAGTCTGAAACACTAAAAAAACGTTTTCTGGAAAACAGGGTTAATTCCAAATAAATGGGAAAACTATGAAGTATTCCCAAAATCATTATAAAACATTGATATAACCCTTATATGATGCAAATATGATTGGAATGTAAGTAAAATAATGCAAAGTTCATGTATGCATTTTACATGCATCAACATCCCCAAGCTTAACCTATACTCGTCCTCGAGTATGAAGGTGATAAAACTAACATGGACTTTGCAATTTAATACTAACAATGGATATCAAAATGATTGCTACTGCTACATAGAGTCAAATGATTCATTCTTCAAAGGAGTAGCAATATGCAAAACAGTTTATGAAGTGATATCAAGTATTCAATGTAAGGATGTTCAATGATAGTTCACAAAGTGTAACATAACAGATAGTAGTATGGACCACATGTATGCATAATGATAAGTATGGACATCCTACATTGGTCATAGAGTGATGATGAAAATCTGAATATGATAGGTGGACACTTTGGAAAGATGTATAAGTGAGTAGAGGTAAAGCATGCATAAGTTTCATCTAACCTCCAAACTCTTCTACTTAAGTTAATGATTACAATGTGGTAATACTTGGTGTCAAGCTCTCATTCCCCTATCATAGCATCTTGAATGATTATAGTTTAATGTGAGAGCAAATATGAGTAGTGTGCTTGACAAAGTAAAGGTTAGGGTCTCATGCCCCTTGAATACAAGTACCTACACCATGTTACTCAACTTAGGAAACAAAGCAAGTTCAAGTTATATATCATTGTAAGTAATAATAGTATCATCAAGAGCGTCAACTGGGGTACCTCTTGTCCCAGGATATGGAACAAGCCCATATCAAAATGACAAGACAAACAAACAAGATGAACAACCTCAACACCCTTTTTATTTACCATTGGAATAGCTATTTATTATAAGGTGTATCACAGACGGTTCACCATAGCATGTAAGTAAATTTCCACCATGAATGATGCATGGCTTAGATTAGCGGCCAGGCGTCTCTCTAACCATTTATACAAACTCATTTAAACTACTTCATTTCCAACTCATTTCACCATGATAGGCATCCATAAACAAAAGTACATGATATCAACTAAATGAGATGAAGGAGCATGTTGAAAGCTTTGCATGTGACAGCACATATGGGCTAACTCCCAACCTCGAACATTTATCAAGCCACTAGCATCATAATCTTAATCACAATGGGTCATGTTTTATTTATTGCAATGATAGTAAAATGTGCATCAAGTTCGTGAGAGCTATATAACCAACTTTTCCCATGGCAATCAATAACATAATCATTTTCATTCAGAGGTATAGATAACACAAATATCATGATGAACATACTCGGAATAGCATATAGCTAGTAGGTAGATATGGTGGACTCACTGGAATAACTTTGGTTGAAGGTGTTGGAAACAAGTTTTAACTTGTTGGAATGTTTGGGCTAGCAAAAGGGAGAAAGTTGACCATCTAGATGCATGCATGAGTGTCCATAGAACTAACTAATCCATGTTAAACCAAGTAAAATAACAATCAGCACCAAAACATGAATAAGTGATAGCTCTTCAAAAAGGATTTGCAAACTATTACTCATAAACAAGCTCATGAATCATGCAACTATATGTATCATTAAAAATCAACTCAAACATCCCTTTTCCCAATCTTATAAAAGCATCCAACATATTTCAACCCATATTTCCAGTAGCTCTCCCATATATAAATGATAGTGTGGTGGTCTCTCAAGAATCAAACCAAACAAACAAAAAGACGCTCCAAGTTTATGCGATAAAGTGTTTCGATCGAAAAACAGAAGTTGGACGTGTGCAAACCGAGAGTGTGTAGGTCCAGTGGGGTTGTCTTCACATCCCCAAGCTTATGGTCTTCACCATCCTTGGATAGCTCTTGGTGCATCTCCTCCAATCCCTGTGAAAAAACTTCAAAACACCGTTTCTCCCATTTCTTTTCTGTGGGGTGCATTAATAGTGATAAACAAATAGGTTTCTTGCTGCATATAATCCTTGAACAAAAATTCATATGAGATGTCCAGAAAGTGTATAATGTTTTATGCCTACTCATAAACTCAATTGGATCAAAAAGATTCAACTTAAAAGCTCAAAGCATGCATCAAACAAAATGGGACAGAATCTGTCCAGAAAAAAGCAGCAGCAAAACGTATTTTTCTACCCTACCAAACTTTCTCGAAAAATTCCGAACAAATTCATGCATACAGAGGATGAAAAGTTGCAACTACAGTTCAAATATGAGCTCATTCGGAGTTACAGAATAAGAATTAAAAATCATACCGTGCACTGATTGCAGGAATAAAATCTCCGAACGCTATAAGCAACTTTTTCAAACCAAAAAGGGTAAAACTTGGCACTTTTTTAAAACTCAGAAACTAAACTAAACACAAAGTCTCTTGTTACAGCAAGAGGACACAAAGAAAAATCACACACAAAAATAACCGGGTTGCCTCCCGCAAAGCGCTTTCTTTATAGCCATATAGCTAGGCATGATAGTTTTAATGATGCTCACAAAGGAATAGATGTTGAATATAAAAGAGCATCAAGAAGCAAATATCAAACACATTTAGGTCTAGCCCACTTCCTATGCATTGGGATCTTGTAAGAAAATAAATCAATAAAGCACAAGGTGACTAGCATAGGAAGGCAAAGCAAGTGCAACTTCAAAATTTTCAACAAAAAGAGAGAAGACTTAATATTTTTGAGATATATGAAATCATGTCTCCCTCTCTCATAAAAACTTTCAGTAGCATCATTGATAAACTCAACAATATAGCTATCACATGAAACATTCTTATCATGATCCATATGAATAAAAGTATCATTACTCTCCACATAAGCATAAACAGTTTCATTAGGAATAGTGGGAGTAAAACATTCATAATAATCATTGTAATCATCATATATAGGAGGCATATCATAATCACAATAAACTTTATACTCAATAGTGGGTGGACTGAAAATATCATATTCATCATCATTTTTACTAGAAGGAGATGTCTCAAATATATAATCATTACTAGCAAAAGGATTTTCAAACACCTCTTCCCCAAGCTTAGAGCAATGCTTTCTACATCATGAGGATAAAAATTAAAAATGTAACTCCTATCTCGATGCACTTCATGAAGAGGATAAAATTTAGAGCAAAAGAGAGATTCAAGCTGTTTCCAATTCGAAGGACGATCATCCAACAGCCTATACCACTCCTTTGCTTTGTCCTTAAGTGAAAATGGAAATACTTTCCTCATGACATCTTCTCTTGATAAACCTGCAACTTTAAACAACTCACAAAGTTCTGTAAGTTTCAACAAGTGATGATTCGGACGAACTGTTCCATCCCCTGAATAAGGTTCTTCCATAACCATTTCAACAAGTTCCATAGGTATTTCAAAAGCAGTACTTTCAGTAGGTGGATTTAGAATATTACAAGCATCATTAGAATTATCACATGTGGGAGACAAAGCATTATCAAGGCAAGTTTTATTCTCCAAAGCTGGGGAACTAAAAAGGTCATTTTCATATAAACTAGCTTCCCCAAGCTTAGACTTTTTCATAGCATTAGGAATAATGGTGTTCAAAGCATTCATGTTAACAACATTGTTATCACTATTATGCAAACAAACTCCCATTGCTTTTTTTATTTTCTCTTCAAAAGCATCATGTCCTAATTCGATATAAAGTTCATAAAGATCTCTAATTTTTTTGTTGTTTTCCATTAAGCCTAACTAGTAAAATAAAAACAGGAAACAAAAAGATATAACTGCAGGACCTAAAGGAGATACCTTCAAGCACTTACCTCCCCGGCAACGGCGCAGAAAATAGCTTGATGTCTACGCACACTTCTATTCTTGTAGACAGTGTTGGGCCTCCAAGTGCAGAGGTTTGTAGAACAGCAGCAAGTTTCCCTTAAGTGAATAACCCAAGGTTTATCGAACTCGGGGATGTATAGGTCAAAGATAACCCTCTCAAGCAACCCTGCAATTAAGATACAAGAAGTCTCTTGTGTCCCCAATACACCCAATACACTTGTCAGGTATATAGGTGCACTAGTTCGGCGAAGGGATAGTGAAATACAAGTGATATGGATGATTATAAGTGGTGATGGCAATCTGAAATAAAAATGGCAGCAAGCAAACTTGAGCCAAAATGAGAGCAAACGGTGTTTCAATGCTTGGAAATAAGGCCTGGGGATCATACTTTCACTAGTGGACACTCTCAATAATAATATAATTGAATACATAGATATTTCCTCTTCCCTATGCTACTCTGAACTATTCTCATGTTGGATAGAAATACCAATCTACTGCGTAGGGCTACAAGAGCACACCTTAAAGTCTGAGTGAACAAACAATACAATATCATAGAACACCAAGACCATCGTGTAGGGCTACAAAAGCACACCTTAAAGTCTGTCTTCCACATCTAGGGAACCCCAAGGTCACTATGAGTGCCCCAAAATAGTACTAAACAAACACCACAATTTTATAGTGACATCCAACACAAGAATAACTCATGGTAAGTATTTCTGTAACCTTTAGCCTAAGAGTCACACACGGTGCGCACACTGTCAACTTCACACCATGGGACAAAGGTGACTCCGGAAATTACATTAATAAAACCACTCAAGTAGCATAATTCATATCTATGGATTCAACTAGATTACAAAGCTCATGATCACATAAAGATCACACCATGAGAGAGAGAGATGAACCACATAGCTACCGGTAGAGCCCTCAGCCTCGATGAAGAACTACTCCCCCTCATCATGGGAGGCAGCAACGGCGATGAAGATGGCGGTGGTGTTGATGGAGACTCCGGAGGAGGGACGGAGGAGCCTTCCGGAGGTGATTCCGGCGGCGGTTCCCCCCTCCAATCTTCTCCGGCGGCAGCCTTCTGTCTCCTGTTTCGTGGTTTTGTGTTTCTCCGCCGCCTCCTCGCGAAACTCCTCGGGGACTATTTTTATAGACGTTTTTAGGTCAAGACGAAGTCGGAGGAGCAAAGATCAACGGCAACGGAGCCTCGAGGCCCAAAATAGGTAGGCCCACGCGGCCAAGATTTTAGGCCGCGTGGGGCCCTCTCATTTCCAGCTGGTTGGGCTTCTGGCCTTCACTTTGAGCCCATTGCGTTCGTCTCGAAAATTCTGAACCGTGCTCTCTGACCTTGCCCTTTTTGGAGTCCCGAAGCTCCCGGAAAGTCTGAAACACTAAAAAAAACGTTTTCTGGAAAACAGGGTTAATTCCAAATAAATGGGAAAACTATGAAGTATTCCCAAAATCATTATAAAACATTGATATAACCCTTATATGATGCAAATATGATTGGAATATAAGTAAAATAATGCGAAGTTCATGTATGCATTTTACATGCATCAACATCGCAAGACGTAAAATTAAAGAATTAACCCTGCCGTTTTAGTTCATAATGGAAAGGAAAACATGAAGGAACTCCATGTTGATGGACTTTCGGAGTCATTTTTGTTTTTGAATGAATTGACACTTGTGAGATCTCTTCCAAAAGATGACTACAACTCCGTTCATAGGCCAAAGTAGAATAGACGACTACATTAGTGGAGATTGTACATATTGATGTACATGGTCCAGTATGAATAGCCGTGTGTGGTGGATTAATTTTTCTTCATATTCCACCGATGATTTGAGTAGATACATGAGTATATCTATTTAATGAGAAAGGAATTTGACATTTTTGAATTAGTTCAATGTATTGTTAGTATGAAGTGAAAAAATCATCGTAACAAGAGAATCAAGTATTTATGATTGGATCATAAAGAATAAAGTTTGAGTTACGAGTTTAGCGAAACATCTAAGGAGTTGCAGAATTGTTCCACAACTTATCCTTCTCGAAAACCCCACAGAAGTATGGAGTGTTAGAGAGACATTATCGAACTTTGTAAGACATGGTAAGATAAATAAAATGCCATTATATTTTTGTAGTTTATGCTTTAGAGTCTACCGCTTTTACACTTAAAATAGCACCATCGTGATCCGTTGAAAATGACACCATACGCGTTATGGCTTGGGTAGTGACCCGAATTGTCTTTTCTTAAATTTTGGTATGCATAGCATGTGTTAAATGTTTACAACCAAAATCGGATAAATATATGTTTATAAGGTTATCCCAAAGAATCTGTTGGGTATTTCTCCTATCACCAAACCTAAGACAAATGTTGTTTGTCGGAAAGGGTAGATTTCTCGAGAAAATTGTTCTTGCGAAAGAAGTGAGTGGGAGGACAGTGCAACTCGATGAGATTAGAGAATCATCATTATCATGTCAAGAGTAGGGCAGCACTAGAAGTTGTTCTAGAGTCTCCTAATTTGACTAAGTGGAAGACACTACATGTGTTGTAGTAACTTCGAAAGAGTTTGCAAACTGAACCACGAAGGTCGTAAAACTTTTGCTTAGACCAACTTGTGGTTTGAGAATGAAGTGTTGTTTTGGCAACAAAGGACCTTCAAATTATAAAGGAAGCGAATGATGGGCCCTGACTTCGTAAATTGGCTGTGAGTCATTATATCCGAGATAGTATCCATGTATGAATGTCAAGTATGTGACTTGGCAATCCTTTCAGAAGGCTTGAATCCTCATGGTTGCAAATGGATCTATATAGCAACAAGACGTGGATGTTTACATCCATTGAAATTTTAACTTGTCGAAAAGGTGTTTGCGACAAAGTTCAAGGAGTTGACTATGAAAAGATTTTGATCTTCCGTAGTGATACTTTCGTCTTTATGGATAGTTCTAGAAAAAGTTACATATTCTGATATGGCAGTTGAATAACAAAACAACTTTCCTCTCAAGGAAGGCTGATTAAGGATGTGTACGTGACACAGTCTATGAGTTTTGTAAAATTCAAAAGGGTTTCTAGAAAAGTATGCAAACTTCAATGGTTGAAATGAGCATAACGAAGTTGGAATCTTTACTTTCATGAAGCTATCAAAAGAGTTTGATTCCATCATGAATAGTGAAGATACTTGTAGAGTTACAAGAAATTAAGTGGGAGTGCTTAGACATATTTCTAATACTTTATGTAGATGACATATAGTTGATTGGAAAATATGTATTTTAAATTTACACGGTTAAGATTTCATATTGATGAAAGGCTTCGGCTAAACATTATATTGGGCATCAATATCTATAAAGATGGATTGAAGCGCCTGATATGATTGAGCCAAAGTACATAGATGAAGTATTGAAGTAGTCAATATTAAAACGACAAGAAAGTGTTCTTGCTGCATGAAAAGAATTGAGCAATATCAAGTGTTTTGACACATGATGAGCAAAATTGAGATTTCTAAGTCATGTGTTCCATCATATGTACACAACCAGACAAGTCCTATGCTATAAAGTGTTATACCAGGATAATTCATATGATGATTGGACAACAGTAGGAAAGATCCTTAAGTAGTTTATAAGAAAAACTAAGGATGTGTTTCTATATGCAGTAATGACAAAATATTCGTTGTAATATGTTACACCAATAGTATTGTCATTGATCCAAATAAATATATCTCAATTACAAGATGTGTTGAAGGGTGGCACAATAGGCTGGAAGAAAGTTCCATGTTGGTTTTGAATGAATTTCAAAATTAAAGTATTGTGATAAATACTACAACAAAGGCTAAGTATATAGCGTTGTGTTGACAACAAATAAGGCGTTGTTTTGACAACAAATAAGAAGAATATTTTTCTGTCAGAAAGTTCTTTAATGAACTTGGTGAATTTCCAAGAATGCTGACACTATGAAGCAACGTTTTCACAAATGTTGGTAACATTAGTTTAAGCTGAGGAATTAAGGTCTCACCGGTTGACCAAATATATACAAAGCCATCTCATTAGAGAATGAGTGATGCGTGGAGACGCTAAGAGATGCAAATACAAACGGACCTAAACATGTAAGATCTTTTGATGGAGTTTACCACATGCGAAGCATAGAAATAACACTTGAATGCCATAGGTGTTAAATGCTTACTTATTGACTGGATTATTGACTCTAGTGCAAGTGGGAGACTGTTGGAAATATGCCCTAGAGGCAATAATAAAATTATTATTATCATATTTCCGTGTTCATGATATATGTTTATTTTCCATGCTATAATTGTATTAACCGGAAACATAATACATGTGTGGTTGCATAAACAACACCTCGTCCCTAGTAAGCCTCTACTAGACTAGCTCGTTAATTAATGATGGTTATGGTTTCCTAACCATGAACATGAGTTGTTAATTAATTAATGGGATCATGTCATTAGAAGACTGACGTGATGGACAGACCCAACTAAGCATAACAATATTGATCGTTTCATTAAGTTTTATATTGTCATGCCTTTTATTGTCAAGTATCATATTTCTTAGACCATGAGATCATGTTATTCCCGGGTACTGGAAGAATACTTTGGGGACATCAACCATCGCTTCGTGACAGGGTGATCATAAAGGTGTCTTACGGGTATCTCGGAAAGTACTTGTTGAATTACATGAATCAAGACTGGGATTTGTCCCTCCGTGTTTCAGAGAGATATACTCTAGGCCCACTCGGTAGTGCACATTCGGTAAAGCTTGCAAGCACATGGCTAATGAGTTAGTCACAAAGAATGTTGTATTACGAAACGAGTAAAGATTACTTACCGGTAACGAGATTGAACTAGGTATAGTGATACCGACGATCAAATCTCGGGTAAGTAAAATATCGCGTGACAAAGGAAATTGTATACGGATTACAGTAGTCCACGACATAGTGGTTCAACCGATAAAGATCTTCGTTGAATGTGTGGGAGTCATTATGGATATCCTGGTCCCTCTAATGGTTATTGATCGGAGAGGTGTCTCGATCATGTCTACACGTTCTCGAACCCGTAGGGTCACACACTTAACGTTCGGTAACGCTAGAGTAGCTCTGGGATAATTTTGTTAATGGTGTCCGAATATTGTTCGGAGTCTCGGATGAGATCCTAGACATCACGAGGAGCTCCGGAAGAGTCCGGAGGTAAAGATTTATATATGGCAAGTTGATTTCAGGGTTCCGGAAAAGTTCGGGATTTTTCCGGCAGAGTGTCGGAATGTTCTAGAAGGTTCCGGAGGGTCCCACTGTGGGGCCCACCTGTACCCAACGATCAAGGGTGGCCCACTGGTCCATTTGACCAGGCCTACTTGGTCCAAGTGGTCAATCAATGGGCATCCCTTAAATGGGGGGTTACCACTCTTGAAAGAGGGGTTTACTTCCTTTTAAAGGAGAGGGGGGTTACCACTCTTTAAAGAGGGGGTTACTACCTTGAGAATTAAGTGGCTGCAGCTCCCTTGCCTATATAAGAGATGAGAGAGGCACACCATGTGATGCGAATCGCTGCCGCATCTCCTCCTTCCTCCCGCGCACCGCTTGGCGAAGCCCTGCCCGCGGGAACACTCCACCATATCCACCACCACGCCATCGTGCTGCTGGAATCGATCCCACCTACTTCTCCCTCTAGCTTGCTGGATCAAGAAGAGGGAGACGTCATCGAGCTGTACGTGTGCAAGCCTCCGGAGGTGCTGCTCGTTTGCGGTGCTGATCGGATCGAACATCGTCAACAACTTCACCGAGCTGCGTTGAATTAAACGTTCAACGCGCGTGTTCTTCGAGGGTATGATGAACTACTCTCCCCGTTACTGGCATCTTCTAGATTGGATCTTGAGTGTTGCTTCCGCATGAGAGAGAAATTTTTTGTTTTCTATCGCGCAAACTCCAACAGATATAGATCTATGATACGTCTCAAACGTATCTATAATTTTTGATGTTCCATGCATGTTTTATATTAATTGCTACATGTTTTATATACACTTTATATCATATTATGACATTTATTGGACTAACCTACTAATAGTTGCCAAAGTGCACAATGTTCTTGTTTTAAACTTTAATGTGTAGGAATTATCAAAATTGGGCAAAGCAAACCTTGTTGGAGTCGAATCGGGACCTTCCTGAAATCTGTCTGAAAACGTTTTTCGGAGATTGTCTCGTACCGGACAGAAGACGACGTCGACAAACAGAAAAAGTCTAGTCGCGAAAGTTGCAGGGAATTTTCTGCCAATCGATCTCCTAATTCCGAGTTCGGACGCTCCAGATATCGCCGCTCTACCGAAACCCTGATTACCCCCAAGAGCAGGGGATCACTATAGCACCTCTCAATGTGGAAGTTAGGTATCGATCCGCAGGAGTAAGAAGGAAAAGTTATATATTCCCTACAACTAAAGTGTCACAAGTTTTAGTTGATTATGCACTAAACAAGTTTAAGGAGCAAGGTGGTTGATTTGATGGATGGAAGTTTAATGTAACCAAGCAAGAATGTAAAAGTGTCCCAATCCTCTTCAATGCAAGAGGACAAGACAAAGGTTTTCTCTTATAGGAACAATGGACATGGGTTCATGGGTTCACTTAATCCTCTCTCTCTCATCTATGGTGATTATCATGTTATAGATAAAGTACACATAATTGTCATGTTTTAATGGTAGCTTTTATAACGGCTACATGTCCTAAAACACATAGTTGAAAGAAATACTCATTTGTGTTGCTAGTGTCACCCTCGTAAGGCTAGCGTGGTTGCTGTCACACCCACATCATACTTCTCCCTTTTTACCCCCAGATAAAGGATGTTGGACGGTACTGTGTCACTCAATACCTATGCCTTCTGTCACATTGGCCACCCAGTACCCACATACATCATACTTCATAATGGATAATATTCTAAACACTAGTGCAATGATTTATATTTCGTGTGTGTGACCACATCTCTCTCATCTATCTACACTTGGTGGTGTCAATCACCTCATGATAAAGATAAACAAGGCATTATGCATAAATCAAACCATCACATGCATCATAGAATATCTCCAAAGTATGACAAGTCATAAAAGATCCAACACAACAGTAAATGCATAACAAATATTATCTCACACCACAATATCCACCATGGGAATTACATAGATGACCGTAATCATGTTCAGCAGCTCATACGGTACTAATTAGTGAAGCTCGAAGAGAGGAGAGATACATAAGTTACCACCACAAACCCAAATCCAGGGGTGGACTACTCCCCCTTCATCATGGAGACGGTGGAGAAGTCGTTGGAGAAGGTGGAGACCACCCCGGCAGCGCCCCGCCGGAGTTTTCCCCCTCCAATCTGCAGCTCCTGATCTCCGTTTCGGTGTTTCTGTGTTTGTGCGGCGCTCTTCCAGAGAACGTCGGGGGACCTTTTTTATAGACTTTTTAGGTCAAGACGATGTCGGTGGAGAAAAGATCGAAGGCAACGGAGCCACGAGGCCCAAATGGGTGGGTCCCACGCGGCTACAGTACCAGGCCGCGTGGGCCCCCCTCGTTTGGCCCTCGAGCCTCCGTTTGCTCGCTTCCTTCGCCCACAGGTCTTCTTCCTTCCAAATATTGACGCCCGTAAATTTCCAGGTGATTTCGTTGACGTTTGGGTCCCTGAAACATTAAAATAAGAAAACGGGGTTTTCTGCCTGTGCAGGGTTAATTCCATAAAAATAGGAAATAAATGAATATTCCCAAAAATCATTATAAAACATTGATATAACCCTTATATGATGCAAATATGATTGGAATATAAGCAATTAAAGTGCAAAGTTCATGTATGCATTTTACATGCATCAACATCCCCAAGCTTAATCCATGCTCGTCCTCGAGTATGAAGATGATAAAACTAACATGGACTTTGCAATTTAATACTTAACAATGAATATCAAAGATGATTACAATTGCTACATATAGTCAAATGATTCATTCTTCAAAGGAGTAGCAATATGCAAATAGTTTATGAAGTGATATCAAGTATTCAAGACAAGGATGTTCATTGATAGTTCACAAAGTGTAACATGGTAGCAAGTAATATGGAACACATGTATGCATAATGATAAGTAGAACATCCTACAATGGTCATAGAGTGTAGATGAAAATCTGAATATGATAGGTGTACACTTTGGAAAGATGTATATGTGAGTAGAGGTAAAGCATGCATAAGTTTCATCCAACTTCCAAACTCTTCTACTTAAGTTAATGATTGCAATAAGGTATTCATTGGTGTCAAGCTCTCATTGCCCCTATCATAGCATCTTGAATGATTAAGGTTAAAGTGAAAGCAAATATGAGTAGTGTGCTTGATAAAGAATGGGTTGAATGTCTCATGCCCCTTGAATACAAGTACTTACACCATGTGTTACTCAACTTGGGAAACAAAGCAAGTTCAATTAAATATCATTGTAAGCATAATAGTATCATCAAGAGCGTCAACTGGGGTACCTCTTGTCCCAAGATATGGAACAAGCCCATATCAAAATGACAAGACAAACAAACAAAATGAACAATCTCAACACCCTTTTTATTTACCATTTGGAATAGTTTTTTATTGCAAGGTGTATCACAGAAGGTTCACCATAGTATGTAAGTAAATTTCCACCATGAATGATGCATGGCTTAGATTAGCGGCCCAGGCGTCTCTCTAACCATTTACACAAACTCATTTAAACTCACTCTATTTCCACATTTATTTCAACATGATAAGCATCCATAGACAAAAGCACATGATATCAACTAAATGAGATGAAGAGCGTGTTGAAAGCTTGCCATGTGACAGCACATATGGGCTAACTTCCAACCCAAAACATTCATCAAGTCACAAACATCATAATCTTAATCACAATGGGTCAAGTTTTATTATGCAAATAAAAGAACATTGTGCATCAAGTTCGTGAGAGCTATATAACCAATTTTTTCCATTGCAATCAATAACATAAACATTTTCATTCAGAGGTAAGATAACACAAACAACATGTTAAACATACTCGGAATAGCATAAAGCCAATAGGTAGATATGGTGGACTCACTGGAATAACTTTGGTTGAAGGTGTTGGAAACAAGTTTTTGCTTGTTGGAGTTTTTGGGCTAGCAAAAGGGAGAAAGTTGACCATCTAGATGCATGCATGAGTGTCCATAGAACTAACTAATCCATGTTAAACCAAGTAAATAACAATCAGCACCAAAACATGAATAAGTGATAGCTCTACAAAAAGAATTTGCAAACTATTACTCATAAACAAGCTCATGAATCATGCAACTATATGTATCATTAAAAATCAAGTCAAACATCCCTTTTCCCAATCTTATAAAAGCATCCAACATATTTCAACCCATATTTCCAGTAGCTCTCTCATATATAAATGATAGTGTGGTGGTCTCTCAAGACTCAAACAAAAACAAAAAACGACGCTCCAAGTTTATGCGATAAAGTGTTTCGATCGAAAAACAGAAGTTGGACGTGTGCAAACCGAGAGTGTGTAGGTCCAGCGGGGTTGTCTTCACATCCCCAAGCTTATGGTCTTCACCATCCTTGGATAGCTCTTGGTGCATCTCCTCCAATCCCTGTGAAAAAACTTCAAAACACCGTTTCTCCCATCTCTTTTCTGTGGGGTGCATTAATAGTGATAAACAAATAGGTTTCTTGCTGCATATAATCCTTGAACAAAAATTCATATGAATGTCCAGAAAGTATATAATGTTGTATGCCTACTCATAAACTCAATTGGATCAAAAAGATTCAACTTAAAAGCTCAAAGCATGCATCAAACAAAATGGGACAGAATCTGTCCAGAAAAACAGCAGCAGCAAAACGTATTTTTCTACCCTACCAAACTTTCTCGAAAAATTCCGAAAAATTCATGCATACAGAGGATGAAAAGTTGCAAACTACAGTTCAAATATGAGCTCATTCGGAGTTACAGAATAAGAATTAAAAATCATACCGTGCACTGATTCGTGCAGGAATAAAATCTCCGAACGCTATAAGCAACTTTTCAAGACCAAAATGGGTAAAACTTGGCACTTTATTTAAAACTCCAGAAACTAAACTAGCACAAAGTCTCTTGTTACAGCAAGAGGACACAAAGAAAAATCACACACAAAAATAACCGGGTTGCCTCCCGCAAAGCGCTTTCTTTATAGCCATATAGCTAGGCTTCTTACTTGTTGTTTATTGAAGATGAAGCTCATGAGGGAGCTTGAATGATGTGCCCCTCTTCCTTGGGAAGTGTTCCATGCTCTATACCAGGGTCCCATGTTGCTCTCAACCAATGAAATAATAGTCAAGTTGAAACCTGGTAGAGAGAAAACAAAACACAAAGTAATAACAACGAAGTCTAACTTCTTTCTATGCATTGGCATTTTGTATATGAATGAAGTTTTCCAATGCATATTAACAAAAGTTACTTGCAGCCCATAATTATTAGTAGCATAAAGAGGGTTCTCATAACCTCCTCTCTCATAATAGTTGCAAGTAATAGAAGTGTATTCAACCATATAACCAATAGATCTTCCAATTAGATAATTTAGGCACATAAAGAGGATCATTAAATTTATTTTGGAATTCATTAGCATGCTTCCCTCTTTCAAAATAGTTATTAAGATCAATATCAAGTTTAATATCATGGTTGCAACAAAGATTTGGAACTAAAGATAATTGCAAACCACATAAGTATTTCTCAACATAAGCAAATTTCTCCTCTATGGTGTAGTTAGGAGAATTCAAGAACATAGCAGGACTCTCATGAGTAAGAGTACTATCATGAGCAGCAAGTATATCATTTTTATCCTCACATAATTTAGTAACTTCCAAACATGTAGGATTATCAATAAGCATAGGACCATCATCTAAAGCATTATCATATAACACATTTAAGCAACACTCCTCATTATTATCAATAAGTTTACTAACAAAAGGTTTTTGAGTTTGAGTGTTACTATCATATGTTGATGGTGAAGTTGGGAGATCCAACTCTTCATTCTCCAGTTGTTCTTTTTCAGCATCTTCTTGAGATTGCATGGGCATCCCCAAGCTTAGGTTTTTGTCCTCTTCTTCCTGCAAAATATTAGTTCTTTCCATGGCAGCAAGAGTTAACTTTTTACGTTTAATAGCATCTGCTCGAGAAAAGAAATCATCAGCTTCTTGTAATATTTCAAGTTCCTCAAGTGTATAATCAAACAGAAAACCCATAGCAAAAGTAATGAAGAACTTACACCCAGACAAGTTTAAAGGAACCTCCCCAAGCTTAGATGATTGCAAGATATAAAACAAGTTAGAGAAACTTCCCCAAGCTTAGTCTAGTGCACACAAGAATAGAAACTTAAGCGCTACGCTCCCCGGCAACGGCGCCAGAAAAGTACTTGATTACCCCCAAGAGCAGGGGATCACTATAGCACCTCTCAATGTGGAAGTAAGGTATCGATCCGCAGGAGCAAGAAGGAAAAGTTATCTATTCCCTACAACTAAAGTGTCACAAGTTTTAGTTGATTATGCACTAAACAAGTTTAAGGAGCAAGGTGGTTGATTTGATGGATGGAAGTTTAATGTAACCAAGCAAGAATGTAAAAGTGTCCCAATCCTCTTCAATGCAAGAGGACAAGACAAAGGTTTTCTCTTATAGGAACAATGGACATGGGTTCATGGGTTCACTTAATCCTCTCTCTCTCTCATCTATGGTGATTATCATGTTATAGATAAAGTACACATAATTGTCATGTTTTAATGGTAGCTTTTATAACGGCTACATGTCCTAAAACACATAGTTGAAAGAAATACTCATTTGTGTTGCTAGTGTCACCCTCGTAAGGCTAGCGTGGTTGCTGTCACACCCACATCATACTTCTCCCTTTTTACCCCCAGATAAAGGATGTTGGACGGTACTGTGTCACTCAATACCTATGCCTTCTGTCACATTGGCCACCCAGTACCCACATACATCATACTTCATAATGGATAATATTCTAAACACTAGTGCAATGATTTATATTTCGTGTGTGTGACCACATCTCTCTCATCTATCTACACTTGGTGGTGTCAATCACCTCATGATAAAGATAAACAAGGCATTATGCATAAATCAAACCATCACATGCATCATAGAATATCTCCAAAGTATGACAAGTCATAAAAGATCCAACACAACAGTAAATGCATAACAAATATTATCTCACACCACAATATCCACCATGGGAATTACATAGATGACCGTAATCATGTTCAGCAGCTCATACGGTACTAATTAGTGAAGCTCAAAGAGAGGAGAGATACATAAGTTACCACCACAAACCCAAATCCAGGGGGTAGACTACTCCCCCTTCATCATGGAGACGGTGGAGAAGTCATTGGAGAAGGTGGAGACCACCCCGGCAGCGCCCCGCTGGAGTTTTCCCCCTCCAATCTGCAGCTCCTGATCTCCGTTTCGGTGTTTCTGTGTTTGTGCGGCGCTCTTCCAGAGAACGTCGGGGGACCTTTTTTATAGGCGTTTTTAGGTCAAGACGATGTCGGTGGAGAAAAGATCGAAGGCAACGGAGCCACGAGCCCAAATGGGTGGGTCCCACGCGGCTATAGTACCAGGCCACATGGGCCCCCCTCGTTTGGCCCTCGAGCCTCCGTTTGCTCGCTTCCTTCGCCCACAGGTCTTCTTCCTTCTAAATATTGACGCCCGTAAATTTCCAGGTGATTTCCTGAAACATTAAAATAAGAAAACGGGGTTTTCTGCCTGTGCAGGGTTAATTCCATAAAAATAGGAAATAAATGAATATTCCCAAAAATCATTATAAAACATTGATATAACCCTTATATGATGCAAATATGATTGGAATATAAGCAATTAAAGTGCAAAGTTCATGTATGCATTTTACATGCATCAAACCCTAAAGGAGATGACGGGAATCCGAGAGCATATATAAGGAGAGGAAACCTAGCTCGTGGGGAGGCCCCCATACCACGAATTTTCCTCCTCCCAGGCAGCCGTCTTGGGGTGGAGAACCTCCTCCATACCAGCACCATCTCCAAGGACCGCCGCCTCGCCGTGGCTGCCGCGGGCCGCCGTCTTCACTCCGGGCTGCACCTCTCCATCAAGCTCCTCGTCACCATGACCATGTGTGAGTAGTTCCCTCGGGGCTGAGGGCTCGTACGGTAGCTATGTGGTTTATCTCTCTCTCCCATGGTGTGATCTTTATGTGATCATGAGCTTTGTAATCTAGTTGAATCCATAGATGTTACTCTTCATTATCTTATATGCTACTTGAGTGGTTTTATTAATGTAAACTCCGGAGTCACCTTTGTCCCACGGTGCGAAGTTGACAGTGTGCGCACCATGTGTGGCTCTTAGGCTAAAGATTACAGGAACACATTTTCGCTTTGTTATTTTATTTTCTGAAATCAACTTGGTTGGATCCTAGCAATCTTGTTTGGGAGAGAGACATGCTCCGCTTTTTCATGTGAATACTCCTTTTCTTCACTTATACTTGTTGAGTATTCTTGTTAGCTACTGCTTTACTTTTAGCTCCTGTTTTTCATGCATCTCTTGTTCAGAGCTGTTAGTTGGTACTCTCTTGTTTCATTTATAATTATTTGGAGAGTTTGTGTTGAAATAAATTGATTGGTGTTTGGTTGGAACAGAAAATGCTGCATGTGGTAGATGGTATAATGAAAAAGGCTTGCATACTCTTGTAGATAACTATCTTGGATAATTTGATACTTGTCAATTGTTTTGAGTTATCAAGTAATTCATGTTTAAGCTTTTGTATCATGTGGTTAAAACCTATTAGTGGTGAAATACCGTAAAGCTTGTTGAAATTTGGTTTGTATGATTGGTATCTCTAAGGTCTAGATATTTTCTAGTAAAAGGGTTTGGTTAACAAGGAAGACAGTATAGATTCTTATAATGCTTACAATATGTTTTCATATGAGACTTGTTGTACCAGTTGATATCCTGTGTTTACTTCAAATAACCTTGCTAGCCTAAATCTGTACTGAGAGGGAATGCTTCTCGTGCATCCAAAACCTTGAGCCAAAATCGATGCCATTTGTGTCCACCATAACTACCTATATGTGATATTTCCTTGCCACTCCAAGTAAAATTTTCATGTGCTACCTTTAAACTATTCGAAATTGTTATTACTCATTTTTGTGTCAATGTTTACCAAGCTCATGAGGACGGGGTGGATGTCTTTATGTCACCTGCCAAATAGACTTTACCACCGGACTAGATGCATATACATCCTCTTATCCATTAATTTTGCAACAAGAGCTGGCAAATGGGGTGCCCAGTCCCAATTAATTACAACTTTAACCGCTTAATTCTCTTCACATTTTTGCCCTGATTTATCAGACAAGCAATGATACCAGTGAAATATCTCCATGTGTAAACAAAAGAGAAAAGAGGGATGATCTGCCTTGCTGGTAGAAATAACGTCCTTCATGGGAGCCGCTCTTAAAAGTTTGGTTGGTAGGGGTCATATTGTACTTTTCCATTTTTTGATTCGTTGACAATTAACAAACACCTCCCAAAATTTATTTTTACTCTCTATATGATTTCAAAAACTTAAAAAGCTCTAGCACATGATTTAATCCCTGCTTCCCTCTGCGAAGGGCCTTCCTTTTACTTTTATGTTGAGTCAGTCTTCCTACTTCTTTCTATCTCAGAAGCAAACACTAGTGTCAAATTTGGTACAACAAAATTTTATATGCTAGTATATTGTACTTATTATATTGCTTTGTGTTGACAAATATCCATGAGATATACATGTTGAAAGTTGAAAGCAATTGCTGAAGCTTAAATCTTCCTTTGTGTTGGTTGAACACCTTTTATTTAGAATCTATTGCTTTATGAGTTAACTCTTATGCAAAACTTTTTGATGCTTGTCTCGAAAGTACTATTCATGAGAAGATTTTGCATATATGATTCAGTTGTTTACTCATTATCTATTTGGTAGCAAACATAGACCATTGACTTGGATCAATTCATTCATTCATATGTGCTTTACAATACTATATGATCAAGATTATGATGGTAGCATGTCGCTTCAAAAATTATATTGTTTTATCGTTTACCTACTCGAGGACGAGTAGGAACTAAGCTTGGGGATGCTTGATACGTCTCAAACGTATCTATAATTTTTGATGTTCCATGCATTTTTATATTAATTGCTACATGTTTTATATACACTTTATATCATATTATGACATTTATTGGACTAACCTACTAATAGTTGCCAAAGTGCACAATATTCTTGTTTTACACTTTAATGTGTAGGAATTATCAAAATTGGGCAAAGAAAACTTTGTTGGAGTCGAATCGGGACCTTCCTGAAATCTGTCTGAAAACATTTTTCGGAGATTGTCACGTACCGGATAGAAGACGACGACAAACAGAAAAAGTCTACTCGTGAAAGTTCCGGGGAATTTTCTGCCAATCGATCTGGACTTAAAATTCGCCTAATTCCGAGTTCGGACGCTCCAGATATCGCCGCTCTACCGAAACCCTAAAGGAGAAGACGGGAATCCGAGAGCATATATAAGGAGAGGAAACCTAACGCGTGGGGAGGCCCCCATACCATGAATTTTCCTCCTCCCAGGCAGCCGTCTTGGGGTGGAGAACCTCCTCCATACCAGCACCATCTCCAAGGGCCGCCGACGCCGCCTCCACGGGCTGCCGCCACCGCCGCGCCGTGGCTGCCGCGGGCCGCCGTCTTCACATCGGGCTGCACCTCTCCATCAAGCTCCTCGTCACCATGACCATGTGTGAGTAGTTCCCTCGGGGCTGAGGGCTCGTACGGTAGCTATGTGGTTTATCTCTCTCTCCCATGGTGTGATCTTTATGTGATCATTAGCTTTGTAATCTAGTTGAATCCATATATGTTACTCTTTATTATCTTATATGCTACTTGAGTGGTTTTATTAATGTAAACTCCGGAGTCACCTTTGCCCCACGGTGTGAAGTTGACAGTGTGCGTACCGTGTGTGGCTCTTAGGCTAAAGATTACAGGAATACTTATCATGAGTGTCTAGTACTATTTTAGGGCGCTCAAGTTGACAGTGTGGGGTTCCCTAGATGTGGAATGCGACTTTAAGGTGTGCTTTTATAGCCCTACGCAGTGGATTGGTGTTCGTTATCCAACGAGAGAATAATTCAGAGTAGCATAGTGAAGAGGAAATATTTATGTATTCAATTATATTATTATTGTTGAGAGTGTCCACTAGTGAAAGTATGATCCCTAAGCCTTATTTCCAAACATTGAAACACCGTTTACTCTCATTTTGTCTCATGTTTGCTTGCTGCCATTTTTATTTCAGATTGCAATTACTACTTATAATCATCCATATCACTCGTATTTTAATATCTCTTCGCCGAACTAGTGCATCTATTGTCGTGGGTTTGTCACGTCAGGTGTCATGGATGACTTCGTAGGTGTGGGATTACGCGAGTCAAGCATCTCCGAGCTTGGGATCGCAGGAACAAAGATCAACACAGATTTACCCAGGTTCGGCCCCCTCAATGTGAGGTAAAAGACCTACTTCCTGCCTACCCTAGATTGGTATTGATATGATAATCGAGGTGTTACAATGGAGGCGATCCGATCTGGTACTCGCCGTATGAGCTAGGGTTTTGGGCTTGATAGCTTGACCCTCTCTAAGTCCTGCGAGTCCTCTTTATATACACAGAGGCTCGTCAGGTTACAAGAGTTCTACACGAAGCCTGATTATCTTTCTTGTCTTCCAAGGCAAGTTTGCACCGACCTTCTGGAACTTTCCTTTATCGAGTCGCGATGCGAGATTGGCCCATCTTTCACGTGGCCCAACAATGATAGCGCAGCCTTAAGTCGCGGGTTAATCATTCCCCCGACATTAGCCCCCAAGCGTGGCCTGAACTTCATAGTATTTCTTGATCTTGAATGTTTAGGCCGCGCTTTTCCTTATTTCGCGACTTATAATTGTGCAGGATTGGCCTTGACTCGCACCTGGAAGATCATCTGACTTCGTGAGCTTCTTTGTTAGAGTAGCCTGATAGCTTCAGAACTTGATGACGATCCATCTTCAAATTTTTGATGATAATATGATGTAGCCCCCAAGGATTGAGAGGATGTATGTGGTAATCATCTCAATTCTTCTCAGAGAATTCTGAAGGTCATCACCTGTAACTTGATATCATGAATAAAACAATTGTTAAGATACAAGTAATTGTAATTGGTGTTGCCGTACTATAAGCAGTACATCGACCTCTAGTTAGGCCATCTGAATCCTTAAGTGGGCACTCGCGCGACTCAGTATTTCCTAGGAACATGTGTGTTCAGGGTCGAGAGCGGCCATGATAGGCAATCAAGCTCGATTGACGCCACACCCCAGTACTTTGGCCACATAATGCGAGTAGCAATCCAACTTAAGGTAAATTTGATAATTGCCAATAAATTGGCTGTTTCAGGGTAACAAAGACCCCAAGAAACATAATGATATTGCCATGATAGGCTAAGCTATGATAAGCTTTGATTATGATGACACATAAGGTCGCGCCTTGGTGGCAACCGAGTGTTATACATAGGGTTGGATCGCGCGTAGGTGGCGATCCATGGTGATACATGGGGTCGGTCGCGCCTAGGTGGCGACCAGAGATGATACAAAGTTTACGGCCGCGCCTAGGTGGCAGCCGGTTTCTGATACAAGGGTCGATCGCGCCTGGGTGGCGATCAGATGTTGCATAGGTCGCGCCTAGGTGGCGACCAAAGTTGAAGTTCTAGCCCTGAGTGGCTGTGATGATACTCAGCTATAAAGCTGGAAAGGATGATGCTTGGCTCTGATTAGCCTTTTCTTATGTATAGTACGGTCGCAGGTGTGCGACGTTCCAAGGGCGAGGTGCCTCGAGACGATCCTCGAAATCATGGCGTTCGCTGCTTTCTTCCCTTACATCCAGCAGATAGTACGACCCATTGTTTAGCTTCTTGCTGATGATGTAGGGTCCTTCCCATGGAGAGGACAGCTTATGCATTCCCTTGTGATCTTGTTTAAGTCGCAGTACTAGGTCGCCTTCTTGAAAGGTGCGGGTTTTGATGCGTCTGGCATGATAGCGTCGCAAGTCTTGTTGATATACCGCTGACCTTGATGCTGCCAAGTCTCTAACCTCTTCTAATGTGTCCACCGAGTCTTGCCGAGCTATCTCATTATCTGTCTCGATGTAAGCCGCAACTCTTGGTGAATCATGTATGATGTCGCTGGGCATGACTGCTTCTGCTCCATAGACCATGAAATATGGTGTAAATCCTGTGGATCTGTTAGGGGTTGTTCTTAAGCTCCACAGTACTGCTGGCAATTCTTCCACCCAACATCCTGGAGATGCTTCGACCTTTTCAATAAGGCGCGGCTTAATTCCATGGAGAATTTCCTGGTTAGCTCGCTCAGCTTGTCCATTGCTCTGCGGGTGTGCTACTGACGTGAGGTCCAATCTTATCCCATTGTCTGCGCAAAATATCTGTGTAGCCCCTTCAGAGGTGTTGCTCCCATTGTCTGTAATGATACTATGGGGGTACCCAAGCGGAATATGACCTTCTTCAAGAACTTGACTGCTGTTTCAGCCTCGCAATCTCCCACAGGTTCTGCTTCTATCCACTTTGTGAATTTGTCCACCATGACCAGGAGGTGAGTTTTTCCGTTTGAAGACCGTCTGAAGGGCCCTACCATGTCAAAACCCCATACGGCAAAAGGCCATGTGATGGGTATTGTGCGAAGTGCTTGAGCTGGCATATGATCTTGCCTAGCGTATCTTTGACATCCATCGCACACTCTGACAATTTGCTCTGCATCTGCTAATGCTGTTAACCAGAAGAATCCATGTCGGAACGCCTTTGCCACCAAAGATCTTGACGAAGCATGATGGCCACAATCGCCTGAATGAATTTCGTGCAAGATTTTTCGTCCCTCTTCTGGTGAGACACATCTTTGGAATGCTCCTGACACGCTGCGCTTGTATAATTCGTTGTTGATGATTGTATAGGCCTTTGATCGTCGTATGATTTTGCGCGCCTCAATCTCATCGTCTGGCAGCACTCCGCGACTTAAATATGCCATGTATGGCTCTGTCCATCCTGGCTGTTCATGCAGGGCTGCGACTAAAGTTGAATCGTCCTCTGGCTCTGCAATGTCAATCTCTGCTGGAGGTTTGACTGATGGATTGTGCAGTTCATCCAGGAAAACATTGGGTGGGACTGACTGTCTGTTGGATCCAAGCCGAGACAGGGCATCTGCAGCTTCGTTTTGTCTCCGATCAATATGTTCAACTTGGTATCCAGTGAAATGTCCAGCAATTCTGTCCACCTCTCTTCTATATGCAGCCATGTTCGCATCCTTGCTGTCCCACGTTCCAGAGACCTGCTGTGCCACCAAGTCTGAATCGCCAAAACAGCGTATGCGACTGATGTTCATCTCCTTTGCTATACGTAGACCATGAAGCAGTGCCTCGTACTCCGCCACGTTATTTGTGCAGTTGAAGTGTATCTGTACACATACCGCAGCTTGTCTCCCTTGGGAGATGTTAGAACAACTCCAGCCCCCGAGCCTTGCAACTGTCTTGACCCATCAAAATGCATGGTCCAGTATTTGGTTTCTGCCATGCTAGGAGCGACTTGGATTTCTGTCCAATCGTTAATAAAATCTGCAAGGGCTTGCGACTTAATTGATGTGCGCGGCTCGTAGCTGATGTGATGTGGTCCCAACTCGATCGCCCACTTAGCGACTCTTCCAGTAGCTTCTCGATTACGATGATATCTGCCAACGGTGCTGAACTAACCACAGTTATTGGATGTTCTTGGAAGTAGTGCTTCAGCTTGCGACTCGCCATGAACACTCCAAACACCAACTTCTGCCACTGTGGGTAACGCTGTTTGGAAGCTGTGAGGACTTCGCTCACGTAATATACTGGTCTCTGGACAGGGTATTCCTTTCCGTTCTTGTCTCTCCACAACCATGACAGCGCTCACAGCACGGGAATTTGCCGCTATGTATAGTAGCATGGCTCTTTATCCTTTGGAGCCGCCAGAACTGGAGCATTTGTCAATTGATGTTTCAAGGCTGTCAGAGCTTCGTCGGCCTCTGCGTCCCAAACGAAGGTGTCTGATTTTTTCAACAGTCTGTACAAAGGTAGTGCTTTCTCTCCCAATCTTGATATAAAGCGACTCAAAGCTGCTACGCAACCGGTAAGTCGCTGCACATCTTTTATCTTTTCTGGTTTTGGAGATCCATCACGGCCTTTATCTTGTCAGGGTTGGCCTCAATGCCTCTTTCTGATACTATGAATCCCAATAGCTTTCCTGCTGGTACTCCAAAGACGCACTTTGTGGGGTTGAGCTTCATGTTGTATTTTCTGAGATTTGTGAATGTCTCTGCCAGATCACTAATAAGATCCTGGCTAACTTGCGACTTAACCACAATATCATCCACGTAGGCGTGAACGTTGCGACCTATTTGCTCATGTAGACAATTCTGAATGCATCTTTGGTAAGTCGCACCTGCGTTCTTCAACCCAAAGGGCATGCTGACATAACAAAAAGCTCCAAAGGGTGTGATGAAGGACGTCTTTTCTTGGTCCTCCCTCTTCATCTTGATTTGATGGTAGCCTGAATAGGCGTCCAAAAAGCATAACAGCTCGCACCCAGCAGTTGAATCAATCACTTGGTCGATTCGCGGCAAAGCAAATGGATCCTTTGGACAAGCTTTGTTAAGACTGGTGTAATCAACGCACATTCGCCACGTACCGTTCTTTTTCATAACCAATACTGGGTTTGCCACCCACTCCGGATGGTATACCTCCGTGATGAATCCTGCAGCCAGCAAGCGAGCTATTTCCTCTCCTATTGCCTTTCTCCTATCATCGTGGAAACGCCGTAGTGGCTGCTTCACTGGTTTAGCCGCAGGGTTCACTTTGAGGCTATGTTCTGCTAATTCTCTTGGTACCCCTGGCATATCTGACGGCTTCCATGCGAAGATGTCCTTATTTTCCTGGAGAAAAGCGACGAGGGCCTTCTCCTGCTCTTCTTCCATGTGTGCTCCAATGCTGGTTTGCTTGGATGAGTCGCCAGGAACAAGATTTATCTGCTTAGTGTCCTGGGCCGCTTTGAATTTCATTGGTGGCTCGGCAGATGGCGTGGTAACTACACTCATGTCGTTTGGGTCCACCTGCGACTTATAACCTTTTAGCTCTTCCGCGGCACAGGCGGATTCTGCGAAGGCCGCATCTCCCTTTTCACATTCTATCGCTTTTTCTCTATCTCCGTACACTGTGATGACCCCTTTTGGTCCTGGTATCTTCAACTGTAGGTACACGTAGCATGGCCTGGCCATAAACTTAGCAAAGGCCGTTCTTCCAAACAAGGCGTGATATGGGCTTTGGAATTTTACCACTTCGAAGCATAGGAATTCGCTTCTAAAGTTCTCTTCTGTCCAAAAGTTACCCCTAGGGTTATTTTCCCCGCTGGCCGTGCGGACCTTCCTGGGACAATGCCGTGAAATACTGTTGACGTGGGCTGCAGGCTGGAATCCTTGAGTCCTAGACGCTGGAACGTATCGTAGTACAAGATATTAATGCTGCTTCCTCCATCCATAAGCACTTTGGTCAGCTTGTATCCTGCAACGTACGGTGCCACAACCAGCGCCAACTTGCCAGGTTCCCGTACTTGTGGCGGGTGATCGTCGCGACTCCAGGTTACTGCGTATTCTGACCACCTTAACCAATTGGGTGTTGCTGGTATCACGGCGTTCACCTGCTGACTTCTGCGGCTCAATTTCTCTTCCCTTTTGGAGGTATCGATAACTATTGTGTGATACTGCCCCGTTGCCTGGGGTTACTGCGCCGTGCTGCCCAATATTTGTGTTATGAGCCGCACTAGGGTTTCCTTCATGGGAATTCCCCCCGTTGTGTTGGCTCTCTTCTTTCCACTTCTTGTAATAGTGGCATTGCGCCTTGGTATGGTCCGCTGGCCGTCCATCACCTGTCGCATGAAGGTCGCATGGCCGGTTAAAAACTTCTTGCATATTGATTGGACGGGAGCCGTATCCTCGACCCCTTCCACGCTGGCCTCTGAATCCTCCACGCGCATTGGCGACGAGCCCTGAGTGACCATCTTCGCTTTTGCGTTTGTTTTGATTCGCGTTGTTGTGGCTTGTTTGCTGCTGCTGGGGCTTGTTGGAGTTTTTCTTTCCTTTGGCAGCAACCTCCTCTTCTTCTCCGTCTGACGCGTCTCTGGT
Organism: Poa pratensis; assembly: GCA_947311845.1. Classification (NCBI taxonomy): domain Eukaryota; kingdom Viridiplantae; phylum Streptophyta; class Magnoliopsida; order Poales; family Poaceae; genus Poa; species Poa pratensis. Next base: position 123,185,316 of record CAMZMU010000074.1, on the reverse strand, counting down.
TTTATCTGAGCGGCATATTTGTTAGCCGCAGCCATCACCTCGCTGAGGCTCTTGACTTTATCCTTCATGCGACCCAGCTTATGAATCAGCGGCTCAAACTTGCAGTTTTTCTCCATCACCAGGACGGCTGAGCTTGGTGGTATATTATCTGAGGAGTGTATTATTTCTGCCACCCTTTTCATCCAATGGCGACTTGACTCGCCTTCCTTCTGGACACAACGCTCTAGATCTTCTATATTGCAGAGTCGTTTGCAAGTTCCTTGGAAGTTCTTAACGAAGGCATCCTTCAGTTCCTCCCAAGTATTTATAGAGTTGGGAGGCAAATTTTGCAGCCATATGTGCGCTGCACCTTCTAGCATCATGTTGAGGTACCTTGCACATATTTCCTCTGAGGCGTTCAAAATGCTCATCCCCATCTCGTAATTGTTCAGCCAGGTGGTTGGATCCATGCTGGCGTTGTAGTTTGCCACCTTGCGTGGCCCTTTGAAATCTTCAGGAAAAGGTTCCGATCTGATCCTTTCAGTGAAACACGCCGGTCCCTTGAGTCGCGAGGACAGGGCTGGGGCGCCTGGGGTTATCTGCGGGCCGCGTTTGCACCACTGGCATATTCGCCTGCGCTTCTGCGACTTGCTCCTGCTGCCTCTGTGCGACTCCTGATACGTTCTCTGGTGGCCTGCTTTGGACGCTTCTTTCTGCTGCAATCCTGTGATTGGCTGGTACGAGGGGCAGCTGTGCTTCGGCTTCCGCCCTATTGGCTTGTTGCAGGACTGCCGTACTTAGCATCTGAATCGCGCGCCGCGCCTCAGCATTGACCGGGTCATCGCCTGTTGGTACCATCTGAGTCAAGATATTAGCCGCAGCATACATATTATCGACAGGGTTCTGGTAATGGCCCTGCGGGGTGTGAAACCTCCTTGGTTGTTGCTGGGTCTCTTGATTTGTGGTACCCTTCCTTCCGCAGTCGTCTGGATTCCCGTTCCCGCGGCTGGAGTGAGCGGGATTTCCACTGTTGGTTGAGTTGCGCGTAGTTGTGTTTGCGGGTCAACCTGTCGTTGAGTCGCAGGCAGCGCGGCTACTCTCTGCCGCTCCTGTTGGATTCCTTGGTTTATCTGATCGAGCCTGCGGCGCTCTTCTTCCATCCTCCTAAACTCCAAATTTTTGATATTACCAACATCATCCACCAAATTCTGATCTCATCACTAGATTCTCAAGGGGTCCTGCTGACTAATAATCTTATAGTCCAACACTCTTATATCTTCCTAAAGTCTCCTGTCTACCAACTAGTTTTGAGTCGTCCACTGGCACCTCTTTCTTTTTCTTGTTTTCGGAAATCATATCCTTGGGGAAACACTATAAATCTTCATATGATTTTCTTACTTAGAACTTGAGTAACTCCTAAGGTATACACTTGACTTAAGAAAATTATTATTGTCCTTGATTTGAGTTCTAACATCATTTGCTTCACCCCTGTGGTGAAGGCATCCACTAGTCCGGGCAAGCTTTCCATTAGTTAGTTGTATAAAATTGTGGAGGTATTTTATAACATCAATTGCCTTAGTCTTACGAGAATAATTTGTTAACAAGGTAGCTAGTCTTGTCATCAAACTACTTTTCATATTCCAGAGGCTGAGGTGGACTGGATTATCTGAGGTTCCGTTTATTTGTATATGACACTCAATTGTTTGAGCATACAAAAGCGATTTGTTAACAAGTTCATGAGGCTTGTTACCAAACTACTTCTATATAACACGAACATTAAAATATCACACTATTTCTAGAGAGATTTATAATAGTAGATTATGATATATGAGTTTCCAAATATTCAAGGATAGTCTGGTATATTGCTTCCTTGCCAACCTAAGAAATCTCTCTTCAATGTCTTCTGTCGTAGTTCCTCCTTCCAGTGGGTGGCTTTTCTCGCAGAATGTCTTCGAGAAGGTTTGGGAGATAAGAAGATAAGATGGTCTTGATAAAGTAAGACGATCTAGCTTAAGATTTAATTTAGGCTTTTATTATCCTTCCTTTAACTTCTCATTCTTCTTTCTTTTAAAATTTATACTTATTTCATATACAAGCCGTCGATGGCGTCCACTTCCTGGGGTAACTCCATGTTGACGATCTTTAAAGTTGGTTTCCTTCGGGCTTGTCGGTGGCGATCTCCCTTGGATGAGTCTACTTATGTCCTCGTTTCTTGTCAAGGCTTGAAGTCCTAAAAGATTAGTTGGTACTATCATGGACTTAAATCAGATGTTAGTCTAAAGTTAGGTACGACAAGTTAGTTTGGTATTCTTGTAACTTCACAAATTAATTTTGCGAGGTAAGGCTCGTGTCTTCACGAGGTTGGCGTAAAATTGCAGTTTCCTTCGAGGTCTTGACGTACTTGCTCCAGATGGTGCTTGAAGGGCATTGTCTGACTGGCTGGTTAAGTCGCAAAAATCTCAGGCTATTTGGTTAAAGATCACGGGTCTTTTGTATCTTGCGAAACTGTCAGTTCTTATCGGGAGACGGTTTAGATAAGAGGAAAATAGCTTGAAAAGATTTTCCTAAGCGGGTTACATCTGCAACAAAGTGCAACTGTGGCGAAGAGGTCAAAATTAGTTTTTGTTGGGTGACAAAAGGAGTTTTATAAAAAAGAGAATTTTGGGTTACTTTGTGTTGCCATCAAGGCGTGATTGTGAACGCACAAGAAAAACAACACCCAAACAGAGGACTCACCAACAACAACACACAACCAGAGTAAAGCACACCAACAAACAACACACAAGGTACCTTTGGTACCAACGGGCGTCTAATACTCGTGGTAGTCGGGTGGTACACCCAAGGTTCCTATCAGGTTTATCCTATGGTCTCGGTTAGACATGGTTGGTGAAGTTTTCACTCTGTCGCCTTAGGCTTCAGCGGGTGGAATTGAGATTATCGAAGTTGCAACTTGAGTAGAATTGTTGATGTTGAGTTGAGGTCTTCGAAGGTCTCTTGCTTGGTTGACTTCGACAATCTTGGTATTTGCAGATCAATCACCTCGATGTGGAATCTTGAGTACTTGTGATGGAAGCTTCTGCTTGTAGGTGCTAGCTAATTAGGTCTCACTTGGGTTCATCGTCAAGTATTTTGAACAGGTAAGAGGGAGTAGAGAAATCCTTAGAAAATCGTAAAATAGAGGGATGAGTCTCGGAAATATTTGAGAAGGTGAGAAGAGTGGAAGTTATTTTTGGCTTCCTTAGATAAAAATATGTTTTTGGTAACAATATATTGTTTTAACAAAATATTTCTTTCCTAACTAACGTCCATGCTAACTAAGGTCTGTTACAGTCAGGATGGCTCTGATACCAAGTCTGTGAGGACCCCGGTTTAGCTATCCGAGATACTCGTTATGTTTCCTGCAACAATCCCATGATCAGTCTGTTGTTGCACATAACTCGAATTGGCATCACAGAACACCCATAAATACCGAATGAATTTACTTACTTGATTGAAGCCATAACTTCAACAGGTACTTGCAGCGGAAATCACCAAACAACGTGGAGCCCAAGTCATTTGCCAACCCTACAGGCAACTGACTGGGAAGCGCCCTAGTTCGCATTGACGTTAAAGAAGTCTTCTTCTTCGGACTGCTCTTCTTCAAGATTTGGCTAAGACAATAGCCAGGGACGAAACCAATATGAGTACATTTGAATGTACTCGCAAACTACCCCCGAAATGAGCATGCACTACTCCTTTTATTATTTAAATAAAACTTTGTTTGCTTTGAAAACTCTACATCCTTGTTAAAAAGGGAAGGATATACTTTTGTTTAATAAAACTTTGTTTTGAAATCTCTATATCTTTATTGAAAAAGGAAAGAAGGTTTTAGAACTTTTCCCATAAATCTGTTTTTGTAAGAAGTCTCGTTTAAAACTCTTTCCCGAAAATACATCTTTGTTGGAAAGGTAAGAAGTCTCTTTTATAAACATTTTCCCAAAAATCATCACCAAGTTTATTTCTCCCAAAACTCCTCCTTGTTCGACCATAACCCTTCGTGGTCATTCAATCCCAACAACCTCATGCCGGCCCGTTGGCATAGTTGCATAAAACATCCTCCACTTCATTTCCCTTTTTAAATCTCAAATCTTTCCAAAACTTGCACATGGTCAGAGGACAGCCTCCCAACTGTCCATATCCGAGGACTCGGCTATTCGAATAGTTTTGTTACCCTCTGCAGAGGTAGCACGCTTTTCCCACACCCATCCGGTAACTCATCGTGTCAGCCACGTCCCGCCATACAAGGTGTATGCGAAGTTGAGTCACCGACCGTAGCCTGTCCTTTGCTCATGCTAGTATAGGATCCTACCGCTACGAAACCGGTTCCATCGACACTTAAATCCAGCCCGTCGGAAACTAAGTGTGAGGACTTCGTAGTTCTGCCCGGCGAATTTTAATGGCCCTACAAATCCTCTACTCCAATTCATACATACCAACTCAGCTGGCAGTATTCTCTTTAGAGGACCCGGGTCAGGGGCAGGTCACCAAACCATCCCCTCATGGAACGAGGTCATCCTCGTTGTTGAGGCTTCCAGTACTAATATGAGCAAATTATATGACTACGCCCTTTCCCATATGTGGGTAAATGTGGTCGCACAGGTTATCGGCTGGTCGTCATAGTACAAAGACACAATGTGCATTTTTCATAAACATCCCCATTCTCCATTTCTTCACTTCCACACCGACATCTCGGTATTCCATAACCACACAAGTATTTTCAAAAGAGTTTTGAGTAAACAATATTTTTCCCATCCTATAGTTTGAAAAAGAATTTCCATCTAATATCTCCATATAGGGTGTCAAAATAATATACTTATATTTTTAAAACAAAGGGTTTTCAAAATCATATCTTTAGTGGCGAACACCACATAAGTCATTTATACTCTTTATAAGTAAAACATGTGAACCAAAATAGATGTATATAGATGCAAGCTCAGAGAATAGCTTGCCTGATTTCAGCATGATGTTCCTGGACTTCTCCTCATTGATCAAAGAAATAAACTCTCATCGTTCTCCGATAAATCCTTTCCAAATACCACCCCGGTAGCGTTTATCTCTAGCGTCGCAACATGAAAATAAAACAACACGCAATAAGCAAACCAAACCACAAGTGGCATACAAACAAGTAATCAACCACAACATAGCACTAATTTAATCAAGCAACAAACTAAGATCTACATTTACAAGGGCATTATTCTCACAGGAGTATAACACCAAACACATGCTAAAAACATCGAGCACCCAGACATCTTCTACTAAAGGTACTTAACAACCATTTTCTCTAAACAGGAAATACTTCAGACAAAAGTTAAGTCACCAAATAATTTTGGTAATTTGACTTAAAGACAACCAAGTTTAACAAGCAAGGCAACATACTAATCACACAAAATAATCTAACTTCAAAACAAACAAGCATAGTAATCTATTATATAATTAAAACACAGGACAAACAACGGTCAAGATTAATCTATTTCACGTTAGAGCATATCAAAGGTGGAGATTAACCACCTAGATTTCACGTCGGAAGGAAATAGATAGCCCGCAGGCACACGTACACTAGGTCGATTCATATATTTTTTCTTTTTGACAACTGATCGATTCATATCCAGTTTGCATCGAGACATGGACTCTGCAGTTTGCATGAGACATGGACTCTGTGCTTCATCGTATTGCCAGACCTGTTCAAGTTTAATCTGATAGAAAACCACGCAGGATCAAAACTGATTACGAGGGCAACACGATTTTCTCTCGCCGGAGAGCATCGGGCGCCAGAGATCATTATCGCGTGCGGCGTGTACCTCGGCGAAGCGGCGGCGAGACCTGTGCGGACGTACAACGACGACTCCGCTATCAAAAAGAAGGACCCTCTTGCGCCGCGAACTGGTCGGCATGGCCGCGCTATGCAAGGCTGGGCAGCGATGAGGCGCGGCAACAAGCTGCGCCGCCAGGGGCCCACCCAGGCGCGGTCTGTGCGTAAGCCTCCGACAAGGTACAGGATACAGGAGGAGACGACAGCCACGACCAGCGCGCTGGTGAATCGTGGAAGACCACCGCGATTGCAGAGCTCTTGATGCGACATCGCCATACCTGGCCGGCCTTCGTACTCGAGGAACTCGGCGCCATGGCAGTAGTGCAATGCATGGTTTGAGGTAGACGGAAAGGTCGACATCCGCGGAGGTCCACCGGCTCTCAGCATATTATGGACGGATACATTGCACGCACAATCAACCAGAGGCTCAGTTTGAAGGAACAAAAATCTGAGATCCTATTAAGAGGTGCCGATTGGTTCGATGCAAGATGCAGGGATTTATTCTGTTCTGAGGTAACAAGTTGTACAAATTTCCATCCGACGATATGCATGGTCAACCACCGCGATTGCGGAGCTCTTGATGCGACATCGCCATACCTGGCCGGCCTTCGTACTCGAGGAACTCGGCGCCATAGCAGTAGTGCAATGCATGGTTTGAGGTAGATGGAAAGGTCGACATCCGCGGAGGTCCGCCGGCTCTCAGCATTATGGACGGATACATTGCACGCACAATCAATCAGAGGCTCAGTTTGAAGGAACAAAAAATCTGAAATCGTATTAAGAGGTGCCGATTGGTTTGACGCAAGATGCAGAGATTTATTCTGTTCTGAGGTAACAAGTTGTACAAATTTCCATCCGACGATATGCATGGTCATATTATGGCGCCCGTTCGTGAGAATAATTACAATTGTAATTTGTTCTCTTTTTTTTTTGCAGGGATTGATACGCGTTCAAACTTGCCGGCAGATTACATGAATCCTGATGCTTCGTCTAGATCAACCCTCGGCAAACGATTTCAGGAATCGCTCTGCAAACTGTGTATGACGACGACGGAGTCATCCTACCGGCAGAAGCACGCATCACATGATATGCAACTCAATAACTGCAGTCGTCGAGTGAATCTTCAAAACGGCAGTGTTCCATTAACGCCTTTGTATAGTCTCCGATGAGTTTCCGCCGACGACAGCAAGGTTTCTGAGTCTACGGCAAGGTCTACGAGCAGACTGACATGGTGATATCCATCCGGCTGGAGGCGATGGCAACTTCAGACGGCAGAAGTATGACGACCGTAAAAGCTCCAATTGTTTTCTGATCCATCGGAAATATCATTCGACCTGACCGCTCAATCCATCAAGTATACCCGTCCAGTACAATCCAGAAATTATTAGCATGTGCATTGTGCAGGTAGACTATTTGACAAAGATTAGATCACACAAGAGCTTGGATCCAACGTAAGGAAAAAGAGTAGACTTCCGAGTAAGAAGTCCGTCCCATGTGGTAGTTAAGGATGAAAAAGCACAATGGCTGACCGAGCATTACATACAGCCTACCTATAAGGATAGAAAATAAGAAGACACTTAGAGGAGGACAAGCTCGATGCGACTACGAGAGGCTTCAAAACAAACCAATGGTACAGCGGACGGACATGTGAAGGCGAGGACGGCGACCCCACGACAGCAAACAAGGCTGCATGAAAGGATTTGGTAACCTTGCACGTTTTGCATGAGATCTGATTTTTTTATTATCTATACGTCCAATATATCATGTCGACCAATTCAAATGATTTTTCGGCTCTCCTTAAGAGTAACATGATGTGCATGCATTGTGCATCCGTGTGGCGATTTTATGAAATTATAAGAAATATATGAAAGAGTTTAGTCTGTCCATGTGTCGTATGGAGAATTAGTTTAAATGTGTATTCTCAAAGAAACGGGAGTTACAATATGTTTTTTACTTTATCATTCTAAATATTTATTATTAGTAGTCAAAGTGTTTTAAACAAGTTTGTTTGCAAGCGCGCTTCTTAACACATGCTCTTATGCTCCATTGTCGATATTACTACCAAATTGATTTCAATCATACGCCATAGAAAGTTTAGAGATACCCGAAAGTTTGAAGTAAGCTGAAGTCCAAATTAATTGTTATATGGAAATTAATATCATGGAATTAATAAGTTATTACAAAGCTTTACTCTGGAATTTCCCAATGGACAGCACACACGTTTAAAAAAAATATACATTTGCACAACATTTGATCAATAAATTAATGTGGGTTATTCGTAGCAAAAATTGTACCATTTTAAACTTCTTTTGATTATGAATCTGATGGTATCACCTTTGTATCGGACTATGTTTTAAACTTCTTTTGCGAAGACGTGCACTAATTCTTTGAGGAGGTAGCATAGTTTTGCATTGCAAGAACCCCACAATGACTTCTGTTTAATGTAGACACATAGAAAGATCATTACCAACGAGGTAGTACATATGCTCGAATGATTTTTGACTAAGTCCAAAATCATTTTCTAAATTACAAATGATATAAAATTTAAAATACACGATGAATTAAATAAAATTACCATTTTGGTGTGGGGGCAAATTGGTGGTCGAGAAACACTGCAAATAATTTTTCCATGGTTATCTTTGTGATAGTTTTCAATTATATTAAACATGTACGTAACGAGTTACCAATATTTGAACGCTAATGCAAAATTCACACAATAATAAATCTAGCCGCGCGAATGCGCGGGCCACCCAGCTAGTTTCTAATTACTAAGAGAAGACTATATAGGGAATAAAACTCTAACAAATACATGACTAACAAGTAGTTCCCCTAACATGCTAGTAAAACAAGGAAACATGTCATAACAGTGGATTACCACCACACACATGCTAGGAAACACATTTGTAATAATAAAGTTATAACACAACAACTAATAAAATCCTAATAAAAATAGGCAGAAAATGCCTAAACCTTATAATTAGCACCACAGTCAATCAGTGACTCCTAAATTCAACCCAAGCTAGGGATATGTTCTCCTATACATATAGAAGACAACCCAATTGGATTTACTCCAAAATTCACTTCACAAAAATCTACAAAAATCACCAAAGTGCTACTGGTGTGTTTACAAGATTGAATAGAACTTTGGTTTTAGGTTTCATTTGCATACAAGACCAACAGATCTGGAAAGGTATCACTTCAGGCTTTCCAGGGAATTTTAGTTTGCAATATTTGGAGTTATAAAACTCTAGATATTAAATATTTAGTGAAAAAGATACTTTTTACAAGTTTTAATCTAGACAACAATTAAAAATATATTTTAGCAAGCAACCAGTTCTACCTGATTAAGAAAACACATAGGAACTCTACAAAATTGGAACCACTCAAATATCTATCACAGATCTATCACATTTGAATTAAAGCTACACTGCAAAAACCACAGGAGACTAAAACAGGAAAATAGCTCTATTCGGAAAAACATGAATGGGCCGAATCCAGCCCAGATCTGGCCGAGCAGCGCAGAGCGTGGCCCAGCCAACGGCCCATGTGCGAAACGAATCGGTACGGGCTTCTTCTTCTTCCTCGTCAACGTGCACGGAGGTGAGGCGAGCTGGAGCTCCGGCGAGGACGGCGCGGCGACTCCAGTGATCCTAAAACGAAAAGGCGAGGTTCATGAGAAAGAGCGCGACGAGGGGAGCACATAGACATGAAAATGGCGGAGGGAGATGGACGAGGTTGCTCGCGAGCTTCCCGGCCATGCGGCGGTCGGAGAGGAAAAGGATGATTACGGCGGCGACGATCCTGGGCTCAAATCTTCGATTCCTCGCATGGAGAGGGAGAGGACGACGCGTAGATGCCGATGGTGGTCTTCGATCTGTGTGGGGCGGCTTGAATCGCCGGCGAGGCGCGACGGCGAGCTTCGGCTGGGGGTTCGTGTCGAGGAAGAAAAAGAGAGAGAGAGGGAGCGGCAGAGAGGAAGCAGGAGGGGGAGTGAGAGATGGAGAGCGAAGGAGCGCCTGGGGGGGGGGGCCTCCTTATCTCCTTGCGCTGCAGGAGAGCGAGAGGGGAGGGGCCTGGGCGGCGTGCGACGCAGGAGGACGACACGGCGCCGCGCAGCTCTGCTGCTACAGGAAGGGGGTGACGAATTTCCAGAAAACTCCCTGCCTGCTTTTCTTCTTTTACATCTAGGTCCTTTTCCTGATTTTCTTTTATTTCTTTTAAAACCAGTAGCTGTTAGTGATTTAATTGAGGCACTTAAACATTTTTAAAAATTCTGAGAAAATTCATGTAGCCTCCCATATACATGTAGAAGCTCCACAAAAATTGGTGTTGAGAAATAAAATGTTTTGAACAACATTTGTTCATAGGGTTTGAATATGTTGTTTTTGGTAAATAAAATTTGATACTCCTTTAATATTTTCAAGCAAGTGATAAAATATTGTTTTGAACCTTTGGAACTTTCTTGACAAATAAGGCAACTTCAAATACTTTATATTTCCATAGAGAAAATATTTGTTTGAAGAAAATAGTGAGTTAGGTAGAGAGAATAATTTATTAAAGTCATTTTATTTGAATTGGAATCTTTAATTCAAGTTCTTGAATACCTTTAGAGGTTTTGCTTATATTCAAGTCACATTCCAAATTTGTTGTCAAGTGTGTTCTAATTAATGTTCAAGAAATTCTTGAGTAATTAACCACACATACAAACACAACAAGACCAACAACACAACAATCACAAGGATGATGCATTCAAGACAAACAAGTCACATACTCAAAAGGGAGCAACCACACGTAACAGTCACACAAGGTCAAACACAACAATGGGAAGTAAAACACAATCATGAGTGAAACACTTCAAAAAGTTTTTGTTGGTTCTGAAATTTGGGTCTTGTGAAACTAAGTTTTTCTTAGTTTCTAAATTTGGGATGTGACAGTATGCCCTTAGTTTTTCAGATAAGTTTGTTATCTCCAATGGCCATTTAACGCCAAAAAAGTCCAATTGGCTCCCGAACTCATTGGAGCCCCTTTTTTAAGAAAAAAAAAATGAAAACCACACTTCCAAATCTCAAAAAAGTCTAAAAAAAATTGTACGAGTACATATACATGTATGATAAGTATGACCCAACTTTCGTCAAAATATATTATTGTATGTGATCTACACAAAAAGATAAATGTGGGGATAAAAACAATTATTTTTCTCTTTTTAGAGCCATAAATTTGTTCTTTTTCTGTAACCCAAAATTCTGAACAACAAAAAAAATTATCCGTAAACCATATGAATCTGTAACCATATACCCAAAATCATATTTTTTTTGATACGTAAAATATCTTGTTTTGTATAATTCCGGGCTCCTCTAACTCACTCTGTCGAGGCCTCCCTAATATATTCAGGGGCAAAATTTCTTATGCATAATTCGCCTTGAAGGGTCAACTCATAATTTTCTTGGCGACGGATTTGCACCTGGTCTACCAATCAACAACAACGCGTTCCATTCCAACGAGCTGATCAAACATACTTCGCTTTGAAGGGTCAACGAACAACTTTTGGGTCCAAGAGAAAACGCACAACTTTTCTTGTCGACGGGTTGCACCTGGTGTACCACAGAGAAACCTACTTCCTGTCACAAGCAGCCAGCAATCAACAGCGACGCGTTCGATTCTACCGAGCTGAACAAATCAAGGAACGCCCTCCCCCTTTTCAGCCTCTCCCAGTTGGTCATCCGTTGAACGGTAGGAGAGAAAAACGCATAAAAAAGAAGATGCGAGGAAGGAAGCATCGAAATCAATTCAGGAGAGAGACCGGTTCAACGTCGACGGCGTTCGACATCGAAATCAACCCAAAGGAAGGACAAACAGAGGCAGCTGGTTCTTGGGAGCTACACACACCTTCGTGCTCGTCCGTTCGTCGCCCAGCTCTCGGCCGCTGCCCGTGCAGGGGGCAGAGGAGGAGGAGGAGCTCGCCGTTGACTTCTGCGCGCGGCGGGACGAGTTCTTGGCCGGCCAGCCGGTCCCGGCAAGAGGAATCTTATCTTTTTTTTGAACACCTCCAACTTCACCACGTATATTCACCAGGATTCCACATACAAAGTACATAGAAACAAGCAAAGAAAGAGCAAACACGAGGGAGAGGAGCCGGAACAAGCTCGAGGATCACCAGCTTCACCGGCGACGGAGACGAAGAGCAGCATCCGCCGATCTTCCACTGCCTGGGAAACATTTGTCCCTTGAAAGACGTCGCCTGGACTGCCCACCGCTCCGCGGCGGGGCTCTTGTCGATGAACGGCCGTGGCGGACGCCCCCCTGGCTCCACAACACCGCCAAACCCTAGCCGCCTTCGGATCCGTCGCAGAAGAGGCTGAAGAACTCGAACACCTCCGGGATCCAGCCGCCCGATCCGCCGCCACTGCAGATCTGGCGGGAAACGATGGATCTCGAGCACCGCGCCGGGCCTCGAGCTCCAGCCAGCCGCGCGGGTCGACGCCGTGCCCCACGGAGCGCCGTCGCCGGAGAAGAACCCGCCAGCACCAAAAAGCCCACCACCAGCACCACCTCCTCCTGGGCGCCGCCGGCAAGCACACCGCCCTACCCTACCATTTGTACAAGCCGGCACCGGGGATCCCCACCCTCCCGCCGCCGAAGCGACCGGCGGAGGAGGGAAATCCCACGGCGCGGCGGCGAGCACGCGGTGGGTCGGCGGCGGCGTCCAAAAATCGCCTGCTTTTCTCCTCTCTGAAACAGTGACGGGGAGAGGGTGAGGCAAACTATGTCTGCAGCTCTCTCAAAATGAGGAATCTTATCTTCTGTGAGTCGCTCGCTCGTTGGCTCTCCTGATATACACGTATGCGTATGTATGTGGTCACCGCGCCTGCCATGTCCTGGCATTTCTCGCCCCGTCAAAGGAAATATGCATCGAGACCACGAAATTTTCTGGGAATCGTTCGGCCGGCCGGGCGGTGGATTGAAATCCCCTCTTCTTCCGACGCAGGAGCAGGGCGAGGAGATGCCGGCGCCGGCGGCGGGAGCGGCGCCGATCCGCCTGGGAGCGCCGCACCCGTACCTCAAGACCCACGGGGCCAAGGTGGCGAGGCTGCACATGGTCGACTGGATCGTGCTGCTCCTCCTCGCCGCCGCCGACGTCGGGCTCAACCTCATCGAGCCCTTCCACCGGTTCGTCGGCAAGGACATGATGGACACCCTCCTCTACCCGCTCCATGACAACACCGTGCCCGTCTGGGCCGTCCCGGTACGCCCCCCCTGCCTCCAGGGTTGCTCCAGATTCACTCTTTTACCCTGCCTGTATTGATCGAATCGTCCTCGTCGGCGGCGGCGGTTCGGCCGGATGGATGGATGCAGGTAATCGCGGTCGCCATGCCGATGCTCATCTTCGCCGGGATCTACGTGAAGAGGAAGAATGCCTACGACCTGCATCACTCTATACTAGGCAGGTTATCCCTGCACTGCTGCAACCCTGTGTCAGTTTATTCAGATTGCTGCTCTGCTTGCTTCTCGGTTCAGAAAGATGTAAACATGCTGTCGCGAAATTGGCAGGCCTGCTCTTCTCCGTGCTCATCACCGGCGTCCTCACCGACGCGATCAAGGACGGCGTTGGCCGGCCACGCCCCAACTTCTACTGGCGATGCTTTCCTAACGGAGTACCGGTGAGCTCTCCAAGTCCCCATTGCTGCTTCTTCAGAGTTCAGACACCTTTTTTATTCAGAATTTCCACACTGAAGTTGTTGCTTTATCCATTCAGAATTACGACAATATCACCGGACAAGTCATATGCCATGGAGACGCTGCCGTCATCAAAGAAGGGCACAAGAGCTTCCCGAGTGGCCACACCTCATGTAAGCAACAACCACCATCTGCAACTCTGAAAACCATCTGAACATGTTAACTTAAATAAGTTCATGAACCGTTTACCTGTCTACCTTCACATATACTTGCAAGAGTACTGCACATTCGGTTTCACAGATTTCTCATATTCATCTGTCATGCAATGCAGGGTCCTTCGCCGGACTGGGCTTCCTGTCGTGGTACCTGGCTGGCAAGATCAGGGCGTTCGACCGGGGCGGCCACATCGCCAAGCTCTGCATCATCATCATGCCGCTGCTCCTCGCAGCGATGGTCGGCGTATCACGGGTCGACGACTACTGGCACCATTGGCAGGACGTTTTCGCTGGTGGAATTCTTGGTAGGTGCCAAGAATTCAACCTTATAAAACTGCATCGTATCTCGTGATAATCATATTGTCAGACTGACGTGTGGTGCCTGTATCTCTGCAGGTCTGGTGGTTGCTTCGTTTTGCTACCTGCAGTTTTTCCCATCTCCCTCCGGTGAACATGGTATGTTGATTCTGAATTGATGGTGCATAGTGCATAACACCGTTACTCCTCATTCGGTCAGGTGTATATAGCTAAAGTGAATATGCATACAAAAGCATCTCTATTCCTGTAAACATGGACTGGGCGAAAGAAAAAAACTGTTTTTACTAGATCAGCCCAATCCAGGGCTATATATATATTCATGCTTATGGTTGGTCCAATCGGGCTTTTGCTAGCTGGGTCAAGTTATGAAAGTCAGGCTACTAGCCAGGCTTAGAAAGCCGAATTTTGAGTCAATCCCAGAACTAAAGCCATATTTTTGCTATAAAATTCTCTTGTTTAATTCTTTTAAAACAGCAAAAGTTCCTCTACCTTTTTTACCAGAAGAGAAAGATTCTGCGTATTGACATGTTACCTTTTGTGTTTCAGGGCACTGGCCTCATGCATACGTCTTCACATTCTTAACCCAGAAGCCGAGAACCAAGTGGAGACAACAGGAGCATCTACCTCGGATCGCCAGCAGTCACTGCCGCGTGACATGTCCATAGTCCCTTTTGCCGTTGGCATGGAGATGAGAACCACTGCTAGAGCATTGGACTCCATGGAGGCCGGCAGCAGAACTCGGTAATTTGATACCGCCACCATAGCTATGAGGGTAGCATACCCCCATGAGAAACATCACCTTATAGTAGGCGTTCGTGCAATTGTCTTTCTCATTAATTAGGTAGGTTAGGTAGTAAGCTTCTTTTTGTAAATGCTTCATGTAAAGATGAGTGATTTTTTTTGCGATTTCTTCTATGAAATATGATACACCCTTCCATGGTGTATTCTAGAAAAAACGGATTGTATTGATAAACAATGAAAGAAGGATCTTTCCGAAAAAAGATCGAAAGAAGGATTTTGGGTGGAGAGAGAGGGTATGAGTATAGAAAAAACCTGCTTTTGCCGCATACTTGAAACAAGATACCTATTTGTTGATAATGTCCTTCTCTACTACTTCCCAAAACATGATATTAAAACATTTCATCATCATGCCTCTCACAAAAAACATTACAAATCCACAACATATCAAATTCGTATTCAACTTGAAGTCTAAAACCGCAAGCAAAGTGCATCATCAATGCAAAACAAAAGTGGATAGTAGAACTTAAATATCATCAATTCAAAGAGCTCTCAAATGGCACCACCGCCTTCATTGGCATCACCATTGTTGCCTCAATGGCCACCCACGAACCCTCTGATCGCCAACATTTAATTAGGGGTAGCTCAAAATATGTGTGACCCTTCTCATCTACACCATTGTGGGCCCGTGAACATGATCTTTTGTTATTCTCCAACCTTGTGAGCAATTCTCGGATGTCATAATCTTGTCCTCAACCTCGGTCATATTCTCCTTGGCTTCCTTCCTATCCCTGACCCTCCTTTCGTTAGTGACGGTTCTGCTCTCCTCGGCCTCCTTCCTATCCTCCATTTCTTTGGTATTCAAGGCATTTCTTTCATAAGAAATGTTCTTCTTTACCGCCATCATGTTGTCCCACGACTCTTTGTATATATCCGACATTGTCTCCTTCCTTCGCCCTCCTTTCTTTCTTTCTTTCTTTCTTTCTTCCTTTCTTTCTTTCTCCTATGAGGCCTCCTTCTATTAACTATTAACTGGTCAAAGAGGAGTGGGGCTACTTGAGCCTTGATCATCGGTCTCAAGCACAAAACCCTCTCTAACCCAGCTAGACATATATATGCTTCTTGTTTGGGATTTCGTTGGAATGTCGCTTCTTCTATTTCACATCATGCTCGAGAATTTTCTAACAATGGTGCAAACTGAAACCCTTACCTTCCACCTTTCTTCTTCAGCTTATGTGCAATTATTGAGCAATTATGTAGCTACAAATGTAACAAACAAGTTAGCCTCGTTTTTTCGGACACGTTAATTCGGGTCATAGGTCTAGATGCACCCATTATGTAAAACACTTTTAACTTTTTTATAAAATGTAAAAAAATTCCAAATAAAATTTCGGATATATATTAGAACATTTTATGTTAGCACAAAAAGTTTCGCGAAGAAAAGATATTTTTCGTGACTTGTGCAAAAAAGGAAAAAATGTCGCGTACAAAGTCATTTTGATGCACACGGATTTGTCTTTTTTGCACATCCCTCGAAAAATGTCTTTTCTTCACGAAAATTTTGTGCTAACATAAAATGTTCTGATGTATATCCGAAATTTTTATTTGGAATTTTTTGACATTTTGAAAATAATTTTCGGGCAGTGGGTGCATCTACACCTATGACCCAATATGGATTTCTGCTTTTTTTCTAACTAGTTTGGCATCAGTTCAAGTTTTTGTATGCAATATGTTAGCACCCCTTTCTCCGTTTCTGGCTGCGCCACTGAGCGGAGCCCGCCTGCTCGGACCATTCTCCTCCACGAACGAACGTGGACTGCTGCCCTCTCTTCAGCCTTATCCCCGTTGGTCGTCACTTTCGTCAACAGAAATCTAAAGAGGTAAACGGGGTGCCCCCAAGGCCTCCTCACAGCGATTAGCGAATTCTGGCCGTCGGATTGAGCAGCTACAGCTCGATCTCGACCGTCCGTTCTCCGGCTTACTTTTTTTACTGCCCGCATGTTTCGCTGACGGTGGGTCCAAGACAGCGCCGGTCCCGTTCCGCAGAGGCACAGCGTGTGGATTCCTCGGTGCTGCTTCTGATCGTTCTGCTTGCGCGACGCGGCCGTGGGTCCGGTCCGCGTGTCGGTGGCGCATTGGTGCGCTACGTTGAAGGGTGTGTGCTACCCACGGCCTGCTCGGATCGGTCGCTACTTTGTGGGCCTCTCTACTGGATGGCCCGTGTTTCAGTGGGCGTGGTTTGCTCAAGGTACGGTGCAGGCATTTTTATGCCGCGGCGATAATATCTTTTCCGAGGGGTAGTATCGGGTTTTCCGCTCCAAGTGGATCGAGAGTGACGCCGTCCTCCTCGCTGTCGATTCCTCGGTGGTCGCTGGGTACAGGTTCTACAGTGGAGGCCCTATTCCTGCCATCGATTGGGGGAGAGGAGCTCGCCCCGCTTCACTTTCCTGCTTATCCTCTCTCTCGCCTCCTCGGTTTCGCCTCTCCTGTATCTTTAGATCCACCGCCGCATCGCCGACTTCCGGTCGGATCCACCGCCGCATCGCCGACCTCCGGCCGGATCTGGCGCCTTGCAGGCCTTCGGTGGTTGTTTTGTTGAGATGAGGTCCTGGTTGACCCGTGCGGGGTTTCACTTCTTTGGCTTTTTCTTTCTTCCGCCCCTGGGATTCGATTCGTTCTCCTTTTGTTTGCTCTTCACAGTTGTTCCTTGGATTTGGGCTTCTTCTGGCTTTTCCCGTTTCGTTTGGGGTTCGCTTTTGGAAACTTTCTTTGGCTTTTGTGTTCTTCCGTCCGTGGGATTTGATTCCCTCTCTTTAACCTTTGTTTTTTACTTCGGATTTGGGCTTCTTCTGGATTTTCAAGGTTCTTTTGGTGTTCGATTTTGGAACTCTCCTGTGCTTTTGCTTTTATTAGCCGGTTGTTTTTGTTTTATTCATCGGATTGCTTATTTTTTGATCTGCTCTTCATTCTTTTTTTTCTTTTTCCCTTTTGCCCGTTCTTGATTTACGGTGCTCTTTGTTTAGTTGGATTTTTCCTCATTTGGTTTCTTCTATTTGGATTTGATCCTCTTTTTCGGTTTTGATTTCTTCTCCGTCTTTGTTCTCATGGTTCTTTTTCTCTTCCCGTATTCTGTTTTGGCTTGGTTTTAATACTCTCATTTTGTTTCTTCTTTTTGGATCTGATCTCCTTTTTGTTCTTTCTATTGGCTCGATAGATAGGTTCTCACAACGCACCGTGGGCCGCTGCCAAGGAAGAACGGCTGGTTGCCGGCTGAGCAGCGTAGGCCGTCGCTCTCACGGCCACCACGCGATGTGTTGTCGCCGGGAGGAGCGGCTGGTGGAGATCCGCCCGTCGTGCACGTTCTTGCAACCTCGAGACGGAAGAGTTCAGGTCGCCTCTGTGACCTCTGCTACACCAGGAGGAGCGTGTCGCCTCCATAGCCAGAAGGAGCGCCAGGTGGTAGCCCTTCCGTCGACAAGGATATTGGATCCCATGTTCCCTTTCTCTATGGCATACACACATATGCATAGTTTTGATCCCTTTTTTGCCGGTAAGTACAGCTGAAAAAAATTCGTTGACGCAGTAGAGCTCGCTGTCATGTCCACCGGCCGAGCGGCAAGGCAGAGATGCATCTGCCAAAAATGTGTTGCTACCATGAGGACCCCCGCCCCAGGTTCCCCTCTCAGTTCAAATCCACTTATTTTACTGCAAAACGGTATATATTTCTCAATTTGGAGGTTTATTGTTGTGGGATTGTCTCTTTAACTTACATTTGGCTGATGAAACAACGATAACTAAACGTCATGTCTCTCTATTAGAAATTTGTTTTGAACCTAAAGCCTTATTATGAAGTTTTTATTCTCTGTTTTAGACCATATTTTGATTGATCTGTTTGATACTGTAAACATATTGATGGAAGGTTGAATATTTGAATGATTAACTAAATTGACCAGCTGATCACTTTTGCTTTCTGTGGCTGCTGTAGGATTCCTTTCTCTCTTATATAGCCTTTGTATTTAATCACATTTACTCTGTGCAGTTGTTGTTAAAACTATGAATGCTCTCTACACTCTGCCGGCAGGGTGTCCCAGTGCAATGCCTCGGCAGTCCTGCATGATATTCTTACATGATACTCAGGTTAAACATCACCACATGAATTTCCTGCTTGCCAGTCTATAGTTCAGACCCATGAGGTTTCATAGACCTTAGCAGAGCATTATTTTAGGAGCTAATTTTATTGCGAATTGATCTGTAGTCGTTTCACTTAGTTGGCATACTGTCACATTTCCAAGGTTAATACGAGTGTATGTTCTTTAATCGTGCAGCAGGTTTTTTTGCTGAGAATGAGATGCGTAGGATTAACAGATAATAAAAAGGCAGAAAGACAAGGTTATGCTGGCAGAAACTGAGACTTTTTGAACGGAACAGATGTTGGTTATGCATATTTAGGGCTCAACAGTTTTTGTTGACAGAGCGTTAGTGCATATTTGTTGGTTTGGCTGTTTTCTCTTAGCTCACCTCTCTCTACACAGTTCATATCACACTACAGACAAATAACTTAGTGAGTACAATTTTTAATATGATATATTTTTTCTCTGAACCTTCAACACATATCGTTGGTCTAGGTTCTGTTACCTGAACTACTTAATTATTGTCAGAACAAAGAGAGTGAGTGGTCTTAGCTATTTTCGTTTACCTTTGCTTAGTATATATTTTCTATGATGCTCATTTGTTTTCATAGCTGTCAGCTACCAAATTGTTTAATCACTCAATTGTTTTTATGTTCTCATTTCAGTGTTATATTTAGAATTGACAATTAATGCATATATACCTGGGAAGAAATGGTTGTTTTCATTGCTAATAGAAGTTGTATTTGTTAACCACTTAGTTGAGGAAAATCTGGAAGCTACACCATGTTTATCTTTATGATGTTTTTGAAAGAATTTCAGTGACAACCTTGACCTACAGGTTGCCACATATCATGACTTAACAGCTATAGATTTTGCCTCGGCACTTTGCTAAATTGATGAAGTGCTTTTGACGATGACACAAACATGGTATACAGTAAGTTAAGCCAGAGGATAGCTTTTTTCTATGTTGTCTTACAAAGCTATGTGATTAAGGTATGGTTGTGTCTTTTCGGATCAATGCTGTTGCATACGTAAACATTTTTAAATGCTAAACATGTTGTTCCCAAACTAGATTGTTTGTTTTCCTTGAAAATTTTACACTTTCATTTCCCAATTTCTTCTCATGAATCGCATAGGAGGATTTTAAGTTATGTAGAATTCAGGGTCTTTTGCCGTTCGCGTTTGGAAATTCCTGTTTCTTGGCTTTTCTTTGTTGGTTGCGTTTTCTTTTCTTTGTCGGATTGCTTAGTTTTGGTTCCGTTCTTCGTTCTTTTGTGTACCTAATTTGGTTTGTTCTTTTCGATCTGCTCTTCTTTATTTTTTTATTTCTTTTTATTCTTTGTTCTCGTGGTTCTTTTGTTCTTACCGAACTCTCTTTTGGCTTGGTTTTAATTCCTTTGGATTCGTGTTGTTGGTCCTTTTCTTGCCTTCCTTCCCCTTTGTTTGTCTTGGATCTGGATGTTCTTGCTTTTAAAGGTTCTTTTGTTGTTCGCTTTTTGAACTCTCCTGTATTTTACCTTTTCTGAGTTGGCTGCTTCTTCCTTTTTTTCGATCTGTTCATTGTTGATTTTCTAATTTGGTTTTTCTTTTCTATCTGATCTCTTTTCTTTTTTAGTTATGTTTCTTCTTTGTTCTGCTGGTAATTTTACTCCTTTCGTGCTCTATTTTTTGCCTTGGTTTTCCTTTTTGGTTCGTGTGGTTCAGTGAGTTTGCAGCGTTCTCTCTTTGCTTTTTCTCTGGTTTGCTCGTGGTTCTTGCTTTCTTCAAATCGGTTTCTTTTTTAACTCTAGGATCTTGCATTCTGTGGTTTTCCGTTGTCTCTGTTTTTGCCTCACAGGTTTGTGCTGTTCTTTGTTTATTTTGCAGGTCGTCACATGGTTGGTGAGTGCTGCCTGAAGTTTGTTCCTGCTGCTTGATTTGTAATCTGTTTTCTTGCTGGTCAGTTCAAGGCCTGAGGAACAGATGGGTGCTTTACATATTATTGATGCTGACAGATGTGTGGCTGAGCAATTACTGTTTTACATATTAGTAGATGTGGGGTTCAGCTATGTGGGCTTTACGTATTAATGTATGTGGGGCTAATCTATGTGTGATTTACCTATCAATAGATGTGGGCTTGATCTATCTGTGCGTGTTTCCTTTTGCTACTTGCCTCTTTTGTTTAGTCAGATGGTACTTAGTTAGTCAACTAAATTGGTATTTATATTCTGATGGCTTCTAGAAACGCCAATAATTAGTCAAGTCAAATGCCTTTTATGTTCTGATGCTCACGTTAACATTAAATTGTCTATTCTTCTTTTGTCAGTTTGGGATCATGTAGACATTTGTTTCTTCTTGCTTCTGTTTGGCTATGGAAATAAAGTAGCTCTCTTTTAGCTGTCTCCCTATGTCCTTGGTTATGGTGACATAATAGTTTTGTGATTACTCTGATGGTTGTTAGCCTGTTCTGCATGTGTCTCTTTATCCTTGGAGGTCATACAAGTAGCTCATGTGAGCCAGTGGTTATTGCTGCTTTATTTCTTCTCACTACAAATTGTTATATATACCTGCCTTTTCTGATAGGTTGCTCAGTATGTTAGTATGACCTATGTTACTTCTTTTGTTGACCTTCCCTACGTTTTTTGATATCTGCACTATGTTATGAACAGGACTCCTGAAATGACTCTTCTAAAAACGCCACCATCAGGCCATCAGCTGTTAAGCCACCTGGACTCAAGTATGTTTATACAGTCCAGGAACAAAGACAGTC
Source organism: Poa pratensis (assembly GCA_947311845.1). Lineage (NCBI taxonomy): Eukaryota > Viridiplantae > Streptophyta > Magnoliopsida > Poales > Poaceae > Poa > Poa pratensis. The sequence continues at coordinate 123,163,665 of CAMZMU010000074.1, read as the reverse complement.
TTTCCTTTGACACTCAAGTAAATTTCTAAGGGCAAAGACAGCTCCTGGAAGAATCATAGGCTATGGCTGAGATATCATTGTAAATTTCTTGCCGTGAGAGTTAACTTGCTGGCCACAACTTAGGAGGAATTTTACCCATTTATATTTGGTAAATCTATTTATGTCAACTAAATCTCAGTTTACAGTTGATATATTTACTTGGCAGCTATAACCTCACATGTTCCGTTGTTTTTTACACAATGTAGATTGCTTCAGGTACCAAAAAACCTACGTTACACTATATTATGTGTCTGATTTAATTAGCACAACGATGCAAATGCATGTTCAGGTGTTAATCTGGTCGGTCTTCTTGCAGCTCTGGACATGGACCTCATGCTTAATTATCTTATGACCATGAATCTCAAATCTAATGTGGATAGTTCAAGTGATAACCTAAAGGCATCAATAGTGGGGGCTGCAGTCGCCATGTGCTTTCGTTAGTTTATTTTTGGAAGCTAAATCCCTGTTATCGTCCTGCTTGACAAGATTTGTTCACTTATTTTAATTCTTTATTACGTACAACAGTGAGATATCCCTTTGTCAGGTCCATCTATTGTCGTAATTGAATGGTACATGTACCGACTGATTCTTTCACTGGAATCAAGCTCATGAATTGGTTATGTCTATCACTGGAATATCTGTTAAGATATTACCTAAACAATGTCATGGCCTCTCAATTTTGCTTCATGCCCTTTACAACATCCACATCCGTTTTGATGGCTTCTTTTCCTGTATGACTCTAATAATGCTAATTGTTCTTTTATTTTCAGGGCATGGATGGCCTGATATCATGCTATCACAAATTATAAGATTATTTAGAAGCATCTGTGAAGGATAGTGCATTAGGATTCCATTCCACATAGAAGTAACCAGAGGTAAATACACCACGATTTTCTGCAACTTATTGAGATGCATATGGAATACGTGTAGTGAGTTCCTATCTGGACATCAACATAGTGCAGGTTGTATCACTACGATGCATTGTTACCAAATAAATATTGTTTTGCATATGGAGCCTTCTCTGATTTTGTAGGAATACCTTTTGTTTATCCCATGTAAGTTTATTTGCTATGTAGTCTCCCATGTTGGTTTAGTTTTCCAGCTTCCAGAGTCACATGGTATGCTATGTAGTCTCCAATGTTGGTTTTAATTTCCATTTCCTTCAAAACCTGACCTACATTGAGCAACTAAGACATGGCTTTGTTGATTAGGACACCAGATGATGCCACCGCACTCTGTGTTTTCACCTCTTACTTATAACAAGCGCCTCAACGAATGTGGAATGTGGATGTGAATTTATTCTTTATCACTATTCTAATGTGTATGTTCTGTCCACATATCCCTTTTTTCTAACATTTAAAAGTAGTTCTGTAATGCATTATCCCTCTCAACAAAAGTCTCAAATTACAAGTGTTGAAGAAATATAGATATAACAGAGACTAGGTGAGGGACACTTGATACTTGGATGTAGTTTTATTTGTGGTAGTTGCACACAATTTTTCGAAAATGAAATAGGTTTACACATCCCTATCTATGCATGTACAACAGTCAGTAAATTCTAGCATCTAATTGAAAGTTCAGAAGTCAGTACCTATGTGCACAGATCCTTGAAATATGTATATATCAGAATACTCACGGCACATTCTTATTTCACATGTGAGCTCAGTTCGGAAGGTCAGTGGTATGGTGTAAGACCTGCGTGCCGGCTTTTGCCTCTCGCTGCTTGACAAAACTTTAGACTTTGCATGCTCCGTGTAAACCCCATGATAGGTTTCGTTGAGTTCATCAATGCAATCGGGGATATCGATCCCTGTTGCTCTCTAATAGTAGAATGGTGGATCCGTTAGCTTTGCAAACACCATGATGGTTATTTGTTTGATTTGTACAATATACAATTAAGTGATAAATGGATGAAACCATTGTGCAATTCTGGATCCTGGAAAGCAATGTGATATGGACATTTCTTACTGGAATGTCTGTATCTATTTTGTACTATTGTTGGAACTTTCTGATTTTTCATGATGTTGTTCACAAATGTACATGCCATTGAATGTATTTGTCCAGTTTTCTCAGCATTGATCTGTTTTTGTTCCTATTGTTCATTATGTGTGAACTTTCTTTTTGTCCCCTACTATTAAAATACGACCCACTTTCTGGATTTCCAGTCACATTTGCTTCTATTGTAACCGTTCTGTCATGCTTAATCTGTCTTCTTAGTAGTATAGGTACTTGCTGTGTGATGTGCCTCATTCTGCTTTCTTAGTAATATGGGTACTTGCTGTGTGCTTATCTGCTACGTATGCACTATGCTTATGCTTTCAGTATCAATATTTGGCTTCGGCTTCCTGATGGTTTGTACATATCGTAGTGAATTAGCCATCTGTCCAAAAGACTCCTACATATGCAAACCGTATGTGTGAATGAGCAACGAGCTTTACTCCAATGTAAACCACCAATATTATTTATTTCCATGTATTCTCAGCGAATGCTTATTTACTGAGTACAAAAGTTAATTGTGTCAAAAGTTTATCATAGCGTTTTACCAATTGATTATCAGTGTGAAAGGTGGGTGGTGCGCGGCAAGCCTGTCTTTCTTGCTTCAGTTTTGTCACATGTCTCATACAACTAATTTATTGCTAATTTGTCACATGCGCTGAATCTGGTCTTAAAGGAGCATCTGCTCCCTGAAAACTGCAAGTAATGGCTTCGATTGGAAAATAGTTAGTTGGTTATATGTAGTCTTAATCATATATTCTTATACATGCTCTCTTTTGTTCATATGCGCTGAATCTGGTCTTAAAGGAGCATCTGTTCTCTGAAGATTGCAAGTAATGGTGTGAGATCGGAGAAAAGTTAGATTTTGTCTCTTGGTTATATGTATCTCTACCTAGATGATGATTTCCTTTGAATGATTGATGGGCTATTTCAAAAAATATGAACTGATTCAATGCATCTCCGAGTAGGGCAAGCATTTTAAATTTGGTGTCTCAGAAAGAATTTTATGGTTTTACTTCACACGAGGTCATATACCAAAAAATAATGTCTCAACAAGCTGATATAGTTTTGCTTTCCATGTTACAGGCTGGTTCATCCGTTCGCCTGACTAATTCCTTTTCACTTTCATTCGTAGGTGCAATGCATCCCATGAAGTATTTCGTATTTGTGCTGAAACAGACAAGGACATATTGCCCTTGAGATATTACGATGGCTCAGGAAGAAACAATTTTGGGACCTGATTTCCTTTACTTAACTACTCCAAATATTGTCCTTGCTGTACATTCTCAACCGCTCTTTGCAACTTGCAAGAGTATATTTTCCATTTTATGTGCTTGAGTAGCTGGATAGAGAGCTACATTTCCTAAAAGTGTATCAAATTGGTCTGCCCTCTAGCTCTATGCCACCCTCTACCCTATGTAATATATTTCCTCCGTATCAACTTAGCAGCTGACTGTTAATAGAAATATGCACTTATGTTGTATTTATTTTGACGTTCATCTGATTTGTATTCTGAAACTATGTCCTGCTACTGTAACAGTGATTGACTATCACGTCATATTAAGAATGTTTATCTTGCCATTTTACAAACCGAAAACTAGTGTCAATGGCCGGGTGGCGCGCGGCAAGCCGCGCCCGGAGCCTATGGTGAAGATGGAGGCCCCGGTCGGCGTGGACACGTACGCGAGGGCGTCGCCTTCTATCTCGACGACCGCGGGGTCGGAGACGGAAGCCGCTGCGCGACGGTGCGGACGTCGCCGAGCGCGGCGCCGGTCGAGCCAAACTCGAAGACCGATGTGGGCGACTGCCCAACCGCGTCCCCGCCGGCAGCGGAGCCGTACCCGTGCAGGGGGCAGATAACCCAGCCGTGCTCCGAGCACCAGAACACCGGTGGCGGTGCTTGCGGAGCGACGGGCGCGGCGGGCGTTGGCTGAGGCGCGACGCCGGTCGCCGGACCGGAACGGCGGCGGTTGGGGAAGTTCTGGCCGCGAAAGCGGCCCATGCCGTGGCGGCGCGCCCGGTATCCGCCGGCGTGGCGGCGGCCGATGTGGCCGCCAACGCCGTAGCGCCGGCCGTCGAAGCGGCGGCGTTCTCCAAGGCCGCTCATGCGGCGACGAGCGACAAAGTGACGGCGGCCTGCGAACCGAAGGACGCGGCGACGAAGGTACAGTGGTAGGCGAGGCATCTTCTAGTGAACGTGAAGACTCAGAAACAGCGTCGAAGCATCGGAAAGGTCCAGTGGACGGCGCGCGCCGCCGCCACCAGGACAAAACAGAGAGCACCGGCTGCATTATCGACTCGCATGTGTCTGCCCCATTGCGCCGTTCCTCTCCCATCGACCTGGTTGGCTGGTTGTTTCTACTCAACGGCAGAAGATGCCGGCGCCGGCGGCGCCGCACCCGTACCTGAAGACCCACGGGGTCAAGCTGGCGAGGCAGCACATGGTCGACTGGATCGTGCTGGTCCTCCTCGCCGCCGCCGCCGTGGCGCTCAACATCATCGAGCCGTTCCGCCGGTTCGTCGGCAAGGACATGATGGACTCCCTCCTGTACCCACTCAAGGACAACACCGTGCCCATCTGGGCCGTCGCCGTACGCCCACCCACCTGCCTCCAATGCAAATTATGCAATCCTATCTGCTCCAGGTTCTAGACATTCTTTTACCCTGAATTGATCGAATCTTGCTCGGACGCAGGTACTCGCGATGGTCGTGCCGGTGCTCATCTTCGCAGGGATCTACGTGAAGAGCAGGAATGCCTACGACCTGCATCACGCCATACTAGGCCTGTTCTTCTCCTTTCTCATAACCGCCGTCATCACCGAAGCGATCAAGAACGGCGTCGGCCGGCCTCGTCCCGACTTCTACTGGAGATGCTTTCCTGACGGAGTGCCCGTGAGTTTCCCCATTCTTTCGTCAGAGCTGTTCTTCTTCAAGATTGCCACACTGAATTTAGGTGTCTTTTTTTTTCAGAATTACAACAACATCACCGGACAAGTCATATGCCACGGAGACGCTGGCGTCATCAAAGAAGGGCACAAGAGCTTCCCCAGTGGCCACACCTCATGTAAGATAAACCATCTGAACATGTTGACTTGAACAACCTCATGAACTGTCTATCTGTGTATCTTCACATACTTGCAGAGTAGTACCGTACATTCAGTCTCATACATTTCCCCTTCGTCTCGCATGCAATCCAGGGTCCTTCGCTGGACTAGGCTTCTTGGCGTGGTACCTGGCCGGAAAGATCAGGGCGTTCGACCGGGGAGGCCATGTTGCCAAGCTCTGCATCGTCATCCTGCCGCTGCTCCTCGCGGCGATGGTCGGCGTGTCGCGGGTGGACGACTACTGGCACCACTGGCAGGACGTGTTCGCCGGCGGAATTCTTGGTAGGTGCCAACCTCTTCAGAGATAGATTATCTTCCACCTGTTAAAAGTACATCAGTATCTCCTGGAGATCATACTGTGAGACTGACGTGTGGGTGCATGTATCTTTTGCAGGTCTGGTGGTTGCTTCGTTTTGCTACCTACAGTTCTTCCCATCTCCCTCCGGTGAACACGGTATGTTGGTTTTGAATTGCTGATGCATACAGAAGTCTATTCCTCTGAACTTGGACTAAGCACAAAAAAAAACTTTTTTTACAATATCAATAGTTATGGTTGGGCCTATTGAGGTTTTGTTAGCTGGGTCAAGTTATGAAAGTCAGGCTACTGGCAAGACTCAGAAAGCCAATTTTGAGTCAAGCCCAAAACTGAAGCCATGTTTTTGCTATCATCCCCATCAAGTTATTATATTTTTCTTTTCTTGGAAAAAAGCAAAAATGTCCTCTTTTTTAGAACCAGAAGGGAAAGATTCTGTATATTGACATGTTACCTTTTGCGTTTCAGGGCACTGGCCTCATGCATACCATCACCACATTCTTAACCTAGAAGACGGGAACCAAGTGCAACCAAGTGCAACTGCTACCTCAGATCGCCATCGGTCAGTACAACCAAGTGATGTGTCCATAGTCCCTTTGCCGTTGGCATGGAGATGAGAAACACTTCCCGAGCATCAGATTCCATGGAGGCAGGCAGCAGAGCCCGGTAACTGAATACCACAACCATAGCTATGTGGACAACGTGCCCATAAGAAACGTCACTTTATAGGATGCTAAGGACTAGGCTGTAGCCTAGTGGCAAGGATCACAGTGGTGCATCCTTGTGACCAGAGTTCGAGTCACGTCGGGAACGAATTTCTGGTGCCTTACCAGGGTGATTTTCTTCTCTCTATAAGAATAGGCAGAGCTCCTGCCACTTTTCACTTAGGTGAAAAGGTTCTCTTTTTTTTACTTTATAGGATGCTTTGGCGCAATTGTCTTTCTCATTAATTATGAAGGATATGTAGGAAGTTGCGTGTATATGATTCGTGTAAAGATAAGTGAAAATTCTGCGATTTGATCCATAGTGCTGTTTTGACGTAGATCGCTTAGTTTAGTATTGATAAACAATCAACGAAGATTGAAAAAGATAAACACTCCAAGAAAACTCACATGAAGAGTATAGGGGAGTAGCAAAGAGGTCCGGAGCCATGGGGCGAAATGAAGGAGCAAGAGTGTGACTCCTTCTAAATAGGGAGTCACTATTTCATAGTCAACATAGAAATTATTTTCTCGTAAAAAACCTTCGAAATTAGTTATTTCTCTATCAAGACATAACTGTTAGATGAAACTCGATCTTGTATTGGATTGTAAACTAATCTCAGTGGTAGATGATATTGTTTCTTACATTAGACTTAGAAAATTCCAATCATTTAGAAATAACAATGAAACTGTCATAGATGGTCCCTAGAACTACCCATCCTTTCAGAAACACTGACACTATCATAGAAAACCTCTAAAACTCCCTATTGTACACGCATTTGCAGAACTAGAGGTACCTGCAGGTTCAAACTCTGACAACTGCTTGTGCGTTTTTGCTAGTACAATGACCAAAACCTAGAAAAAACTCAAGACCCGTAGTTCGAATGGAGTATATAAGAGGATTCTGAACAAAGTATGGCTTGTAAGTATAGAATCCTCACTCCGAGGTACCAGAGAAGTATAGACCCAGCCTACCTCTTCTCTCAATACTGTTGAACACTGAGTTCTAGCAAGAGGTTCCAAAGGGTTTGCTCTGAGCCGCAACGCTCTCCGGAGGAAGATGGGTCAGCCACGTCGCCGCCACCGGGCAGGCTCGCGACCAAGACTGCCAAGGGCGCCGCGCCACCGAAACACCAACAGGGATACACTAGTATGGAACGACTCTAAGGACACCCTCTATGGAAACAACAATGATATGGCGACGGTAATTCGTGATTTTTCCGTGACCGACGCGGCCTCAAAGAACTCAGCCGCGACTAGCCCACCAACATTGGTTAGGGAGTTATTCCAGTCTCTGTCACTCATAATATTGGCAACGGTCATTCTTATGCCCGAGAGCTTATGGTAACGGTGATATATGGAAACCCGTTTGCAATGTTTTTTGGGAATTGCAGTTGCAAATGAGACCACACTTGTTCAATACGGTTGAATTAACGAGGGATTGGAACCGTCCGCTCTCTGCTAAGAAAAATGGATTGGAATCACCCGCTCTCTCATTCTCTCCCAATTCTCCCCCTCGTTCTTAAGCACAACCATGGCCGACAACTGGTGGTAGAATTAGGACTTCCCAAGCGATCGACGATGCGAGCGCTGAAAAACAGCGAGGGACACGTCCCATAGTTTGATCGATGGGTAGCGCCAGAGTCGGACTCGTCGTCCCCGAGCCAAGAAGAAGAGGACCTCGACGAGGAGGATTCCGAGGAGGAGGAGGCCTCAGAGGACTCCGAGGAGGCACCGGAGGACTCCGAGGAGGCGCCTGAGGAGGATGCTGACGACCCAACAGCGATGACTAGCAAGAAGCGACGCCATTCCAAAGACGAGGATGGCCGGCAGAAGAACAAGTAGTGTAGTAGTCTAGTCGTCGTCATAGTAGTAGTTCTGCATCTTTCGTCCATAGGGCCCGCATGTTAGTTAACGAGTTTAATGGATATGGTTTTCCAAAATGTCCGTTCACTAGTAGGAAAAGGCCTACCGCTGGCGGACGGAAAAGGCCTACTGCTGGCGGGCGAGCGCCCGCCAGCGATCACTACGCCAGTGGTAATATAGGCCGCCCGCCAGCGGTAAGGGCTGTTACCGCTGGCGGGCATCCCATAGCGCCCGCCAGCGGTATATGCCACAGCGCTGGCGGGCATGCGTCCGCCAGCGGTAATCCACCACGCCTGCCAGCGGTACTAGTCGCTGGTTAGGGGTTCTGGGTGCTCTGTCCGCCAGCGGTAAGCCTGTGTGTCCGCCAGCGGTAGTATTTCGTGGAAAAAAATATTATTTTTTTCTAGAAAATCCTATTCCAGCAGTATATTTAGTATAAATACAGTATATTCAGGTGTACATGCGAACAAATCAACATGAATATAGACAAATCCACATACATCGATCGATTACATGCACTACAAACCACATAATAATAGCCAAAATGATAAAAGTTGTCATACACGAATACATGTCGATAGATTCATCCACGGAAGTTTTCGAAATCAACTACTGTCATCTAAACCACAATCACATACAAGAGAATGACAATGACGATGAGTAAGAAGGGGATCACGATGAAGTTGGACTTCATCCGGTTCTTCCTCTCTTCCGCAAGCAGGTGATTCAAGTATCTAGCTTCTGTCTCCGCTTTACTGTTGTAACTATTGTGGTTGTTCACGATGATGTTGGACTTCATCCGGTTCTTCCTCTCTTCCTCAAGAAGGTGGTTGAAGTACCTAGCTTCCGCCTCCGCTTTACTCTTGTAGCTTTTGTGGTTGTTGCCTTCGAAGTTGTTCACTTGCTTTAGACAGTCTTCCCAGTATTCATAAACTCCTGGAACACGACCTTCGTACACCACATACCACTTCTTCATTTCTCTGTACACAAGACGCATATAAAAGTATAAGCCAAATAAGAGTTGTAAGAAAAAAGATGTGTGTACATAAGATAGAAGAAAATATAGCATCGATCACACAAAATCAAACGACTTTCGAAACTAGGCAAGTTAATTTAGGGATGTAGTTTACGAAGACTGTTAATTGTTGCTCACCTTCTCTTCGGTATCTACGGGAACGCGTTACCACCATCTAACGAGTTGAATAGCCTATAATCACCCGAACATCTTATGCGATGTTCTATCTCGGCGTTAGGTGGTGGTTTAAAGCCAAAGTAGAACTCCCCATCTTCTTCTAGGACGTCACACATGATGATTCGCGCGATCATCTTCTGGATGTAACGGAACTCATCTCTGATAACATAATCAGTGGGTTCCTTCAGCCTTTGGCACCATTTGTTAACATCACCAACAAATTGGCCTCGTCGTTGAAACTTTAATAACCACCGCATTTAATAGATTAGGTATCATGACTCCATAAAACTCCTTGAATCCTGCTTGATGCAGGGGAAATACGTTCTGTGGGAGAATTTATAGCTTTCATCATATGTTTTTTTTTTAATCGGGCCACCCTTTAAGGCGTAGCCGTTGAGAGCATTATTCAGAACAATCTTGATGTCGGTGTAGTCCCTTCTAGTAGCCTTGTCTTCATAACGATCCCCGCTGTCGAGATACACGGCACTCAAATCTACCATGTCCAACCAGATGAGGGTGCCGTGTTTGTTTCTGCGCAAAATTTCACCATTGTAGATGCAAATTCAACGATGGAAATCTATGGAAGCATGTTAATTACGACAGGTATGAATGACTTACTCGGGAAAATAAGGCAAGAGATAGGTGCGCTTGTGAACATTGTCGAGGAAGAGATTTTTGAGGTAACGCGTCGCGTGTTTCCTACCCTCAGGGTTGTTCACGAACATTTCTTGTAAATAGTAGGGGTCAACTACCACGATATCGGGTGTATCCTCCATTTTGATTTGGTACGCCATATGGAGCGCAACAAGGCGGACCATGGATGGGTGGAGCGGGAGCATATGGAACATTCTGAAGATATCATCAAATCTCACAAAGAGCAGGTCTGCACCATCTTCCGTGACAAAGCCCAACCGTTTTGGTACCTTTGCAATAAAAACTGGGTATGTTGGATTTTCTTGCTCGAGAAGTCTCGTCTCCATAACAAGAACAAGCTCATGTAGGTCCAACAAATGTCCAGACAACTTTTCGACCAAATTCGCCGGCAGGATCGATTTACCCAAGTGATGCGTCGTATGCCTGTTCTTGATGGGTATCCTGTCCACAAACCGGAAATCAGTCCCCTGCTCCGGCCGGCTGTTGGAGTCGTCCAACTTATGTTTCTTGTATCTTTTCCGTGCCTTCTTAGGCTTGTTCACCGGCACATCTTCTAGCGTATCATGATTTTGCACAATAGGCATCAAATTGGTGATAGAGTTGCCGTAGCCGTAGCCGATCATGGGGGGAGGCCCTACTTGGCCTCCATTCATCCAAGTCCGAACGAACTCACAGACGGTAGGAAACATGGATTTGAAGGTGCTTGTGAGTTCGTTCTCGATGAACGCCTACATCGGATCCTCGCCTCCTATCTGAGAACCCCCGGCCTCGTCGTTGTCAGCCATGTTCACACTAACGATCGAGAAAAGTCGAACTTAGTATAACAGGAAAAATTCACTTAATTAACTACTAAGATACCCATGAGTCTAAGTTTGCCGGAATGTCCGTCACGGCAAATGCGGGCACTCAAATATGTCCTAATTTTAGAAATAGTCATGCCAAAATTCACGAATTTTTTTGGCATGACCTTTGCTAAAATTAGGACATATGGAGGACCCGAATTTGCCGGAACGGAAGCTAATCAACGTTCCGGCAATCTCAAGGGACGCAAGGGTACCTGCAAACATTTTATATTCATCACAAATGTCGATCGCATTCCGACATCATAACCACCACCACAATTGCATCACACCACAACCATCACATTCATCAAAAATCCACCATATATAGTCACCACAAATTCACCGCGCATCCACACAAGTAACAACAGTAGCAAAATTTTTTTTAGGAATTTTACCAAACACCTTGTGTGCGGTGGTGGTGCTCGGCTTGGGGAGGAGGCCCGGGTGCAGCTCGTCGGCGGCGGTCCGGTGCGGGAGAGGAAGGAGAGAGGGGGACGGTGGCTACGCTCGGGGCAGAGGTGCTCGGGGCGAGGGGGCGGCTCGGGGTGAGGGGCCGGTGGAGGGCGCACGGGCGAGGCGGCGGCGTGGGGCGATGTAGGGTGGGGGTGGCGGGCAGATGGGGGTGGCGGCGCGCGCGGCGGACGCGGGTGGGGTGGCGGGCGGATGGGGGCCGCGCGGGGTGGCGCGGGGCGCCGCGGCTGGGGGTGGCGGCGGGCGGCGCGGCAGGGGGTGTGGAGAGAGGTTGGGGGCGGGGAGAGCGTGTGGAGAGAGGTTGGGGACGGGTGCCCTAAGTGGGTTTTCTGTTTTGTTGTTTTTTTTTTCTTTTTTTGTTATTACTTAGTATTTTCAAGTACAATTGCGCATAGCAAAATACGTTTAAAATAGTTGAGTGCATTTACATAAATATTCATACACATCATGCATTGTTCAAAACACATGTCAAATATATACAAATTTAAAATAACACACACGGCTCGCGCTTCTCTCTTAGCGTTTGGCCGTCTTCTTGCCTTTTTTGGTCTTAGTTGCATAATTTAGCTTTTTTTGGTCAATGTACTTCTGCTTAATCGTGCTTTTGTGCTTTTCCACCCAAGTATCGACCATTTGAAGGTGTTGGAGAGCTACTAAGTTTGCCCTGTTAAAGTCGGCCATTCGACGAGCGAAGCCCACATGTAAGTCCCGCGCGCCATTTTTGTGACCTGACCCACCTAACTTGCCAAAGTGCTTGTTAGGGGGCAAACCAACAGGGTTATCAATTATCTCCAGATGATTGGTGCAGAAAGAGATGCACTCTTCAGTGAGAAAGCCTTGAACGATGCTTCCATCCGGACGGGCCCTGTTACGAACAAATCCTTTTATGACCCCATTCATCCTTTCGAACGCCATCATGTTGTGGAGAAACAACGGTCCGAGATGAATGATATCATCCACGATGTGGACCAACAGATGCACGCAAATGTCGAAGAATGCGGGCGGGAAGTACATCTCAAGCTCGCATAGTATCACAACAATTTCTTCCTGCAGCCTTGAGAGTCTCTTTGCTGTGATTGACTTTCGAGAGATCACGTCAAAGAAGTTACAGAGGCCAAAAAGGGTGTCACGGACGTGCTTGTCCATTATCCCTCGGATCGCAACTGGGAATATTTGCGTCATCATCACGTGACAATCATGAGACTTCATACCGCTGAACTTCTTTTTCTGCCAGTCTAAAATCTGCTTATCAGCCCCGAGTAACCCATAGGCACTTTGACTCCTAGAAGGCACTTGAACAACTGTTCGATCTCATTTGGACTAAGAGTGAAGCAAGAGGGGGGACAGTAATAGTCATTCTTCTTAACCCTTTTAGCAGGGTGACCGTCCGTCTCCTCATCCGACTGGTCGTCATCCCCATTTTGTATCCCCCTTGAAGCTCTTCCCTAATGTTCATATGTTTAAGGTCACGTCTTGCTTTCGGCCCATCTTTGGTCCTGTCCGCCATGTGGAGCACAGTGCTAAACAAACTCTCGAACACATTCTTCGTGATATGCATTAGATCAAGGCAATTTGGCGTACTGAAGATGGGCCAGTATGGCAAGTCCCAAAACACAGACCTCGTCTTCCAAACACCATGGAGCGGTTTTGGCGTCTGTCGCTTCTTTCCCGGCTCAGGGCACTCTTCCCAACCATTCAGCAACTCGTAAATTTCATCGCCGCTCCTCTTACGTGGAGGTCCTCGGGGCTCATCTTTACCGTTGAAAAGGTCTCCACGTTTCCTCCATGGGTCTGTATTGCGTAGCCACCTTCGATGGCCTATGTAGACGGTTTTCGAAGAACCGGCTTTCTTGAGCTGGTGGAATGTCGGATCATCCATGCACCTGACGCATCCGTTATGTCCGTGGGACACCTGGCCACCAACGTATGCGCAGCCGGGCAAATCGTGCACCGTACACAACAAGGCAGCTCGCATAGGGAAATACTCTTCTGCGACTGCGTCCCAAGTGGAGACCCCTTCTGGCGCCCATAACGTGGCTAGCTCATCTTTCAGTAGCTTCAGATACAGATTGATGTCGCTGCCTGGTTGTTTCGGCCCTTGAATTAGCATGCTCATGTGTATGTACTTCCTTTTCATGCACAACCAGGGGGGAGGTTGTATATCCATACAAACACAGGCCACGTGCTGTGTGTACTGCTCTGGTTGCCAAACGGATTGAGACCGTCGGTGCTCACACCCAACCTGATGTTCCTTGGCTCGTCTCCAAACTCTGCATCGTAAGCGTCTAATGCTTTCCACTGGCTTGCATCCGAAGGGTGTGTCAGAATTATCTTTTCACTCCGCTCTGAATCTTGCAGCACTGCCGCCCTTCTTTCCGCGTGCCAGCGCATTCGCTTTGCTTCCTTACGGTCTGCGAAATATCGCTGCAGACGAGGAATGAGCGGAAAGTACCACACAACTTTGCGAGGGGCTTTCTTCCCGGTCTTGTATCGAGCAGCATTGCACACTGGACATTTGATCATTTCCTCGTCCTCTTTCCGAAATATGTAGCAGTCGAAGATGCACACATGGTACCTCTCGTGCGGTAAATCAAAGGGGCACACGACTTTCTTGGCTTCGTCACAATTTTTAGGACACGTGTTGCCCTTCGGAAGGAGACCGTGCATGTATTCCAGATTAGCGTCGACGCTTTTATCACTCCATTTGTGTCTTGTCTTCATCTGCAGAACATCAAGCGATACTTTCAAGCGGGAATCTTCCGGGTCGCAGCCTGGATACAACGGAGTATTTGAGTCTTTCTCCAATTGCGCCAACTTAGATTCCCTGTTAGTCGTCTTCTGAAGAAACAGTTCTTTTAGATGAGGGTCCCGCACGACTGAAGTTAACGGTGTCCGTGTGTCCTCCTCTTCTGGTACCACCTGATGATCATCATCGTCTTCTTCAACGTGATCATGTTGGGGATCAGGCTCTTCGTCTTCTTGCCCCTCGTCGTTATTGTCTTGCTGCCCTTCCTGATCATTTCCTGCCGCCGCACCATCATTTTCATCATCTTCTATCCAACGAGTGTGGCCATCCATGAAACCACGCCTGAGCAGGTGTTCCAGCAAATCTCCGGTAAATGGAGTGAAGCCGACCTCCAATTTGCATGTTCGACACGGACATTGTATATCTTTGCGTTTATTCTGCAGCATGTCTTCCGTCGCGTGTCTCAAGTATGTATTCACGACACGTTCACTCATAATAACCATTATCACCTGCACGTTGTAGAATCAAGACAATAATTAATCACCATTTTATATTTTATCGGGTTTCACGAAAAAATTCGCCATGACCTTCCTACAAATAGGACCTAAGGAGAGTGCCAAAAGTTGCCGAAACGGAAAATGAATCAACATTCCGGCATGGTATTGGCACCCTCATTATTAATTTCACACATCACAACACAAATTTATTCATCACAACAAAATTTCACACATTCCAAGCCATTTCATCATTTCGCATGGTTACGAGCGCATTTTATCCGACCAAATTTTAAGAATATGCATTTATATCGATAAAAGATCACCTTAATAAGTAAAACACACGTCAAAAAAACCGCGGAAGTCGACCGGAGATGAAATCTAGATCTTGAGATAAGAGTGACTTGAGTGGATTTTTTTTGTCAAAGTTGGATGTGGGAGAGAGATTTAGTGGGATCTATCAACTAAATAAGTTTTTATTGGCTAAAAGTGATGAATTTGATGGGGAAATTAGCCACAAATGAGCAAAACTCGAGCTAGTGAGAGAAGCAAGTGTGAAGTGCAATAATGGAGGGAAGGGGTTGGTGGCCGCACTTATGCCACTTTTCCAGGTTATCGCTGGCGGACGCATATGTGTGTCCGCCAGCGGTAGTTAACTTACCGCTGGCGGCCGGTCTGGATGCCCGCCAGCGGTAACCTGGGATATTTTTCCCCGATGGGTACAACCGAGCCAGTTACCGCTGGCGGGCACCCCAAACCGTCCGCCAGTTGTAAGTTTCGTACCGCTGGCGGGCACTGACTCCATCCGTCAGCGGTAGTTAGCCCCGCCTCCTCGACCATGCCTGATACTACCGCTGGCGGGCACCGTGGGACGTCCGCCAGCGGTACGTGTAGAACCAGTGGCGGGTACGAAAAACCGCCCGCCAGCGGTCATAACGCTGGCGGACGCAACTGCCGTCCTCCAGCGGTAGGCTGGTGGCTATAAGCACATTCCTACTAGTGGTTTCCAGTGTGTTACTTGTCCTATAAATGCTCCAAAACCTAAGTCTCACTCTCACTCACACTCTTCCCGATCTGAACACTATGTGGCGGCGGCTCACTAGTACAGAACGACACATCGGAAACGGGCCAAAAACCCCTTCGGCAACGGAGAAAGGGTCCGTGTCCCCGCCTCTATCACTGATGTGAAGGCCTTCATCGGTAACGGAGGCCAAAAACCGTTTCCGATGAGGTCTCCATTTGGCAACGGTTGTGCGCAGACCTCCGTTTCCTTAGTTTTCCTTCATCAGATACGGAGTTTGCCATCCACCCGTTTGCACTGAGCATTTCTCATATTTCGGTTACAGGATGCCACGTTTACAAATGCCACTAGATACTTAAAATCTCACAGCACAAGCTCAAATACTAAAACGGTAACAGATTTCATTCATATCACAATGTAACTTTACATTTCCATCACAATTTCACCTTTACAATTGCATCACAAGATGTGACAAACATAAGAGGTAAAACGATAACAGATTTCATCTATACTAAGCCTATTATGTCAAAGGACGGAAAGAATATATGATTTCTTCCCTACATCCTTTTCCACAATCCTCGCAGGTGTCACTCTAGCTATCTCTTCTTATCTCAACTTCTTGAGAGAAGGATGTTGAAGCTTTGGACCCTATACATTAGTAAATAGAGTTACAATTGTTAAATACATATGCTAAAACAAATACACTATGAATTTAAGCAAACTGAAACGATATCTTACCTATGTCTTGAGGTGGCTCTTATTGGTGAACCGGAGCAGCCAACACACGGCTTGTCAACAAGATATTGCGATGTCAGCAGCTTCATAGGATGCCTGACAACGATCATCCTTTCCATGGAGGCCACCACCGGCTCTGGATTTTTTATGCGGTGTCACCGAAATCTAATCTAATACGTCACCGATGTGACATTTCGGCGACACTGTATAAAACACTCTTACTTAAAAAAGTATTTTATGCAGTGTACCAAAACGTCACAATAGCGACGGTGGATATGTATGGTGGAGTTTGAAAGGGAACAGCTTGATATCCCTAAATGTAAATAAGGATTTATGTTAGTTCTGACACTACTAGATAGAACAAACAATTTAACACAATAATATGAAGTATACAATAGTATATAGTGTGTACTGACCTGTGTATATAATTGGAGGCCATTATGGGAAAGTCAACAAACACTACTCTCTTGAGTAATGTTCGTTGTTTGTTCTGTGTCTCCGACTTTTTTATGCAGTGTCACCGAAATAGACTCCTGTTTTCACATGGACTAGTTAGCTAAACTACAACCGGTTGCAAGTGCACAATAGGCAAGTTAACTACATCAAGAAATGATCTAGATAGAACTACCGGATGTGAACTGAACTACTATCAACAAGTAAGCGAAACTACAACCGGTTGCAAGTGCACAATAGGCAAGTTAACTACATCAAGAAATGATCTAGATAGAACTACCGGATGTGAACTGAAGTACTATCAACAAGTAAGCGAAACTACAACCGGTTGCAAGTGCACAATAGGCAAGTTAACTACATCAAGAAATGATCTAGGTAGAACTACCGGATGTGAACTGAACTACTTTCAACAAGTTAGCTAAACTACAACTAGTTGCAAGTGCACAATAGGCAAGTTAACTACATCAAGAAATGATCTAGATAGAACTACCGGATGTGAGCTGAACTACTATCAACAAGTAAGCTAAACTAAAACTAGTTGCAAGTGCACAATAGGCAAGTTAACTACATCAAGAAATGATCTAGATAGAACTACCGGATGTGGATCTGATACCTTCTTCACGTCGCCGTTGGATGGATCTAGCAGATCCGGAAGTGGTGGAGGCAGAGGAAGCAGACAGAGCGACGACCTCGCCGTGTCGGGCGAGATGGCGAAGACCTCGCCGTGTCGGGGACATGGCGAAGACCTCGCCGTGTCGGGGGAGATGGCGAAGACCTCGCCATGTCGGGGGAGATGGCGAAGACCTCGCCGTGATAGCCGTCGTCTGGGCGGAGACGGCGCCGCCACGGCGCCGGCGATGGCCGCAACGCCAGGAGGCGCCGCCACGAACAGATCTAGCATACTGGGACAGAGTGAGGAAACGAGTGTTAGGTTTTGCTCTGTACGCCCATATATATAGGTAAAACATAGGAAACGGTTCTTTAGAAGGACCGTTTCCTTTGTGTTTCTTCCACTGAGGTGTGGGACCTACGCGCCCACTCTGTGGAATTTCTTCTACTCTCTGGAATAATATTTTCCTAATCTCTACTATATGGAGAAAACCACTTATAGGATACTTATATTAATATTAGTGATTACTACATTACATACGCAGTACATATTAATAATAATAAAGTAAATTACAGTTGGAGAACTTATAGAACTACTACTAGCTACTTCTTGTTTTTCTTGCGCCCTGCTTCCGCGCAATCCTCGTCCTTCTCACGGCCTCGCTTATTGGGGGCCATTGGAGGTGGTGGCGGCGGCGGCAGCATATCGGAGGCGGTGGCGGCGGCTTTCTTCTCCGTCGCCGGGGCTCCCTTCTTCGGGACCGGCGCCTCCGCCTCGTCCTCCTCGTCGTCCTCCTCCTCCTCCTCCTCCTCCTCCTTCTCCTCTTCGGTTGACTCGTCATCAGAATCAACCTTCGGCGGGCCCAACATCAAGGTGGGATCATGGAAGTTGGCGTATTCGTCGTCGCTCGTCTCCGGCGTCGGTCCTTCAACGGACTCGCCGCTGACGGGGGGACTGTCCCGCGGCGACTCAGTGTGCTACTGTGTGTCGTTGCTGCAAGGCATCTTCGCTAATCAGTAGGAGGGAGCGAGCGAGAGAGAGAGAGAGCAGATTCGGTGGCGTCTTGAGCTAGCAAGGATTGGGGTTTTCAAGGAGTAGTGGGCGGTGCCACTACGCCATGGCATTTACTCGCCTCGCTTCGAATTCCAAGATGGAACGTGTCCACATTGGAAACGGACACCCAAAAGTCTCCGTTGCTATAGAGGCACATATCGGAAACGGAGCCAGAATTAAGACCGTTGCCAATACTATGGGTAACGGAGTTAATACTTTCTCCGTTACCTATGTTGACGGGCCAGCCGCGGCACAGGTCAGGTTTGTACGCACTGGCCGCGCGGAAAGCGTGATTCTCCGTCGCCTAACGCCTGCCGTTTCCATAGAGGGATATCCGATGTGTCGTTCTGTACTAGTGGCTCCACGTCTCATCCGAGCGGCGTGGCTGGCATAGCTGACGGTTAACGCCTATGTTACTCACATCAGTAAGGAGGCTCAAGGAACATAGGCTTTGTCGGTCGCTGAAGAGGGATTTGACCCATTTCCATAGGGTCGTTCCGTACTAGTGATAATAGAGATGGCCGCCACTGTGCGTGAGAGGGGAGAGAGAGGGGACCGACATCGGAGCATGTTAAGGCCCCCGTGTCATCTAAGCGGAGGACAAGTCCAAAGAAATGACCCATCATTATATTCTTGAGAAAGAGCAAAGTTCTTATTATACCAAAAAATAAATAAGCATATGCTTGAACCTAATTATCGCGTATAGAAATATTCTTCTTGAAACATGTTCATCAACCATGAAACATAAAACATGGTATGTAACAAGCAACCATGAGGATTCATCATACAAAGCTTTACTGCTGCCAAAATAAAATTTGATCAAGTCAAACGCATGAAGTGACTAATAATGAAATCCTACTGTTACTAAGCTCACCAGCAAGGTGACACGTGACAAAACGATAACAAAATTTACTGAATCAAAGAGGACTCGGAGGCGTCGGGCGTCGTCGCCGGCTTTGGCGCTGCCGCTGCGGGCGTGGCCGCATGCTGGTTCATAATCCTCCAGAACATCCACCACCCGGTCGCCTGCATCCGCGGCACGAGTGCCTCCGGGTCGGCACACAGCGCCTCCACCTCCGCCGCGCGCCGCCGCAGACCCTCCGCGACCGCCTCCTCCTGCTGTCCCGCGTACGTCTCCGCAGCCTGCCGGAACCTGCCCGCCAGCCGCTCCACGAACTCGGTCGTGAACCGCGCGGCGACGCCGTGTCCCGCCGTGGAGGCCGCGTCGATCGCGTCAGCCCTGGCCGCGTCCGCTTCGGGGACCTCGCCGCCGTCCATCTCCCTGGCCAGGAACACCATGTAGGCCTGGGCCGCCGCGACGACGAGCTCAACCTCACCGTCGCCCTCCTCCTGCTCCTCCGCCGTGGCCACGTACCTCAGCCACCCGTCCCGCAGGCGCAGCGCGGCGCCCGCGAGCGCGTCCGCCTCAGCGCGCCGCGCGGTGCACCACGCGGCCTGCCTCCGCAGCTGGTCCACCAACGCCTCCTCGCCGGCCCTCCCCGCGAAGACGGCCAGGCCGTGTGAGAGGTCCGCCAGTTCCGCGTCGGCCGCGTCACGGAGCGTGACGGCGTAGTACTCGCGCGCGTCCACCCACTCCAGCTGCTCGACGAAGGGGAACCCGTCTGCGTCCGCGCGCATGCGCTCCATGTCCGACTGCGCGTCCCGCAGGCACTCCTCCACGTATGGATCGATTATGTCGCTATCCGCCATGTCCCTGATCTCCTCCTCGCTCAACGTCTCGGCCATCTGGATGTCCATCGCCATCGATCAAGCTCGATCCTCGTTCCGTGTCTGGTACTCTGGTCTCGATCGCTAGCCCTAGCCTCGCCCCCGGGCTTCGTATATGTGGAGTTGTGGACGGGAGATAGACCAGACCAAGACCGGCCGTGCCCGTGCGTCGTACGTGAGCTACCCGTCCGATTCGGAAAGGACTCCTCGATGGCAAGTTTGCCCTGGCCAATATTGATAGCGTTCTCTCTCTATCTGGACCTACGAGACATAGGTGTTACGATTCGGCCTGGCCCATATCGAATCTGTTCCATTGGAATTACCCGAAAACACGAGTAGATATTTCTTGAACTCGAACTCCAGTGCTCCCGCTACATTTAAAAAATTCAAAATATATAGTTAAAAGTTTATTTTTTTGAAAAATTCATGCATATTCTCGATGATGTATCCTATAGAGGTGTAAATTCAAAAACAAAAAATACTTTGTCTTTTGACAAACACAAAAATGATAATCTTACATATCTGATTATAGTTAACAATGCATAGTTTCAAATCTCTAAATTTTATCATTTTTGTGTAGACTATAATATAACGTTATTGAACTGAAATTTTGCACACTTATAGTATAAATTATTGAGAGTATGCATGATTGTTTTCAGATTTTTTGAAACTTTTAAACATAATTTTTTAATAGATGGATCACTGGAGCTCAGGAGAAAAAACCACTTTCCGCCGAAAACACTGGTTATATTACAGTCTGTCTCTGTAGTCTGTCGGGGCTACCATGGTCATGGTTAGTCCTATTGGGCTATACCCTACTTTCTCATGTTCTGAAAGTCGGACCGGTGGCCAGAATGAGAAAGGCCGAATTATGAACCAAGCCCAACACTGAAGCCATCTTTGTTACCATCATCGACATGTTTGAGGGCACATTCTTAACCGAGAAGCCCAGACCTAAGCGCAGCCGACAGAAACAGCCACCTGGGCGTGACTTGTCCATGAGTGCATCGTCCCTTCTGTTGTTTCCATGGAGATGAGAACCACTGGCCAGGCATTAGATTCCATGGAGACGGGCAGCAGAGCTCGGTAACTGAACACCTCCTCCAAATGCAAGTATGGGGCGTGTCCCATGCGAATAGTGAGAGGAATTGTTGTAGGAAACTTTAGCGCATATCTTGTTCTAATGTTCTTATTAGGGAGGCAGGTGGTACACTTGTGGTATATGCTTATTAGGCAGGCGTGTCCCATGACAAAAGTGAAAATTGCACGAATTCGTTCAGAGTTGGCATGCCTGGTGCGATGGCGATTGGTTGCGGCGGCAACAGGCCTTTGCATGATTAGCAGAACCGAACCATCAGCCAGGTGCATAGATCAGATAAGACTGGCAAAGCATGAGCATGGCATAAGATGTTTGTTTTGTCACAGTTTCTCACGGTTCAGGTGTTCCAGAGGTGAAACAGAGATGGCAAGGTAGAAAGACAGATTTCCCCCCAAGTTGCTGCTGTAATGAGGAGATATCACGGTTCAGAGAGTGAAGTTATGTTGGTCTTTAGTCTAGGAGTCGCAGATCGCGACTAGTCCGTCCGGCTCCATCTGCTAGGCTTTGACTGGTACATACAGACACTGTCAAAGATTAGTAGTGAGTAAACTGAGCCAGATGAAAATGCATGCAATTGTTGCCGCACAATCCATGCATGGGGAGCATAAGCCTATGATGTTTCTCATGGCATCGCACGATGACTTCATCCTTGTTAGTAGTCCAAGTCAGCTGTTTTTTCTTAAGACATGCTTTGCTAGTTTCTTTTCTACGTGCCCTTATGGTCCTGTGGCTGTAATCAACTGTCTCAGACAACGCTGTTTGAACGCAGACTGGAAAGGTTTGAAATTTGAATGGATCTATCAAGCATGCAGAACTTGACTGAATTGGACTTGTGGAGCTACCCTGGAGATAGACATCGCCCACATGTAACCGGAGAAAAACCGTGAGCTTAGCCTGCCTGACTCGACGACTTGACTTGTAAATTTCCTTTGCCCCGAAGGGATGCTGAATAGTAAGTACTCAGGGCAAGGAAATGCTTCTCTGTCGTCGTCGAATGTTTAAGTGTCATGCTTGTTTTTTCTTCAGCAATACTAGTACTAGCAGATTACCTTTCGCTGCAGTCTCTCTCTTGCTTACTTGGACTGTTCGTCCATGACTACTCTACAATATGCAGATATGCTATTCTAGAAACATAAGCTTAAACATAAATATATGCTATTTTAGACTGTCGCTGTTCATGTTACTTGAGATATCTGAACTCCACTGTCTGGCACCTGATGCTAGCTTGCACAGCCAGCGCAGAACAACAGCCCACAACAAGGACAAAATAGCTAGGCAGCGCGTGCATTGTTGCTTTGGACGAAAGGGTTGGACTCGTTAGGCAGGAATATCTCCGGATGGCTACGTACGGGAATGGGAAAATTCGTCAAAATCTGGCTCCCAGATCGCTTCCTCGAGTCGATCGACAGCTAGCTCGCGTGTACTAGCCAGCTCTAGTAACCAAGACGGATGAAACTACTGTGCATAGCTAGAGAGACTGTTCTATTCTTCTCCAGAAGAGGGAGTGATGCAGAGGCCGGGCTACCCTTTTCGAAAAAAAAAAGAACGCCGCTGCTGCCGCTGATGGGCAGTAGTATAAAGTTCCATTCCGTGTGATGTTCGTACGTGCATACCAGCGCGAGCTAGATGCTAACTAATCTGGAACAATTTTCTTTTATTGGCCGAAAGCGCATAAGAGGATGACTAGTTCGCTACCAAATCGGCCAGCATTAAGAAAATGGATCTCGTCACCTGTTTAGAACAGATACCGAGGTTAGTTGACTGTGATTGAGCTGTTTGTGTGAAGTTAACAATGGACCTATTTACACATGGACATTTTTTTCTTTAAATACCAACTAGCTCTGTTACAGCTTATACGGTGTACTGTTGGTTTTCTAAAAAGTAAACCTACTCTAACTTTGATAAATATTTGGTAAAACTATCAAGCTCTATAACACCAAATCAGCTAATTTTATCAAGCTCTATAACACCAAATCAGTATCACTACATTCATCGTGAAGCTAATTTTTATATTTATTCATTAAGTAGTGTAGATGTTGATATTTTTTCTTTAAAAACTTGGTCAAGATTATTCTAGTTTGATTTTTCAGAAAACCAATACACTTTATAAAGAAGAAGGAGTGGAGGCCCTCCGTTCACTTTTATAGGCATGTTAAATATTTAAATTTGGTCTATATACATAGCAAAAAGAGTGTGTCTAGACATATTTAATCTATAGATTCACTAATGTATGTAGAGCAAACTAAAATATCTATCATGCATTATAAAAGTGAACGAATGGAGTATAAAAAAGAAAAAATGGTGGGAGTATGTATTTTAAATATGGAATGACACGCTAGAGATTTCCTCCCATGTTCTTCCCCGGGGAAGCTTCAAACCGCATATAATTAGCTAGTGCAACTTGTTATTAGCTTCGCCTGTCAATTTTAAAAAGAGGGTTCTTGTGCAGCTAAAAAGAGAGTTCTCAAGAACACGCACGAGGAGAGAGTTCTAGTCGGCGATTGCCTAGTGGCCTAGTGGGAGTGTAATTAATTAAGAATTTGACCAAGTTTTGTTTTGCTTCGATGCGCTAACATGCATGGGCTGGGTTGTCAAGTTTGACGATTGTCCACTCCACCCACCCCAATATCCATGTGTACGTATGTGCTCCCCGGTTTGAATAATTATAGCCAAACCACAGCGTCTTGTGAGACTATCCCCTGTTCGTACACAGGTTCAACATCCGAAACGTAAAGCAGAGAACTAGGCTATCACATGGGGGAACAAGTTTCTTCGAACGAACATAATATACCCTAACTTGTTACAATCCATCCAATTTTTGTTTACAATCTGTTTCGTGCCCAAGAACCAACATAATATACTCTAGCTTGTTACATTTACAGTATAGGCATACAATTTTGGGTTGCTTCGTGATCGGGCTAGCTGGTAGAAACTGTGTCGAGGTAATCTATCTATACTACTATTAAAAGAGCAAACTTGTGTTGATACATTAAATCTGAGACCTTCAATATTTGACCAACCGCCCAGATCGCTCCAATGTTTGACAACTCAACACACCTTTTCAGTTTGAGTTAATTACATATATTGCCACCGCTAAAACATAAAATGATTCTTTTCGGTAACTTCCTTGAACGCCGGCGACACTCTCGACGCCCTCGCGAACCCCGACGAGAGATCCCCACTCCCCAACGCGGCGCCACCTCCCAGCGCCACGCCCTCTGCACAGCCTCCCATCGGCGTCCCGACGGCAGCCTCCCGCGCCGCCCCCGGCTGCCGCCCTGCCTTGGGCATGCCACTCCTCGTCCTGAACCTTCTCTTCCACCCCAAACTGCTCCCAGCGTCTAAAGCTCAGATTTGATGCAGTCGATGGATCTGAGGCTAACCTGCAAGAGGGGATGTCCCCTTGGTCTGGAAGTAGCACCATCCGCTCACGAGGACCTCGATTCCCTGCCACCGGATGGCGAGCCAACTCCTCCGTGCGGCGTTTGAGCCTCTCTGATCGCTGAACCAGCTCCTCTGTGCAACTCGGATCCTCCGCCACCGCCCCAGCAGGTGCTCCTCTCCGCCGCCCAGTGCCTCGGTTAAATCCAGCGCGGTCGACTAGCCCCTCCACCGGACGCCAGTCCAGCCAGAAGCCTAGCTCCCGCCGCCGACCCAACTGGCCCCGTCCTGCGCGCATGTGAGGTGTGCTGCTTTTCTGCTCTGTTTCCCCTGCGTCCACGTATTATAAAACATCTGTTAACCCATAGCAATTATCCATTCTAATTTTGGCACCAGGTGTAGTTTACCTATTGCTTCATTTCGTTTGTAGCTAGCGACTAATTATTGATCTGTTCGAAGTGCAGGGCTCACTACAGATGTGTCATAATAAAACAAATAATACTTGAATGTTTTGTGATCTTTCCGGTTCTATATGACTATTTGGTCTGCCAAATAATACATGGATTCAGTCTTAGATAAGTGTCAATGGAAACATGTAACGAAGGTTTGTGCTATAGTTCTTTACCTATGGTGCTTGGTTCTGAATCCGTTAAACTTTTTCCGAGCCTACTGAATCCGTTAAACAAAATGGAATTTATCAGATTCATGGACAGTAAAACTTTGCAGCTTTTCTGTTGCAGTTATGACACATAGCTTCACCTCACAGCATGATATGTGCAGGTCTCAAAAGGCTTGCCTTTGCTGTATTTTTGTATTATTATTGCACCACGGTAACTGCTACCCATAGCAGACGTGGATCCATCTCGCTGACTCCAGGTTCCTTCCACCCTTTGCTCTTAATTAATCAACATGTGCAGCTAGCTTGAGTTGCTGAACACATAATGCTAGCTGCGTTGTCATCATAATTAGTATTCTCATCTAACATTGATCCCAACTGTTTTGTTGCCGCTGTCTGCAACTCTGCATGCGTTTTGGTCCCAGTTGCAGTTGATTTGAAGGTTGAACTTGACATCACTTTCTTATGGACATTGGAATACCTCTGCTTTCTTGGTCGCTTTTCTTTTCTTCCTTACTAATCAGATGGCACCAGTGCACACCTACATCTACCTGCTGGAGGATTTGAGACCGATCTTGAGAAAAATGCATCTTCCTACTTCATGGTACTAAATGTGCCAAATAGGAAATGGTTAAAAATTCTATGCACTGGTTTCTTCATAGTAATATTATGAGATGGTGACGTACTGCAAAAGACTCCTCTGAACGATAATGCATATAACTGTGCAATAGATTATCGTGTCTAGCGTCCATCGTGTCAATAGGAACTTACTTTGTGCGCCTCGATGACGGAGATTTTTTCTCTCCCGTTTCAACCGCACGGGCATGTTAAAAAGTACTATGTACTCCCTTTGATCCACAGTGTAAGCCTTTTTAGCAAGTTATGAGAATAGTATTCAATTGTCATATTTTGTATTTTGTGCTAATTTTAGATACTGAGCGTGCGTTGCCCGTGCACGTTTACTATGCTCAGATAAAATACAATTATCTATGGATTTTTTTGAAATTAAACAGGGCCAAATAATCTAATCCTAATAAGATCAATAATCTTTTTAGAACAATAATCTAATCCTAATAAGATCAAAACTATAATTCTAACTTAAAAATGAATTAAAAATCATCAAATGTAAACATGAGGAAACTGATGCAAAGAAGAGGAATGAGATTAAAAAAATGATACGAGAATCCACAATCTTTTTTGGACCGAATCACAATTATAAATGTGAAACAAAGTAATATTTTAAGCCACGCTAATTTGCACGAAATTGATAACATAATGGAAGGAAAAATTATAAGCCCGTATTGCAACCTGAAATTATTTTACTATTTGAAAAAATAAATATACTTAAAGTATTAAATTTAGAACTATTGGACAATGCTTCTCTAAATTCTAAAAAATGTGATATCAAGATATAACATCAATAAATATTCTAGCCGCGCAAATGCACTGGCCACCCTGCTAAATGTGTTCCCCGTGCTTGGCTATTCCAATTGGTATTGTTTACCGAAAAATAAAAAACACCCTCTTCATATATCACCATCCCTAACTAGAATGAGATAGATGAGTACTTCTAAGGAGATATTTAGTACAATTTCAATTTTGTATCATCAAAACTATTTACTCAGTATAGAGAATTCAAATTTTCTACTGTGTGAAGAACTAGACACCATCCGGTAAAATAACTAAATCAAATAAGTATAGATTCAAAGACGTGTTTATAAAATAATAAATTATGAGACGTGCGTAAAGGCTTCTTGTGGTACGTCATTGAAACTGTTCCGGAAGTTGACAAAAATTACCCACCACTGCCATCACTGCCATCCATAAGTCACGTAATGTTTCGAATTTCTTTTTTTTTTCATCGCTGCTCGCACCCTCCATCTCTGGCCGAACCAGCCCACTGTGCGTGCGCGCAGCAGGCGCGGCAACGCCTCCTCGCCGGAAACCCATCACGGGGGTGCGCGCACCCGCAGCAGGCGACGGCGCACGACAAGCAGCGGTGGCAGCAGTGGGTGGCACTAGAGGTCGAGCTTGAGGGCGAGAACGGGAGGCGGAGCCAGGCTAGGTCGAGCTTGAGGGCGAGAACGGCGGCCGGAGAGCTCGGGAGGCGGAGCCAAGCGCGAGGCCGAGCGCGTGGGGAGGGCGTCACGACCACTTCCGATGTGCCGGGAACCGGAGGGGAGGACGGCGACGTCCTTGGCGAACAGGGGCGAGCGAAGAGGCGGCGCTGAGACGAGGCGCGGTGGAGGAGGCAGTTGCTGGCAGGACGGAGGTCGAGGCGGCACCACGCTCGTGCAGTCGTACGCGAGGAAGAGCAGAGGGAGGGGAGGGCCCGATACGGTGCGAGGCGTTCGGGCATGTGTGGGCGGGGTCGCGAGGACGAGGAGGCTGGCGGCGGCGGCCGGGGCACCGCGGCAGCGACGAATGAGGCAGAGGAGGGAGACGATGGAAGCGTGTGTGCAGGTGTCGCGTGTGTGCTGTGTGATGTGCGAGCGAGAAGGAGAGAGTGGTGGGAGGACCAGATCGAGAAAACGGAAAAGTGGAGGAGGGTGGCTTCAAGATGCCAGGGGGTGGGAAAGGAAAATGCCATGGTCACTTAGGGTTTCGGTGGTGTTTGGGCTGGCTGGGCCAAAAGTGGCCTGGCCGGCTGGGCTGCTCTCTCTCTTCCTCAAAACCTTTTCCTTTTATATTATTTTCATTTGGCAAAACCATTTGACAAAACATTTTAGTTAATATTTAGCGAAACAAAATAGGGTTTATGAAACATAATTTTTAGTGAAAAAAATATTAGATGACATGATGCATGATGATGCCAAAAAGAAAACAAACATACCTAATTTGGGAAAAATCCGGGGCATTACAACTAGCCAGCTAGAATAGTTGTAGGACCATCACTAGATTTGTGCGAATTTAAATCTGACGCACGCCGTGCCAACAAGAACTTACTTTGTGCACATTTCGACATAATTTTTCTCTCCCGTTGCATCGCACGGGCATGTTTCCTAGTTATATACTAAAAGCAAAATGAGGGAGTTTTTCGAGCCACCACGTTAATCCACATAGGCCAAAAATATATGCTTCATCGATCTTAATTTTGACGGCTGAGATTTAAATTTGTTAGGTGTTACGCAAAAAATATCACGTACCAACCTGTTACGAACATACTATACCTGGCCACGTACAAGAATAGTAAGAGAGAGAAAACCTTATGTAGATGTGTTACGTGCAATAAAAACGTGTAGTCCAATATCTGATATATAGAATACGTGTTGAGCCAGGACAGGACGCACAAAAAAAAAGGATTCAATGAATAACTAGCTAGCTTTGGTCGATGGAATAGTTTTGAGAAAAGCTGTTTAAAAAAAATAGTTTAGAGAAAAGCTGATCGTACACAGCTTTCTCAAGCGTGTCAATACGTGACTCCTTTTTTTATTTTTATTTTTGATAGTACGGGACTTTCCTCCCTTTCTTTTTCTTTTTTCTTTCACACTAACCAAAAATGTGGCCGTTTAAAAAGACCTATCTTTTGCTTGATCGGTCCAGGCTTAAGCCAAACTAAGTTGGCAGAATATTGTTTTGAGCTACAACGGTATTTTTGAGACTGAAAAACACGTTTCATTTGGTACAAAACTTATGTATCAATTTGTAAATTGAGATTTTTTTGCCAATATAGAAGAATAGGAATTATCTGCATACGAACTTTCCATCTGACTTTCGTAGACACAACAATCAGTCGGGTTACCTTGGCCGAGTGTTTTCATCGAATGGTCGTATGGATTATGACGGACGAGCGTTGGATGCAAAGCGGCGTATGCATAGCACAACTCTAGAAGAACCCATCTAAACCTAACGCCACGTGTACCACCATGCAAAATCACAATGCGTATTATGGGCTACAAAATTTGATAAAATCTTGTATATTTTGGAGATTTTGAAAATGTGTAGATTCAGATCACACATTTAACATTTTTATGCACCCGTGGATATAAAGTATTTTGAATTAAGATTGTGCATGTTCGTGCGACACATCATTGGCAATATAAATGATTTTACTTTTCAGATTTTTAAATTGTGTAATCACTAGAGCTCTGAAACTAGATAACTCTATTTATTGATACATCAGTATAATATTTAATAACCTTAAAATATTAAAGGATCAAGTGGGATTTAAGGAGGACCAATTAAACCAACGGAACAACATTCCTCCACCTAGAAAAACACCATCCTGAGACTAGTCACAATGGGGAGTAACATAGGAGTAACATCAGTGCCACATAGGCAAAAAATCTGATGTGGCAGGTAATTAATGAGGAGAGAGATGGTTGTGGTAACTAGCTATGTTACCATAACATCACACATTTCAAGGCAAGATGAGTGTATAACCTATTAAATATGACACTACACATATGTTACTCCCCACTATGGAGATAGTAACTTAGAGTAGTAACATATGCATGTTACTAGTCTAAGTTACTCCCTATTGTGACTAGTCTGATGAATTAATACTAATAAAAACACAAAAGGCCAAAAACAAAAATGTATGTGTTAATATTACTACTTTGGAATGGAAACGTTGCCTTGTGCATTTGCGTGCATTTAAAACATTTAATTTCATAAATTATTAGGACTATATAAACAAAAAAAATTATATATCTTCTACGCGAGCCACCATATATATACACATACTCATACCACATATTATTTGGATGACTTGGGTCGACGAGCATTGATATTGAAAAAATTACCATCACGGACACACTATCGACGATCATAATCAAAAGTGAATTCCTGCACCATTGCCTCATAAGCGTTGATCCATAGAAAAAACTCATAGAGTTAGGCGGAGCCAATAGACTTTTATACCTTATGGCACCATCTCATCCCCAAGACATTGTCATGATGAAGACACTAACATAACATACCTAAAACATATTTAGGAGATTGATTATTACCTCTCTCACCTGTCGGGGCCTTTATCTACTGTTTAGGCTGAATGGAGTTGGCAGAGGTTGAAACAACTTCTTTTTAAAAAGAAAAGGAAAATTCAGAGATAAGGTTTGTGGCAAAGGGATATGAAGTTGAAGAGGCGTCTACTTTAGAATGCATAATAATAATTAAATATATATTTCACAAACAGAAATCTACTTTAAAATCAAATTATGGTAGATGAGCACAATATGGTAGAGAAAGATACACGTACGAGAAGTTCTAGAAAAAGAAAAACATCTGGTCATCAATATACCTGACCCTTCTTTTGTTACTCTATCATAAAATGACCATAACCATTCATAAACAAGATCAAAACAAAACTAAGAAAGTATTTCTACCAATCACACTCAAATAAAAAATTTCTTTGAGTATAAACCTATGAAAAATAATTATGTCTAATGAATTCCTATGTTGTGATTAAGTACACATTTTTGTCAGTTCGTTTGGGGTCTTTGCGAGGAACTTCATCTGGTTTCTTATTCATAGAATTAGTAACAGACATCATCAGAATTTGCAAACATGTACAAAAAATTATTACCTATGATGATGGCAAAACAATGTTGTTTCATGACACGATAAATACACTGAGCGAGAGCATATGATTATTGGTTCAGGAGTGGGTTTAGGAGAGAGAGAGAGTGTGAGAGAGAGAGAGAGAGAGAGAGAGGGAGGGAGGGAGGGAGGGAGGGAGAGGGAGAGGGAGAGGGAGAGAGATATCATGCTGTGATAAAATATTCAGCCTAAAGTATTGGGTAGTACGGGTATGCTTGGAGGAGCAATGGCAACCTTCTTGCTGGAGTTTTTGTGGTGCAATTAAAAATATTATTTGTGAGTGAATTGAAATAAATTGGTCACGGGTAAAAATGCGGAAACTCTGTACTATCCAAATATTTTTTTGTAACTTTAGTAAGCTATGTGCCATCAAAGTACATGTAGTCAATGTTACATGGTAAGATATTGTGTCGGCGAGATAATACAATGAAGAATAGGGGATGATGGAAAGAGAGTAAAAATATATACTAAAATAGAACTACCTACGATGAAAAGTAAATGATGTCCTAGAACATGTGACATTGTGTTTTTTTTTAAATGGAAGAATACCTCCTCTCCCATAAATTAAAAGGTTTCATGCTGATAATTTATCTATATGATATACTCTCTCCGTTCACTTTTATAAGGCAAACTACCTACCCTTTTCATTTAGCCCACATACATACCAAAATGAGTGAATCTAGACTTATTTTGTACATAGATTCACTCATTTTAATCTGTATGTGGGCTAAATGGAAAGGGTAGGTAGTATCGGAAATCCATTTCGGGTAGTAGGTGCAGATGCACCAAGTACCCAAAAAACAATTTTGAAAATGTCAAAAACTTCAAAGTAAAAATTCCGCATATACGTCAAGATATTTTATGTTAGCACACGAAGTTACGTGGAGAAAAAATATTTTTTGTGACCTGTGCAAAAAAGACAAAAAAAATTCACCATGCCATTTTTTGTGCTAACACATAATGTTCTAATGTACATCCGAATTTTTTCTGTAATTTTTTGACATTTTGAGAAAAAAACTAAAAAAAATTACGTAATAGGTGCAGATGCACCTATGAGCCAAATCGCCACCTCCGTGTCGGATGGAGTATAGTGTGCCTTATAAAAGTGAACGGAAGGAGTATATTTCTTTCCCATATCTACGAAATCACCACTTAAGTTTTTCAACATATTCAATATGTTAAGGATGATGCCCTCGCATTTGCGAGGGCCACCTTGCTAGTTCTACTACAAAGCAAATAGACTCTTTACACTGAAGACATAGTGAATTTCTGTATTTGACCTAAATACCAGTTCTCGGTTCTCACCGGCCATCTCTGGCCTGTTCGAGTGAAGTGTGAAGCTAGAAAACATTCTAGGGGTTTCTAGCAAGGATGTACAAAAAATGCATGTGAAGAAGGACCCTGCTGTGAATGACAATGACCTAAACAAACTTTTTTGTTTGAACAAAGTAGGATCCCGAAGGATCCATATCACCACTCATATATTGATAAACTCAAATGTACGGTGCGCACAAGGACCTAAAAAAGTGAAAATTGCGTTCTGGTTCAGAAACTTTACAAGAAGGACACCAGAAGGAAATGACCTAAATAATTAAGGCGCGCCGGTGCGGGGATCTGAGCCACGGAACCTGTCAGGGATGCCGCCGGTGAGCCGGGCAGACCTAGACTTGCAAACACAAGGTTGACTTGTCATGATTGAAGACTTAGCCTGCTGTACAGTCCCTGTTTCCCTTCAAAGTTCCAAGTGGCTCCCTCCCCATCTACCGTCGGTCTCAGCTGGCTAGCGATTTTCGTCCGTTTGATTGAGTGTCGGACGTCCATCAAACAAGAAGTGTCGGACGTACAGCAATTCCGTTTCCCGAGTCGCCCTTCCGGGACAGCGGGACATTGTCTTTCCGGGTCGCCTTCTGAACCACTGAGTCATTTTTCCGGGTCGCCAAACCTTTCCGGGTTAAGTCCCAAGTTAAACCGGCAACTTGCCAAAAATGAACGATAATGGTGATTGAAAGTTATTTTAGTGCCATTAATAACCGATATACAGTAGTTTGGTAAAATGCCATTTAGGACAAATGATACGAATGACGAGGAGCTAAATAATTAAGGCGCGCCATCCGAGCCAAGGAACCGGTGAGTCATCAGGCAGACCGGGACTTGCAACACAAGGTTGATTTGTCATGATTGGAGCCTTGGCGAACCTTTAGCCTGTGCTGTACTGTGTCCCTGTTTCACTTCCTAGTGGTGCTCTGACGATCGTCGCCGTTGCGTTCACCGAACGAAACTGCCATGTTCAGCGTTCCCAACAGCAGGCAATGTTGCGGACATAACTGCAGGTAGATCGCCGGAGCCTGGATGGATCGATCTCGATCCTCATATCTCGGTTCCAATTTTTCAACCTAGGTTCAGACCGAAAGCTCTATGTTTGTCAACGGTCGCTGAAGTCGGGCTAGTAGCAGGCTGTGTCCCCATGCACGCCTAACCTGATCTAGTGATCTGGATCGATCGATGATGTACCGTGTCCTGTCGGGGACCATACCTGGCCTAAAAAAGCCCGCGGGAAAAAACCCAGTCCCAGGCCCGGCCCGGCCCGACCATCGGGCCTAGATTTCATGCCCAGGCCCGCCCATAACTACAAATCCCGTCGGGCCTCGGGCCGGGCTTTCTTCCTGAAAACACGAAAATCTGTTGCCCAGGCCCGCCCAATAACAGTCATCGGGCCTAAATCTGCTGCCCAAGCCCGCCCAGTGGTTAGGCCCGTCGGGCCCAAGCCCGGGAATTTCGGGCCGGGCCGGGCCGCTCGGGCCGGGCTGCCCATGCCCAGGTATACTCGGGGTCGCTCTGCTCGAGGCGCGTCCACGTCGCTGCCGTGTGTATCTGGCGGAGTCGTCCTCGCCGTAGCCGAAAGAAACTTCTAGGAATGAACTGGTAAGAGCATCTCTACCAGCGTGCCTAATAGGATCCGGTAAGTATGCCAGACACCTCTCTTTTGAGCTGTCTGCCTGGAAACAACAAGCTTTCATGCTTAAAATTGATCTTGCGAAATATTTTGATCGTCTTGAATGGCCTTTCATTGTGGCTGCACTCTCACGTAGGGGACTGCATGGGCATTTCATAAATCTTATTCACGCTTGCATTTCCTCTCCAACTTTTTCGGTTCTCACAAATGGTCAGCCTTTTGCTCGTTTTGTTAGCGACAGAGGGATTCGCCAAGGATGTCCTTTATCTCCTTATCTTTTTGTCCTTGCTATTAATGAACTGTCAATTGCTTTGCAGGAAGCTCTCTCCTCAGCTGCTCTCTCTGGCATTACTCTTGGACCAAACTGCCCTCCTATACATTCTCTACTCTTTGCAGATGATCTTTTAATTTGTGGAAACGCTTCCCTGCAAGAAGCTCAAGCCATGAACCAGATTCTTCTTTCCTTCTATAATGCCTCAGGTCAGCTTCCAAATTGGTCAAAATCGGGCATAATTTTCAGTAAGTGGGTTCCAACTTCGGTTCGGAATGATATTATCTCGATTTTTCCTGTTCCTCTAATTGACAATGCTTTTATTCATCTTGGACATCCCCTTATTCTGCCTGCAAAAAATAGATCGGAGGCTTACAATTTCATCATTGAAAGATTTAAAGCAAAGCTTGCCACTTTCAAAGCAAATTCGCTTTCCCATGCTGCTAGGCTAGAACTTATAAACTCTGTTTTTGCTTCCATTCCTGTCTATTACATGGCTAATATTATTTTCTCAAGGAAGTTTGTGGCAAAGCTCAATGCAATAATCAGAACTTTTTGGTGGTCGGGTGTGTCTTCTGAACCTTCAAAAAAAGCACTCTGCTTGAGAGCCTGGAAAGATATTTGCGTGCCAAAAAAGGAAGGTGGGCTGGGCATTCGAAATTTACAGGCAGTAAATCATGGGCTCATCTTAGCTGCGGCGTGGAGGATAGCCCAAAGCCCATCCAGTTTTCTGTCCAAGGTGTTACAGGCCAAGTATTTCTATGATACGTCCATCTGGAGGCCCAAGCCAAATATTCCTAAATCTGCCTTCTGGACCTCTATTCTCAAAGTGCTGCCTCTTCTTCAAGAAAATTCTTTCTATCAAATCACTACTGAAGAAATTTCGATTTGGAACCAGCCCTGGTGTCATTCTTGGACCAGAGTTTATGAGGATTTAATTATTCAACACCAGGGTTTTGTCTACCCGGCGAAGGTTAAAGACCTTTGCCTTCCTGGAACTAAAAATTGGAATGCTGATCTTATTAACTCTCTTTTCTCTAACCCCACAGCAGCCACTATTCAAAACACGCCAATTCTTCCCACTACTTCAGATGACATCCTTTGTTGGAAGCCAACACCTAATGGAAAATGCAATTCTAAATCTACTTACCGTGTTTGTTTGAGTGCTTTGTATGATGTGATGACCCACAAGTATAGGGGATCGCAACAGTCTTCGAGGGAAGTAAAACCCAAATTTATTGATTCGACACACGGGGAGACAAAGAATACTTATAAGCCTTAACAGCGGAGTTGTCAATTCAGCTGCACCTGGAAAAGCACTAGTAACAGGGTGATGTGAAAGCAGCAGTAATATGAGAGCAATAATAACAGTAACACAGAGACAATGGCACCAGAAAATAGTTGCTTGCGTGGAGTTGACGGGAAAGCAATGATGATGACAGATGGACCGGGGTTCCCAGCTATCTACACTAGTGGTAACTCTCCAAGAACAAGTGTTGAGTGAACAAATTACAGTTGGACAATTGACAGAATTGAAATAGCATTAAGACAGAACATCCAGTCTATTAATCATGTAGGCATGTTTTCCATATATAGTCATACGTGCTCGCAATGAGAAACTTGCATAACATCTTTTGTCCTACCAGCCCGTTTGCAGCGGGGCCTCAAGGGAAACTACTGGTAATTAAGGTACTCCTTTTAATAGAGCACCGGAGCAAAGCATTAACACTTGGTGAAAACATGTGATTCTCATGTCAAAACCATCCCCTCCGGTTATCCCAGTTGCTGTCACTCCGGGGCCTCGGGTTCCGGACAAGGACATGTGCAAACAACTTGTAGATACAATCTAAGCAATAATTATAGAGCTTAAATCTAAGATCATGCCACTCGTGCACTAGTGATAAGCATTAAGCACAACAAGATTGCAGCAACAATAACTTCACAAACTTTAATAGATAGACTGATCATAATGTAACAATTCATCGGATCCCAACAAACACAACACCGATTACATCATATGGATCTCAATCATGTAAGGCAGCTCATGAGATCACTGTATTGAAGTACATGGGAGAGAGAGTACCAACTAGCTACAGCTAGAACCCGTAGTCCATGGGGGAACTACTCACGGAGCATGATGGAGGCGGTGGCGTCGATGGAGAAGGCTCCGGGGGTCAATCCCCGTCCCGGCAGGG
This sequence comes from Poa pratensis, assembly GCA_947311845.1. Classification (NCBI taxonomy): domain Eukaryota; kingdom Viridiplantae; phylum Streptophyta; class Magnoliopsida; order Poales; family Poaceae; genus Poa; species Poa pratensis. The sequence continues at coordinate 123,127,592 of CAMZMU010000074.1, read as the reverse complement.
TGCCAGAACAGGAACTTCTGACCCCCGAAACTTGGTTTCGGATGGCAGCGGAGCTCTGGAACTTTTCTGGGGAAATCGTCGATTGTTTTAGGGTTTTCACCGCGGAGGCAATATATAGTCCAAAGGGCGTCGCGAGGAGGTGACCGAGGCGGCCACACCACCCCTCGGCGCCCCAGCCTCCAGGCCGCGCGGAGGGTGTGTGGGGGATGTGGGCCTCCCCTGGACATGTCCTTCTGGCTCCCGGAGTTTTCTGGCGCTTTAGAATTTCTGTAATTTTTCAGATTTTTCTGAGCAATTTTTTTTTGGACCTTTTCTGCAATGCACAGACATAATAAACAGAAACTGGCACTGTGGCATCTTGTTAATAGGTTAGTCCAATAAATGTCATAATATGATATAAAGTGCATATAAAACATGTCGCAATTGATATAAAACATGCATGGAACATCAAAAATTATAGATACGTTTGAGACGTATCATGATGCAGGTCTCCAAAGGCCAAGGCAGCTGGACGCACAAACGGTTAATCTGCTCAACCTTGTTTGGAAAAATAAGAGCATGTTGCCAAGAGTCAAAACTTTTGCTTGGAGAATTCTCAGGAAGGCAATTCCATCCGAGCAAAGAGCTTCAAGATTCTCAAGGCATATTGATAAGCTATGTTGCAGCTGTGGCATCTCGGAAACGGACACTCATATTCTGTTCACCTGCCCTTTTGCAAGAGCTGCATGGTTTCAGCATCCGTACGTGGTACATTAGGTCTGATCTCTTCACTCAAAACACTCCTTCTCTGGCCCAAGTTATTCTTAATTTGCTGAAACTCGACCATCTGCACTGTTCTTAGGAAAATATCTTCACTTTTCTTTGGTGCTTGTGGAAATCTAGGAATGATCAGCTTTTTTGCAGGAAGCAAGGGCAGCCGTATCAAGTACATTTAAATTCTCAGGCACTGTTGGAAGACATGCAAATGACACCGGCCCGTCCTGTGGAGGCTCCTGATTCTTCATCTTCTGCTGCTCATATGCCTCTCCTTGCTTCGCAAACTAATATTTCGCTCTCAAATGATTTACATGTGACAGGAAACAAAATTTATTGTGATGCTGCCTGGAAACCTTGGAGATCCTCTTCAACACCGCCTGCAGGTCTTGGAATCTATCTCCGCCTACCTCTTGGAGATCATGTGATGGATGTTTTCATTCAGGCACTTGCTCCTCGAGTTTCTTCCCCTCTAATGGCAGAAGCTCTCACTCTTCTTCTTGCTGGCAAGATGGCTCAAGTGCTCAATATTGCAGACCCTATCTTTTTCACAGACTCGCTCTTGCTGGCTCAGGCAGTGGATGCGGGAAATACGGAGAGCTCTTTGGTTCACTGGGAAATTCGTCATCACATTCTCCAGTTTCAGCAATCTGTAGCTTCTCTTGGGCATAGAATCTTCCATATCTCTAGAGACCTATATGGAGTAGCTCACAACTGTGCTCATCAGGCAAAACGATCTCGACGATCTGAGCCTATCTGTTCCTGCAGGAACTCAGCTCACAGCTCTTCTTCTTGCCCAATACTTGCAGCTTCGAATCATCTGCAGTCTTTGGGTTATGTAATTCTCAATGTTTTATGCTTCTGAGCTGAATGAATGAGGCACTATGTGCCTCCCCCTTGTACAAAAAAAAAAGTATGCCAGACATATGTTATTGGAGCGCCCATCCTCTTGGCAGTGCTCCTTCCACCGTTTCCGGTGTCCAACTTCCTTCTCCTCCGCAAGCGGCAGCACCGCCTCCTTTTCCGACAACGACGTCGCGGGGGTGAGGGGAACTGGGAGATGATGTACCGTGTCCTGTCGGGGTCACTCTGCTCGAGGCGCGTCCGCGTCCGCGTCGCCGCCGTGTTTATCTCGCGGAGTGGTCCTCCCGTAGGCGTAGGGATGCAAGAACAGGACCATTTATCTCACTTCTTCTCCATTTTGTACCAGTTTAGTACAAAATGGAGAAAAAGTGGGACAAACAGGTCCCGTTCTCGCATCCTTACGTAGCTGAAAGGAATGAACTGGTCAGAGCATCTCTATCAGCGTGCCTTAATAGGATCCGGTGCCTAATAGGATCCGGTAACTGTGCACGTGTTATTGGATTGGGAGCGGCTCTCCCACCTGCGCCTCCCAATAGAACATTGTTATTATAAATATGGAAAGAAATTAAAATTAGGCACTATAATAAAAGTACTCGTCGTCCTCCTCCGGTGGTGGTGGGAGAGTAGCCAGCGCATCCTCCTCCGGAGGGGTTGTGGAGATCCCGGCTGCATAGCAGGCGCCGCCGGAGCTGCCCATGGTGGTGCAAACCACCACCGAGGGTCTGTACTTGCCAAACGGGACTCCCATGGGGACCAAGATTCCCACGGGTTCAAAATGGCCGTGGCGGAGTTGACGACTCCTCCTGCTCACATCGTTCCTTCTTCCGGTTCCGGTCCAACTTCCTTCTTCTTCGGCGCCGATAGCACTGCCTCCTTCTCCTCCGCCAGCGGCAGCACCGCCTCCTTCTCCGACAACGATGTCGGGGGGTGGGGGGGTGATGGGAACTGGGAGATGGAATGTAGCGGTGCGGTGAGAAGACGCCGGTTAAAAGCACGAGCGAGGAGGCGAGCGGGCCTGTAGCGCCTCTCCCCAAGCGATTAACCGTCTCCCGATCATTAACGCCGACGCGCTTTTCCCAAGGAACGCACTGTCGGAAGAGGCAGCAGGTCGAATAGACTCGTCTGTGCCACTGAGTGGTCGATCTGGCGCGTCAGATTTCGACGTGACAAGCATTGTCGCGGTTGCCGGCGCCCCCACTTGCCTCCCAAAAAACAGGGCGCAAAGCGGGTTGCCAAACACTTTATTGAGATGCGCCGACAACTTTTGACCTATTGGATTGCATTTGATGTCGGCGCGTCTGTTATTGGGAACGCTATTGGACGCGCCGGTGAAGATACTCTCATGCGCATGTGAGCCAGCCGGCCGGTGAAGTTTATTTTTCTTCCTAGCAAATGCCGTTGAAGTTAGCTAGCGCCTAGAGGCAACGGCATGCTCGACCGGGATGTAATACAAGTATACAACACATATGCATAATGGATGGAATTTATATATCTCACGCGAAATGTCGGGGGGCTGCCCCCGGGTAGGGCAAAGATGTGGTGTTAAGTGTTGCAAAGAGCTAGCCGGATCAACATATAGCCGGGTCACTTGGGCCGGATCTCTCGTGAGAGTCGGTTGGCGCATGATCAAGCTAGTGCGATAAGACGCCAGAGAGGATCCGGTAAAGACAAACCGGATCAGATTAAGAAGTGTCGGCTAAGTTAGCCGGGTTGGTCAGGAAGGATCCGGATAAGTAGCCGGGTTGGCCAGGAAGGACCCGGATAAGGTAGCCGGGTTGGCCAGGAAGGACTCGGATAAGGTAATCCGGATATTGCACAAGGGCCAAGTAATGTCAGAAAGGTTCACGGATCCTGCAGGTCTCCTGCCAGAGGCTGAGAAGACAGCCGGGTCAAGTCGCAGGTTTTCCGGGTCGCAAGGCCCTAGGCGCTGACTTGGCCAATTCGGGAAAGAGGATATGACCGAGGCCCGGGGGCTACGCCTGCCATTGCCCTAAGTGGCAAGATAGGCCTGTTAGGGACTTGACGGCCAGGTCAGGTCACGGGATTCCTGGGAGCGCAGCAACCTAGGAGCTGACTCGGCCAATTCGGGAAAAAGGATATGACCGAGACCCGGTGGGCTACACCTGCCATTGCCCAAAGTAGCAAGATAGGCCTGCTAGGGCCTGACAGTCCAGCCGTTGGATTGACAGGAGGCAGAGGCTTGTCCTTTTCCTCTTGGCAATGCCATTGTCTCATGGAGCCAGGGGCAGAATAGTAATTCGGTTTGTGTATAAATGAGCTACCACATCCTCCAGTGCGAGGGACGAGCAACAGAGAGAGGATCGACCATTGTGAGCATCATTTCCCCCCAAGCTTCATCTTCTACCTGGAGCTCTCTCCATTGTTCATCATACAGCTCAAGGAGCGCTCTGTACTTGTAAACACTTGAGATATAAGAGAGTAGGCTAGAGCTGCAGTAGGGGTGTTACCTCCACAAGAGGGCCCCGAAGCAGGGTACATCGTGGTGTTCTTTGCTGTTCTTGGTTTGCTCTGTTCTTGTTGGTTCTTGCGAGTTCTTGCTTCTTCTTCATGCGTGCTTCGTGAGCGCGCAAACCCTCCCCGGTTCCCCCAACGCCCAAGCGAGCCCACACTTAAGCCATCCCCATGGCATCTGCCGTGACACCACCACGACAGTTGGCGCCCACCGTGGGGCAGCAGTGGCGTTGGCTGGGGTTTCCATCCGGACGGGCACCGTCGCTGGCTCCGGCGAGCGGGTCCTCTCTGGGCTCGTTTGCAAGATCGGCGAGTTCAACTTCATCAGCGACAACGCGGGGTGCTTCACCAACAAGCCCTTCCCCGCTGACGGTTTCCTCATGACGCTCGGCAGCTTCGTCACCTACGTCGCCACCGAGCCAGTCCGCGAGTACCCGGCGCAGGTGCTCGTGGCTGCGGATCCTCCCTCTTTCCGCGCAGCTCGGCGGCGTAGCGCTCGCCCCGGGAGTAGCGTGGAGGTGATGATGACCGGGCCAAGTGCAGCAGCTGGCAAAGGAGATGCCAGCAAAAGCATGCCCGAGGAGCTGGCCACGCCAGTTGATCCGGTTGGCAAGCCGACTCGGACAGCGAAGTTCCCAAAGGAGAGACCAGATCCGGTTGGCCCGCTTGGCATGTCAAGTAGGGAGGCTCCCTTAGAGGATGTCTTGGAGAAATTAGCTCGGCCAGTGGCACCTGGGGCAATGTAGAGCTCACTGTAGCTCAGCTAGAGGCAGAGCGCCTGAGGTTGCAAAAAGAAGCCCGGTTAGTGGTGGAGTCTAGGCAAGCCTTTGATAGAGATATGAGAGAGTACAATGCGGCTAATGGAATCACAGATGGTTTTACTCCTGTAGTGCATCGCTCACGCAAGAAAGCCGAGTTGCGTAACAGGGGTAAGGACCTCAATGACGAGTTAGCCAGAGCTGCAAGATCGAGCTCAAGTAAGGCTACTAGTCATAGATCCGGCACAGGCAAGCCGGTATATAGCTCCCCGGCTAAGAATCTTAGGGCTGCAGCGGCAGCGCGAGCCGAATTAAGTACATTAACCGGGGATGCTTGGCGCAAGCAGGCGGAGAGAGTCAATGAGCTTGTAGATGTGTGCAACAGGCAGAATGAAGCCTACCGGAAAGCTAATCCGGATGCTGGTGGTTCCCGTGTAGTGGTGTCGGTTAAGGCTGCTAGCCAGAAGTCTAAGGGCCAGGCGTCATCTCCGCATGTTGTAGTTGACCGATCCCCAAGTGTGAACTCGGGTAAGAGCAAGCAGCTGCAAACCTATGATGCCGTATATGCGGGCAAGCAGCTAGCAGCTCAAGGAAGAGGCGGACAAAGCAGAAACAGTGGTGGTCAAGGCAATCCGGGTGCCGGAAGGGGAAATTCGGCTGGCCGAGGTCAACCACCACGCCATCCCGGACAGCAAATGATGGCACAGGTGCAGCAGCAAAGTGGTGGCCAGGTGGGCTACCGCTATGACGATGGCAATTCGGCTATGGCGCGAGCCGGATACCAGACGTATGACAATGCACTGGCGTCGAGACTGGGGCCTCGGATGTTGGATCCGGATGATCAGCGTCTCAAGTTGGACAGAATCTACCAGTCCGAGAAGCTGGAAGAGCAAGGCCCACCGGGTCCACCATGCTTTGGACCTCGGATAATGAATGAGCCAAGTGTGCCGTTGTTCCAGCTCGGCCGCAACACGAAGCCGTATAATGGCAGCACCAAGCCACAGGATTGGCTGACGGACTATGTATCATCAGTGCACATTGCGGGGGCAATCGCCGATGGGCGGTCCGGTATCTCCCGCATATGTTAGAAGGTCCAGCCCGGATCTGGTTGAATAACTTGCCGCCGGGTAGTATCAATTGTTGGATGGATTTGGAACAGGCGTTTAACAGCAACTTCTCCAGCACCTACAAGAGGCCAAACCGACCTCAGCTCCTGGCTGCGTGCAAGCAGGAAGAGAGGGAGACAGACCGAGAGTATTTGACTCGGTGGAGCAACATGCGCAATTCTTGCGAAGGTGTAGTGGAGGAGCAGGCCATTTCATGGTTTGCGCAGGGATGCAGGCATGGTACCCCACTTTGGCAGAAACTCCAAAGAGATATGCCAAAAACCCTGGCAGATATGATCCGGATAGCAGACACGTATGCACTGGGTGATCCAACACAGCCCGCATTGGATGCAGTGGGAGCAAACAGGAGGCAACCGGTTAATAACCGAGTTGGACCATTAAGGCCCAGTGACCGACATGAATTCGGTTACAAGAGGAGAGATCCGGATTACAGATACGGTTCTGATCAAGTTGCTGCGGTAAACATGGACCAACCCGGAGCGGGAGATAGCCAGAGGCAAAAAACTGATGGTCCGGCTTGGAGGCCGAATCAAGGTGCTTGGCCGAAGAAAGTGTGGGAGGGACCAAGTCCACCTCTGACTTTTGAGTCCAGATTAGATGGGCCTTGCTGTTATCACACCACTGATCCGCGCAAACCGGCTAATCATTCGACCCGGAACTGTAGTTGGCATCACCGCATTCAGGCGGAAGGTCAAAGAGGACCACCTCAGAGAGGTGCTCCTAGACCGAATTTCAGGCCAAACATGCCGCTAACCGGAGCCAATGCAACCCCGGTGAACGCTGGAGCTCCGAGGCCAGCAGCAACGAAGCCGGTTAACCTGGTGAACATGGGAGGCAATGACAATGGTGTTGGCCCAAGTAGGCAAGGTGGATACCCTGGGAATGATTACAAGGAAGCACATCAGAGTTATGTGGTTTTCGTGACCGAGCCAACTGACAAGAAAAGTCAGTTGAGAAGAGCAAAGGAGGTGAATGCAGTGATGCCAGCAGTTCCAAAGTACTTGAACTGGTCTGAGCAGGAGATCACTTGGAGCAGGGGGATAACCCCGATCATGCCAAGTCCAGGAACTATGCACTAGTGGTGGATCCGACTCTGGTTGGACCCAAGCTGAATGTGAAATTTAGCCGAGTCTTGGTTGACAATGGCAGTGCCATAAACATCATGTATCGGGACACAATGGTCAAGTTGGGTATTTCGCCGAATCAGTTGCAACAGAGCAGTTGTACTTTCCATGGCATAGTACCCGGGGTGTCTTGTTCCCCCATGGGTAAGATCTGGGTGGATGTGTTGTTTGGTACCAGGGACAATCACAGACTTGAGAGTCTCGAGTTCGAGGTGGTGGATTTGGAAAGCCCATACCATGCTCTGCTTGGCAGGCCAGCATTAGCCAAGTTCATGATATCTACTCATGTGGCCTACCTCAAGATGAAAATGCCTGGCCCGAATGGTGTTATCACCGTTGCGGGAGACTACAAGAAGGCCATACAGTGTGCTACAGTTGGTTCTAACTTAGCCGAATCACTGGTGATACAAGCTGAAAAGAGCAAGATGCACGAGGTGGTGGCAATGGCGAAGTCGGCTCAGCTCGGCGTGCTGGCCATGACCAATCCGGATGCGGGTGCAACATTTGAGGTGCCCAAGGAGACGAAGAAGATCCCCATTGACCCGGAGAACCCGGAGCGCATGGCCATCATTGGTGCCGGGCTGGGTGAGAAATAGGAAAGCGCGCTCTGTCACTTCCTCCGTGAGAATCGGGATATCTTTGCATGGTCGGCTAAGGACCTGCCTGGTGTTCCGAGGGAGTTGGCAGAGCACTCTTTTTTGTCAGGCCGGATGTAAAACCGGTTAGGCAACCGACTCGGCGTCTCTCAGATGATCGAAGAAAAGTGGTGCTTGATGAGCTGGCTAAGCTGCTTGCAGCCGGATTCATTATGGAGGTGTTGCATCCAGACTGGATATCCAATCCGGTTCTGGTAGAGAAGAAGAAGGACGAACCAGCTGTGGTCAAGGTGTGGCGCATGTGCATCGACTTCACCAACCTGAACAAGGCGTGCCCGAAGGATCCATTTCCTTTACCTCGGATTGATCAAGTGATCGATTCTACTGCTGGGTGTGAGTTGTTGTCTTTTATTGATGCGTACTCTGGTTTTCACCAGATACCACTGAACCCTAAAGATCAAATAAAGACTGCTTTTATTACCCCGTATGGGGCGTATTGCTATCGTGTCATGTGTTTCGGTTTGAGAAATGCCGGTGCAACTTATCAGAGATGTATGCAGAAATGCTTACACTCCCAAATGGGCAAAAATGTGCAGGTGTATGTCGATGATATTGTCATCAAAACTAAAGAAAAACACACTCTCCTCGAGGATCTCGAGGAAACATTTGTGAACTTGAGAAAATATCGGTTAAAATTGAATCCGGATAAATGCACCTTTGGTGTCCCGGCTGGAAAGTTGCTCGGTTTCCTTGTATCGAGCCGAGGTATTGAGGTGAATCCGGCTAAGATCCGAGCCATAGAAAGAATGAAATTGCCTAAATGTCTAAAGATGTACAAAAATTCACCGGGTGTTTAGCCTCGTTGAGTCGGTTTGTGAGTCGGCTAGGAGAAAAAGCCTTGCCCTTGTATCAGTTGATGAAAAAGAGCACCGGGTTCACGTGGACCCCGCAAGCAGATTCGGCTTTCAACGAATTAAAAAAGATGTTGTCCACTGCTCCAATTTGGCATCACCTTTGCCGAATGAGCCAATGCTACTTTACATTGCGGCCACTAACCGGGTCGTAAGTGTGGTTATTGTGGTAGAGAGAAGAGGAGGGCAAATCCGTGCAGAGGCCGGTGTACTATTTGAGTGAGGTGATCTCAACTTCGAAGCAAAATTATCCTCACTACCAAAAGATGACATATGGTGTGTACCTGGCGGTCAAGAAGTTGAAACATTACTTCCAAGAGCATCCGATTACAGTGGTGTGTGAAGCTCCAATTGCGGAGATCATTGGGTGCAAAGATGCAACTGGCCGAGTTGCCAAATGGGCGATAGAAGTGTCTCCTTACACACCGCATTATGAGAGAAGAGATGCTATCAAGTCTCAGGCTTTGCCGGATTTCCTTTGTGACTGGGCTGAGATGCAATATGAACCACCTAAACCGGATTACAATTACTGGAGGTTGCACTTTGACGGTTCCAAATGCAAAATCGGGCTAGGTGCTGGGGTGGTGCTCACATCACCAAAACAGGATCAATTGCGATATGTATTGCAGATTCATTTCTCAGCGTCAAACAATGTAGCCGAGTATGAGGCACTGATCCATGGGCTTAATGTGGCTCGGGACATCGGCGTTCGCCGGATTGAATGTTTCGGTGATTCGGATTTGGTCGTGCAGCAATCTTCTGGAAATTGGGATGCTCTTGATGCCAATATGGCACTGTATCGGTTTCATGTTCAGAAAATTTCGGGATTTTTTGAAGGCTGTGAGTACAAGCATATACCTCGGCTGGAAAACCAAGCTGCAGATGTTCTGTCAAAACTCGGGTCGTCTAGGGAGGCAATCCCACCCGGATATCCTTGAATCATCTAAGGGTCCCTTCAATCAAACCTTCGCCTGATTCCGAGTCGATTTTTATTCCCAAGCAAGAATCCGAAGCTATTCCTATGAATGTTGATGTTGAGTATATCGAGGAAGACCCGGGGACTGCATGCCCGGACTCGGGGACTGCTCACACAGATTCGGAAAATGCTAACCGAGTCTTGGGAAAGAGGAGCAGAGATGAAGATGATGCTAACCGGATTGTGGGGAATGGACAGAAGCTGATAGAAGAAATAATGGCGGCCAAACCTGTGGAAGAAAATGAGCACTTGTTCCCTTTGCATCCAGTACCAGAGTGGGCTGAAGAGATCATGAAATTCATCGAGGAAGGAAGCTTGCCAAGCGATGAAACCAAGGCTAGGCGTGTCCAGAGGAGATCCAAGGCTTATACCATCATCAACAAGGAGTTATACAAAAGAAGTGTAACCGAGGTGTTGCAGCGCTGCGTGGAGCCAGCAGAGGGCAAGGAGATGCTCCTAGAGATACACCAAGGTGAATGTGGACATCATTGCAGTACAAGAGCCCTGGTGGCTAAAGTGTTCCGGCATGGATTTTATTGGCCCACTGCTCATGCAGATGCGGAGGACATAGTCCGCAGATGTGAAGGATGCCAGAGATTTGCTAAGCAAACACACTTACCCGCATCGGCACTGAAGACAATTCCTATTACTTGGCCATTTGCTGTGTGGTGTTTGGATATGGTGGGAGATTTCAAGCCGGCTAGGGGCAACATGACACATATGCTGGTGATGGTGGATAAGTTCACCAAGTGGATAGAGGTGAAACCAATCGGAAAGTGGATGGCCGTTCGGCTGTAACCTTCTTGAAAGAAATCATTTTGAGATACGGATACCCTCATAGCATCATCTCGGATAACGGCACGAACTTTGCTGTCGGAGAGTTTGCCCGATTCTGCATGGAAAGGGGATCCGGTTAGACATAGCCTCAGTGGCGCATCCAGAGTCCAATGGACAAGTGGAAAGATCAAATGCTCTAGTGTTAGCCGGCATCAAGGCTCGTCTCATTGAACCATTGTTGAAAACTCCGGGGTGCTGGATAGATGAAATTCCATCAGTTCTATGGGGTCTAAGGACTACACCGAATCGGTCAACAGGCTATACGCCATTCTTTCTGGTTTATGGGGCAGAAGCTGTCCTACCCACTGACATAGAATATGATGCACCAAGGGTGGCAATGTACACTGAAACCGAGGCAAAGAGGCCCGGGAAGATGCAGTGGATCTGCTAGAGGAAGCAAGAGAGTTGGCCCTGTCTCGGACAGCAATATACCAGCAAAATCTCAGGCGTTATCATAGCCGAAAATCAGTCCTCGAGTGTTTCATGAGGGTGATCTAGTGCTGAGGCTGGTGCAGCGCAGCAAAGGCCGACACAAATTGTCACCTCCATGGGAGGGACCATTCATTGTGAGCAGGGCTATGCACAATGACTCGTACTATCTTATAGATGCACAGGAACCAAGGGAGGATGGCCTGGACAGACCCGGACAAGAAACCAAGCGACCCTGGAATGTAGCTCTGCTTCGACCCTTTTACTCTTAAAGGGCGCAATGTATGTATTTCAATTTATCATAAATGAAATTGCAGCAATCCGAGTCTGGACTCGGGGACTGCTTCGTAATATGCATGTGTTTTTACTGTTTTTTGTTACCGTTCGTGTGCCGAATTGCTTTGAACCCCGTCCCAAAATTCAAGTAATGTATGTTGTGTTGTTGATCTCGTGACTCGACTGACAAACACCAAAATGGTAGTCAAGAGCAGAGATGAGGAATATGGGAAACATGAAAATGGACTCGGGGACTCGGTCCAAAACCGATTCGGCACATGTTTACTAACCCCTGTTATTTATTTTTTCGTTTATGTTGAATGATTCTAAACCACAACTCGCATGTTTCAAGTATTGTATGCTATGATTCCTATCTTGTGACTCGACTGTCAAAACACCCAAAGAGGTAGACAAGAGCAAAGATTTGGCAAAAGTAGTAAACAAGAAAACAGACTCGGGGACTCGGTTTAAGATGATCCAACATAAACCTTGTCCGGATCGCGTTAAGCATGATAAGCATAGTCTCGAAAGAACTTAAAATAGTCTATTACATCTGCTCCCGGCATACCGGGGATTTAATGTTTTTGTTAAGTACTTCAGGGTGCAGCGGACTCGGTCGCGGCAGACTCGGTCATAGGAGTTTCGGTTGCGGGAACTTCTGTGGTAGGAGCCTCGGTTAGCGGAGCTTCGGGGGCACGGGCTTCAGCTACGGGTGCTTCGGTTGAAGTGGACGCGGTTACGGGAGGTTCTGTTGCTGGAGCAGACTCAGAAGATGGTGGCACTTCGGAAGTAATCTTGACTGGAGAGCTTGAAGGATGGGCGGATTCGGAAATATCCGGATCAGGTGAAGCCTGTTTAGTAATCACAGTCAAGTTAGTGGCTGGAATCACAGGAGACTCGGTTGGAGTTTGTTCGGTGAGCTTGGCCGAGTCGGAGGCTGGTACCTTGCTGGATTCTTCTTCTTCATCAGACTCGCCCTCAGAGTCGGCATATTCTTCTGCGGAGGCATCGTCCGATTCCTCTTCTTCAGTCTCTTCCCATCGGAATAGACCGGAGCGTCCAGATCAAGATGCTTGGTGCGTGCAAATTCGGCCATGAAGTTGGCGGCTTCTTCACGGATCTTGATCCGGGTAGGGTCTGTAGCCCATGGAGAACCTCGCGAAATGAGCGCACTTTGGCAAGGTCAATTAGCTCATACCAGGACATGATGAATAGTAAAGCTGCGTCAGCACCAGCGCGGGCGGACGAAGACCTCCACTGCTGTAACCGGTCATGCTTGGTCCAGGTCTCTGATCAGCTCCTCCACAGGCACAACTTGCCGCGCTTCAGGAAAAGATTCGGTGAGCCTTGAGACTTGCATTAAGCAGACCAATATGGGAATCCTTCAAGGAGCAATCCGAGCCTTAAGTGCTGTAATATGATCTTCGATGTCCCATGTCTCTGGTAGGGAGCCTCGGTTAATTTAGCTCTCTCAGCTCGGGCGTCTCTCACAGCCCTGGCGGCTTGAAGCCGGATGCTGGTAAACTCTCCTACAAACAAATAAGCTAATACTGAGTTCAGCGAGAAGGAACACAAGCATATGTATCGGTTAAGAGCAGAAAGAAAAAAGGGATTCGGTGAACTTACGATCCATGTCATCGTTAAGGCTAGCAAGTGCAGCAAGCCATTTCGCACTGGCCGCTTTGTGAGCACTCAGTTCTTCTTTAGCCGCTTTGACTTCGGCTTCAGATTCGGCAATGGTCGTTTGAATTTGCTGGTCCAGTTTGGCCCGCTTCTCAAGTCCGGCTTTGAAAGTATCCCGCTCCTTCTGGATAGTGTCTTTTTCACGCTTCAGCGTATCCCGCTCTCCTTTAACCTTGTTCTTCACTTTTTCAACTCGGTCAAGCTCTCGCTGGAGCCGAGTCACTTCTGATTTTTCCTCGGATAAAGCGCGCTTGTGCTCTTCTTCTTTCTTGTCCATTTCAAGACAGAGCCCATCGAAGGAAGTTTGGAGCTTCTGGTGCTGATGGGCGAGCTGCTTAAAGAGCTTGCCGCGAGCGGTCATGGTTTCCTGAAAGAAAACAGGCAAACGGCGTCAGAAGAATCTCGGGGACTGGCCCGAGATTAACCGAATCAGTTGGAAAAGAGACTCGGGGACTGGAAGTCCCACGGTGTCCTCGGTTAAGGCAACATTCAAATTTTTTAGAGATTCAAGCCGAATGACTTTCTTACTCGGAGGAGTATCAGTCGTTCGACCCGAATCTCGGGGACTGGGTATAGTACTGTTTGATCATGTTGAAATAAAAGCAAGGTTCGGAAAATTTACCTCGAACACCCGGTTAGCTTCAGTGACCGAGGTCTGTACAGAGTGTAATGATTGAAACATCCGACTAGGCCCAGCCGGATGTGGCGCTGAAGTAGAGAAGCCTTTGGCAAAGTCAGCATCATTCCAAGCTTCAATGAATTGCTTGGCGGACTCGAGCTTATCGCTGCTCGGAGGGCGCGGATTCGACACGGACTGGCCGAATCGAATCGCTGATGGGGCGGCAGAAACCTTCTTGCTAGCAACCACCTGCTTATCCGAGGTGGTTGGAGTTGTGCCAGAGGCACCTTGAGTCGGCTTGGGTTGCGGTGACGCACCCGGAGTCTGCTTCGGATGTGGCTCCTTGTGCTGCTTCTCGGAAACTTGCTGTTGCTGTTGCTGCTTCTGCTTTTTCTTCTTCTGCTGCTCTTGATTCAGCAGGGTTTGCGCTGCGGGAGTAGGGCGAGGATCCGGCTTAGGCAAGGGCGTAGCCGATGTCTTGGCCTTTTCCTTCTCCAGCTCCTTGAGAGGGCGTGGCCAACTTGAATCTCGGATGGAGCCGAGGTTTCCTCACTCTCCAAGTCAATAACCGGCTCTGAGATGGGAGTCGGCTGAGGAATATTGGCAGTTGTACACGCGTTGGTGAGGTGGCAGTTCGGTCAGGAGACTGGGTTTCCATGGCCGTATCCAGTGGAGGAATGGGGAAGAAATGGAGGAATGAGTCTGCGCGGTGATGAGGACATCACTGCATAAAGCAAAGCAGACAGTTAACTCGGATATATATGACTCGGTTAACAGAGGAAGAAAGCAAATAAAGTTAAGTCAGTATTACCCCTTGGTGGTAGGCATCGGCTTGACGCGATTCGGCTTGTCGCCGGACTTCTTTCTTCTTTTTGTCTGTGGGGCATCTGTTTCGGGCGCCTCAGCGCGTTTCCGAGAGGCCTCTTCAGTATCTTGTTTGGCTGGAACACAAGGAGGTGGTTTCCATGAAATCGGAATAGCGTCGATGGGTTCTAAGAGGCAGCAATCTTCATCTTCCTCGTCGGAAATATGGTGAATGTTGATTGCTTACCCTTGCGGACTGGCTTGGCACGGGGAATTGGCAAATAGTCATCCGTATCCGGATCCTCTTCGCCCTCGCGCGGCGGGCTAAGATCCGGTGTCCATGCCTTGGTGGAGAGATCTCCGTCTTCAGTAAGTTGACGATCAAACAGCTACAAAAAAGATAATGCGAATCCGGATCAGGCCGGGTTATTCAGATGAAGTAAGATTGGATTCGGAGAGTGGTGAGCTAACCTGTGGAGGAAGTTTTTCCCGGTAGAATGGCTTTACACCCCACCGCCATTTATCCGACATCTCATTGGCAGCAATGGCGTTTACACGTCTGAAGACGGAAGCTTTGTCAAGCTCGTGCTTGCTGATCCGGGTAGGATCTAGTGCGCCACGCATGTGACATATCTTGTGATCACGCCTTTGAAGAGGGCTGACCCGGCGAGAGATGAAGGTCCGGAGGAGGTCGTCAGAGATCATACCATTCTTCAAAAAATCCTCCAGAGTGGTATGCACTGTCTGAAGTTCAGCAATTGTTTCAGCCGGATTGTAACCGAAGTTCAGTTCGGCTGTGGGCGGCTCCATCCTGAACTCGGGCAGATTGAGGGCATCATGGCCCTCAGCACTCTTCACATAAAGGAAGGTCCTTTGCCACTTCTTGACCGTGTCTAGGCCAGTGACACGGGGAAAGATGGATCCCTGCCTTGGCGTGATGCTAACCGAACCGCAAGCAGTCAGTTGTTTCGGCTTGGTACCTGGAATGGTATGCTTGCGGAGGTGGAAGTATTTGGCCCATATATCCACACTCGGCCAGAGGCCGAGATAGCCTTCGCAGAAGGAAGTGAAAGCTGATAAAGAGACGAAGGCGTTCGCCGGGAGGTGGTGAAGTTGTAGTCCGAAAAAGTCCAGAAAGGCCCGGAAGAAGTCACTAGCAGGCAATCCGAACCCGCGCTCGAAATGCGCTATGAATACCACGCGCTCACCGGGTTCGGGGGCCGGTGCGAGTTCTTTTCCGGGTCTGCGGCATATAACTTGCGGCGTTATACGCCGGGTGGCTCGTAGCCATTCCAAATCATTCCGGGTAACATCAGATCCCTCCCATCTGCCGGGAGGAAGTTTGGCCATAACCGACTCAGTTCTGCAGTAAAAAGGCAGATAACCGGATTAGGAGATTCGGAATCCATGACACCAAAGAAGAGTCGGATAACATTGAAACCGAATCAGATCTAAGGTAACTCGGCTAATCTTATCCCGGGTAGGGTTAACCGGGTCCAGTGGGGAAGGTGATGCGGTTGGAAATCGCAAACATCTTTCCGCGGGTTTCTAGGGTTTGGAAGATCTACAGCGGTGGTAAAAAAGAAAGAAAATTACGGGTAAAAACATGGTCGAACTGCTCATACGGTGGCAAACAAAACTAGGGCAGTGTAGTGCAAAATCTAGACAGGAGATCTTCTAGATGCACTGAGGCTTGGCGACGGACTAAGATGCGGATAAATCCACAAGAAACACATGCGAGTTTCCCGTGGGATATGAACTCCTCGAGTTCGCCATGGCCGGAGAAAAAGAAAACTCACGGTGGTGACGCGACGGGGAAGGAGCCCAGCGGAGAAACGGCGGCGCTGGGCACGGTGCGCGGCCCCGGTCGTTTTCCTCCGTGCGTTGAATGTCTCCGGCGCGGCGAGTTTGGAAGGGCGAGATTGTGGCGAGGACGGCGGCGCAGATGGTGTTCGTGGAGTGGGGAACGAGCGGAGAAGAAGAGAAACCACCGCACCCCTATTTATAGCGCCCAGCGGTAACGGGCGCACTACTGCGCGGTTTTCGGAGCGTCGCACGGTAACTGCACCCTGGAACTCTGTGGCCACATCTGTGGCCGTGTGTTCCAAACACATGTTGGGCCATAGAATTGGAAGCAGTTGCACGGATCCTGTGTGCCGGTCAACGGAGAAAACGAGAAGACGCGGTCGTTTGGTCAAATGCACTCGAGTACCCGGAGAATCCGGATGATGTGACGGCATGTCAATCAGAGATCCGGATTATGGGGCTTTACGCAGAGATTCACTGCCAAGTATCCCGGGAAATCCTGAGACAAGATTGTATGATGTATGATTCGGTTAGTGATGTTAATTTTTAACCTGCTACGGCTCTTCAGCCGAGGCTGTAGAACCGCACCAGCTTCGGGGACTACTGTCGGGGGGCTGCCCCCGGGTAGGGCAAAGATGTGGTGTTAAGTGTTGCAAAGAGCTAGCCGGATCAACATATAGCCGGGTCACTTGGGCCGGATCTCTCGTGAGAGTCGGTTGGCGCATGATCAAGCTAGTGCGATAAGACGCCAGAGAGGATCCGGTAAAGACAAACCGGATCAGATTAAGAAGTGTCGGCTAAGTTAGCCGGGTTGGTCAGGAAGGATCCGGATAAGGTAGCCGGGTTGGCCAGGAAGGACCCGGATAAGGTAGCCGGGTTGGCCAGGAAGGACTCGGATAAGGTAATCCGGATATTGCACAAGGGCCAAGTAATGTCAGAAAGGTTCACGGGTCCTGCAGGTCTCCTGCCAGAGGCTGAGAAGACAGCCGGGTCAAGTCGCAGGTTTTCCGGGTCGCAAGGCCCTAGGCGCTGACTTGCCAATTCGGGAAAGAGGATATGACCGAGGCCCGGGGGCTACGCCTGCCATTGCCCTAAGTGGCAAGATAGGCCTGTTAGGGACTTGACGGCCAGGTCAGGTCACGGGATTCCTGGGAGCGCAGCAACCTAGGAGCTGACTCGGCCAATTCGGGAAAAAGGATATGACCGAGACCCGGTGGGCTACACCTGCCATTGCCCAAAGTAGCAAGATAGGCCTGCTAGGGCCTGACAGTCCAGCCGTTGGATTGACAGGAGGCAGAGGCTTGTCCTTTTCCTCTTGGCAATGCCATTGTCTCATGGAGCCAGGGGCAGAATAGTAATCGGTTTGTGTATAAATGAGCTACCACATCCTCCAGTGCGAGGGACGAGCAACAGAAGAGAGATCGACCATTGTGAGCATCATTCCCCCCCCCAAAGCTTCATCTTCTACCTGGAGCTCTCTCCATTGTTCATCATACAGCTCAAGGAGCGCTCTGTACTTGTAAACACTTGAGATATAAAGAGAGTAGGCTAGAGCTGCAGTAGGGGTGTTACCTCCACAAGAGGGCCCCGAAGCAGGGTACATCGTGGTGTTCTTTGCTGTTTCTTGGTTTGCTCTGTTCTTGTTGGTTCTTGCGAGTTCTTACTTCTCCCTCATGCGTGCTTCGTGAGCGCGCAAACCCTCCCCGGTTCCCCCAACGCCCAAGCGAGCCCACAACTTAAGCCATCCTATGGCATCTGCCGTGACACCACCACGACACGAAAACTACCGGTACATTTAGAGACCACGGCGTCCACTGGTAGAAAAAGGGCCTGTGGTCCCGGTTCGGCTGGGTCATTAGTCCAGGTTGCCCAACCGGGACTGGCCAATCGGGACTAATGCTAGTCCCAGTTGGGCCACGAACCGGGACCAATGGGTGCCCACGTGGCCAGTTCTGGCTGGGCGTGGGGGGAGACTCATTGGTCCCGGTTCTTGTTAAGAATCGGGACCAATGAGTGTTTTTTTTTGTATTTAGGGTTTAGGGTCTCCCTCTCGCCGGTGCCCCCTCTCCCTCTCGCCGGTGCCCCCTCTCCCTCTCGCCGGTGCCTCCGTCGTCTCCCCCTTCTTCGCATCGCCGACGTGCTCTCCATCTCTCACTCGCCGGCATATCGAGGCCAAGCTTCGATATTTCTGTGCAGGTACTACTCGCCGGCTCATCTCTCACTCGCCGGCTCTCCATCTCGCACTCAATTCGATGGTACTACATACAGCAATGAAGGAACCACTATTACACATCATCGTCATGAATATATTACACACATCTCATTCGTCGTGCTTGGTCGAACATATTACATGTACACACGAGTTTCATGCATATATACATCTCTTTTACACTAGCATTTCAACCTTCCCATAGTATTCTCCCTTCGGATCTAGGACCTCTGCATCTAAGAATCCCGCAATTTCCTCTTGAATTGCTCGTACGCGATCTTGTGGTAGAAGACCGTCCCGCAACCGTTCGATCTAATTTAAAGAAGGGGTCAATATATATGAATGAAACTAAACACAATTGATGGCAATAAACTAAAATTGTGAATATTGTTTACGTACTTCAAGTTGTTCTAAGAACCGGCTCTTGGATCGCTCTTGGGTCGTCTGGCGAATGAACTCGCAAACGTAGTATCCACATAAATTATTCCCATGTTCCTGCCTCAAGCACTTTACGAGAACAGAGTTCAATCAAAATAATAATCAAGCATGATAATGGTATTGAAACTAAAATCAAAGAGATGCGCGGAATAATAATCAAGCATGATAATTTACACTTATTTGTTTAAATGTAAGCTCCTCTGCCCAAATACCCCTAGCCTTGGCGGTGAACCGTTTCCAAGCCCTGTCCGGCAAAGAAAATGAATAAATGAGTTATATATTAATTGCTTGCTACCAGAGAATGAACGGAAAGTTGCCGATATAGTGCCATAATGATTGAAATTACCCTTGGAGGCATTCCTGCATGTCCGCCCACTCCTCAAGGGGTTTACGTTTTAAGTCCATGACAAGTACTACTCCTTTGTCAGGTTTAATGATTAGCAGAATAAAGTGAAAGCTGCGCACGGATAAAGTCATCAATTATACACTTAACATCGAGTAAGCGAAATAGAATGTGTACAAGACAGTAACACTCACCCGTAGTTGTAAGGAAATAGTATTTCCCTTTTGGTTTCGTTAAACCTTAACGCCCTTACCAAGTTATCCTCTGTGTCGTTGTAATGACGTTGGAGAGATACTTGATGAATGTAATATGGGTCAATGAACCCAATGTCATAGATTTTTCCTCTTTTGCATTGGAGAATCTTCATTCTGCATAATTAATATAGTGATGAGTAAGATTATACATGCAATGAACGAGCTGAGCTAGCTAGAGACTTAATTACAGAAATAATACTTACAGACAATAGGCACTGAGGATAGCTTTGTCGATGGCGTCTTGTTGGTATAACTGAAATAATTCAGAAAATTCAATCATTACGACGCCATTTCCATGCCCGTAATGCTCGTTTCTATAGGCCACGTAGATCCAGTTTTCTCGTTGCTCACAGGCTCGCATGTACCACTTATGCAATCTTCGCATTTTTGTTGGTAGATCGTTGACTAGCTCAGGTTTGACGAGAGTATGCCCGTACCGGTAAGTGTATGCTACTTCCTGGAACACTTCTAATTGTGCTAAGTAGTCCTGAATAGACATGCCCTGAGCAGCGGCCGCTTCTCCGTATATTGCAACAAACTCAGGATCGATAGCGACATCACCTGTGCTCGACCCCTCAGCGGTATTGGAAAACACTTTGAGCGGGGGGCACGACTGGTTTTTCTGTTCTCCGAGCTGGGGAACTGATTTCCCTTTCCCGCTTGCACTACTACTCTTCGACCGCTCCTTATTTGCCTGAACCGACTTGCGAATCTGGCGGTCATAATCTGGTGTCAGCCTTGGCGGGGGTTGTTCAAGGTCTTCAGCATTTTGAAGACGGCGGCTTTTTCTTCTGGGGTGGAGGGGAACTCTGCCGCTTTCAGCTTCTTCAGGCTAGCCAACCACTCTTTATGTTCGGCAGTTGCGCTCGCGGCATTTTCCTCCACCGTATAGTCATAAGGTCTCATGGGAAGATTCTTATGAGGTACTTTTGGGAGGGGCGACCTTTTACGTTTCGGTGATCGCTTACCCCTCATAGTACCAGCGGTGGGCGGAGACGGCTGACGCGGCGACGGAGACGGCTGCGCTGGAGACTGGTGAGGCGGTGAAGAGGACTGTTGCGCTGGAGAATGCTGAGGCGGTGAAGAGGACTGTTGCGCTGGAGACTGGTGAGGAGTCGATGGCCTTGGCTGCCAGTTCGGAAGCACGATGAATTCCTTTGTCCATAGAATGGTCGCTTTCTTGGCTTTCCAAGTTCAAGCACCTCCCCATCTTCACCTGCAGGGTGTTCCAGCTTCAGCTCCTCAAAATCTTTCATCACTTCATCCACCCCGACAACAGCGTAGCCATTTGGAACCGGAGAGAAATGGTAAGTTGGATTAGGTCCAATTGGTACGGCATAGCCGACCGCCACCTTCATGGTTAAGTTAAAAACTTTCACATGTAGCTCACAAGGTGTGCTCTCCGTGATATCATCCACTGGGTAGCGACGAAGAGGAGCCACCGTCAGTGCATCATCAGTACCATCCTGGAGCTCCGTGGAAGCCACGCTGCTTTTTCCGATTCGATGGGCCGCCGGTACCATCGCATGCAGCTTCTACCATGTGCCGCTGAGATTGGCCGCTAGTACCTTGCTGGCTAAGTGCGGCAATTTGATCCTTCTGCCGCTTTAATTCTTCTTCTATATTACGCAGCCGGTCTGCAGCAGCGCGTGCTTCCATTGCCTCCCTTTCCTTTCTCCTCTGATGGCTTCTATCAGGAAATTTCTTCCTGTGCTCGGGAATCGCAATTGTCTTGGGCTTGGAGCCTGGTACGCCTCGTGTTCGTCCGTCATGTTCCTCATTCCCAAGGGCGCGTGTGAGCTCGTCATCCTCTCTATTGGGAATGAACCGTCCCTCTGCAACATCCTTTACTGCATTTCTAATGCCTTCGATGGGTAGTAGGGGCTTATCTTTGTGTCTTCTGTTATATATGCACTTCCCTTCTGCGTCCAACGTGCCCCCATGCCCGTAAAACCAATTTCTTGCCCGTTCGATCCATGCGAGTGGCTCTGGAGTGATCCCTTTAGCCAGCAGGTCCGCCTCAAGTTTCTCCCACTTAGGCATGCTAAAGGCGTAGCCACCAGGCCCCATAGTATGGTGGTAGATCTTTTTAGCAGCATTTGCCTTATTTTTTGCAGACTTTTCCTGAGCTTCCTCCGATTTCTTGTACGCCACAAATTCTTCCCAGTCATCCCTTAGCTTCTCATACCCTTTATCGAAGTCCGGAGTCTTATTTTTCTCGACAAACTCGTGTTCAATCTTTTCTTCCAGTTCTTGAATAGCTCGGCCATCTTCTTAAGAGCCCAGTCCTTGACTTTTTGCTCCATGTTTTTCCGGAAAATCTTTTCTGCCTCATTTGGATCCTCCTCAACTGGATCCACCTCTGGCGCCGGCAGGGTGAAATTAAGCATGAGCTTTCTCCAAAGTCTTTCTTTGCCCACCTCGCCGACATATCTTACTCCTCCCTCCTTTGGCTGATGCCATTCTCGAACGGTGATCGGGATGTAGTCCCTAACAAGAACTCCTCATTGCTTTACCATTTTATTTTTAACATCAGGGGGAGCAGTCGGTGTGCCGTCTTCAGCGAGTTTTTCGATCCTGTACCTTTCTTGGTCGCCCAACTTTTTGGCTGGGCCTTGTTTTGTCCTTACAGAAGATTTGCTCGATCCGGAGGGCTAAAAGAAGAAAGAGCGTTAATATATGTATATAGACAGCAGAGCCTTAATTAATACAATCTTCGGCTTCATTAATATATGTATATGCACCTCGCCGGAGTTTGCAACATTTAATGTTCCACCGTAGCCTTCGGCTTCTCCCTCGTCGGCTTCTCCCTCGCCGACTTCTCCCTCACATCAGCCGTCGGGTTCTACCTCACCGGAGCCGTCTCTTCGGTTGAGAGACTCATCTCCCTCACCGGAGTTGTTCAGAAACTGCGAGGTGACATCGCCAACATCTTCCGGCCCGCGGATTATATCCTCGAGGATGTTTTCCTGATTTTCGTCTCGTTCCATAGTTTCTGCAAATTAAGAACAATGCACAAAACTTTAGTTGGGTAACAGTACTAACATTTTATAATACAGACACTTAAATCATTTTCCTTTATTAAAGGCAGAAACAGCATTTTTACTAAATATTACACCTAGAGAGTTCTGTTAATCAAACAATCACCACACTACCAAACCAAGCATCACAACAATAATCCTAAATCCTACACAAGGCAAAACAATTGGATTCAACTTAATTTAATTAACCATTATTTATATATGATTATTATGGCAGAAACTTGTCACACAAGTTTTAATGCACAACTCAAGTTATGTTTGTCACAAAATTATGCTAATATAGGGACAACTAACATTGATTGTTTATGATCCAACAAAATTGGTCTAGGTCCATTTGGATACTTATTTATTTCACTATAATTATGATACTATAGAAAAGGATACATCACTATTTGATTTTCTATTTTGCCTCTGTTGTTCTAATAATTCTACAAAAATAGGGATAGCTAACATTTTAAATTACTAAGCTAACAAAATTGGATCTACTCCATTTGGGTTAACAGAGTATCAGAAACAACCAAGTTTGTAAAATAAACCTCCTGTACTATTTGAATTACCATGCAAAAGTTATTAATCTAATTGATATGTGCCTTGTGACAACATCTAAACATTTTGATTAGCTCTACATAGAATTTGGTTTCATCATTTTTGGACTTATAGATCTCAAGATATTTAATTTCTAACAAGTGCACAGATCTGGAATATTTCTGCTAATTCCTAAATCGAGGAAGGAAAAAAAAGTAAATGGGCCGTGGCGCCTCAGCCCACTGGGCTTGGCCCATTCTTTTTTTTCCGCGCAAGGATTTGGCGGCGCCGCCGTGCCGGAGACAGGGGAGGTGGCGCGATGCTCACCTAGAGGTCCTGGGGACGGCAGAGTGAGTCGAGGCGGGTGCGGCGAAGGTGCGGAAGTGGATAGCGTGAATGGCGTGGCTCGGGGCGTCCAAATCGGTGACGGCGAACTCGGCGGCTTCCTGAGCGCGAACTCGACGGCGAACTCGGCGGCGACGGCGTGGGCGGCGCGGCGCAGGCGTCGAGGTCGCCGCGGACGTCGACGGCGGCGGCGGGGCGCGGCGTGGGGCGGCGCGGGCGTCGGGCAGCCTGACAGCGTGGTTTCTGCTCCGCGCGTCCGCGCGAGTCGTTAGTCGTTTTGCGATGGATTGGGGAAGGAGAAAGGAGACGGGCAGTTATACCAGGCCTCATTGGTCCCGGTTGCTGCCACGAACCGGGACCAATGCTGGTCCCGGTTCGTGGCAGCAACCGGGACCAATGCCCTGGCAAATTAATGCCAGATTTGCTCGCGCGTCCATGGACTCATTGGTCCCGGTTCTTCGTATAAACCGGGACCAAAGAGTCCTTTTTCAAAATTATTTCGAACTTTTCAGTTCTGAAATGTTGTTTCCCGCCTTTTTCTTCTTATTTAGGTGTTTGAATATGAATTTCAAATGGTTTTGAATCTGAAAAGACTTTCAACATGAAAAGTGTTTAAATTTGAATAAATAATCCAAAACCATTTTCTATGTTTTCAAATTACTTATCTAAATATCGTTTTTTGTTTTTCGTTTGTCAAAAATGACATTTTTTGTGAAGCAAGTACAACAAATATGGTGCAAAATGGCACCCATCCAATTATCGCACAAAGTAGACCATATTTTATGGATAATCCACAAATATTGGTAATTTTCTCGGTTTCTAGCTAATTTCGCCTACTTAAACGACTTTATGCCTATTTTTCGAAAGTAATTCAAATTTGAACTACAAGTGTGTGATAGTTTGCTCTGAGTTTTTTTCAAAAATGATTTTAAGGTGCACAATTAGTGGTTATATCACAGAACCGTCGATAGTTTTGGATAATTCGACCCCTTACAATGAATAGTAACGGCGGCCATTTTGACCGTTTTTTTAAAAAAGTCAAAGAAAGTGAAAAAATACTCAAAAAATGAAATCCTTTGGCATGGAGTACTTTCATGTGTACTAGTTGGTAGGATAAATGATAAACTTGAGTTTTGACATAGTTTACAAAAAACTTCTTCATAGACTTGGAAATGCAGAGATAAAGAATACATTTTACACGATCGTCGTCTTAGCTAGACCAGAAGTAGTTAATGACAACAATCTTGGGTACATAGACGAACCATAGGTTAGTCATACTCCTGCCTAGGCCTATAATACTCGTCCTCGTAGTCGTCGTAGTCGCTGCCGTCGTCGTCGCTGTCGTCGGGCGGCGCTCGCCTGGACTGGAAGCGAGGGTAGCGCTGGCGGGGGTTATCGCCGCCCGTGATGTAGTTCATGATGCTCTGGAGAGTCCGGCCGCTCCACCACAGCCGACGGCCGGCCTCGTTGAAGTTCGAAGGAGGCGGGTCGTCCTCCTCGTACTTGGCGAGCGCCCTCTCACGCCGATTGATGAAGAAGGCGTCCCAAGTCGGGCGGTAGTCGGGATGCCAGCGGGGATCCATCCGCTGCTCCGGAGTGAGCTCGAGGTAGTAGTGGTTCGTGATGGCCGCCCGGCGCCCCAAACCTTGAGGGACAGGAGGGACCGGCACGCCTCCGGTGCTCAGCCTCCAGCCGGCGGGGACGTCGTAGCCGGGCGGGCAGGGTAGTTCGAGGCGCAAAGCGCCTCCGCCTCCGAGTAGGTTAGAGTGGGTACGGTGGAAGCCATGGGAGAGTGATGAGGTTGCAGATATGAGTTTAGATGTGCTATGCCAATGGAGGCCATGCATGACTACATATATATAGTGAGAATCCCACCAATAAGGAAGAAGCACACGGATCGTGTGTTTCTTTCGAGCGCTTGTGAGCCGTTGGATCAGGGGTGTGTTTCTTTTGAAGGCTTGTGAGCTGTTGGATATCACTTTGTGAGCCACCACCCGGGACTAAAGGGAATCCCACCAATAAGGAAGAAGCACACGGATCGTGTGTTTCTTTCAAGCGCTTGTGAGACGTTGGATCAGGGGTGTGTTTCTTTTGAGGGATTGTGAGCTGTTGGATCAGCAGTATCACGACCACTTTGTGAGCCACATCAAGGTTTAATACATTCCATAGAATGCATTACATAAAAGGTTTAATACATTATTACACATGATCCAACGTCTCACAAGCGCTTGAAAGAAACACACCCTGATCCAACATCACCAACATTATTCTACATAAACGGACTTGCTGGCTCGAAGGCCGTAGGATTAGGGGAACGGCGGGAGGAGCCAGCCCTGTGGGCGGCCGCCCGGTTCTCGCGCACACGTTTGCGGCGGAGGGCAAGATCCATGGAGGATGAGTCTTTCAGCGCCCAATCCAGCTCGGAGCCGCCTCCTTCGCCTTGAGCTGGTAGGCAGTCTTGGCTCGCTGGACAGGGTAGTCGCGGATAGACTGGAAGGAGGCTTCCATGGCCTCCTGTATCTGCAACCCACAACCCTCTTCCCCGTCGTCGCTCCAGTCGAAGTCGTCGTCCTCCTCCTCCTCCGCGGGAGGAGCGGCGGCGCCTGGTGGAGGTGCAGCGACGTCAGGTGGAGGTGCGGCGGCACCTGGTGTCGGGGGAATACTTTCTGGATTAACCCGCGGCCCAGTGCGACCTACTTACTCGCACGGACAAAGGCCCACTTGGGAGCAAGCCCAATATTGAACCGCCATAAGGAGAAAGATCTAGAAGACATATCCCGGAGGACGTGAAGACCAAGTAGTCTCCGAGTAGGCCTCTGTGGACGTATTCCTTATGGGGAAGTTTCCTTTTGTAACCTAGCGAGCCTCTGTGTATATAAAGAGGACTCGCAGGACTTAGAGCGGGTCAAGCTATCAAGCCCAAACCCTAGCTCATACGGCGAGTACCAGATCGGATCGCCTCCATTGTAACACCTCGATTATCATATCAATACCAATCTAGGGTAGGCAGGAAGTAGGTCTTTTACCTCACATTGAGGGGGCCGAACCTGGGTAAATCTGTGTTGATCTTTGTTCCTGCGATCCCAAGCTCGGAGATGCTTGACTCGCGTAATCCCACACCTACGAAGTCATCTATGACACCTGACGTGACAAACCCACGACAGTTGGCGCCCACCGTGGGGCCTGCGGTCAAGAGCGTCACGTTCCGCGCAGGATCCATGAAGGGAGCTGAAGATCTTGTTGTTGGCCGTATCATCACGGTCAATGGCACACCCCTCATCGACGATTCAAGCTGGGGGCCGGAAGCAGATTATTTGGAGACCGGCCACGTCATCCCGTTCGGATCCATCAACGTCTTCGTCGGCTTCATCGGTGGCAGGTCCGTTAGATCGGTCCAAGAAGGCGATTCAGTAGAAGAAGTCGCCGATGATGGGGAAGAATCCGTGGAAAGCATGGACTCGCAAGAGTTTGGGTCCATCATACCTGCCTTTGAAGAAAGTTGCTGGGGTTACCCACCAGAAATCACATTATCACCAGATCAGAGATGGCGCAAGTCGCGGTTTACATGGCCGGAGGAGCAGGCGCATCAGGAACTGCTGGAGAAACCGAGGCATCGGCACCCCCAAGCAACCCACTTCTTGTCCCGTGTCAGCCACGAACGCCGCCCTCCGTGCAACAGAAATTGAGGCCGCCAGGGCCGAGCTCCTGTATGAGGTTCGAAGGATGGAAGAAGAGCGCCGCAGGCTCGATCAGATAAACCAAGGAATCCAACAGGAGCGGCAGAGAGTAGCCGCGCTGGCTGCGACTCAACAACAGGTTGACCCGCAAACACAGCTGCGCGCGACTCAACCAACAGTGGAAATCCCGCTCACTCCAGCCGCGGGACGGGAATCCAGACGACTGCGGAAGGAAGGGTACCAACAAATCAAGAGACCCAGCAACAACCAAGGAGGTTTCACACCCCACAGGGCCATTACCAGAACCCTGTCGATAATATGTATGCTGCGGCTAATATCTTGACTCAGATGGTACCAACAGGCGATGACCCGGTCAATGCTGAGGCGCGGCGCGCGATTCAGATGCTAAGTACGGCAGTCCTGCAACAAGCCAATAGGGCGGAAGCCGAAGCACAGCTGCCCCTCGTACCAGCCAATCACAGGATTGCAGCAGAAAGAAGCGTCCAAAGCAGGCCACCAGAGAACGTGTCAGGAGTCGCACAGAGGCAGCAGGAGCAAGTCGCAGAAGCGCAGGCGAATGCCATGGTGCAAAGCGGCCCGCAGATAACCCCGCGGCGCGCCCACAGCCCTGTCCTCGCGACTCAAGGGACCGGCGTGTTTCACTGAAAATCAGATCGGAACCTTTTCCTGAAGATTTCAAAGGGCCACGCAAGGTGGCAAACTACAACGCCAGCATGGATCCAACCACTGGCTCAACAATTACGAGATGGGATGAGCATCCTAACGCCTCAGAGATATGTGCACGCTACCTCAACATGATGCTAGAAGGTGCAGCGCACATATGGCTGCAAAATTTGCCTCCCAACTCTATAAATACTTGGGAGGAACTGAAGGATGCCTTCGTTAAGAACTTCCAAGGAACTTGCAAACGACTCTGCAATATAGAAGATCTAGAGCGTTGTGTCCAGAAGGAAGGCGAGTCAAGTCGCCATTGGATGAAAAGGGTGGCAGAAATAATACACTCCTCAGATAATATACCACCAAGCTCAGCCGTCCTGGTGATGGAGAAAAACTGCAAGTTTGAGCCGCTGATTCATAAGCTGGGTCGCATGAAGGATAAAGTCAAGAGCCTCAGCGAGGTGATGGCTGCGGCTAACAAATATGCCAGCTCAGATAAAACCAGAGACGCGTCAGACGGAGAAGAAGAGGAGGTTGCTGCAAAAGGAAAGAAAAACTCCAACAAGCCCCAGCAGCAGCAAACGAGCCACAACAACGCGAGTCAAAACAAACGCAAAAGCGAAGATGGTCACTCAGGGCTCGTCGCCAATGCGCGTGGAGGATTCAGAGGCCAGCGTGGAAGGGGTCGAGGATACGGCTCCCGTCCAATCAATATGCAAGAAGTTTTCAACCGGCCATGCGACCTTCATGCGACAGGTGATGGACGGCCAGCGGACCATACCAAGGCGCAATGCCACTATTACAAAAGTGGAAAGAAGAGAGCCAACACAACGGGGGGAATTCCCATGAAGGAAACCCTAGTGCGGCTCATAACACAAATATTGGGCAGCACGGCGCGAGTAACCCCAGGCAGACGGGGCAGTATCACACAATAGTTATCGATACCTCCAAAAGGGAAGAGAAATTGAGCCGCAGAAGTCAGCAGGTGAACGCCGTGATACCAGCAACACCCAATTGGTTAAGGTGGTCAGAATACGCGTAACCTGGAGTCGCGACGACACCCGCCACAAGTACGGGAACCTGGCAAGTTGGCACTGGTTGTGGCACCGTACGTTGCAGGATACAAGCTGACCAAAGTGCTTATGGATGGAGGAAGCAGCATTAATATCTTGTACTACGATACGTTCCAGCGTCTAGGACTCAAGGATTCCAGCCTGCAGCCCACGTCAACAGTATTTCACGGCATTGTCCCAGGAAGGTCCGCACGGCCAGTGGGGAAAATAACCCTAGGGGTAACTTTTGGAACAGAAGAGAACTTTAGAAGCGAATTCCTAAGCTTCGAAGTGGTAAAATTCCAAAGCCCATATCACGCCTTGTTTGGAAGAACGGCCTTTGCTAAGTTTATGGCCAGGCCATGCTACGTGTACCTACAGTTGAAGATACCAGGACCAAAAGGGGTCATCACAGTGTACGGAGATAGAGAAAAAGCAATAGAATGTGAAAAGGAGATGCGGCTTCGCAGAATCCGCCTGTGCCGCGGAAGAGCTAAAAGGTTATAAGTCGCAGGTGGACCCAAACGACATGAGTGTGGTTACCACGCCATCTGCCGAGCCACCAATGAAATTCAAAGCGGCCCAGGACACTAAGCAGATAAATCTTGTTCCTGGCGACTCATCCAAGCAAACCAGCATTGGAGCACACATGGAAGAAGAGCAGGAGAAGGCCCTCGTCGCTTTTCTCCAGGAAAATAAGGACATCTTCGCATGGAAGCCGTCAGATATGCCAGGGGTACCAAGAGAATTAGCAGAACATAGCCTCAAAGTGAACCCTGCGGCTAAACCAGTGAAGCAGCCACTACGGCGTTTCCACGATGATAGGAGAAAGGCAATAGGAGAGGAAATAGCTCGCTTGCTGGCTGCAGGATTCATCACGAGGTATACCATCCGGATGGGTGGCAAACCCAGTATTGGTTATGAAAAAGAACGGTACGTGGCGAATGTGCGTTGATTACACCAGTCTTAACAAAGCTTGTCCAAAGGATCCATTTGCTTTGCCGCGAATCGACCAAGTAATTGATTCAACTGCTGGGTGCGAGCTGTTATGCTTTTTGGACGCCTATTCAGGCTACCATCAAATCAAGATGAAGAGGGAGGACCAAGAAAAGACGTCCTTCATCACACCCTTCGGAGCTTTTTGTTATGTCAGCATGCCCTTTGGGTTGAAGAACGCAGGTGCGACTTACCAAAGATGCATTCAGAATTGCTACATGAGCAAATAGGTCGCAACGTTCACGCCTACGTGGATGATATTGTGTTAAGTCGCAAGTTAGCCAGGATCTTATTGTGATCTGGCAGAGACATTCACAAATCTCAGAAAATACAACATGAAGCTCAACCCCACAAAGTGCGTCTTCGGAGTACCAGCAGGAAAGCTATTGGGATTCATAGTATCAGAAAGAGGCATTGAGGCCAATCCTGACAAGATAAAGGCCGTGATGGATCTCCAAAAGCCAGAAAAGATAAAAGATGTACAGCGACTTACTGGTTGCGTAGCAGCTTTGAGTCGCTTTATATCAAGATTGGGAGAGAAAGCACTACCTTTGTACAGACTGTTGAAAAAATCAGACACCTTCGTTTGGGACGCAGAGGCCGACGAAGCTCTGACAGCCTTGAAACATCAATTGACAAATGCTCCAGTTCTGGCGGCTCCAAAGATAAAGAGCCAATGCTACTATACATAGCGGCAAATTCCCGCGCTGTGAGTGCTGTCATGGTTGTGGAGAGACAAGAAACGGAAAGGAATACCCTGTCCAGAGACCAGTATACTACGTGAGCGAAGTCCTCACAGCTTCCAAACAGCGTTACCCACAGTGGCAGAAGTTGGTGTTTGGAGTGTTCATGGCGAGTCGCAAGCTGAAGCACTACTTCCAAGAGCATCCAATAACTGTGGTTAGTTCAGCACCATTGGCAGATATCATTCGTAATCGAGAAGCTACTGGAAGAGTCGCTAAGTGGGCGATCGAGTTGGGACCACATCACATCAGCTACGAGCCGCGCACATCAATTAAGTCGCAAGCCCTTGCAGATTTTATTAACGATTGGACAGAAATCCAAGTCGCTCCTAGCATGGCAGAAACCAAATACTGGACCATGCATTTTGATGGGTCAAGACAGTTGCAAGGCTCGGGGGCTGGAGTTGTTCTAACATCTCCCAAGGGAGACAAGCTGCGGTATGTGTTACAGATACACTTCAACTGCACAAATAACGTGGCGGAGTACGAGGCACTGCTTCATGGTCTACGTATAGCAAAGGAGATGAACATCAGTCGCATACGCTGTTTTGGCGATTCAGACTTGGTGGCACAGCAGGTCTCGGAACGTGGGACAGCAAGGATGCGAACATGGCTGCATATAGAAGAGAGGTGGACAGAATTGCTGGACATTTCACTGGATACCAAGTTGAACATATTGATCGGAGACAAAATGAAGCTGCAGATGCCCTGTCTCGGCTTGGATCCAACAGACAGTCAGTCCCACCCAATGTTTTCCTGGATGAACTGCACAATCCATCAGTCAAACCTCCAGCAGAGATTGACATTGCAGAGCCAGAGGATGATTCAACTTTAGTCGCAGCCCTGCATGAACAGCCAGGATGGACAGAGCCATACATGGCATATTTAAGTCGCGGAGTGCTGCCGACGATGATTGAGGCGCGCAAAATCATACGACGATCAAAGGCCTATACAATCATCAACAACGAATTATACAAGCGCAGCGTGTCAGGAGCATTCCAAAGATGTGTCTCACCAGAAGAGGGACGAAAAATCTTGCACGAAATTCATTCAGGCGATTGTGGCCATCATGCTTCGTCAAGATCTTTGGTGGCAAAGGCGTTCCGACATGGATTCTTCTGGTTAACAGCATTAGCAGATGCAGAGCAAATTGTCAGAGTGTGCGATGGATGTCAAAGATACGCTAGGCAAGATCATATGCCAGCCAAGCACTTCGCACAATACCCATCACATGGCCTTTTGCCGTATGGGGTTTTGACATGGTAGGGCCTTCAGACGGTCTTCAAACGGAAAAACTCACCTCTTGTCATGGTGGACAAATTCACAAAGTGGATAGAAGCAGAACCTGTGGGAGATTGCGAGGCTGAAACAGCAGTCAAGTTCTTGAAGAAGGTCATATTCCGCTTCGGTACCCCCATAGTATCATTACAGACAATGGGAGCAACACCTCTGAAGGGGCTACACAGATATTTTGCGCAGACAATGGGATAAGATTGGACCTCACGTCAGTAGCACACCCGCAGAGCAATGGACAAGCTGAGCGAGCTAACCAGGAAATTCTCCATGGAATTAAGCCGCGCCTTATTGAAAAGGTCGAAGCATCTCCAGGATGTTGGGTGGAAGAACTGCCAGCAGTACTGTGGAGCTTAAGAACAACCCCTAACAGATCCACAGGATTTACACCATATTTCATGGTCTATGGAGCAGAAGCAGTCATGCCCAGCGATATCATACATGATTCACCAAGAGTTGCGGCTTACATCGAGACAGATAATGAGATAGCTCGGCAAGACTCGGTGGACACATTAGAAGAGGTTAGAGACTTGGCAGCATCAAGGTCAGCGTATATCAACAAGACTTGCGACGCTATCATGCCAGACGCATCAAAACCCGCACCTTTCAAGAAGGCGACCTAGTACTGCGACTTAAACAAGATCACAAGGGAATGCATAAGCTGTCCTCTCCATGGGAAGGACCCTACATCATCAGCAAGAAGCTAAACAATGGGTCGTACTACCTGCTGGATGTAAGGGAAGAAAGCAGCGAACGCCATGATTTCGAGGATCGTCTCGAGGCACCTCGCCCTTGGAACGTCGCACACCTGCGACCGTACTATACATAAGAAAAGGCTAATCAGAGCCAAGCATCATCCTTTCCAGCTTTATAGCTGAGTATCATCACAGCCACTCAGGGCTAGAACTTCAACTTTGGTCGCCACCTAGGCGCGACCTATGCAACATCTGATCGCCACCCAGGCGCGATCGACCCTTGTATCAGAAACCGGCTGCCACCTAGGCGCGGCCGTAAACTTTGTATCATCTCTGGTCGCCACCTAGGCGCGACCGACCCCATGTATCACCATGGATCGCCACCTACGCGCGATCCAACCCTATGTATAACACTCGGTTGCCACCTAGGCGCGACCTTATGTGTCATCATAATCAAAGCTTATCATAGCTTAGCCTATCATGGCAATATCATTATGTTTCTTGGGGTCTTTGTTACCCTGAAACAGCCATTTATTGGCAATTATCAAATTTACCTTAAGTTGGATTGCTACTCGCATTATGTGGCCAAAGTACTGGGGTGTGGCGTCAATCGAGCTTGATTGCCTATCATGGCCGCTCTCGACCCTGAACACACATGTTCCTAGGAAATACTGAGTCGCGCGAGTGCCCACTTAAGGATTCAGATGGCCTAACTAGAGGTCGATGTACTGCTTATAGTACGGCAACACCAATTACAATTACTTGTACTTAACAATTGTTTTATTCATGATATCAAGTTACAGGTGATGACCTTCAGAGTTCTCTGAGAAGAATTGAGATGATTACCACATAACATCCTCTCAATCCTTGGGGGCTACATCATATTATCATCAAAAATTTGAAGATGATCGTCATCAAGTTCTGAAGCTATCAGGATACTCTAACAAAGAAGCTCACGAAGTCAGATGATCTTCCAGGTGCGAGTCAAGGCCAACTGCACAATTATAAGCCGCGAAACAAGGAAAAGCGCGGCCTAAGCATTCAAGATCAAGAAATACTATGAAGTTCAGGCCACGCTTGGGGGCTAATGTCGGGGGAATACTTTCTGGATTAACCCGCGGCCCAGTGCGACTTAACTTACTCGCACGGACAAAGGCCCACTTGGGAGCAAGCCCAATATTGAACCGCCATAAGGGAAAGATCTAGAAGACATATCCCGGAGGACGTGAAGACCAAGTAGTCTCCGAGTAGGCCTCTGTGGATGTATTCCTTATGGGGAAGTTTCCTTTTGTAACCTAGCGAGCCTCTGTGTATATAAAGAGGACTCGCAGGACTTAGAGCGGGTCAAGCTATCAAGCCCAAACCCTAGCTCATACGGCGAGTACCAGATCGGATCGCCTCCATTGTAACACCTCGATTATCATATCAATACCAATCTAGGGTAGGCAGGAAGTAGGTCTTTTACCTCACATTGAGGGGGCCGAACCTGGGTAAATCTGTGTTGATCTTTGTTCCTGCGATCCCAAGCTCGGAGATGCTTGACTCGCGTAATCCCACACCTACGAAGTCATCTATGACACCTGACGTGACAAACCCACGACACCTGGTGGAGCAGGAGGCCGGTACCTGGGCATTCCTCTCCACGCCGGGCTCGTGGGCATACGGCGGGATAGGCTCCCGCGGTTGCGCCCAAGCGCGCTCTGCCGAGCACGCTCGACCTCGTCCAGAAGGCGTTGCGGCGGGCGTGGCGGATCCATCTCGTGGAGACGATGCGTTCGTGGCTAGGAATGGTGGATTAGGGTTTACCCCGTCGGCGACAATATATAAAGACCTCCAGGGCAGCGCTGGGGGAGGACACGTGCCCAGGGCAGCGCTGGGGGAGGACACGTGTCGTGACCGCAAAGCCCGCCTTTAGTCCCGGATCGTGTGTTTCTTTCAAGGGCTTGTGAGACGTTGGATCAGGGGTGTGTTTCTTGTGAGGGATTGTGAGCTGTTGGATCAGCAGTATCACGACCACTTCGTGAGCCACATGACCCGGTTGGTGTTACCAACCGGGACTAAAGAAGCACACGTACCCTATATATAGCCCCCCTCCCGGACATGTTCAGCACTCAGTGTCTACTCATTGTACTTCATTTTGGCAGTACACGGGTAGCAGAGAGCAAGATTTCTGAGAGGCAGGAGTTCCTAGAGCGGAGGCTGAAGGTGAACCCTCCTCTCGGTCGGATCCAAGCAGCGGCAAGGCGCTCTGATGATTAGCAACATCCCCAACACTTGTTCGGACGGTTGCAAATCATCAGAGACGTCTTGCCGCTGTTTGGATCGAAGGCCGATTTGCCGTCTCACGAGCCACCGGTGGGCTGTATGACGGGGAAACCGTGTGTTTTGGGCGTGTTTTTACCAAGGTGCTGCCCTCTCCCTCCCTACCTAGGTGTTTGATCAAATTCCCCACTCATTTTTTCAGATCTCGGCGACGATGTCCCGGTTGGTGGATGGTTCTTCATAGGGATCCTTCTCACGTGAGTATTGACCCTGTGATGGTTCCTGCTCTTTGGGTGCGCAGCGCCGGCCGCTCAGCACCCCGTGGCTTAGGACCCGACAAAAGTTAGTGATATTATTCGTGATGTATTATGGTTAAATAAAAATGGACCCGAGCTATGTATTATGGTTTTCACCACATAAAGGTTTAATACATTACTACACATCACATAAAGGTTTAATACATTACATTGATTTACATAAATGCCATGAACCCTTCTTCGCGTATGTCCCTGGCCTATGATCGCTTCGGCCGTAACCATGGAGCATCTTCATTATTTAACGGGATGCTTGGGTCAGTTTTCACTGTGAAGGGCGGAATTTCATCAAACTTATCATAATCTGCTGACATGTCTGTCTTGTCCTCGACTCCCACGATGTTTCTTTTCCCTGAAAGAACTATGTGACGCTTTGGCTCATCGTCTGATGTATTCGTTTGCTTATTTTTTCTTTTTTTCGGTCTGGAGGACATGTCCTTCACATAGAAAACCTGAGCCACATCATTGGCTAGGACGAATGGTTCGTTCCTGTAACAACCAAGATTCTTGAGATCCACTGTTGTCATTCCGTACAGCTGGTCTACCTTTATCCCTTCTCCTTCATGTTGACCCAACTGCACCGAAACAAAGGGACCTTAAAAGTAGGTCCATAGTCAAGTTCCCATATCTCCTCTATGTAACCATAGTATGTGTCCTTTTGCCCATTCTCGTCTGTTGCATCAAAGCGGACACCACTGTTTTGGTTGGTGCTCTTTTTATCTTGGGCGATCGTGTAAAATGTATTCCCATTTATCTCGTACCCTTGGAAATTCAATACAGTCGAAGATGGTGACGCGGCCAACAAGTAGAGCTGATCTCCGACAGTGGTGTCATTCATGAGCTGTAATCGCAACCAACTGCCGAAAGTCTCCATGTGTTTTTCTTTAATCCAGGAGTCAGCCTCCCCGGGTTCTTGGAGCGTACATAATTCTTGTGTTCCTCGATATACGGAGCCACGAAGGTGGAACTTTGTAGAACTGTGTAGTGTGCTTGAGTTAAAGAATGCCCGTCCCTACATATCAGTGCTTTCTTTCCTAGCGTGCCTTTTCCACTCAGTCTCCCCTCATGCCGCGATTCAGGAACACCAATCGGCTTAAGGTCAGGAATAAAGTCAACACAGAACTCAATGACCTCCTCTGTTCCATAGCCCTTTGAGATGCTTCCTTCTGGCCTAGCACGGTTATGAACATATTTCTTCAAGACTCCCATGAACCTCTCGAAGGGGAACATATTGTGTAGAAATACAGGACCGAGAATGGCAATCTCGTCGACTAGGTGAACCAGGAGATGCGTCATAATATTGAAGAATGATGGGGGGAACACCAACTCGAAGCTGACAAGACATTGGACCACAGCCTTCTGTAAACTTGGTAGAGTTACTGGATCGATGACCTTCTGAGATATTGCATTGAGGAATGCACATAGCTTCACAATGGGTACTCGAACATTTTCCGGTAGAAGCCCCCTCAATGCAACCGGAAGCAACTGCGTCATAATCACGTGGCAATCATGAGACTTCAGGTTCTGGAATTTTTTCTCTGCCATATTTATTATTCCCTTTATATTTGACGAGAAGCCAGCCGGGACCTTGATACTGCTCAGGCATTCAAAAAAGATTTCCTTCTCTGCTTTGGTAAGAGCGTAGCTGCTTAAGTATTGACGCCCTTTATCCGTCTGCTTGTTGTATGGGTCTTTCATACGTTGCTGGTCCTCCCGTGCTTCTGGTGTATCTTTTGTCTTCCCATACACGCCCAGGAAGCCTAGCAGGTTCACGCAAAGATTCTTCGTCACGTGCATCACGTCGATTGAAGACCGGACCTCTAGGACTTTCCAATAGGGTAGCTCCCAAAATAGATTTCTTCTTCCATATGGGTACGTGGTTGTCAGCGTCATTCGGAACAGATAGACTGCCAGGACCCTTTCCAAAGATTACTTCTAAATCCTTGACCATGTCATATATAACATCACCATCAGGGAGGTTAGGCTTCTTCCGGCGATCTGCCTCACCGTTGAAATGCTTGCCTTTCTTTCTTACGGCATGACTGTTCGGAAGAAATCGACGATGCCCCAGGTACACATTCTTGTTTCCCAAATGTATACTTTCAGTCTTATCTAAACAGTGCGTGCATGCATTGTATCCCTTGTTTGACTGTCCTGAAATGTTACTAAGAGCAGGCCAATCATTGATGGTTACGAACAACAACGCTCGTAGGTCAAATTCCTGTTGTTTGTGCTCATCCCACACACGTACACCTGGTTCGGACCACAACTGCAAAAGTTCATCAACTAATGGCCTTAGGTACACATCAATGTCGTTGCCGGGTTGCTTCGGGCCTTGGATGAGCACTGGCATCATAATGAACTTCCGCTTCATGCACAACCAAGGAGGAAGGTTGTAGATACATAGAGTCACGGGCCAAGTGCTATGACTGGAGCTCTGCTCCCCAAAAGGATTAAAGCCATCTGTACTTAGACCAAATCTTAAGTTCCTTGCGTCATCTGAAAATGTCGGGAACTCTCTGTCGATTTTTCTCCACTGGGACCCATCGGCGGGGTGTCTCAACTTCCCGTCTTTCTTACGCTCTTCTTTGTGCCATCGCAACAACCTGGCATGCTCTTTGTTTCTGAACAGACGTTTCAACCGTGGTATTATAGGAGCATACCACATCACCTTAGCAGGAACCCTCTTCCGGGGGGGCTCGTCATCGCCCTCAACATCACCAGGGTCATCTTGTCTGATCTTGTACCGCAGTGCATTGCATACCGGGCATTTATCCATATTCTCGTACTCCTCACCGCGGTACAGGATGCAGTCATTAATGCATGCATGTATCTTCTGCACATCTAATCCTAGAGGGCAGATAGCCTTCTTTGCTTCGTATGTAGTCTCGGGCAATTCGTTATCCTTTGGAAGCTTCGGCTTCATTATTTTCAGTAACTTCTCAAATCCCTTGTCAGAACAACCAGTCTCTGCCTTCCATTTCAGCAGTTCCAGTGTGGTACCGAGCTTTGTGCTGCCATCTTCGCAATTTGGGTACAGCAACTTTTTGTGATCCTCTAGCATGGCCTCCAACTTTAGCTTCTCCTTTTCTGTATCGCATTCTCGCTTTGCATCAGAAATGACCCCACCAAGACCATCAGCGGGCTCATCTGATGCCCGATGTTCACCTCCTTCTTCTTCAACGTCTTCCATTACAGTATCACCGCATTCCTCAGGGAACATAGGATAGTTGTCATCATCCTCCTCTTCTTCATTGTCTTCCATCCTAACCCCTCTTTCTCCGTGCTTGGTCCAACAATTATAGCTGGGCATGAAACCTCTCCGAAGCACGTGGTCTTGAATGGTTTTCGGTTAGAGTACTCCCTGACGTTCCGACACTTCTCACATGGACAAGGCATAAAATTATCCACTTTGTTTGCCTCAGCCACTTCGAGAAATTTATGCAGGCCTGCAATAAACTCGGAACTGCGTCGTTCGCCGTACATCCATCGCATCCGTGCATCCATCTGCATCATATAATTAAGTTTATCAAATACCATTACAATAACATCTTGAATAGTGAAATGACCACCGTACATCGACATGCAATATTTCTGTATCAATTACAGATGAAAAGGATAAAGTTGCTAACCTCGGTCGAGGATATCATTTGTGTGAACTTAAGTGTGGCTCGGGCATTTCATCGAACACATCTTGTGCGTGGCAAAGGAAAAAAAAACTAGCACCCACTTCCCACCAATCCAAGCAGAAAAAAAAACAGAGGAGAGAGAGAGAGGGGGTGGGTTACTTATAGGCAGGGGAGGGGTATTAGTCCCGGTTCGAGACACGAACCGGGACCAAAGCTCCGCGGCACGCCACGTGTCCGTCTCTGGAGATTTAGTCCCGGTTCGTGCCACGAACCAGGACTAATGTCCCAACCGAAGCGGGACCAATGCTCCACGGGGCCCTGGCAGCTCGAACCGGGACCAGTGCCAGGCATTGGTCCCGGTTTTTCTCTGAACCGGGATTAAAGCCTGGTTCGGCTCTGGACCAAAGACATGTTTTCTACTAGTGGTCATTCTCCGTTTTCTATAGTTACGGCCTTGTATTT
This sequence comes from Poa pratensis, assembly GCA_947311845.1. NCBI lineage: Eukaryota > Viridiplantae > Streptophyta > Magnoliopsida > Poales > Poaceae > Poa > Poa pratensis. The sequence continues at coordinate 123,088,601 of CAMZMU010000074.1, read as the reverse complement.
TTTTTTTCATGTACACTTGTATTCTAGAAACCGGTGTGCGTCTGAACATTCGCCTAGTCCTGTCGGGTACCAAAATGCGCAAAGAAACCAATAATCTTTACTAAGGACCCATGCATGTACACAGTTTTTTTCATGTGAAAGAGCGATCACCGGAAATCGGGAGACGAAATGACTTTCTGGGTGTGAAGTTTATTTGAGGTTTCAAGTTTCCACCCACGAAATTTCGAATAACGGCCCATGAATAGACACATTAACACTCCAGTGAGATTTGGTGAGGAATAATACAATATCAATATGGTTCCCGGTTACTTCGAGTAGAGATTTGGTGCTCCTGAGCTACAGTGATCTCATCATTTTAAAAAAATCAAAAATATATTTTAAAGTTTCAAGAAATTCTTAAAAAAAATCACGCATATTCTTAATGATATATCCTACAAGCATGGAAAATCTCAAAGCAAAATACTTTATGTTTTGAGCTACACAAAAATAACAAATGTACAGATTCAAGTATAGTATAGTTTCAAAATTTCAACTTTTGTCATTTCTGTGTAGCACATAATACAAAATATTTTGCATTGAGATTTTGCACGCTTGTAGTATACTTCATTAATAACATGCATGATTTTTCAAAATATTTTTGAAACATATAAATATGATTTTCAATTTTTTTTAAAACTGGGAGGAACACTGGTCCTCTGGGAGGCAAAAGCTATTTCCCGCCTGTCATAGTACCAGTCCCATTTTTGTTTTCCGGCTGTTGCTAACTATAGCATATACAGAACGCATCGCCACACCATGGCCAGGTGCATGGACGCATGCAATTATGGATCGATCAGATAACTCCCGGAGCCTTTTCGCCCACTACCACATGCATGCACCTGGAGGAGCGCAGCCCGGCCTGTAGCACCTTCACGTCGCAGTCTCCAACCCACATGCATGAGAGCGCCAAAAAGAAGCGAGGGTCAAATTGCGACATGTAGCCATGGGATGCGAAAACGGACCTAATTATCTCACTTCTTTTCCATTTTATACATGTGTAGATCAAAATTTTGTACTAGTTATATACACAAAATGGAAAAGAAATGGGACAAATGGGTTCCGTTTTTGCATCCTTACACGAAACCGACGTCTCTTTTCATTGGAATTATAAGGAGGAAAAGAAAAGTTCCAAATATAACATGTCCTCGAGATCTCTCCGACTTAGCTAGGGCACAAATTAGCAGGAGGAGGAGATTTGGCTCATGGGTGCATATGCACCCATTATGTAAATTTTTTTTAGTTTTTTTTCAGAATTTAAAAAAATTGCGGAAAAAAATCCGGGTGTAGATTACAACATGATGTGTTAGCACAAAAAAAATCAGGGTGAAAAAACTTTTTTTGTGATCTGTACAAAAAAGAGAAAAAACTGACGCGTATATATACGTTTCGGTGTGTCCGGATTTGTTTTTTTTGTACAGGTTGCAAAAAAAAAATTTCTTCACGAAACTTTTTGTGTCAACATGAAATGTCATTAGTGTCAAAAAAAAAAAATGAAATGTCATGAACTGCATGCAAAAAAAAAATTAAATTTTTTTTGACATTTCGAAAAATGTTTTCCGGGTAGTGGGTGCAGATACCCGTATTGAATTTCCGCAAATTAGCAGCGCTTTTGTGGTGCACACTTTCAAGAACAAGCTTGATTTTACAGCTAGTTAAGCGCGATTAGATATGGATCATGTGTATGAGAAGAAGAAATTAAAGGGCAAACATTTTGAGCAGGAGATGATCAAGAACTCTAAGTTACCTTTGAACATTGCCTCTTCCGCATCTATTTCCCTACCTCTCTCTAGCTACCTAGCTATACGGCATAACTATTACTCCCTCCGTTTACAATTAGTCTGCGTTCTGCGTTTAGTCAAAGTCAAACTTCGTAAAGTTTGACCAAATATATATTGATATATTTTAAATTATATATAGAATCTTCATAAGATATATTTTAAATTATATATATTTCATATTATAGATATTGATATTTTTTCGTATATACTTAGTCAAACTTTAAAAGGTTTGACTTTGAAAAAACCTAGAACGCGAACTAAATAAAAACGGAGGGAGTAACTACTGCTTATCTTTTAGACGTATCGTCAAGCCATGCATACTTCCTTTTTTTTAATATATCTAGTCATGTACGCCTAGGCTTAAGTGACAACTAAGAATCAAGAACAAGCTTAATTTACGGTTTATAAGCGAGGCCAGATCACTTAGCATGAGAAGGAAAAAAAATGAAATTCTAAAACAATTTGGTGAGTAACATATACAAGTTTTGTACATGCGAGCCAAGTTTCGTGCTAAAATGACAGTCGTAGTGCTCCGTGCAAAAAATAACAAAATGAGTGGCCAAAATGAGATTTCAAAAAATATTTTTTAGATCACTGATTTTTTATGCACAGAGTATTACGAATGTCATTTCAACAGGAAACTTGTCACGTATGTAAAAAACTTCTATATGTTCATCACTAATGTTTCGTCGATAGAGCTGGAGATCAAGAGCTCTAAGCTACTCGATAAGATTGGAACCGGGAGCTAAGACCGGCATGATACCATATTTAATTTTCTCACGGTTTGTCACGATTCATGCGTTCCATCGGAGAGAGGTGGGTTTTTTTTTTCCCGAAAAGGGGAACGTACGTATCCTGTCCTCTGCATCCATTGATGCATATGGCCTCACTTAATTTATTCATTATTGCACAATATTCAAACAACGTAAGTACAATTTTACGGATCACAATACAACTTTAGGAGAAAGGCAGATATGTCAAGTTAGAAATACACATACTGTATTTCGCATCCTGCGCTTGTAATGGGGAGATGTCACGCTCATGGTGTAGCTACGTACGTTCAGAGAGTGAATCTAACCTGGTGTTCAGTCTAGGAGTCGCATATCACGACTAGTCAGTCCGGCTCCAGCTGCTAGGCTTTCACTGGTGCACCTATACACAAGCACTGTCAAAGACTAGTAGAGAGTGAACTGAGCCACACGAAAATGCATGCAATTGCTGCCTTACAATCCTCGGCGATTATTGGAGACTACTAGGTAATCTTGCGCGGCGACACGCCGCGCCTGTGTAGCGGCACTTTTTTTTTATTAATTAAATTCTTTGTGAACTACAATGAGTTAAACAACAAATAGCATGGATAATTTATAGAAGCAATGTGCTATTATGTAAGAGGATATTATAGAGATCGATGGAGGATAAATACGAAACATTATGGAAGCAATGTGGTATGGTGATCGTACACTATAAGATAAAAGATACATGGTTTCTAACAGCAGCGTAGTAGAGATCGATGGTTTCATATAGTTAGACAAAGTTGTAGCTAGATAATTATACATTAGTCACAAACTATACAACAGGAGTCTGGATAGGCAATGACTGCATATGGTCTAGGAACACACGATTTGACAGCAACTTGTTACAGATAGGCGGTTTTAGATAGATATATTATTTATACACATTAGTGTCTAAGTAATTATACATAGAGGTGTAGTGTCACATCAGAGAGGATAGCGTGGAGTAACGTTCTTTGTTTCATCGTCTCAGAAGAAACATGATTGCTAGCAGGAGTTTTGCTTCTGCCGTTCTTCAACTGCAAAGCTAAGATAGGAGTGTGCGTTGGAGCTCACTGTCTGATGTACTTAAGTAAGTAGCAAGAATTAATAAGTTGATGAGTGCCAATATGTAGGTAGCGAGCGTACTGAATATGTATTTGACGAAGACAATCTTTTTGCTTGTGTGGTCTTCTTTACTGTTGCACGTGCTGTGTTTGAGCGAAGAGAACATTGTTAGAGAAAAATATTTTGAAAACATAGTGATCCTGGAGAAAAGACACCTTTTCTTCTTTGACTCAGTGTCGATAATCTAGCTTGTCTTTTTTTTGCCATCGACTTGAAAGGAGGAATCCTGTAGAATAAGAATGTTAGAATGTGGTAAATATATCGTATGCTATGAATTTGCGAATGGTCACATGTCATTAACAGGTTAGGTTACAACAGTAGTGATACTTTTTACTTCATTAGACTCCACAAATATCATTCATTCTTGGAGTTCAAAATCAAACATGTATAATTTCGATATTTTTTACTTCATTAGACTCCATAAATCGCATTCATTCTTTGAGTTCAAAATCGAACATATATTATTTCATATTCATTGGCAATGCAAAATGAATTTCATTACAGAAGAAATGAAACAAAACCATAAATAAGTACTATGCAAGCAGATGCAATCATTAACTATAGAATAATTTTACTCGAAAAACCAAAAAAAAATACAACATGGAGAACACCTAGAAATCACTTGTTGATGATCAATACATGTGGCATTGTTTATTGCAAGCTGTGAGCATGATGTAATTAAAATATTTAGGTCATTTTCTCTTCAGTTTGAGGCTAGCACTAATAGTAATACAGTAGAATGGTAAGGACTTTCTAGTTTTTCTCTGTCTAAAAACAAAAGAATAAAGACTATTTCTTTAGCAAGGTTGTTGCCATTTCTCGAGAAGGTGTTGGAAAATAATCTATGTTATGTTTGATCTGCTAAGCAATGACACTCTGATAAAGATCTTCACTTTCTAAAGGTAGAAAATCCCCGCTGAAGTAAATATGCATGTCCTTTCGTACTAACCGTGTGCAGAACATATCAGATTTCCTAGTATAGTAGTTGAATGCTCCTTCGAACAGTCTGGTTATATCCTCTTAAAATAGCCAACATAACTTTTAACTCAACTTGCCAGAATCTCTAGCAAATGGAACATAAAAATATCTCATTGCTCATCTGGTTGGTAAACAATTTAGTCGTAGACATAAAAATGACAATATATGCCAACAACATTTGACTATTGAAATGTGATCAAAGAAGAAAGAATAACACAAAACTACGAAGTGCCAACCTTGTTTGTGGCTTCCTACTAACTCACAATCTAATGTGAATAAAGTAGGGCATGTTTTATGCCCAAAAAATGCTACCAACCTTGAAAGATGGGTGGTACGGTACCCAAAGTAAGAGTTTTGAACTCAACTGAATAAATCTTGAACATTATATGAGTATAATTTGACTTTTCATTATCCTTCACAATTCTGCATATAGCCTACATGATAAGAAACCACACAACACATAAGTCCTACAGTCGTTCAGAGGAACCATCGGATAGTCAAAGTAATCTAAACTTGTACAACATCAAGAACCTTTTCAAGGCAAATTGCAATGCATCCTTAACAGGTGTAGTAAAAGGAGAAATGGGGCGGGTGGTGGCGTACGCGGTCGCGCTTGAGCGGGAGGGCGGCCTTGCCGGTGCGGGGGCGGGTGGGGGCGGTGAAGGCGGGGTCGCGGCCGCCGTAGCCGTCCTCGTAATCTTCGTTGACGTCGTCGAACTGGACGGGCGCGGTGAACTCCTCTTCCTCGTCCTCTAGCACGGCGGCGCTCGTGGCGGCCGCGGCGGGGCGGCGGAAGGCGAGGAGGAGCCGCGGGTAGGCGCGCAGGGAGGGGACGGAGGTGGGGAAGAGCAGCGCGCTGGAGGTGGCCGGTCCCGCGGCGCAGGATGCGGAGGAGGGCGGCGCGAGGAGGGAGGAGGCGCAGGCCGTGGCTGTGGCCATGGCGGGGGTGGTGCGGGAGGGAGGGTAAGGAGAGCTGAGGTTGGGGCGGGGTGGTGGCGCGGTGGAGGAAGGCCGGCCGGACGCGAGCGGCCGGAGCGTGGCCACCGCCGCCGCCGCTGTGTGAGAGAGAGAGGATGGAGCGTGAGGATAAGGAATCTAGGGTTAGGGGTTAGCCTAATATATAGAAGGGCCGATTCGCAATGTTAGGAAAACTTGAGGACTTTCGTGCAAAAATGCCACGGGTACCGTCGGATCCGGATCGGACGGCGCGGAATCATGCCTGCACTGGAGCGGGGCACAGTACCACGCGTTACTGTAGCTAGCTACAGGAAATGAATGTGAGGGCTCAAATCTTCTCTATCTTAATATAGTCGTGGCGGCCGCGGCGGGGCGGCGGAAGGCGAGGAGGAGCCGCGGGTAGGCGCGCAGGGAGGGGACGGAGGTGGGGAAGAGCAGCGCGCTGGAGGTGGCCGGTCCCGCGGCGCAGGATGCGGAGGAGGGCGGCGCGAGGAGGGAGGAGGCGCAGGCCGTGGCTGTGGCCATGGCGGGGGTGGTGCGGGAGGGAGGGTAAGGAGAGCTGAGGTTGGGGCGGGGTGGTGGCGCGGTGGAGGAAGGCCGGCCGGACGCGAGCGGCCGGAGCGTGGCCACCGCCGCCGCCGCTGTGTGAGAGAGAGAGAGGATGGAGCGTGAGGATAAGGAATCTAGGGTTAGGGGTTAGCCTAATATATAGAAGGGCCGATTCGCAATGTTAGGAAAACTTGAGGACTTTCGTGCAAAAATGCCACGGGTACCGTCAGATCCGGATCGGACGGCGCGGAATCATGCGTGCACTGGAGCGGGGCACAGTACCACGCGTTACTGTAGCTAGCTACAGGAAATGAATGTGAGGGCTCAAATCTTCTCTATCTTAATATAGTTATTATTATTATTATTATTAGGTAATAGGTAATGACGACGTTCCTCAGGGCACGGTGACATCATATTCATTAGTCCAAGTCAATAGTGTTTCCTTTTCCTGTTTTTTCTTTTTCTTACGGATTGGAACAGGCATTGCTTTTTTTTGGTCTACGTACCTGTATGGCCCTGTGGGTCTAATGTGTTCTCTCGGACCAACGCTGTTTGAACGCGGACTGGTATAGGTTGAATGGATCTATCAAGCAGGCATCTATCTTACGATGATCTGCCAACGACCTGCAGATCTTGACTAAACTGGAAGCAGAGGAAAACTGCGAGATTTACTGATCCTGACACGACGACTTGACTTGTAAGTAACTTTGTTCGCCCCGAACGCTAGCTGAATAGTATTACTACAAGGACTGTTCTTTCATGACTACATATACCATTCCAGAAGCATATAAAGTATATGGTACTTGTTGGCTGATTGCTTTCCCCATCGACAGCTAGCTAGCTTGTGTTTTAGCCAGTGCTACACTACGCGAATCTGACGAGACGCCGACGGCCGGAAACCGTCGGCGTAGGCCAGAAGGCCGTCGGCGTAGACAAAGCCCGACGGCGGCCGTCGGCGTAGAAAAGCCGTCGGCCTATGAAATGGCAGAATTTTGTTAAATTTTTTTTTCAATTTTTTTCCCGATTTTTTTGAATTGTTTAACCACTTAATCGCACTAGAGACACATTTATCTCTGAGCATTCTTAATTCCAATCTTAATTACTCGCTTCTACTAACACTTCCCCACATGTCACCCATCCTCAGACTACTACTTATTAGTTCCTTCCCTATGAGCTACCTAGAAACAACAGATGCTTTACTGACAATAGTATCCTATCAATCCTATTAACGCATGTACTATGATATCACACATCTTTATTTTATGAATCCAAATAATTGTTTAAATAAAAAGAATGAATCATTAATAATAATTTTGAATAAAAATATTCTTGAATTCAAATAATAATTAACTTATTTGCCTTTTCCATTTAATATTGAATAATTCATATCTACAAATCCGTAAATCGAAATTTGACAAATAATATGTCTAAATCGATTAGAAAAATGAGAGAAATCCAAATATGACATCCATATCATCCATAACCCAACTCTTGACAAGTTTCCCTCCGGCTTGTCCAATCGGGGACTATCACGCTATAATTAACCAGACTTATACGAATACAGCCGGTACCGGCGTCAAAATTGGGTAGCAAAGTGTACCTAGTTGCTTGGTTGTGCTAGGGTGGACCCTAGGAAGTCTCAAAACAATGGTATGACCCAACTCTTGACAAGATTCCCTCATGTTTGTCCGATCTGGGACTTTCAGGTTATAAGTCATGAAACTCTCTAGAGAGAAGTGGATGCCGGTGAAGCAGGTCACAACCCGGAGTGAAATCTTTAACATCCAAAAACCCATAGCACACTTGTACACATATGGTATGGCACCCCTAGCTTGTGGTGGGATCCCGACGCTCCGGAGCCCCTCTCCGGTGAAAACCTAGCCCCACTGGAGAAAAACCAGACTTATACGACTAAAGCCGGTACCGACGTCAAAATGGGGTAGCAAAGTGTAACTAGTTGATTGGTTGTGTTAGGCTAGTCCCTAGGAAGTCACAAGACAAAGGGATAACCCAACTCTTGACAAGATTTCCTCATGTTTGTCCGATCTAGGACTTTCAGGCTATAAGTCATGAAACTCCCAAGAGAGAAGTGGATGCTGGTGAAGCAGGTCACACCCCGGAGTGCAATCTTTGCCATCCAAAACCCATAACACACGTGTACACACATGGTATGGCACCCCCTACCTTGTGGTGGGATCCTGACGCTCCGGAACCCCTCTCCGGTGAAAACCTAGCCCCGCTGGAGAAAAACCAGGCTTATACCCACATGGTATGGATCCTGACACACATGGTATGACATCTACAACCCAAAACACACTTGTACCCACTTGGTATGGCACCACCTAACTTTTGGTTGGATTCCGACGCTCCGGAGCCCCTCTTCGGCGAAACACTAGTTTGAACATGGAATTTTTTTTTAAGAATATAGTTTGAACAATGTGTATGATGATGTAGATCTACTTCTCCTCTTCGAAATGAGCTAAAGAACATCGAAATCCGAGTTCCAATGCAAAAGTTATGCTCAAAACGGTGAGTAAGTAAAAAAAAACAGAGTTAGGCCGACGGCATGCCGTCGGCGTAGCTCAAGAAAAACAAAAAAGTTAGGCCGACGGCATGCCGTCGGCGTAGCTAAAAAAAAAAGGAAAGATCTAGGCTGGCCTGGTCGGGGTCTACGCCGACGGCCCCGACATTTGGCCGTCGGCGTCTTGAGTCTTTCCCGTAGTGCTAGTAGCCAAGACGCATGAAACTACTGCAAATAGCTATAGATTCTACCGCAGCATTTTATTCTTCTTCAAGAAAAAAATTGATGCCACTTTAACTCTTATAATGTCACATTATTAGGTTGGTAAGAAGAGTCGAGAAGACGAATTGTTGTGGCCGATATACACACAGTTTCACACCCATTTTGTTGTTGGTATGCTGCATGCAATGTGAGTAGTCTGTGTTTGTAGCCTTGATTCTTTTGAAGCTGACAGCCTAGAAGCTGATGAGCAATAATATAAAATTTCATTTCGCTAGATTTAATTCTGAATCACTTTTCTGTATCTACCGTAAGCGCATGAGATTAGAGGCCGGATAGCCAGCTAGCTATCAAATCCAATGACATTAAGAAAATGGAGCTCGTCATCTGTTTAGGACTGATACCGAGGTTAGTTGACCGTGACTGAATTGTTTGTTTCTGCAAAGCTGAAGCTTGACTTATTTACACATGGAAATTGTTGTTTAAATGTTTCTTTACCTAGAGGAGAAAATGGAATGACGCCTAGATCTCCTTTGAGGCTTTGACCATGTTCCTCCCCGAGAAAAATCCAACCCACATTTGGTTAACTAGTGCAACTGTTTTTACTCATAATTTTAAACATGAGAAACAAATTAAGGCATAATAGATTATGTGAAAGATATATGGCTCTTTTGAAGATTTCAACGAAAAGACCATGTATGATTTTTTTTGCTAATGAAAAAAGAACCACTGTATATACTACTCCGTATATTGCTAACTAATCGATCGGTGATGTTGCCTAGTGGCAGTGTACTTAATCAAGAGTTTGACAATTGCAAGTTTTGATTCGCTTCGATGCGCTAACGTGCATGGGCTGTCAAGTTTGACGATTGTCCACTCCACCAAATCCCAATGGCGTTCCATGTTCTCCCAACATACATACATATAAACATCCATCCATGTGTACGTCCGTGCTTATCCTCTGACGTATCTATCCAATTTCTTTACAAATCTCCATTTCGTGCCCCCCAAGAACCAACAAAAAATATACACCAACTTGTTTGTTCTTGCGGGTTATATCTCCAGCTTGTTGCATATACTAGTACGTGGAGAAGAATCAGTCAAAGTAAAACCTGGGTGTGTTGCTTCTTGATCCTGCTAGCTTATAAGCTAGTAGAAACCGTGTCGAGGTAACTATGTTTTACAAATCAACAGACCGATCTTTTTCACCCTGTGAACGACGACGACGACCTAGGTAATTAATCAGGGCGCACCGGCGCGGCGATCTGAGCCACGGAACCGGTCAGGGATGCCGCCGGTGAGTCGGGCTGCAGACTGGGACTTGCAACGCAAGGTTGACCTGTCATAATTGAGACATGGAGAGCCTTAGCCATTGCTGTCCTGTCATCTTCTTCTTCCTCGTCGTCGTGCTCACTGAACAATGCATGATCAATAGACGAAGCTGACAACCTTCATAATCATGCAACTTGCATGATAAACGCCGAGGCAAAGCTAGCGATGATGCCCAGCGTTCCAACTGCAGGCACTGTTGCGAACTTAATGCAGCTAGCAGGCAGGTTTCTGAATCGATATCTCCGTCTCCATCTTCAACGTGCAGACCGAAAGCTAAAGAAATGCCGTATATATGTTTTGTCAACGGTCGCCAAAGTCGGCATAGCAGACCCATGCACATCCGCCTGAGACTGATCTGGATCGATCGATCCCATGCGCTGTGTCGGGCCGGGTGCCACTGCGCGTCGCTGCCGTGTGTATCTCGCGGGCGTCGTAGCTAGCCGGAAGAAATTTCCAGGAATGAATAGGGGGTCATGCAGTGGCGGGCAGGAAAAAATTAGAGGGTAGACACTAGACACACTCTTGAAAAAAAAATCATAGAGCAATCAAAAGTTTCCAAATGAAGAACATAAATAGCAAATCGATTTATGGCATTATAGATCAATACATATGTTTCAAATGTGCGCGATCTCATTGCAAAATAGTTCAAACAAATGAACAAAATCCTACATGATAAAATATCCCAACTAGGTCGTCATGGCAGCGTAGATCAAGGTCGAGCGGTCGGTGAGGCGAGCGAGGGTTTAGCTGCCACTCCTTTCTCGACTAGCGTCTAACGATAGCCAAAAAAGGCCAGGAGCGCAGGATGGCCGAAAAAAAATATGATTCCAATGTGGTGGTGGGGCACTACAGGAAAACGTATAGTTCCCGACGGCCAAAAACCGTCGGCAAAGGACCCAAAACCGTCGGCAAAGGGGTATGCCGACGGCTGCCGTCGGCATATGGCCGTCGGCATCTTCTCGGTCGGCATAGACTGGGAAAACCATCGGGAAAGAAAAGCCGTCGGCATATGCTCACATGCCGACGGTTTTACTGGGCCGTCGGCAACAAAAGCCGTCGGCAACAAATAGATAACAGACGGCTCCGTTTGACGGCGTTGGCAGAGTTGCCGACGGGCATGCCGTCGGCATATGTTGCCACGTGGCACGTCTTGGTACGTCTCCATACGCTTTGTTGCCTGGTTTGCCGACAGCAAAAGCCGTCGGCATAGTTGCATACCAGAAACAAAAAAAATGGCTTACAAAATGCCAGCTGTTTACAGACATGATTCCAAACCATCAATTTGCAAACAAAGATGATACAAATATTGCACAGTCCAAAACACTACAACTGGCAAGAATGCATTTTTTAGTTACATACAACTCATCAGAATGTTGGCTCTTTACCAATGATGCATTAAGCACTTCACTTGCACAGTCCAAACCATACGGAATTTTCAGAATTTTAGGTTACAATACAACTCATAACATATATGTGGACAATCAGTTGGAACTATGCACTGAGAAGGGTAAGAGAGGTTGAACCTAGAGAGGGACAAGCCACACCGTCATGGAGTTGTGCCTCAATGGCCCATGTCGACAACTCCTCGATCAACACGCATATGCAAACCTTGTTCCAGGGGTCCCGGCGCTGCTCAGGTTGTCGTCGCTAATGAACTTGTAGACGAGCTGCTGCATCTTGCTTCCACTGAAGAAAAAAATTCGGTTGAGTTTAGATCTGCTATAAATCAGTGTTGTACTACTGCATAGAACTCTTGAAATAACTCTAAAGAAAGTATCAATGAACCTTTAAAATGAGGACATGGTAAAAAAAAGGACATGGGAAAGTTCCTGGTAGGTTTTATCTTCTCACATTAAAACATTTAGACCAAGCATTTGACTAAAACTTCAAAATGCATCAGTGGATCCAATTATAAGCCTTTTTCAGTTTTCACACTTTAAATAAGATCAAACTAATCAGTACTTCTCATAGTAATTGTGTAGCACATAAAAGAGCACATGAATTTTGGGATACCCAAGAACAGAGAAGAAAAAATATTCTTCACAGGAACAGCACAGAGCTCTACGGTTTTAACAATTCAAGACATCCGTCTTACTAGTTAGTATTTTATTTTCTATTAACACTAGCAATTAATCATACCCTGATATTAGATTTTTGGAACAATAATGAAGAATGAAAGTTACATCATCTATGAAATCAACTAACTCAACGGTGTCTACTCAAATCTCAAAAACAATATGCATGCAGTTTTAGCATCTATTGAAGGTGCTAATAACAACTTTCATCGGTCTAGTCTTACCTCTTCTAGCTGCTGGTGCATACTCCTCTTCACGAAATTTCTGTTCAAAAGCCTGCAAGATTTCAAGGAGTGAGATCAATCAGAGACTAGTTAAGAGAGAGTATTTGATACAGAGAAAAGAATGAAAAATCAAGGAGAAAGAGAAGTTCAGAACGAGTCTGTTCAATTCATTCAGTTAATGCCTTTTTATAGCTAGCTACAAGCATACGGGAACAATATAAACATTCAGGAAACGCTTTCCAACACAAGACAGTGCCTAGCTTTCTCATGTCTTCTCATCTGCTCCAGCAGTGTCGAGTTGAGCATTGTTACAGTATGAAACTATGAGTAAAACTACAACACCGAATCTGATCTCTAGGTCTAGGGCATGTACCTCTCGAGGTCTAGTATTTGGAGAAGATGCGCTGCTGCCGGTGAGGTCGTGGTCGCCGGCGTCCTCCTGGTCGCAGACCGCGCTAGCTGCAGAGACGAGGGAGAGGGAGGTCAGAGATCCGAGATGGGGACGGGAGCGGAGACGGGCTTGGTGGCGGTCTGCTTGTGGCTCCGCGAGACCCCGACCTGCAACGCGAGGTGACCAATGGCCTCTGAGGCTTGCCTTGTGGCCGGAGACACGTCGCCGCTGTGCATCAGCGCCACCGCAAACCCTAGGTCGGCCACGCGCGCAGCGGTCCGGCCAGATCGACGGAGCGGCGCGCGTGGAAGCACGCACGCGCGCGCCGGCGATCCAGCCAGCCTCAACGCCGTAGCGGCGCCTCTCTGTCCGGCGTGTGGCGGGCGGCGGTAGATCGAGCGCACCCGCGCGCCGGCGACCACTTCACCCCCTGCAAGTCAAAGCCGCTCCTCCTCCTCACCTGGTCGGGGACCTCCCCCATCGACTCCGTGCCTGCGGAGCCCGAGCACTGGATCCACCCGCCCTTCGCCCTCAATGGAGAGTGGCGGCGCTCGGGGATAGGATGGAGTGATGAGGAGAGTGCGTGTGTGGTGTGTGGCTCTGGCTGGTGTGCGTGTGGGGATTAGGTCAAGGGGTAGGTGGGCTTGGGTGGTGTTGGGCTGGGCTGCGCAGGATGCCTCCAAAACTTTTGTTTTTTTTCTTTTCATTTTACAATTACAAAGCATTTTCATAAATAATGTTTCATAAAGAAAATAGTTTTAGGGAAAATAATAAACATGAGTTTTTACAAACTTTTCAAAAAAATCATTCATAAAAAGGTCTATCATCTATAAACATGTATAGGTTTCAAACCAAATGACCAAGTTATGGCCATTTCCATCCCATAGTTTGTGATAAAGTGGTCATATTTGACACATAGGTGTATCTTGGTATGGGAAACAATGTTGCCAAATTGAGTTTTCAAATTATTTTTTGAAATATCATTTTCCATTTTCTAAGTACCAAATATGAGGTTTTTTGTGAAGCAACTACAAAAAATATGGTGCAAATTGTAACCCTTTCAATTATCACACAAAGTAGTCCATATTTGATGGATAATACCGAAATATTAGGAATTTTATCGCTTTCTAACTAATTTCTCCTATTTAAATGACTTTATGCCGATTTTTCGAAAATAATTCAAATTTGAACTACAACTATGTGATAGTTTGCTCTGATATTTTTACAAAAATCATTTTAAGGTACACAAGTAGTGATTATATCACAGAACCATCGATAGTTTTGAAAAATTCGACCCCTTTCAATGAATGGCCATGGCGGCCATTTTGACAAAATTTTCGAAAAAATCAAAGAAAGTGAAAAAATACTCAAAAAAAGAAATCCTTTGGCATGGAGTACTTTTATGTGTACTACTTTCGAGGGAAAATAATAAACATGAGTTTTTACAAACTTCTCAAAAAAATCATTCACAAAAAAGTCTATCATCTATAAACATGTATAGGTTTCAAGCCAAATGACCAAGTTATGGCCATTTACATCCCATAGTTTGTGATAAAGTGGCCATATTTGACACATAGGTGTATCTTGCTATGGGAAACAATGTTGCCAAATTGAGTTTTCAAATTATTTTTTGAAATATCCTTTTCCATTTTCTAAGTACCAAATATGAGGTTTTTTGTGAAGCAACTACAAAAAATATGGTGCAAATTGTAACCCTTTCAATTATCACACAAAGTAGTCCATATTTGATGGATAATATCGAAATATTAGGAATTTTATCGCTTTCTAACTAATTTCTCCTATTCAAATGACTTTATGCCGATTTTTCGAAAATAATTCAAATTTGAACTACAACTGTGTGATAGTTTGCTTTGATATTTTTACAAAAATCATTTTAAGGTACACAAGTAGTGATTATATCACAGAACCATCGATAGTTTTGAAAAATTCGACCCCTTTCAATGAATGGCCATGGCGGCCATTTTGACAAAATTTTCGAAAAAATCTAAGAAAGTGAAAAAATACTCAAAAAAATAAATCCTTTGGCATGGAGTACTTTTATGTGTACTAGTTTCTAGGGAAAATAATAAACATGAGTTTTTACAAACTTTTCAAAAAAAGCATTCACAAAAAGGTCTATCATCTATAAACATGTATAGGTTTCAAGCCAAATGACCAAGTTATGGCCATTTCCATGCCATAGTTTGTGATAAAGTGCCCAAATTTGACACATAGGTGTATCTTGGTATGAGAAACAATGTTGCCAAATTGAGTTTTCAAATTATTTTCTGAAATATCATTTTCCATTTTCTAAGTACCAAATATGAGGTTTTTTGTGAAGCAACTACAAAAAATATGGTGCAAATTGTAACCCTTTCAATTATCACACAAAGTAGTCCATATGTGATGGATAAGCCCGAAATATTAGGAATTTTCTCGCTTTCTAACTAATTTCGCCTATTTAAATGACTTTATGCCGATTTTTTGAAATTAATTCAAATTTGAACTACAAGTGTGTGATAGTTTGCTCTGATTTTTTTTCAAAAATCATCTTAAGGTACACAAGTAGTGATTATATCATAGAACCATCGTTAGTTTGTAAAAATTCGACCCCATTCAATGTATAGCCATGGCGACCATATTGACCATATTTTCAAAAAAATAAATAACGTGAAAAAATATTCAGAAAAAAGAAATCCTTTGACATGGATTCCTTTTATATGTACTAGTTGCTTGGAAAAATAATAAATTTGAGTTTTGAAAAACTTTCCGAAAAATATATTTGGGCACAATGTTTTTTACTTATAAATGGCGCAATAAATAAATAGTTATGTATGCAAAAATATTTCAAACTGGTAATTTGTCGTCCTAAATAATTATTAGTACTGCCGTGTTGAGTTTTACTAAAGGACACACTAACGTTCAGCGGGCTTAATCTATTTGTACCTTGCAATTTTTAATTTTTTATTACTACGTTGTAGATAATAGTCATATAATGTCGTAACTCAGCCTGTACAACAAACTGCGTTGGTTAGTTGGTCAGCGCAGTTGTACCAATGCGAGGTTGCACAAGGTGCAGTGTTCGAAACTCCGTTGCCGCGCATTGATTTTTCGGAGCGGAAAAATAATTAATCCGACGGCTCCAAATACACGGTCGTCGGCATACAACCTACCGCTGTCAAACTTCCATTTGTGCACAAACCGGACAGCCACGTGGCAGCCTGTATGCCGACGGGCGCGTGGAGAAGGCCGTCGGCATAGCCTATTATATGCCGACGGTGTCCGTTTGCCGACGGCCATTGCAAATGCCGTCGGGATAGGCACTGTATGCCGACGGCCCCGATAAAAGGCCGTCGGCAACTAGAAAACCGTCGGAAACTGGGCTTTTTCCTGTAGTGGGGGGTGGGTTCAAAAAATATCCCAAAATTCATACGTAGATAGTTCACTAATTTTGATATGTATTGAAATGTTTAAAACATCTTACATATAGAGTATAGCATGCTGGACGAACCATACCATGTAAGTATGTAATTAACCTGTACAGTTGTTGTCGATCAAAGAGCCCTTAAGTACAAATGGCAGCCAAACTCTATCTATTTCGGGATGGATGGAGTCGGTGAACCGGCCGCCGGGGATTACCTCGCTGACCACGCCCCTGCGCCGCGGGCTTATCCAGTCCGAGCATTTTTGGAAGCCTACGGACGCACTACTTTGCTCTCCTGTTTCCTGCCGTGGGAATTCTATATCTCACGCCAAAACTACGTACCGGTGGATATAGAGAACACGGCAACATTCTCCCTGGTCTATAGCTACGTCGTTGTCAAGTACACTTGTTTTCTAGAAACCGGCGTGCGTCGCCGGCCGTAGATTCCATCCACTACGCATGCTCTCTTTTCTTACTTGTCGGAGTCTCAAAACCGGTGAACATTCCGCTGTTCTGGTCAGGTACCAAGGTTCCCAGGAAACGAATAATCTTTATAGATCAACAACATCAACACGTCTATATATAAGTGTACGCAGATTTAGCGACTGCGAACAGCGGTTTTTATAAGAAATTTCTTTCTTCGGGTACCTGAGATTCCACTGAAGATTTATATATTTTCTATGGCATATATATGTACGGAGTAGCAAGCAAAATTTAATACTCCAGCTTACAAAATAGAAGGCTTAGAAAATTAGTTTGAGAAAAGTCAACGTTTTCTAACTTTATAGAGAAATCCATAATACTACTTTTACTATAAGATATATTTTCACAATATATTTATTTATTTTTGTAAATAAATATTTGGTCAAATTTAGTAAGATTTCACTTTGAACTAGATTTAAACGAGCGGACGGATTAGAAGACATGACTACAGACCATGCAATTCAACATATCATGCCCCTCTGCGAGACTAGTATGAACTAGATTTATACGAGCGGAGGGATTCGAAAACATGACTACAGACCATACAATTCAACATATCACGCCCCTCTGCGAGACTAGTATGGTGCAGTGTGTTTGCTGTGTTGAATCCCCCCCACCCCCCACACACACCATCAACTAGTTAGTGTATTTTCCAGTATGTCTAAATTTTAACTTTGTGGCCAATAAAATAACTTAAGGCTCAGATTTAGGTGGAAGTATTTTTTTGTGTTGGGCTATACAAAATTGTCGCAATGATTCGTTTCTGACCAACTATGGATCCAATTAGTAGACATACGAATAATCTGCAAGGAATGACCATTGCCATCCTTGTTAAAAATAATATCGTTTGGACAGTTTGATATGGTCCAAGACAAAGCACACACTCCCACCTAGATCTGCGTTTTTTCAATACATTTAACCAATTTCCGAACATATTTATGATATTGGTTGGCGGTGTAATATAAAGAATAAACTGAAAAACTCTTCTTATAAAGCGAGCAAAGAGAAACGCAGTAAATAGATGATGGATAGACTGCTCTGAGTCACAGAACACAAGTTTCTTGCAACCATCTTATTTACGCTTAGCGAGGTTATCTTTTGTTAGAATTACTTTTCTATTTAAGAACCATATGAAAATCTTAATCATCAAAGGTACCCTTACTTCCATAAATAATTACAAAAAAAATCTAGCATGGCCATTCATTAAATCCGCACACATTAATTTCACCGAAAAGGAGCCGAATCAGTGAGCCACTGCCTAAAAACATCAAATTCATCAGTTAAATGCACCATAAGTGATCGTTGAACTTAGTGTAGCCATGCATTTCACGTATTTTTGGTTAAATCTTGTCTATATAATATATTTGAAGGAACTTCCGATTTGTCACACGATGTTGTATAGAGATGGGTATTGTTGGGCCAAAGTTAGTTCCTCTAACGGTCAAATCGATTGGTTTTCCCAGAAAAAAAAAACATATCGATTTCAGCTTGTTCGGCTGTTGATGCTGGGCATTCACAGTGGCATTGGAGACTGCTATGTTGAATTTTTGTTGTCTTTTCTTCAAAAATCAGTACTACTACAGATCTGTAGCTAGTACTAGTTACATCCAGCTTTTGTACATTTTACTATCTATAAAGACAACTTTCTAAAAAACGATAGTGCTTGAAGTGTTGATTTTTTTTTAGAATTAGTTCTTTGTTGAGGAAATGAAACATTTTGCTTGGTGTGCCCCGGCTTCGACAAATCGCTAGCTCCGCCACTGCTCTAACCAAATATTTTCGCAAAACCTAGTGTTCAAGTCGTGACCAATAGCAAAAGAACCCCTACTACAAAAAGTCCTCCTTAACCATTATCACACATGTCCAGAAGGAGAATCACTAGGTTCTGTTCGGACCTGGGATGCTGTTTTATGTTGAAGGAATTATTATGCAGCAACTCCTTCCTCATTCAGAAGTTAAACGCCCATTTACTAAGTAAACATATGATTTTTTTATATCTAGGATCCCTAATCCCCTTGGTCCTTTGGTCTGCAAATAATGTTCCATTTGGAATGTTATTCTTCTGTTGCTAGCTAGCTAGCCCTATATATCGAGTAGGGAGTATCTGTATCACTCTCACCCTCTCAACCTGTCATAGTACCATTCTCCCACTTTAGTTTTACGGCTGTTGCTAAGTATAGCATATATATAGGGATCACCGTATCATGGGCAGGTGCATGCATGCATGCAATTATGGGCCACTCTCCCGTTCCATCCCATGGCCGGGGATCAGATAACTCCCGCTGCTTTTTCGCCACATGCATGCACCTGCACATCGCCGTCTCCAACCCACATGAGAGCACCAAAAGAAGATAGTCAAATTGCTGACATGTAGCCACGAGTCCGACGTCTCTTTGCGTCCCAATTATAAGCATCAAAAGAGGTTGGAATATTTGGATAGATAGACGAAAAAAGTTCGAAATACAACATTGCTTCTTCCGGCATGTAGTCCTATAGATCTCTCTATCTAGCTAGGGCATAATTAGCGGTGTTTTTGTAGTGTACGATAAGAACTAGATTAGTCTAGAGTGAGGAAAGTGGATATATTACTCTTTGATCATGTGTATCTGAAGAACAAATGGACACATATTTGGAACTAGGGAGATGATCGAGAGCTTTAAGCTTTTTTAGAACCAAGGCCATCAAGAGTTCTAAGCTATCATGGAACATTGCTTCTTCTAGTCATAGGGCATAATTAGTAACTGTCTAGTACGTGTACACGCTCCTTTTTCAGATGTATCGTCTAGTCATGTACACTTCAATGTTTCGAAGTCATTTACACTTAGGCATGAGGGACACCTAACAAGTCAAGAACAAGCTTAATTTACGGTTTATAAGCGAGATTGGATCCACTTAGCATGTGTATGAAAAAAGAAAGGAAAAAAAGAAGGGAAAACATTTCGATCCATGAGATCAAGAGCTCTAATTTAAGCTACCGAGGGATGCAAGCAAAGCATGGAGGAAAAAGAAAAGACGCTAGCTAACTAGGTCAGCGCGAAGTCTATGCAGCGCTTCTTCCAAACCGCGTGCGCCGGAGACAGCGCGGCGTCGTCCCTGGATCTCTTGCTCATCTTGGCCATGTCGTACTCGTCGTGCTCTGTCGCGGCGGGCCTCGGCGCCGCCGTCAGGAGCAGGTCGACGCCGAAGAGCCGCACGGTCCTCACGGGTGCTGGCGCGGTTTCGAAGGTCGTCGTCGTCGTTGTCTTCGGCCGGAGCTTGCAGTCGATGAAGAGCAGCTGGTCGTTGTTGCCTGGGGTGGCGGAGCGGTAGAACCCGACGGCGTCGCCGGCGTGCAGGCCCTTCTCCTTGACGAAGCGGCTCCAGCCCTTGGTGAGGACGTAGCTCTGGCTGCTGTTCCAGTACGAGTACCGGAACCGCCACACCTTGCCCGCGCCGTCCTCGAAGTTGAGCAGCACGCCCTTGCACTCACCGGACACGGCGGCGTCAGCCGCGGCGCCGGGGAGCTGGAGAGGGAAGTTCTTCTCGGCGTGCTGCTTCGGTATCACCAGCCGGTTCAGCTTTCCCACGTCGCTGGGCGTGACCGTCTTGTCGAACAGGTGCTCCCGTGCCACAGCCCCCGCCGTCGACGAGGTGGTGGCGGGGTTTTGGAGGGGAGGCGGAGACGGGGAGGCCGCGGCGAAGGCGCGCTTGTTCTGCGCGAGCTCGTCGGGGTAGGTGTGCTTGCGGAGCATGTCGACGACCTCAGCCTTGGACCGGGCGGCGAGGAAGCGGAGCTCGGCCGCGTCTTCCGGGTCAGACTCGGCGAGCGGGCGGAAGTTGGTGACGGCGTCGCGGCCGCGGAACCGCTGCGCGGCCGCGTCGTAGGCGCGCGCCGCCTCGGCCTCGCCCGTGAAGGTGCCGAGCCACACGCGCTGGTGCCGCTCATAGATCTGCGCGCCCCACCGTCCGTTGGGCTGCGGCACCACGCCCTTGTACCTGGACGAGGGCAGGCGGCGGCCCGCGCCGCCTGAGTCCACCTCCGCGCCGGTCTCCGCCGCGTCCATCACCGCGCTGGCACCGCTGCCCACGCGCTGCAGCGGCTTCAGCTCCGCCGGCGACGCCTTCTTGCCCGTGGACGCGCCGCTGCTCGCGTCGTCCACGAGGCAGCTCGTGCTGTCCATCCGATCACCGTCGATCGAGAGAGATGATGCTTAGCTAGGGAGAGTAGCTAGTAGCTAGCTTAGTTTGCTAAAGCTGTGTGGATAAAAGTAGTAGGTAGAGAGGAGCAGCAGAAGGAAGCGCGTGCGATATATAGCAAGAGCCGAGGAGGTGACGACTGCGAGTGTAGCTTAGCTAGTGCACACTAGCATCACACTATATACTGGAGACGTGGAGATATTTAATTATTTACACACATGGGAACATTGTTTTGTTGTTGTCCTTTATTTGTTCGTTTGTGAGTACAATCTATACATGTTAGTATTGTTTTCATTTTTATACTTTTATTTTTAACAAAACAAAATTTATTATTATTGATTATATATTTTATATGCATCATGGGTTGTGGGTCAACTCAAAGGAAGATGATAGTGTTCTATTCATGGAGGGAGTGGGGATGATGAAGCACCCATTTGGCTATGCTACGCCTAGATGGTAATTTCGTTGCATTTCTTGTATTTTCTTTTATTTTTATGGGTTTGTTACATTAAAGATGACCGGATTTTTCTTAAGTTTTAGTGAACTCGCTTCTTCCTCTTTCCTCCTAGGTGATGCAAGGTGGATGTCGCCCTTGATATGCTTGTGGTGATGTCAAAGAAGCATATGGAGAGGTGGACATGGTTAGTGTTGTGAGGCGACCTCATCGGCAATGCAACAACAACGACTCTAAGAATTATGATGTGAGAGAGAGAGAGAGATAGAGGGGTGGGGGCGGAGTTTGGGGGTTTGGCACGGTGCACTAGGCCACCTCGCTAGGGAATAATTTTTAGCTCCAAAGTTCTAGAGGGTGAGTGCCAATAACATCGAAATGGTGGTGGCCTAATCCTTTGAGTAGCGGCATCTCTTGTAAAAAATTAAATAATTTCAATACTTCTATGTAAATGCAAAGAAATTCCACTAAATATTTTAAATTTTAGTTTATGTAGAGGTCCCGACCATCTCAACATAGATCCGCCCTAACAAAGCTGCAAAGGCGACACAACTAGGCCGCCGGCCGTCTGCAGGTGACATGACCGGTGGTTAGGGCCACAGTGCTTCGACGAGAAGGCAAGACGATAGCGGTGGGGTGCCACCAGAGCAAGGCGGAGGGCGCCAACGACGTAGAGCTTGGAATGAGGACGGGAGAGTGGAGTTATGAGTTGGGGTGTAGCGTAGGCAAGGGGATGATAATCTCTAAACAAATAGATGGAGATCTAACATCACCCAAAGAACAAGTGGTTTTTTTAACAAAAAATCAACGTGCATATGCCAAAATGAAGACCAGAATTTTGATGTTTTTTCGACGCGCTTATGAGATTTTTTTTCGGAGGAAGACCATTAGTATTTGGCAGTTCTTTTGGAAGTGAGAAAAGTAGAAGCAATGCCTTCAAGTGGATGGGAGCTGAGGTGCTGGTCCAGCTTTCGGCTTTTGTGCCACAGGTAATACATTGTGTGCCAATCTCTCATAGTCGTAAACGGCGATGGCGATGGCGTGGTAGAATTTTCTGGAAGTTCTAGATCGATGGATATGCATGTCCGCTTCGAAGGATAGATTGCTTTGTCGATTCCTATTCGATCCTACTTGACTATTCGCCGTACATGGAATTTCTCCACCGGAAAAAAAAACAGTACTAGTAGACACGATGGATCACGTACCAACATGCCTACATTCATAGCGATAATGATCAGTGAGCAAACATACATAAACAATGCCAAAAATTAATCGATCCAGTTGCACGCATGTAATAGAAACACTCTAACCACTAGTAGAAAAACCATCTTTGGTCCAGGGCCGCCCCAGCCATTGGTCCCGGTTCAGAGAAAAACCGGGACTGGCACTGGTCCCGGTTCGAGCTGCCAGGGCCCCGTGGGGCATTGGTCCCGGTTCGGTTGGGGGCATTGGTCCCGGTTCTTGGCACGAACCGGGACCAAAGCTCCAGAGCCGGACCACGTGGCATGCCGCGGAGCTTTGGTCCCGGTTCGTACCAAGAACCGGGACCAATACCCCTCTCCTGCCTATAAATAACCCCCACCCCCCCTTCTCTCCTCTGTTTTTTTTTCCTGGATTGGTGGGAAGTGGGTGCTAGTTTTTTTCCTTTGCCACGCACAAGGTGTGTTCGATGAAATGCCCGACCCACACTTAAGTTCACACAAAATGATATCCTCGGCCGAGGTTAGCAACTATATCCTTTCCATCTGTAATTGATACAGAAATATTGCATGTGTCGATGTACGGTGGTCATTTCACTATTCAAGATGTTATTGTAATGGTATTTGATAAACTTAATTATATGATACAGATGGATGCACGGATGCGATGGATGTACGGCGAACGACGCAGTTCCGAGTTTATTACAGGCCTGCATAAATTTCTCGAAGTGGCTGAGGCAAACAAAGTGGATAATTTTATGCCTTGTCCATGTGAGAAGTGTCGGAACGTCAGGGAGTACTCTAACCCGAAAACCATTCAAGACCACGTGCTTCGGAGATGTTTCATGCCCAGCTATAATTGTTGGACCAAGCACGGAGAAAGAGGGGTTAGGATGGAAGACAATGAAGAAGAGGAGGATGATGACAACTATCCTATGTTCCCTGAAGAATGCGGTGATACTGTAATGGAAGACGTTGAAGAAGAAGGAGGTGAACATCGAGCATCAGATTAGGCCGCTGATGGTCTTGGTGGGGTCATTTCTGATGCAAAGCGAGAATGCGATACAGAAAAGGAGAAGCTAAAGTTGGAGGCCATGCTTGAGGATCACTGTGAGGACCCCGGATTAGGTATCCGAGATACTCGTTATGTTTCCTGCAACAATCCCATGATCAGTCTGTTGTTGCACATAACTCGAATTGGTATCACAGAACACCCATAAATACCGAATAAATTTACTTACTTGATTGAAGCCATAACTTCATCAGATACTCGCAGCGGAATTCACCAAAACAACGTGGAGCCCAAGTCATTTGCCAACCCTACAGGCAGCTGACTGGGAAGCACCCTAGTTCGCCTTGACGTCATTTCAAACTTCTCCTTCGAATTGCTCCTCTTCAGAATCTGGCTAAGACAATAGCCAGGGACGAAACCAATATGAGTACATTTGAATGTACTCGCAAACTACCCCCGGAATGAGCATGCACTACTCTTTTTAGTGTTTAAATAAAACTTCGTTTGCTTTGAAAACTCTATATCCTTGTTGAAAAAAAAGAGAAGGATAGACTTTTGTTTAATAAAACCTTGTTTTGAAACCTCTATATCTTTATTGAAAAAGGAAAGAAGGCTTTTTGAACTTTTCCCATAAATTTGTCTTTGTAAGAAGTCTCTTTAAAAACTTTCTCCCGTAAATACATCTTTGTTGAAAAAGGTAAGAAGTCCCTTTTATAAACATTTTTCCCGGAAAATCACCATTTTATCTATTTCTCCAAAACTCCTCCTTTTTCTGACCATGGCTCGCCATAGGTCCAATTAACTCCAACACATCATACCAACTCATTGGTATAGTTGTGGAACACTTTCTCCACTTCATTTCCCTTTTAAACTCAAAGCTTTTCAAAACTTGCACATAGGACCGAGCAGTTCTTTCCAACTGTCCATATCCGAGGACTCGGCTATTCGAATAGTTTTAACCCTCTGCAGAGGTAGCACGCTTTTTGCCCACACCCATCCGGTAACTCATCGTGTCAGCCACGTCCCGCCATACCTGGTGTATGCGAAGTTGAGCAACCGACCATAGCCTCTCCTATGCTCATGCTAGTATAGGACCCTACCACTACGAAATTATCATCCTTTCCATCGACACCCAGTCCAGATTCCCCGTCGGGAAACCTAAGTGTGAGGACTCGTAGTTCTGCCCGGCGAGCGAACCCTTCAATCCCCCATCCTCAGATGCCAGGACCCAGGTCAGGGGGTAGGTCGCCATGACCATCCCCTCATGGAACGAGGTCATCCTCGTTGTTGAGGCATCCCATACTAATATGAGCAAATTATATGACTACGCCCCTTTCCCATAGGTGGGTAAATGTGGTCGCACAGGGTATTGGTTGTTCTGTAAGTACAAGGACACAATGTGCATTTTTCATAACCATCACCATTCACCATTTCTCCACTTCAACACCGACATCTCGGCATTCCATAACCACACAAGTATTTTCAAAGGAGTTTTGAGTAAACAATATTTTTCCCATCCTATAGTTTGAAAAGGAAAATTCCAGCTAATATCTTCATACAGGGTGTCAAAATAATATACTTATATTTTGGAAAAGGGTTTTCAAAATCATATCTTTTGTGGCAAACACCACATAAATCACTTATGCTCTTTATAAGTAAAACATGTGAACCAAAATAGATGTATATAAATGCAAGCTCAGAGGATAGCTTGCCTGATTCCAGCATAATGTTCCTGGCTTCTTCTCACTGACCAAAGAAATAATTCCCATTCTTCCTCGATAAATCCTTTCCAAATACCACTCCGGTAGCGTTTATCTCTAGCGTCGCAACATGAAAATAAAACAACACTCAATAAGCAAACCAGACCACAAGTGGTATACAAACAAGGAACAAACCACAAGTATCAAACTAATCACTCAAGCCACAAATATAGCACTAGTTTAATCAAGCAGCGAACTAAATCTATATTTACCAGGGCATTATACTCACAGGAGTATAACACCAAACACATGCTAAAAACATAGAGCACCAAGACATTCTCAATTAGAGGTAATTAACAAACATTTTTCCCTAAACAGGAAATACTTCAGACAAAATTAAGTCATCAAATAGTTTCTACTAACAAGCAAGGCTATGCACTATTAGCAAACCTAAGCAACCAGTAGCCCAAACTTAGTTGAAAAGATTATCATGCTAATTCAAAATATCAAGCAACACAAGCATAATTAACTACTTGTTGGTTGCTTCAACCCCACTAAACAACACATGTTTAACTCAATTAATCCTAACACATGCCACTAACAGTACTAACATATACTAACATTCTAAATATCAGTAACACACATGTAATAGTACCAAAATAATCATCAACAAGCATCAAATACATTTTTATTAACAAGACAATTTAATTCCCTTCTTTTTGTTTGGGGCAGAAACTACACGTTTACTAAATATTACTCCTAGGGAGTTTTGTAAATAAAACAATCATGCAAATTTGGGTTTGTGTTCTATGTTACTATTAGAAACTATCCCAATTGGATTTGCTCCAAAAAGTATTTTTAGTATAGAATTAAAAATCATCAAAATGCTACTGTTGTCAAATTTAAACTTAATAGAACTTTAGTTTCACAAATCTCCTGCATGCTTGGCTTATAGATCTAGGTAGGCATTCTCACTAGGTTTCCAGGGAACCAAAGTTTGCAAGATTTGCATCTATAAAACTCAAGTTATTCCATAAATAGTTAAAAAAGGTACTTTTTACTAGATTAATTCTATCACACACATAAATACACATTTTGGAAAATGGCCAGTGCCACATGGTTAAGAAAACACATATGAACGCCACAAAATTTAGTTCATAATATTTGCACGCACAGATTATCCACAAAAGAATTAAACCTACACTGTAAAAATAACAGGAAAATGGAATTGATATAGATCCACTGGAAAAAAATAAAGATGGGCCGGATTTGGAGCTGGACCTAGCAGCCCAGTGCTGGGCCGGCCCAAGGCGAAGGGGTACGCCTCCTTCTTCCTCGACACGCACGGCCGAGCGAGGAGGAGAGCTGGAGCTCCGACGAGATCGACGCGGCGACTCCGGTGGACCTGAGACGAAGAGAGCATGTCTATTAGGTAGCTTGCGACGAGGGGACCTCAGGGGAACAAGAATGGCGGCGAAAGGTGGACTGAGTCACCCGCGAGCTTGCTCGACATCTCGGCGGCCGGAGAGGGGAAAATGTGGACGGTGACGGCGATCCCGGGCCTCCCGGCTTGATTCCTTCGACATGGAGGGAGAGGACGACGCGGCGAAGCTTCTGGTACTCTTGGATTTGGACGGGGAGGCTTGAATCGGCGGCGGTGTTCGACGGCGAGCTCGGCTAGGGTTCGGAACGGAGAGGGAGAGAGAGAGCGGTGGAGGGGACATGTGAGTGAGGGCAGAGCGAGGCAGAGGAGCGCCCGGGGCCTCCTTATCCTCCTTGCGCGGCAGGAGAGCGAGAGGGGGGGGGTCCGGGCGGCGACGCGCGGGAGGACGACACGGCGCCATGGCCTCTGCTGCTACAGGGAAGATGACGCAAAAATTGCAGAAAACCCCCTATGCTTCTTTTTCCTTTTACAACCAAGTCTTTTTTCCTGTTTCTTTTAAAACCAGTGAGTTTCAGGGATTTAATTGAGGCCTTTAAACATTTTTAAAAATTATGAGAAAAATCAGGTAGCCTCCCATATACATGGAGAAGCTCCACAAAAATTGGGGCTTCAAAATAAAATGTTTTGCACAACTTTTGTTCATAATGTTTCATTATGGCAATTTTGCTAATTTCCAAACGATATTCCTTTGGAATTTTGAAACAAGTGCAAAATATTAATTTTGAACTCTTGGAACTTTCTTGACAAATATTTGAACTTTATATAATTTTCATTTTCATAGAGAAAACATTTGTTTGAAGGAAATAGAGAGCTAGGGAGGGAAATTTATGTATGGAGATCACTCCTTTATTTCATAATCTTAATTTCCATTTGTTGGATAATCTTGAGGAGGTTGTTTTAAATTTAAGTCACATTCCAAATTATTGTCAAGTGTGTTTTAAACATTACTGCTCTAGCATATTTGATTAATTTTCCCCACACAAGCAAACAACCACAACAAATTCAACAACACAGTCAACACCACACAAGGTCAAACACAACAATGAGAAGTAAAACACAATCATTAGTGAAACTTTTCAAAAGTTTTTGTTGGTTCTGAAATTTGGGTCTTGTGAAACTAAGTTTTTCTTAGTTTCTAAATTTGGTATGTGACAATCACAAAAAGTTGCTGTACCCAAACTGCGAAGATGGCAGCACAAAGCTCGGTACCACACTGGAACTGCTGAAATGGAAGGTAGAGACTGGTTGTTCTGACAAGGGATTTGAGAAGTTACTGAAAATAATGAAGCCGAAGCTTCCAAAGGATAACGAATTGCCCGAGACTACATACGAAGCAAAGAAGGCTATCTGCCCTCTAGGATTAGATGTGCAGAAGATACATGCATGCATTAATGACTGCATCCTGTACCGCGGTGAGTACGAGAATATGGATAAATGCCCGGTATGCAATGCACTGCGGTACAAGATCAGACAAGATGACCCTGGTGATGTTGAGGGCGATGACGAGCCCCCCCGGAAGAGGGTTCCTGCTAAGGTGATGTGGTATGCTCCTCTAATACCACGGTTGAAACGTCTGTTCAGAAACAAAGAGCATGCCAGGTTGTTGCGATGGCACAAAGAAGAGCGTAAGAAAGACGGGAAGTTGAGACACCTCGCCGATGGGTCCCAGTGGAGAAAAATCGAAAGAGAGTTCCCGACATTTTCAGATGACGCAAGGAACTTAAGATTTGGTCTAAGTACAGATGGCTTTAATCCTTTTGGGGAGCAGAGCTCCAGTCATAGCACTTGGCCCGTGACTCTATGTATCTACAACCTTCCTCCTTGGTTGTGCATGAAGCGGAAGTTCATTATGATGCCAGTGCTCATCCAAGGCCCGAAGCAACCCGGCAACGACATTGATGTGTACCTAAGGCCATTAGTTGATGAAATTTTGCAGTTGTGGTCCGAACCAGGTGTACGTGTGTGGGATGAGCGCAAACAACAGGAATTTGACCTACGAGCGTTGCTGTTCGTAACCATCAATGATTGGCCTGCTCTTAGTAACATTTCAGGACAGTCAAACAAGGGATACAATGCATGCACGCACTGTTTAGATAAGACTGAAAGTATACATTTGGGAAACAAGAATGTGTACCTGGGGCATCGTCGATTTCTTCCGAACGGTCATGCCGTAAGAAAGAAAGGCAAGCATTTCAACGGTGAGGCAGATCGCCGGAAGAAGCCTAACCTCCCTGATGGTGATGTTATATATGACATGGTCAAGGATTTAGAAGTAATCTTTGGAAAGGGTCCTGACAGTCTATCTGTTCCGAATGACGCTGACAACCACGTACCCATATGGAAGAAGTGCTCTATATTCTGGGAGCTACCCTATTGGAAAGTCCTAGAGGTCCGGTCTTCAATCGACGTGATGCACGTGACGAAGAATCTTTGCGTGAACCTGCTAGGCTTCCTGGGAGTGTATGGGAAGACAAAAGATACACCGGAAGCACGGGAGGACCAGCAACGTATGAAAGACCCATACAACAAGCAGACGGATAAAGGGCGTCAATACTTAAGCAGCTACGCTCTTACCAAAGCAGAGAAGAAAATCTTTTTTGAATGCCTAAGCAGTATCAAGGTCCCGGCTGGCTTCTCGTCAAATATAAAGGGAATAATAAATATGGCAGAGAAAAAATTCCAGAACCTGAAGTTGCTTCCGGTTGCATTGATGGGGCTTCTACCGGAAAATGTTCGAGTACCCATTGTGAAGCTATGTGCATTCCTCAATGCAATATCTCAGAAGGTCATCAATCCAGTAACTCTACCAAGTTTACAGAAGGCTGTGGCCCAATGTCTTGTCAGCTTCGAGTTGGTGTTCCCCCATCATTCTTCAATATTATGACGCATCTCCTGGTTCACCTAGTCGACGAGATTGCCATTCTCGGTCCTGTATTTCTACACAATATGTTCCCCTTCGAGAGGTTCATGGGAGTCTTGAAGAAATATGTTCATAACCGTGCTAGGCCAGAAGGAAGCATCTCAAAGGGCTATGGAACAGAGGAGGTCATTGAGTTCTGTGTTGACTTTATTCCTGACCTTAAGCCGATTGGTGTTCCTGAATCGCGGCATGAGGGGAGACTGAGTGGAAAAGGCACGCTAGGAAAGAAAGCACGGATATGTAGAGACGGGCATTCTTTAACTCAAGCACACTACACAGTTCTACAAAGTTCCACCTTCGTGGCTCCTTATATCGAGGAACACAAGAATTATGTACGCTCCAAGAACCCGGGGAAGGCTGACTCCTGGATTAAAGAAAGACACATGGAGACTTTCGGCAGTTGGTTGCGATTACAGCTCATGAATGACACCACTGTCGGAGATCAGCTCTACTTGTTGGCCGCGTCACCATCTTCGACTGTATTGAATTTCCAAGGGTACGAGATAAATGGGAATACATTTTACACGATCGCCCAAGATAAAAAGAGCACCAACCAGAACAGTGGTGTCCGCTTTGATGCAACAAACGACGATGGGCAAAAGGACACATACTATGGTCGCATAGAGGAGATATGGGAACTTGACTATGGACCTACTTTTAAGGTCCCTTTGTTTCGGTGCAGTTGGGTCAACATGAATGGAGAAGGGATAAAGATAGACCAGCTGTACGGAATGACAACAGTGGATCTCAAGAATCTTGGTTGTTACAGGAACGAACCATTCGTCCTAGCCAATGATGTGGCTCAGGTTTTCTATGTGAAGGACATGTCCTCTAGACCGAAAAAAAGAAAAAATAAGCAAAGGAATACATCAGACGATGAGCCAAAGCGTCACATAGTTCTTTCAGGGAAAAGAAACATCGTGGGAGTCGAGGACAAGACAGACATGTCAGCAGATTATGATAAGTTTGATGAAATTCCGCCCTTCACAGTGAGAACTGACCCAAGCATCCCGTTAAATAATGAAGATGCTCCATGGTTACGGCTGAAGCGATCATAGGCCAGGGACATACGCGAAGAAGGGTTCATGGCTTTTATGTAAATCAATGTAATGTATTATACCTTTATGTGATGTGCAGTAATGTATTAAACCTTTATGTGGTGAAAACCATAATACATAGTTCGGGTCCATTTTTATTTAACCATTATACATCACGAATAATATCACTAACTTTTGCCGGGTCCTAAGCCACGGGGTGCTGAGCGGCCGGCGACGTACCACCTCCTCGGGGCCGGCTCCCTCTGGAACGAGAGTGGCCCACGCGACTTCCACCAAACAAGATCCGGGTCGACGATGTCGCCCCTCGCATCCAACAGCCCGGACATTGTCGCCGAGATCTGAAAAAATGAGTGGGAAATTTGATCAAACACCTAGGTAGGGGAGGGAGAGGGCAGCAACCTGGGGAGGGGACGGAGGGCGGTGTGGAGCCTCCTTATATATAAGCAAAACTGACCAAAACACACGGTTTCGAGGCACCGTAGGGCTGTATGACGGGAATCCGAATGCTTTGTATACTGCAAATCATCGCGTGGTCGTGAGACGGCAAATCGGCCTTCGATCCAGACAGTGGAAAGACATCCCTGATGATCTGCAACCGTCCGAACAAGTGTTGGGGATGTTGCTAATCATCAGAGACCCTTGCCGCTGCTTGGATCCGACCGAGGGGAGGGTTCACCTTCAGAAATCTTGCTCTCTGCTACCCGTGTACTGCCAATGATGGATGCTATATATAGGGTCGTGGCCCTTTTAGTCCCGGGTGGTATCACGGCCCGGGACTAGAAACACACCCCTGATCCAACGGTTCACAAGCCCTCAAGAGAAACACACCCCTGATCCAACGGCTCACAAGCGCTCGAAAGAAACACACGATCCGTGTGCTTCTTCCTTATTGGTGGGATTCCCTTTAGTCCCGGTTGGTGGCTCACAGAGTGATCCAACAGCTCACAAGCCCTCAAAAGAAACACACCCCTGATCCAACGGCTCACAAGCGCTCGAAAGAAACACACGATCCGTGTGCTTCTTCCTTATTGGTGGGATTCTCTTTAGTCCCGGTTGGTGGCTCACAGAGTGATCCAACAGTTCACAAGCCCTCAATAGAAACACACCCCTGATCCAACGGCTCACAAGTACTTGCTTAACAAAAAATGTCATTTTTGACAAACGAAAAACAAAAAACGATATTTAGATAAGTAATTTGAAAAAACTCAGTTCTGCAACATTGTTTGTCGTACCAAGATACAACTATGTGTCAAATATGGGCACATTTTGACAAACTATGACACGGGGATGACCATAACGAGGCCATTTGACCCGAAACTTATATATGTTTATAGATGATTGACCTTTTTGTGAAATTTTTTTTTGTAAACTATGTCAAAACTCAAGTTTATCATTTATCCTACCAACTAGTACACATGAAAGTACTCCATGCCAAAGGATTTTATTTTTTGTGTATTTTTTCACTTTCTTTGACTTTTTTTAAAAAACGATCAAAATGGCCGCCGTTACTATTCATTGTAAGGGATCGAATTATCCAAAACTATCGACGGTTCTGTGATATAACCACTACTTGTGCACCTTAAAATCATTTTTAAAAAAATTTCAGAGCAAACTATCACACACTTGTAGTTCAAATTTGAATTACTTTCGAAAAATAGGCATAAAATCGTTTAAGTAGGCGAAATTAGCTAGAAACCGAGAAAATTACCAATATTTGTGGATTATCCATACAATATGGTCTACTTTGTGTGATAATTTGATGGGTGCCATTTTGCACCATATTTGTTGTACTTGCTTCACAAAAAATGTCATTTTTGACAAACGAAAAACAAAAAACGATATATAGATAAGTAATTTGAAAAAATAGAAAATGATTTTGTATTATTTATTAAAATTTAAACACTTTTCATGTTGAAAGTCTTTTCAGATTCAAAACCATTTGAAATTCATATTCAAACACCTAAATAAGAAAAAAAAGGCGGGAACAAAATTTCAGAACTGAAAAGTTCGAAATAATTTTGAAAAAGGACTCTTTGGTCCCGGTTCCTAGCAAGAACTGGGACCAAAGAGTCCGTGGACGCGCGCGCTTGATCTGGCATTAACTGAGCCAATCTTTGGTCCCGGTTCTTGCCAGCAACCGGGACCAAAGAGGCATTGGTCCCGGTTGCTGGCAAGAACCGGGACCAAAGACCCCTGCTATAACTGCCCCGCCCCTTCTTCTTCCTCATTCACGCAAAATCGACGAAGGACCGGAGGCGACGCGGAGCGAAACGACGCCGTCAGGCTGCCCAACCTCCGCGCCGCCCCACGCCGCGCCTCGCCGCCGCCGTCGACGTCCGCGCGCCCGAGCTCGCCGCCGCCCCGACGCCGGCCTCCTCCCCACACTGCACGCCGCCCCGACGCCGGCCTCCTATCCCCACACTGCACGCCGGCCGCCCCGACGCCGGCATCCTCCCGCGCCTCCACGCCGGCATCCCTCCCGCGCCTCCACGCCGCCGCCAGCGCCTCTCGCGCCTCCACCGGCCGCTCGATCGCCGCCCGCACCACCGCCTCTCTAGCTCGCGGTGAGTTAGGAAAATTTAGTATAGGAAAATATGATTTTTAGTATAGGAAAATTTAATATAGTAAATATGATTTTTAGTATAGCAAAATTTAGTATAGGAAAATTTAGTATAGTAAATATGATTTTTTTTTGTATAGGAAAATTTAGTGTTAGGAATTTGTATAGGATTTTTAGTGTTAGGAATTTTGTATAGGAAAATGTATAGGATTTTAGTATAGTAAATATGATTTTTTTTGTATAGGAAATTTTAGTGTTAGGAATTTGTATAGGATTTTTAGTGTTAGGAATTTTGTATAGGAAAATGTATAGGATTTGTATAGGATTTTTTTTGTATAGTAAATAGCATTTTAGGAAATTTAGTGTTAGGAAATTAAAATAACATGTTTTCCCAAATTCATGGATTTGCATTCACATATGTACAAATGAGAGCATCGAGGTACTAACAATGTATGAATTTGTGTATGAATTACAAATTAAATGTATGATGTACAAATTAAATGTATGAATTAGAAATTAAATGTACGAATTTGTGTTAGGGAAAAAAATTACGGGTTTACGATACGAGTTAACGAGTTTACGGGTTTACGATACGAGTTTACGGGTTTACGATACGAGTTTACGGGTTTACGATACGAGTTTACGGGTTTACGATACGAGTTTACGGGTTTACGATACGAGTTTACGGGTTTACGATACGAGTTTACGATACATATGGAACAAAGTTACCCAACTAAAGTTTTGTGCATTGTTCTTAATTTGCAGAAACTATGGAACGAGACGAACATCAGGAAAACATCCTCGAGGATATAATCCGCGGGCCGGAAGATATTGTCGATGTCACCTCGGAGTTTTTGAACAACTCCGGTGAGGGAGATGAGTCTCTCAACCGAAGAGACGGCTCCGGTGAGGTAGAACCCGACGGCGGGGTGAGGGAGAAGTCGGCGAGGGAGAAGCCGACGAGGGAGAAGCCGAAGGCTCCGGTGGAACATTAAATGTTGCAAACTCCGGCGAGGTGCATATACATATATTAATGAAGCCGAAGATTGTATTAATTAAGCCTCTGCTGTCTATATACATATATTAACGCTCTTTCTTCTTTTAGCCCTCCGGATCGAGCAAATCTTCTGTAAGGACAAAACGAGGCCCAGCCAAAAAGTTGGGCGACCAAGAAAGGTACAGGATCGAAAGAGTCGCTGAAGACGGCACACCGACTGCTCCCCCTGATGCTGCAAAAAAATGGTAAAGCAATGCGGAGTTCTTGTTAGGGACTTCATCCCGATCACCGTTCGAGAATGGCATCGGCCAAAGGAAAGGACTGCTATATGTCAGCGATAGGGCAAAGAAAGACTTTGGAGAAAGCTCATGGTTAATTTCACCCTGCCGGCGCCAGAGGTGGATTCAGATGAGGAGGATCCAGATGAGGCAGAAAAGATTGCCCGGCAAAACATGGAGCAAAAAGTCAAGGACTGGGCTCTTAAGAAGATGGCCGAGCTATTCAAGAACTGGAAGAAAAGATTGAACAACGAGTTTGTCAAGAAAAATAAGACTCCAGACTTCGATAAAGGGTATGAGAAGATAAAGGACTACTGGGAAGAATTTGTGGCGTACAAGAAATCGGAGGAAGCTCTGGAAAAGTCTGCAAAAATAAGGCAAATGCTGCTCTAAAGATGTACCACCATACTATGGGGCCTGGTGGCTACGCCTATAACATCCCTAAGTGGGAGAAACTTGAGGCGGACCTGCTGGCTAAAGGGATCACTCCAGAGCCACTCGCATGGACCGAACGGGCAAGAAATTGGTTTTACGGGCATGGGGGCACGTTGGACGCAGAAGGGAAGTGCATATATAACAGACGACACAAAGAAAATCCCCTACTACCCATCCAAGAAATTAGAAATGCATTCAAGGATGTTGAAGAGGGACGGTTCATTCCCGATAGAGAGGATGACGAGCTCACACGCGCCCTTGGGAATAAGGAACACGACGGACGGTTACGAGGCGTGATAGGCTCCAAGCCCAAGACAATTGCGATTCCCGAGCACAGGAAGAAATTTCCTGATAGAAGCCATCAGAGGAGAAAGGAAAGGGAGGCAATGGAAGCACGCGCTGCTGCAGACCGGCTGCGTAATATAGAAGAAGAATTAAAGCTGCAGAAGGAACAAATTGCCGCACTTAGCCAGCAAGGTACTAGCGGCCAATCTCAGCGGCACATGGTAGAAGCTGCATGCGATGGTACCGGCGGCCCATCGAATCGGAAAAGCAGCGTGGCTTCCACGGAGCTCCAGGATGGTAATGATGATGCAGTGGCTCCTCTTCGTCGCTACCCAGTGGATGATATCACGGAGAGCACACCTTGTGAGCTGCATGTGAAAGTTTATAACTTATCCTGAAGGTGGCGGTCGGCTATGCCGTACCAATTGGACCTAATCCAACTTACCATTTCTCTCCGGTTCCAAATGGCTACGCTGTTGTCGGGGTGGATGAGTGATGAAAGATTATGAGGAGCTGAAGCTGCAACACCCTGCAGGTGAAGATGGGGAGGTGCTTGAACTTGGAGAAGCCAAGAAAGCGCCATTCTATGGCCAAAGGAATTCATCGTGCTTCCGAACTGGCAGCCAAGGCCATCGACTCCTCACCAGTCTCCAGCGCAACAGTCCTCTTCACCGCCTCAGCATTCTCCAGCGCAGCCGTCCTCTTCACCGCCTCACCAGTCTCCAGTGCAGCCGTCTCCGCCGCCGCGTCACCAGTCTCCAGTGCAGCCGTCTCCGCCGCCGCGTCACCAGTCTCCAGCGCAGCCGTCTCACCAGAAGAAACGGACCAACGCCGCTCCCCGCTCCCACTCAGAAGATAGTCGACATCCCGTCGGTTCCTCCCAAGAGACCTTATGACAGGACTGAAGCGGAAAACGCCGCGGTAGTGGCTGCCTACAATAAGGCTTTTTTTGCACCAAAAAAGCCCGAGCAAAAGAAGGTATATGATGAAAAAACCAAAAAGTGGGCTAAGTCCTTCCTTGAGCAGCCATCCCAGATATCGATGAATCTGCCATCTGACTATGGTCGTGAACTTAGTAAGCTAGCACGTGCCCAGTCTGAGCAGAACAAGGGAAGAAGTGCAAAAAGCGGGAAACAAATTGCCCAGCTCGGACAGCAGAAAAATCAATCGGTCCCCCCGCTCATAGTGTGTTCCGATGTCGACAAGGACTTCAGAGCCGCTATGGATAAGGACCTGGAATTATTGGACCCCAGAGCCATAGCTGCTGCTAAAGAACTTGGTGTCACTGTATCGCAGGCCAAGGAAAATGCTACCGCCTTGGGTATGACCCTTGGTCAACTTTTAGGCTATGAATATCAGCCAATGTTAGAGATAGCACGGAAATATGTCCAAGGGGAGCCTATGGTCAGTAATGAGGAGCTCACGCGTCTATCAACACATATGCGAAATCTGCATAACTGGTACCTGGTGCACACATCAAAGAAGGACGCGAAAGAGTGGTTTCCGGTGGACGTTAGAGTGGAGCATTTCTTCAAACGTTACATTATACAGGTTCAACTGACTGAACTGTTTCAGTTATTCCAAAAGCGCGCCCTCGACAAATCTATCCTCGCTTGCTATTGTCTGTAAGTGATTTATTTTCGTAATTAAGTCTCTAGCTCAGCTCGTTCATTGCCTGTATTATATTATCCTGACTATATATATATCCTTTTGTACGCTATTATGCAGAATGAAGATGATGGAATGCAAAAGATCTAGAATTTTTGAGGTTGGGTTCGTTGACCCATATATCGTTAATTCACATACGTTAGTCAATCACCCCAAAGACGTGGAGATGACCTGACCACCTTTTTAATCAAGCAAAATTTCTGTACGGAAATACTATTTCCTTACAACTTCAGGTGAGTGTTTCTGTCTTGTACATATTTTTATTTGGCTTTCTCGATGTTAAGTGTAATTGATGAGCTATGCATGTCTGCTTTATGTAAACGTCCGCAGGTTCCACTGGATTCTGCTAAGCATTCAACCTGACAAGTCCATAGTTGAAGTCCACGACTCATTAAGTTGGGACCAAGCGACGTGGTCCGACATGAAAGAAATGCTCAACAAGTAATTTCAATCATTATCGCATTATATCGCCTCTTTCGTTCGTTTCCTGATATCAAGTAATTAATAACTCCTTTGTTCATTTTCTTTGCCAAAGCAGGTGTTGGACACTTTTCAAACAGAAGGTAAGGTCCATTCAAAGATGAGCTAACTTATATATCGGTGAATAGTCCGCAGCAGCCACCGGGGAGTAATTTATGTGGATTCTACGTTTGCGAGTTCATTCGCGAGTTGACCACTGAGCGGACAACAACTACTTTCAGCGAAATGCGGGAGAAGCTCGACCCAGAACGGCGCGTACAAGCAATTCAAGAGGAATTGGCGGGATTTCTGCTTAGGGAGGTCATCGATGAAAAGGGAGAACATTATGCTTCGGACGATGAACTACATATGTGATCTATCTCCATGTAATTAAATAGTTGTATTCTCGCAAGAGATCGAATATTAATTATATATGCATCAACGTGTACTGTGTATATAGTAGAGCGTATAATATGCGTACGGAAACGATGGAGAGCACGTCGGCGATGCGAAGAAGGGGGAGACGACGGAGGCACCGACGAGAGGGAGAGGGGGCACCGGCGAGAGGGGGCACCGACGAGAGGGAGAGGGGGCACCGGCGAGAGGGGGCACCGGCGAGAGGGAGACCCTAAACCCTAAATACAAAAAAAAAAACACTCATTGGTCCCGGTTCGTATTAAGAACCGGGACCAATGAGTCTCCCCCATGCCCAGCCAGAACTGGCCACGTGGACCAGCATTGGTCCCGGTTCGTGGACCAACCGGGACCAGCATTGGTCCCGATTGGCCAGTCCCGGTTGGGCAACCGGGACTGATGTCCAAGCCCAACCGGGACTACAAGTGGTTTTTCTACTAGTGAACAATATGATATACACGCAAGCATCGGACTGTGTCAACAATGCATTTTATATACTCCGTATGTGGGTATTATATGGTTTGCAACTAGCTGACTGGAGTATTAAATTACTGTCATAAAGTCGACAGGCACGTATAACCCATGTAGATGGATATACATGAGTATCAGCGCACAGTATAATCAACTGCGTAATCTCAAAAACTATGATCGATATACATATATATTCAAATATGAACAATGAGCCACATGCATGGTCAGGTTCGTGGCAACGTATCTGTGTCTGCTTGCGCTGTCATGCATGTGGTGACCATATAAGCAAGTAGTACTACTTGTTGAAAAAAATATAGTACAAGCAAGTAGCATAGGTGGGGGGAGGGGAGGAGCAGACAGTAGAGTAATTGGCTAATTGCAACAGACGACTTGTTGCAAGACTTGGCACCGCAAAGTCTACCTCACGGCTCGTGGAATCGTGTAAGATATGCAAGATGTATGGCAATTTGCATGAAAAACCGCTGAACTGAAGGATATAAAAGTATAACAAAGACTGCATCCAGGGCCTAGCTAATTAATCAGAACGGAGACTTTCATGAGTATGGACAGCGAGTGAGATCCGTGCATATAATTAATTTCTCGTCTCTAGGGAAGTGCAAGCCGTGAGTGAGTACCAGCTAATCTTAAGGTAATTTACCGAAATGTTCAATCTATGTTCCATACAAAAAGTGCTTCATATTTTTGTTTGACGTAATGTCAAGACTTAAAAGAGGCATCTAGTCCAAATAAACCAGCTTACAAAAGTGAACATGTTGAGGCCGTTATCATTGAAACGCACCTCGCGACAATCATTTTCACCATAATCTCTCACAATCCTATCGTCGAGGAACCAAATCTATATATCCGAGCAACCGTGTTACACCCAAAAAAATAAGAGCATGATACTCCATGACAATGCGGTTAGGAAAGGGATTGCCGCTTATGCATCAATGTTTTTGGTTCCAATGAATAGTTCAGAAACACCTCCCAAAATAAAGCTTCTTATCAAGACCTTCAGCAAACTATGCGGCACACACGAATATCGATGTTGAAAAATCTAGCTCATGAAGGTTGGATCATGGGTTTCATGGGGAGAAAACACATACTCATCATTGACTTTCAATGTTGTCATCCACCATCTGCCGGTGGGCGCTTTCTCACATAGAGCACCTCGCTAGCATGGTGCCCAATGTGACCATGAAAATTTATGCGACATACTATGAGAACTTAGTTTGTCGAAGCGCAAACCAAAATGGTGTCCTAGCCAAGCCTTCATCTTTCGTACGATCCTATCATGCATGTAGACGAACACTACTAGAATGCTTATTGACAAAAAAGTCTGATGCAAAGCAAAAGCACGAGGGCTGCTCTGCCATACCGGTTTCGAGGTAGACCCGTCCTAAGGAAATCCCGATCTAGCCAAAACATCCCTCGAACAACCATGTCCAATCTACCATGCACGCCAGCCATCAGACACCCAACCCGTTGTCCTGCAAACTAGCATGGACACCTCCCAAGACATTCCACCGCCTTCTTCTGATTCGCAGGATTTGCTTGGCCGAGCATCCTCCAACAACAATTTGTGGACCTAGGAAAGTAACACTAGTAGAAAACATGTCTTTCGTCCAGAGCCGAACCAGGCTTTAATCCCGGTTCAGAGAAAAACCGGGACCAATGCCTGGCACTGGTCCCGGTTCGAGCTGCCAGGGGCCCGTGGACCATTGGTCCCGGTTCGGTTGGGGACATTAGACCCGGTTCGTGGCACGAACCGGGACCAAAGCTCCAGAGCCGGACACGTGGCGTGCCGCGGAGCTTTGGTCCCGGTTCGTGTCTCGAACCGGGACTAATGCCCCTCCCCTGCCTATAAGTAACCCACCCCCCTCTCTTCTCTCCTCTGTTTTTTTTTCTGCTTGGATTGGTGGGAAGTGGGTGCTAGTTTTTTTTTTCCTTTGCCACGCACAAGATGTGTTCGATGAAATGCCCGAGCCACACTTAAGTTCACACAAAATGATATCCTCGACCGAGGTTAGCAACTTTATCCTTTTCATCTGTAATTGATACAGAAATATTGCATGTGTCGATGTACGGTGGTCATTTCACTATTCAAGATGTTATTGTAATAGTATTTGATAAACTTAATTATATGATGCAGATGGATGCACGGATGCAATGGATGTACGGCGAACGACGCAGTTCCGAATTTATTGCAGGCCTGCATAAATTTATCGATGTGGCTGAGGCAAACAAAGTGGATAATTTTATGCCTTGTCCATGTGTTGACTGTCGGAACGTCAGGGAGTACTCTAACTCGAAAACCATTCAAGGCCACGTGCTTCGGAGAGGTTTCATGCCCAGCTATAATTGTTGGACCAAGCACGGAGAAAGAGGGGTTAGCTAGGATGGAAGACAATGAAGAAGAGGAGGATGATGACAACTATCCTATGTTCCCTGAAGAATACGGTGATACTGTAATGGAAGACAATGAAGAAGAAGGAGGTGAACATCGGGCATCAGATGAGCCCGCTGATGGCCTTGGTCGGGTCATTTCTGATGTAAAGCGAGAATGCGATACAGAAAATGAGAAGCTAAAGTTGGAGGCCATGCTAGAGGATCACAAAAAGTTGATGTACCCAAATTGCGAAGATGGCAGCACAAATCTCGGTACCACACTGGAACTGCTGAAATGGAAGGCAGAGACTGGTTGTTCTGACAAGGGATTTGAGAAGTTATTGAAAATAATGAAGCCGAAGCTTCCAAAGGATAACGAATTGCCCGAGACTACATACGAAACTGATAACCCCCAAGAGCAAGGGATCACTGTAGCACCTCTCAATGTGGAAGTAAGGTATCGATCCGCAGGAACAAGAAGGAAAAGTTATCTATTCCCTACAACTAAAGTGTCACAAGTTTTAGTTGATTATGCACTAAACAAGTTTAGAGAACAAGATGGTTGGTTTGATGGATGTAAAAGTGTCCCAATCCTCTTCTTTGCAAGAGGACAAGACAAAGGTAGTAGCAAGTGAAAGCTCTCAAAGAGAGAAAGCCCAATCCTCTATGTAGCAAGAGGACAAGCTCAAGTGTGTGTTTCTTATAGGAACAATGGACATGGTTCATGGGTTCACTTAATCCTCTCTCTCTCTCATCTACGGTGATCATCATGTTATAGATAAAGTACACACAATTGTCATGTTTTAATGGTAGCTTTTCATGACGGCTATATGTCCTAAAACACATAGTTGAAAGAAATACTCATTTGTGTTGCTAGGTCACCCCTC
The DNA here is from genome assembly GCA_947311845.1 of Poa pratensis. Taxonomy (NCBI): domain Eukaryota; kingdom Viridiplantae; phylum Streptophyta; class Magnoliopsida; order Poales; family Poaceae; genus Poa; species Poa pratensis. The sequence continues at coordinate 123,046,931 of CAMZMU010000074.1, read as the reverse complement.
GTAAGGCTAGCGTGGTTTCTGTCACTCCAACATCATACTCTTCCTTTTTACCCCCAGATAAAGGATGTTGGGCGGTACTGTGTCACTCAATACCTATGCCGTGTCACATCGGCCATCCCGTACCCACATACATCATACTTCAAAGTATGACAAATCACAAAACCTCCAACACAACGGTAAATGCATAACAAATCATCTCACACCACAATATTCACCACAAAGGTATTACATAGATGACCGTAATCATGTTTGGCAGCTCATACGGTACTAATTAGTGAAGCTGATGAGAGAGGAGAGATACAAAAGTTACCACCACAAACCCTAGTCCAGGGGGTGGACTACTCCCCCTTCATCATGGTGATGATGGTGGAGAAGTTCTTGCTGTAGATGTTGATGATGAACATGCCGGAGGGGGGTGGAGCCCTCCGGAGGTGACTCCGGCGGCGTTTCCCCCCTCCGATCTTCTCCGGCGGCAGCCTTCTGACTCTCTGTTTCGTGGTTCTGTGTTTCTCCGCCGCCTCCTTTCGCGAAACGCCAGGGGACCTTTTTTATAGGCGTTTTTAGGTCAAGACTATGTCGGTGGAGCAAAGATCGACGGCCATGGAGCTCCGAGGTGGAAACGAGCTGGGCCCACGCGGCCAGGCATTTTAGGCCGCGTGGGACCCTCCCATTTCCAGCCTGTTGGGTTTCTGGTCTTCAATTTAAGCCCATTGCGTTCGTCTCGAAAATTCCGAACCGTGCTCTTTGGCCTTGCCCTTTTTGGAGTCCCGAAGCTCCCGGAAAGTCTGAAACACTAAAAAAGACGTTTTCTGGAAAAACAGGGTTAATTCCAAATAAATGGGAAAACTATGAAGTATTCCCAAAATCATTATAAAACATTGATATAACCCTTGTATGATGCAAATATGATTGGAATATGAGTAATTAAAGTGCAAAGTTCATGTATGCATTTTACATGCATCAGAAACAAAGAAGGCTATCTGCCCTCTAGGATTAGATGTGCAGAAGATACATGCATGCATTAATGACTGCATCCTATACCGCGGTGAGGAGTACGAGAATATGGATAAATGCCCGGTATGCAATGCACTCACTACTAGGAAAACGCCCTTCTGTGGCGCACCAAAAACGCTTTCTGTGGCGCATGGTGGGTGCGCCACAGTTAGCTCGCCACTAAAATATAAATTCTGTGGCGCACCCCTAGATGCGCCACAGAATTTGCCTTTCTGTGGCGCACCCCCAGATGCGGCACATAATTTTTTTTCGAATTCAAAAAAAAGGGCGGCCAGATCTAGATCTGGATTTTCAAAAAATTCAAAAAAAAATCATAAAAATTCAAAATATGAAATAATTTGGAAAACCCTAAATATTTTATTTTTTTTGAACATTTTTAACACTCCAAGCATATCTCAAATGATGACTTCCCAGTAGGTCACCCATCCTCAGATTGCTCCAACCCAAGCACGCTTAACTTCTAAGTTCTATTCAATTCAACTACCCTCATGCTACTCAAGTTCTTATTGATAATAGTATCGTATCAACCCTCTTAACCCTTGTGTATATGTATATATGTGTGTGTAGTTTATGTGTGCTATGTGTATATATGTGTTTTTAAAATTCAAAAAAAATCAAAAGTTCACCGGGTAAACCCTGTAGAAGTTAAAAATCCAAAAAAATTAAAAATTCAAAAAAATTCAAAAAACCCAGAAAACTTCAAAAAATCCTAAAATTCAACAAATCCAAAAAATTTGAATTTTTTATTTTTTTGAGTTTTTTATTTTTTATTTGATTTTGTAGAAAAAAATCTTCTTTCTGAAATAACTTTTTACTCTTTTTGAATTTCCCGAATCTGAGAAAAGTTCACCAGGTAAACCCTGGTGAAATCGAGTTCCTTTTTTTCTGTGGTTTCGTTTTTTGCAAAAAAAAGGTCAAAATTCATATTTTAAAATTTCTATACCAACTAGACACTAAAACCTAACTACATCTCAAAGGATTTTATTTTTTGAACATTTTATCATTTTCTTTTCTTGTTTGCAAAGCTAAAAAGGCGATCCACGGGGGGGGGGGGGATCTGATTTCAAAAAAAAATCTGTGGCGCATGGGGCCTGGTGCGCCACAGAATTGCTGATTTCTGTGGCGCATGGCCTCATGCGCCACAGAATGTGTCATTTCTGTGGCGCATCCCACCCATGCGCCACAGAAAGACACATTTCTGTGGCGCACATCCTACATGCGCCACAGAAAGGCACATTTCTGTGGCGCATGTTGTACGTGCGCCACAGAAAGGCCCATTTCTGTGGCGCACATCCTACATGCGCCACAGAAAGGCACATTTCTGTGGCGCATGTGGTTTCCGTGCGCCACAGAATTCCAAATTTCTGTGGCGCATGCAAAACAATGCGCCACAGAAATGGCTATTTGGTGCGCCGCAAAAAGTGATTCCACCTATAGCTAGTTTCCTAGTAGTGACTGCGGTACAAGATCACACAAGATGACCCTGGTGATGTTGAGGGCGATGACGAGCCCCCTAGAAAGAGGGTTCCTGCTAAGGTTATGTGGTATGCTCCTATAATATCACGGTTGAAACGTCTGTTCAGAAACAAAGAGCATGCCAGGTTGTTGCGATGGCACAAAGAAGAGCGTAAGAAAGACGGGAAGTTGAGACACTCCGCCGATGGGTCGCAGTGGAGAAAAATCGAGAGAGAGTTCTCGGACTTTGCAGGTGACGCAAGAAACTTATGTTTTGGTCTAAGTACAGACAGCATGAATCCTTTTGGGGAGCAGAGCTGCAGTCACAGCACCTCGCCCGTGACTCTATGTATCTACAACCTTCCTCCTTGGTTGTGCATGAAGCGGAAGTTCATTATGATGCCAGTGCTCATCCAAGGCCCGAAGCAACCCGGCAACGACATTGATGTGTACCTAAGGCCATTAGTTGATGAACTTTTGCAGTTGTGGTCCGAACCAGGTGTACGTGTGTGGGATGAGCACAAACAACAGGAATTTGACCTACGAGCGTTGTTGTTCGTAACCATCAATGATTGTCCTGCTCTTAGTAACATTTCAGGACAGTCAAACAAGGGATACAATGCACGCACGCACTGTTTAGATAAGACTGAAAGTATACATTTGGGAAACAAGAATGTGTACCTGGGGCATCGTCGATTTCTTCCGAACAGTCATACCGTAAGAAAGAAAGGCACGCATTTCAACGGTGAGGCAGATCGCCGGAAGAAGCCTAACCTCCCTGATGGTGATGTTATATATGACATGGTCAAGGATTTAGAAGTAATCTTTGGAAAGGGTCCTGGCAGTCTATCTGTTCCGAATGACGCTGACAACCACGTACCCATGTGGAAGAAGAAATCTATATTTTGGGAGCTACCCTATTGGAAAGTCCTAGAGGTCCGGTCTTCAATCGACGTGATGCACGTGACGAAAAATCTTTGCGTGAACCTGCTAGGCTTCCTGGGCGTGTATGGGAAGACAAAAGATACACCAGAAGCACGGGAGGACCAGCAACGTATGAAACACCCATACAACAAGCAGACGGATAAAGGGCGTCAATACTTAAGCAGCTACGCTCTTACCAAAGCAGAGAAGGAAATCTTTTTTGAATGCCTGAGCAGTATCAAGGTCCCGGCTGGCTTCTCGTCAAATATAAAGGGAATAATAAATATGGCAGAGAAAAAATTCCAGAACCTGAAGTCTCATGATTGCCACGTGATTATGACACAGTTGCTTCCGGTTGCATTGAGGGGGCTTCTACCAGAAAATGTTCGAGTACCCATTGTGAAGCTATGTGCATTCCTCAATGCAATATCTCAGAAGGTAATCGATCAAGATAGTCTGCAAAGGCTACAGAGGGATGTGGTCCAATGTCTTGTTAGTTTTGAGTTGGTGTTCCCCCCATCCTTCTTCAATGTTATGCGCATCTCCTGGTTCACCTAGTCGACGAGATTGTCATTCTCGGTCCTGTATTTCTACACAATATGTTCCCCTTCGAGAGGTTCATGGGAGTCTTGAAGAAATATGTTCATAACCGTGCTAGGCCAGAAGGAAGCATCTCAAAGGGCTATGGAACAGAGGAGGTCATTGAGTTCTGTGTTGACTTTATTCCTCACCTTAAGCCGATTGGTGTTCCTGAATCGCGGCATGAGGGGAGACTGAGTGGAAAAGGCACGCTAGGAAAGAAAGCACGGATATGTAGAGACGGGCATTCTTTAACTCAAGCACACTACACAGTTCTACAAAGTTCCACCTTCGTGGCTCCTTATATCGAGGAACACAAGAATTATGTACGCTCCAAGAACCCGGGGAAGGCTGACTCCTGGATTAAAGAAAAACACATGGAGACTTTCGGCAGTTGGTTGCGATTACAGCTCATGAATGACACCACTGTCGGAGATCAGCTCTACTTGTTGGCCGCATCACCATCTTCAACTGTATTGAATTTCCAAGGGTACGAGATAAATGGGAATACATTTTACACGATCGCCCAAGATAAAAAGAGCACCAACCAGAACAGTGGTGTCCGCTTTGATGCAACAAACGACGATGGGCAAAAGGACACATACTATGGTCGCATAGAGGAGATATGGGAACTTGACTATGGACCTACTTTTAAGGTCCCTTTGTTTCGGTGCAGTTGGGTCAACATGAATGGAGAAGGGGTAAAGGTAGACCAGCTGTACGGAATGACAACAGTGGATCTCAAGAATCTTGGTTACAGGGACGAACCATTCGTCCTAGCCAATGATGTGGCTCAGGTTTTCTATGTGAAGAACATGTCCTCCAGACCAAAAAAAAGAAAAAAAATAAGCAAACGAATACATCAGACGATGAGCCAAAGCGTCACATAGTTCTTTCTGGGAAAAGAAACATCGTGGGAGTCGAGGACAAGACAGACATGTCAGCAGATTATAATAAGTTTGATGAAATTCCGCCCTTCACAGTGAAAACTGACCCAAGCATCCCGTTAAATAATGAAGATGCTCCATGGTTACGGCCGAAGCGATCATATGCAAGGGACATACGCGAAGAAGGGTTCATGGCTTTTATGTAAATCAATGTAATGTATTAAACCTTTATGTGATGTGTAGTAATGTATTAAACCTTTTAGAAAACAAGTGACCATATGTAATGCATGGTTCCCGAGTCCATTTTTATTTAATCCAGTTACATAGCTCGGGTCCATTTTTATTTAACCATAATACATCACGAATAATATCACTAACTTTTGCCGGGTCCTAAGCCACGGGGTGCTGAGCGGCCGGTGCTGCGCACCCAAAGAGCAGGAACCATCACAGGGTCAATACTCACGTGAGAAGGATCCCTATGAAGAACCATCCATGTACTGTCATACACCGCTGGCGTATCCAACATAAACACATAGTGATTGACGTGCTCGTTCTCCTCGGTGATACGGCGACGTACCACCTCCTCGGGGGCCGGCTCCCTCTGCACCGAGTGTGGCCCACGCGACTTCCACCAAACAAGATCCGGGTCGACGACGTCACCCGGATTCCTCACCAAGCGACGCGTCCCAGAAGATACCACCTCCCAGTGCCAGCCCGGCGGAGCCTAGTCCCGGACATCGCCCCTCGCATCCAACAGGCCGAAGATCGTCGCCGAGATCTGAAAAAAATGCAAAAACAGGAAAAAAAACCTCACCCACCCGATCAGCGCGCCCACCCGGTAACTGACCAAAACACACGGTTTCCCCGTCATACAGCCCAACGGTGGCTCGTGAGTGACTGCATATCAAATGCTCCGTTGGGCTGTATGACGGGAATCCGAATGCTTTGTATACCAAAATGAACTACAAGGAGTAGACACTGAGTGCCGAACATGTCGGGGAGGGGCGCTATATATAGGGTCATGTGGCTCACGGGAAGAAACACACCCCTTATCCAACGGCTCACAAGCCCTCAAAAGAAACACACCCCTGATCCAACGGCTCACAAGCGCTCGAAAGAAACACACGATCCGTGTGCTTCTTCCTTATTGGTGGGATTCCCTTTAGTCTGGGTTGGTAAAATTGCGCGGGAAGAAATAAGCCCCTTTAGTCCCGGTTAGTGGATCACAAAGTGGTTGTGCTGATCCAACAGCTCACAAGCCCTCAAAAGAAACACACCCCTGATCCAACGGCTCACAAGCGCTCGAAAGAAACACACGATCCGCGTGCTTCTTCCTTATTGGTGGGATTCCCTTTAGTCCCGGTTGGTGGCTCGAACGGGGACTAAAGGTCTGTTTCTTCCCACCTTATTTCTTCCCGCGCTTTCCACCGCTTCCCGCCTCCGTGTCGGGGATGTAACCCGGGTACCCCAGAGTTGATTGTTTTATTGAGTTAATAGAGGAAACAGCAAAAAGATAAAAGAAAATAAGAGAGAGCATAAAAAAGCAGTCTGGGCCGAGTTAAACACTGCCCAGGCCGAGATATCAGCTACTGGACCGAGACACCACAGCTTCGGATGGGCCGAACTGCTCCAGACCCCGGTTTGGGCCGAGATCCCCAGTAGACAGAGATGCTCGCCTCGGTGGGCCAAGGCCTGCGTGCCTCGGCTGTGCCGGCACTGCGTATCTCGGTTGGGCTAGCTTTCCCTTGCCAGGCCAAGGTGGGCTGACCGGGTTTTATTTATTCCGGGCGGGCCAAGATCACCGCACCCGGATGGGCCACACCTGGGGCAGGCCGAGATTCCAATACCTCGGTTTGGGCCAAGATTGCGTTACCTCGGCGGACCGAGACTCCTCAGCTGGACCGTGGCCTCCCCATCCCGTAGCAGGCCATCATCTCGGGGCAGGCTGAGCTCGGACGGGCCGAGTTGCTCCCAGGCCTCGGGTCGTCGTACATGGACCGAGTAGCGTTGCGTCGCCACGATTCCTTATTCGACCGAGTCATCGCCAGTCTCGGAGCGGGCCGAGGTTTCACCTCGGCTTCGACCAGCAGCGACACATGCCTCAAGACCGAGTTCTCCAGCGCCTCGTCCGGGATCGTCACGATCGACCGAGGCCACCATGCACTTCATCGACCGGCATCCCCAGCTACTTCCTCGACAAGTACCAGATGCCCTGCCACCTCCAGAAGGCAGGAGCTAGAAGACAAAAGCAAGGACAAAGACAAGAGCTAGAAGACAAAAGCAAGGACAAGAACAAGACAGGCCACGCCCATCCTGGACGTGGCTACAGTGCTATGGATGTGACTATAGTACAACTCCATGACGCGTGCACAGTGTGACAAGACCCCCGTAGTCAAATCACCAACAGTGTACAGTGCACAGTATTCTTTGTCTGCTTGTCCCCTCACTTGTCCCCTGGGCACCTATATAAAGGGCACCAGGGGGAAGAGGCTCGGGCAGCCCCGCACGGGCTCATTTTCCCCACTGCTATCTGCTAGCTCCCTTTAGCATGAAGCTTAGTGCTGCCTTGCACAGGCTGAGGTTCACAGCTCCAGGAGCATTTGTACAGACCGTATACAGAGGGAAAATACACCAAATAGGCTAGATGCTGCAGTAGGGGTTTTATCTCTCATGAGAGCCCCGAAGCAGGGTAAATCCTTGTGTCTGTCTGTTCTTCCGTGTGCGCTCCTTAGCGCGCTATCCCTCCCCGAATCCTCTAGCGTCCATCGGCCCCAAACTTAAGCCTACCCCAAGGCATCTGTTGTTTCATACGACGACACTCTGTCTTCCCGTCATTTCTCACTATATATATGTAGTCATGGCCTACATTGGCATAGCACATCTAAACTCATATCTGCAACCTCATCACTCTCCCATGGCTTCCACCGTACCCACTCTAACCTACTCGGAGGCGGAGGCGCTTTGCGCCTCGAACTACCCCTGCCCGCCCGGCTACGACGTCCCCGCCGGCTGGAGGCTGAGCACCGGAGGCGTGCCGGTCCCTCCTGTCCCTCAAGGTTTGGCGCGCCGGGCGGCCATCACGAACCACTACTACCTTGAGCTCACTCCGGAGCAGCGGATGGATCCCCGCTGGAATCCCGACTACCGCCCAACTTGGGACGCCTTCTTCATCAATCGGCGTGAGAGGGCGCTCGCCAGGTACGAGGAGGACGGCCCGCCTCCTTCGAACTTCAACGAGGCCGGCCGTCGGCTGTGGTGGGGCGGCCGGACACTCCAGAGCGTCATGGACTACATCACGGCCGGCGATAACCCCCGCCTGCGCAACCCTCACTTCCAGTCCAGGCGAGCGCCGCCCGACGACAGCGACGACGACGACGGCGACTATGACGACTACGAGGACGAGTATTATAGGCCTAGGCAGGAGTATGACTAACCTGAGCCACATCATTGGTTAGGACAAATGGTTCGTCTATGTACCCAAGATTGTTGTCATTCCCTAATGCTGGTCTAGCTACGACGACGATCGTGTAAAATGTATTCTTTATCTCTGCATTTCCAACTAATGATCTTTAGCATCTGAATAAGTAATCTGGTTTTGAGTTAGTTATGCAAAAGATAAAAGTTAATGCATTTTTTAATTCAAAATGGCAAAATGGTTAATAGTTTGAATAGTTAGAATAATTATTTTATAAAACAGAAAATGGTTTTGAATTAGTTATTCAAATTTAAACACTTATGCAAAAAATAATTTGATGTAATATTTATGCAAAAAATGAATTAATTGTCGAATTTCGACTTACGGATTTAAAGATATGAATTTATCCATATTAAATTGAAAATGACAATAATAATGTAAAATTGATTTTGGATTATTTATTCAAATTCAAACACTTTTCATGTTGAAAGTTTTGTCAATTCAAAATATGCAATAAAGTTAATGCATTTTTAATTGAAAATGGCAAAATGGTTAATAGTTTGTATAGTTAGAATAATTATTTTAGAAAACAGAAAATGGTTTTGGATTATTTATTCAAATTTAAACACTTTTCATGTTGAAAGTCTTTTCAGATTCAAAACCATTTGAAATTCATATTCAAACACCTAAATAAGAAAAAGGCGGGAACAACATTCAAAACTGAAAAGTTTGAAATAATTTTGAAAAAGGACTCATTGGTCCCGGTTTATACGAAGAATCGGGACCAATGAGTCCATGGACGCGCCACGCGAATCTGGCATTAAATTGCCAACTCATTGGTCCCGGTTGCTCCCACGAATCGGGACCAAAGAGGCATTGGTCCCGGTTCGTGGCAGCAACCGGGACCAATGAGGCCTGGTATAACTGCCTGCGCCTTTTCTTCTTCCCCATTCCACCCAAATCGACTAAGGACAGAGAAGCGCGCGACGCGGAGCGAAACTACGCCGGCAGGCTGCCCGACCTCCGCGCCGCGCCCCACGCCGCGCCCCCCCGCCGCCGTCGACGTCCGCGGTGCGCCCGCCCGCCCGCGCCGCGCCGCCCGCCCGTGCTGCAGAGAGAAGAGCCCGACGCGGCCGCGCCCTCCTCCACGCGCCGCCTCGGCGCCGCCCGAGCCTCCAAGCCCCACCTCTCCTCCACGCGCCACCTCGACGCCCCAGCCCGTCGCCCCGGCCACCTCGGGGTGAGCCTTGCTCTCAAAATTTGATTGTAATTCAAAATTTGAATTACAAATATGTTTGAATCCGATACGAGTTTACGAGTTTACGATACTAGTTTACAAGTTTACGATACTAGTTCCGACCTATACGAATTTACGAGTTTACGATACTAGTTCATGTGGTCCGATACGAGTTTACGATACTAGTTTACGAGTTTACGATACTAGTTCCGACCTATACGAGTTTACGAGTTTACGATACTAGTTCATGTGGTCCGATACGAGTTTACGATACTAGTTTACGAGTTTACGATACTAGTTCCGACCTATACGAGTTTACGAGTTTACGATACTAGTTCATGTGGTCCGATACAAGTTTACGAGTTTACGATACTAGTTCCGACCTATACGAGTTTACGAGTTTACGATACTAGTTCATGTGGTCCGATACGAGTTTACGATACTAGTTTACGAGTTTACGAGTTTACGATACTAGTTCCGACCTATACGAGTTTACGAGTTTACGATACTAGTTCATGTGGTCCGATACGAGTTTACGAGTTTACGATACTAGTTTACGGGTTCACTGTTTTAATAAACCTAAAATTTAATCAACATATACACAACACAAGCAATTCCTCACTGTTTTCATACACCTAAAATAGCTTGTTTAAGAATATTTAAAGTGTTAGCAAAATTTATGTGTTAGCAAAATTAGCAAATTAAGGTGTTAGCAAAATTTACCTTTGTATTCACATTTGCATTCACATATCCGATTCACATTTTTGTGGGTAGATGTATCTTGACATATGGAACAAGTTACCCAACTAAAGTTTTGTGCATTGTTCTTAATTTGCAGAAACTATGGAACGAGAGGAAAATCAGGAAAACATCGTCGAGGATATAATCCGCGGGCCGGAAGATGTTGGCGATGTCACCTCACAGTTTCTGAACAACTCCGGTGAGGGAGATGAGTCTCTCAACCGAAGAGACGGCTCCGGTGAGGTAGAACCCGACGGCTGGGTGAGGGAGAAGCCGGCGAGGGAGAAGCCGACGAGGGAGAAGCCGAAGGCTCCGGTGGAACATTAAATGTTGCAAACTCCGGCGAGGTGCATATATATATTAATTAATTAAGCCTCTGCTGTCTATATACATATATTGACGCTCTTTCTTCTTTTAGCCCTCCGGATCGAGCAAATCATCTGTAAGGAAAAAACGAGGCCCAGCCAAAAAGTTGAGTGACCATGAAAGGTACCGGATCGAAAAAGTCGCTGAAGACGGCACACCGATTGCTCCCCCTGATGTTGCAAAAAAAATTGTAAAGCAATGCAGAGTTATTGTTAGGGACTACATCCCGATCACCGTTCGAGAATGGCATCAGCCAAAGGCGGGAGGAGTAAGATTTGTCGGCGACGTGGGCAAAGAAAACCTTTGGAGAAAGCTCATGCTTAATTTCACCCTGCTGGCGCCAGAGGTGGATCCAGATGAGGAGGATCCAAATGAGGCAGAAAAGATTGCCCGGCAAAACATAGAGCAAAAAGTCAAGGAGTGGGCTCTTGAGAAGATGGCCGAGCTATTCAAGAACTGGAAGAAAAGATTGTACAACGAGTTTGTCAAGAAAGATAAGACTCCGGACTTCGATAAAGGGTATGAGAAGATAAGGGACGACTGGAAAGAATTTGTGTTGTACAAGAAATCGGAGGAAGCTCAGGAAAAGTCTGCAAAAAATAAGGCAAATGCTGCTAAAAAGATCTACCACCATACAATGGGGCCTGGTGGCTACGCCTTTAGCATGCCTAAGTGGGAGAAACTTGAGGCCGACCTGCTGGCTAAAGGGATCACTCTAGAGCCACTCACATGGATCGAACGGGAAAGAAATTGGTTTTACGGGCATGGGGGCACGTTGGACGCAGAAGGGAAGTGCATATATAACAGAACACACAAAGATAAGCCCCTACTACCCATCGAAGGCATTAGAAATGCAGTAAAGGATGTTGAAGAGGGACGGTTCTGTCCCGATAGAGAGGATGACGAGCTCACACGCGCCCTTGGGAATAAGGAACACGACGGACGAACACGAGGCGTACCAGGCTCCAAGCCCGAGAAAATTGCGATTCCCGAGGACAGGAAGAAATTTCCTGATAGAAGCCATCAGAGGAGAAAGGAAAGGGAGGCAATGGAAGCACGCGCTGCTGCAGACCGGCTGCGTAATATAGAAGAAGAATTAAAGCGGCAGAAGGATCAAATTGCCGCACTTAGCCAGCAAGGTACTAGCGGCCAATCTCAGCGGCACATGGTAGAAGCTGCATGCGATGGTACCGGCAGCCCATCGAATCAGAAAAGCAGCGTGGCTTCCACGGAGCTCCAGGATGGTAATGATGATGCACTGACGGTGGCTCCTCTTCGTCGCTACCCAGTGGATGATATCATGGAGAGCACACCTTGTGAGCTACATGTGAAAGTTTTTAACTTAACCATGAAGGTGGCGGTCGGCTATGCCGTACCAATTGGACCTAATCCAACTTTCCATTTCTCTCCGGTTCCACATGGCTACGCTGTTGTCGGGGTGGATTAAGTGATGAAAGATTTTGAGGAGTTGAAGCTGGAACACCCTGCAGGTGAAGATGGGGAGGTGCTTGAACTTGGAGAAGCCAAAAAAGGGACCATTCTATGGCCAAAGGAATTCATCGTGCTTCCAAACTGGCAGCCAAGGCCATCGACTCCTCACCAGTCTCCAGCGCAACAGTCCTCTTCACCGCCTCAGCAGTCTCCAGCGCAACAGTCCTCTTCACCGCCTCACCAGTCTCCAGCGCAGCCGTCTCCGCCGGCGCGTCAGCCGTCTCCGCCCACCGCTGGTACTATGAGGGGTAAGCGATCACCGAAACGTAAAAGGTCGCCCCTCCCAAAAGTACCTCATAAGAATCTTCCCATGAGACCTTATGACTATACGGTGGAGGAAAATTCCGCGATCGCAAATGTCCAACATAAAGAGTGGTTGGCTAGCCAGAAGAAGCCAAAAGCGGCAGAGTTCCCCTCCACCCCAGAAGAAAATGCCGCCGTGTTCAAAATGCTGAAGACCCTTCAACAACCCCCGCCAAGGCTGACACCAGACTATGACCGCTCTATTCGCAAGTCGGTTCAGGCAAATAAGGAGCGGTCGAAGAGTAGTAGTGCAAGCGGGAAATCAGTTCCCCAGCTCGGAGAACAGAAAAACCAGTCGTGCCCCCCGCTCAAAGTGTTTTCCAATACCGAGGAGGGTCGAGCACAGGTGCAGTCCACGTCGATCCTGAGTTTGTTGCAATCTACGGAGAAGCGGCCGCTGCTCAGGGCATGTCTATTCCTCAGTACTTACAGCAATTACAGTTCCAGGAAGTAGCATACCGATACCGGCACGGGTATAGTCTCGTCAAACCTGAGCTAGTCAACGGTCTACCAAGAAAAATGCGAAGATTGCATAAGTGGTACATGCGAGCCTGTGAGGGGGAAAACTGGATCTACGTGGCCTATAGAAACGAGCATTACGGGCATGGAAATGGCGTTGTAATGATTGAATTTCCTGAATTATTTCAGTTATACCAACAAGACGCCATCGACAAAGCTATCCTCAGTGCCTATTGTCTGTAAGTATTATTTCTGTAATTAAGTCTCTAGCTAGCTCAGCTCGTTCATTGCATGTATAATCTTACTCATCACTATATTAATTATGCAGAATGAAGATTCTCCAATGCAAAAGAGGACAAATCTATGACATTGGGTTCATCGACCCATATTTCATTCATCAAAAAACTCTCCAAAGTCATTACATCGACACAGAGGATAACTTGGTAAGGGCGTTAAGGTTTAACGAAACCAAAAGGGAAATACTATTTCCTTACAACTACGGGTGAGTGTTACTGTCTTGTACACATTCTATTTCGCTTACTCGATGTTAAGTGTATAATTGATGACTTATGCGTGCGCAGCTTCCACTTTATTCTGCTAATCATTAAACCTGACAAAGGAGTAGTACAAGTCATGGACTCGAAACGTAAACCCCTTGAGGAGTGGGCGGACATGCAGGAATGCCTCCAAGAGTAATTTCAATCATTATGGCACTATATCGGCAACTTTCCGTTCATTCCCTGGTAGCAAGTAATTAATATATAACTCCTTTATTCATTTTCTTTGCCGGACAGGGCTTGGAAACGGTTCACCGCCAAGGCTAGGGGTATTTGGGCGCCGCAGCTTACATTTCAACAAATAAATGTAAGTTATCATGCTTGATTATTATTCCGCGCATCTCTTTGATTTTAGTTTCAATACCATTATCATGCTTGATTATTATTTTGATTGAACTCTGTTCTCGTAAAGTGCTTGAGGCAGGAACATGAGAATAATTTATGTGGATACTATGTTTGCGAGTTCATTCGCCAAACGACCCAAGAGACGGGCAGCCGGTACTTAGAACAACTTGAAGTACGTAAACAATATTCACAATTTTAGTTTATTGCCATCAATTGTGTTTAGTTTCATTCATATATATTGACCCCTTTTTTAAATTAGATCGAACGGCTGCAGGACGGTCTTCTACCACAAGATCCCGTACGAGCAATTCAAGAGGAAATTGCGGGATTCTTAGATGCAGAGGTCCTAAATCCGAAGGGAGAATACTATGGGCCGGTTAAAATGCGAGTGTAAAAGAGATGTATATATGCATGAAACTCGTTTGTACATCTAATATGTTCGACCAAGCACGACGAATGAGATGTGTGTAATATATTCATGACGATAATGTGTAATAGTGGTTCCTTCATTGCTGTATGTAGTACCATCGAATTGAGTGCGAGATGGAGAGCCGGCGAGTGAGAGATGAGCCGGCGAGTAGTACCTGCACAGAAATATCGAAGCTTGGCCTCGATGAGCCAGCGAGTGAGAGATGGAGAGCACGTCGGCGATGCGAAGAAGAGGGAGACGACGGAGGCACCGGCGAGAGGGAGAGGGGGTGGATGGTGGCGCCGGGCGACGGGACAAAGAGGTGGCCCAAATAAACCCTAAATCCTAAATACAAAACATTGTTCAAAAAAATCACTCATTGGTCCCGGTTCGTATTACGAACCGGGACCAATGAGTCTCCCCCCACGACCAGCCAGAACAGGCCACGTGGACACCCATTGGTCCCGGTTCGTGGCCCAACCGGGACCAACATTAGTCCCGATTGGCCAGTCCCGGTTCGGCAACCGGGACTGATAGCCCAGCCGAACCGGGACCACAGGTCCTTTTTCTACTAGTGTAAGGTGGCCCACCTCAACATATTTTTCATTCAACAAATACATCATTTCCAACAGAGCACAATGTGAATATATCAATATAGTCTTGCATACATATTTAAATTGACAACACAGTTTGGAGAATGCATCTGACGAAGTTCAAAGAAGGCGCCCAATTTCATGACCCAAGCTTCTAGACTCAAATTTTCCAACAAATTGTTTGCCTTCAAAAGTTTGATTCTTCTACATCTCTCAACTCAATTTTGCATTTCTTTTAGGGAAAAGGAGAGATGAGATCTGGATCTTCATTTCCACCTACCTCAGTCCTCAAATTACTCTACTATGTGAAGGGAAATTTTTGGATCCATGTCTTAGAGTCAGTTGTTAACCTTGTCCAGTGGTTCCTCCACTCCAATGTCTCCGTGACATTTCTTGCTTTTTGAGGGGTTTGAGCGAGAGCTGGATTTGAGAATTTCTTGGGTCCTTGATTTGCATGTTTTTGCATAGGTTTGAGCTCTTCAATTGGATTCATTTGAGTGTGAGCATGCACACTTGTTACTATTGGAGGGTGTTCCTCCACGATTGCTTAATGGTTGTGGCTCCAGTCACTTCTTCATAGAATTTGTGAAGATGCTCAGGCTTCTCCTTCGTGGAGATTCTAAACTTGTTGTGGAGTTTCCATCTCGGGATTGGAGGAAGAATCTGGCCATAGTGAGTGAGTGCCAACTTGGTGGTGGAGGCTTAAGGAGAAGAAGACGACCTTCGAAGACGCCTAGGAAACTTCTTGGTTACCCACACCTCGGTAGGTGATTAGCTTTCCTTGCGAGGATGTCAACATTGAGCTAAATCTTCTAATAACATTTCATTCCATTAAGAGCAAGTTTTGGTGATATGACGTTTATACTATTACAAGTATGCATTTGTACACAAACCCAATCCTGACATCGAATTTATATCCTAACAACCCGAAACAATATGATTCACTTAGCTATTTGGCCTTCTATCTGTATAAAAAAATTGGGGGCCTAGGGATTCCAAACTAGCAAGATTTAAATATGTGCCTTTTAGGTTCATGGATCAAACGATACATCCAGAGAGACGGGTCTCTCTCGAAACGAGTAATAGATGCAAAATAAAAAACGAAAAACCCGAACATTCTTTGATGTCATGATGTGCACCTCTTCAGGAAAAGGGGTGGTGTGGGCCACTAAAGTAGTCAATATGGGGTATAGGTGGCATTTAGAAAAATTGTACATCGATTAATTTCTGGGAGGACATTTGGTTTGGCAATTCTCCTCTAGACACCCAATTCCGGGTTATATATTTGTGTCCAATCAACATATATAAACTATAACATAGCTTTGGGATGGTGAACAACTTAGATGTACTTTTAGACGAACCTTCACTAATGCTATGATGGTGCAGTGGCAAGAACTCTTAGTTATAATTAGAAGTGCTACCCTTGACTGATGAGGATGATTAACTAATGTGACAGTATGAATCCGGAGGAGTTTATTCCTCAAGCTCTATGTACTCGATAGTTAACTTTAATTAGAGGAGTGAGACATGTTATCTCCCAGCTGTATGGCAGCTGAAAATTCCACCTAGGGTGCAGGTTTTCTTATGGCTCTTATCTCAAAACAAAATCATGACTAGGGATAATTTGAGAATTAGAGGTATAATGAAAACCCTAGATTGTAAACTTTCTAATGAAATTGAATCCGTTAAGCACCTTTTCTTTGAATGCCTAATTTTTAGATAGCTTTGGATGTGGTTTATGAGATTTTTTATATTAATGTCAATATATTTGAATCAGTTGCATCTAAATGGCTTTGTAAAAAGAAAGTTTTGCATTTCAATGTAGTTTCTTCGGCTATCCTTTGGGGTGTCTGGAACAATAGAAATAGTTTAGTTTTTAACCGATGTTCTTTGATCAACATTGTCGCAACAGTGGAACATGGGGTTCCCCTAGTACTGACAAAGTGGGTCCACCCAATGTGGGCCCAGGATGAAGATGGACAAGACCAAGACTCAAGTCAAGCTGGCGGGTTCACCGTCAGACACGCATGGCCTACATCGACTAAGGGCTCCGGTCCTGGGGACCTTCCGGGTCCCCGAATCAAGCAAGAAGGCCAGGAAGGACCCGAGAGCCCGAGTTCCCGGCAGGAGGCCAGGCTCCCTCTCGGGTACTTCCTACGTTCCTGTGGATAAGCACTCCACCTCACCCGAAGACTTGGGCAGCAAGGAAGGCAGCGCGGGCGGGAAGCACGTCCCGTGATGGTGTCAGCTCCTGTCCACCCAAGGCGGACGCTCCCACCTAACCCAAGGAGACGCTAGGCTGAGGAGAGGCCACGTCTCCCCCTAAACTAGATGAGGAGGGTCCTTCACCCCGAAGGTCCCTCGTGCCCCTCTCGTGACCCTGTGGCAACCCCTTAGCCTATAAAAGGAGGACCAAGGCACGGGAGGAGAGGAGAGGAGAAGGAAAAGGAAAAGGAGAACTAGAACAGAGCAAGACTAGACTAGGGCTGCGAGGTAGAGAGGAAGGTGATCTCCTCCGGGTCAGGATCTGTCCTTCTTCTACCTCCCCAAAACCCTTCCGGGTACCCTGTCCGGGAGGTTCCATTGTAAGCCACACTATGAAGAACTCATCAATCCAGACATGCAGGAGTAGGGCTTTTAGCCTCCGGGCGGCCTGAACCTGGGTAGCTCCTTGTGTCCCTTTGGTTGCATGCTTTGATCGTGGAGAGGAGAGCTTGATCTAGACTCCGCCCAAGAAGACGATTCTCAGCCTCCTTCGCGCCCCGTGCCGAACCTAAAAGGGGGTATCCTATACTCCCGGTGTCCGTGCAACGAGACACGACATCTGGCGCGCCAGGTAGGGGGCGCAAGCGCTGGATTCGCCTACATCAGCCGCGACGGCAAGCTCTTCGTCGACAACGTCGGAGTCTACATCAGGCTCCTCTTCTTCGGAAACAAGCTCGTCGTCAAGTTCTTCTTCTGGTTCGCGGTCTACGGCAAGATCGCCAAGATCTGCCTCGAGCACCTCGTCCGCGGTCGGATCCGCTCCAGGAACAGCCGTCTCCTCGGGACAAGGCAAGCAGCTGCCTCAGTCACAAGCAAAAGTCATGTCGGGAGCTCGGGAGGTCTTTGGAGAGCAAGCGTGCCAGGCATCGCGGAAAGGCTGGGGGCTAGAGGAAGCTCTGGGCGTGGCCCGGGCGCTTCTCTCCTTTCCCCCAGATCAGTGCAAGAGTGATCCCCGTGCGAAGGCATGGATCAACAGCTTGGAAAACCTGCTGGACTACGCTCTCCAATGCCACGCTCCCACGAGTCCTGCCCCGACCATCGACCACGGCGCTGCCGTCCCCGAGCCACTACCTCCGGCGGAGGAACAGCCTGAGGACCCCCATGGCAAGCGGCCCATGGAACTTCCTGAAGAAGGTGCTGGTCAGAGCTCCAACCCCAGGCGTCGTTCGCGGGAGGACATGGAAGGCCAGGCCAGCCAGCACCTCAAGACCTGCTGCACGCCGTACCCTGCAACCGTCTCCGACCTCTATCACCTGGAGCAAGAAGCTGAGGAGACGTTGCGACACTACATCTGGAGGTTCCGGGGCGTCGTCGACCGCATTATCCCGAAGTACCTCTGTGAGGCTTCCGTCATCGCCGCGTTCCACGTCAACGTCCGCAACCTCAAGATGCGTGAAAAGATGAGTATCCGTGTTGTGGATACCCTGGAGACTTGTGGGACATAGCCAACCGATGCGCCAGGATGGAAGAAGCTGCTAACCTTCCTCCATGCAAGAATCGTTGAAGCAATCCGTGTTGTGTACCCGGAAGAGCCATGTTGCCACAAGATGTACCCTGAAGTGTCCAGTTGTCGTTCAGAACGTCCATGATGAATAAAAGATAAGTTACCCTCAAACCTGTTTCTGCAGTCCGTGCTATCTACTTCTCGGGTAACAGAACATGTGCGGAACTAGAAAGGCAAGGCTCGACCGTCGTGCGAGCACTCATGGGGTATCGACTCTCCCGGGGGTAAAAAGCGGTGCACAGACCTGATACACCCCGGGGACGTGCGTGCCAACAGAGTGAGCGGCTTTTTGGGTATCGGTAGGGCTCGCGAGCGCATGCCTGACCTGTCAGGGCCTCGCGGGTAAGCTTACATCCCAGGAAGTTCCTCAAGGACGTGGAGAAAAGTAAAAACATGCTAAAGACAAATAAAAGCAACCCGAGAACTAGAGTAGCATAGCAAGTTCTAGCCTATTACAAGCAAGTTTTAATATGCTGGTACATGAGATCTGACGCAAAGTTTATTCGGGGGCACGAAGTGCCCAAACATGGTGCAGGACAACTAGAGTGGCGGGAACTTCCTCATGGCGAGTGCAGTCGCGGGAGCTGACACCGCCTGGAGAGAAGCCTCAGAAGGAGACGAGGCCGAGAAGTCCGGCAAGGCCACGCCCGGATTGGCCTCTCTGAAGGACGCCATCACCAAGGCCGCCGTCGCCTTGCTGTCTCATGCTTGTCATTCACAAGCCGGGTGACCATCTTGTTCTTGAAAGACCGGAGATCAGCGACTACTTCTCTGATGAATCTCGCGACGAGGGGCAGACTCTGGCGCTTTGGCTCCAACACCGGGGCTTCAGTGGGCAGACTCAGCCGCTTCACTCGCGTCGTCGCCAAGTCGCAGGCGGCCTCAACCTCGGCGAAACCTTCCTGGTTAAGACGGCGAAGCTCGGACAGCTCAGAAGATGCCTGGGAGTTGGCCTGGATCAGCTTCTGATGGCCTTCCTTCAGTGCTGCAAGCTCTTGCCTTGCGCCTCCAAGGATTCTTTCAGCTCGGACATCTTCTGGCCGTCATCTTGGCCTGCTGCTGCAAAGCTCGGACGGACTCCTGCTCCTGATGGAGGGCATTCTTGACATCTTCAATGGTTTGGGCGGCCTCCTGCTCTTTGGACTTCCAGAGTTGGATGTCCTTGTCCTTGGCCTCGAGCTCTTCACGGTGGCGGTCCTCTGCCTCCCTTAGGCGTTTCTCAGTCTGCTGCTCCTGCTGGAGTTTCTGGAGCTCCAAGGTTTCTCCTTCTCAGCCAGTTCTGCCTCCCGGGAGGCTAGCTGTCGCTCTTTCGCCAAGAGGACCTTGCCTTGGCGCTCACTTTCGGCCTTCCGGTCTGCATCTTTCTTCTCAAGAGCCGGGAGCAAGGTGGTGATCTGGGTTGCCAAGCGATTCAGCTTGTCCATCCCCTTCTGGATCAGTTCCTCGACACTCTCGATGGTCCCCACACGGCGGCCTCACGGTCGCACAGTCTTTGCCCAGCTGAGCTATCCCGCGGATGATGGCATCCATCGCGTCGTCACCACTGATGGTGAACCCTGGAGTAGCTGCCGGGGGACCTCCCGGGGCAGGCACACTTTTCTTGCGGTTGGCGGCCAGGCTCTCCTTGATCTTCATCAGCGCCGCCATCTCCTTGCTGGCGCCAGAATCAGTGGAAAAAGAGGCAAAAGTCGTTAACACCGTCCCAGTCATCAAGGAGCTCTCTATCAAATCGAGGCCTGGACCCGGAACAGGGTTCGCGGTCTGCGTTCCCATTGCCCGCGAACTCGGGGCGCCCTTGGACACCTCTTGACCCTCTGAAGGCGAGAGGGAAGGTGGTTTCTCCTGGCTAGTCCCCCAGAAGGCCGCCGGGAGAAAAGACGTTGGCCACTGAGGCATCTGGGAACAAAAGGATGTCAGGAAAAGCATTGGTGCGTCAAGAAAACGAAGTTACCCGCAAGCTCTGGGTTACCTGCTTGCTCGGGCGTCAGGGCGTCGAGCGCTTTCCCGGGTGAGCTAGGGAGGTCGCCGTCACGCTCCCCACTCCGCTCCCCGACGGCCTTCAAGTTCTGCTATGGGAGGAGGAAGCATCCCTCCTCCACCGGCTCCAAGGCTAGTGGCGGTGTCGTCCTCCGCCGTATCACGCCGTCTCTTGCCAGTACCCAAGGAAGGAGAACCCCTGCACCAACACTCGGTCATTTTCCTTGGGGAAGGCAAGAAATGCAAAGTGCAAGAAAGAAGTGAAGAAGAGGCTTACTCTCGGGTGCGCTTGGTACCCATTGACGGGGGAACATCGCCGACGCAGCAGAAGACGCCTGGGGGCTCGCCGGCGTCTCTCCCAAGGCAGCAGGTGGCTCCACCACGGGTGACAGGCGGCCGGTGGAAGCTCTCCGGCGGGGGGCTCGGACGAAGCCAGCGGCGCTCGCTTCTTCGTCCACATGGTCTTCATCGTTCCCCATCACCACGACTGGCGGGGAACGGCTGCGGACACTCGGGTCTGGGGCAGCATCGACCCCGAGGGCAGACTGCGGGGGCGGAGCAGCCCCCTCCTCGTCGTCATCTTCATCATCGTCATCGCTGGCAACCGGGTCGTCGCCAGCATCTTCGTCTCTGTCGGAGGCGTCGGTCTCGCGCCCGTCGCCTCCGTCGTCGTCATCGTCAGAGCCGGAGAATTCCTCTTCGGATTCCTCCTCGCTCTCCTCGTTGGACTCCCAGTATTCTCCTTCTTCAGGGCTGGAAGGTGCCCTGACCTTGCGGGTCTTCACCACAGGAGGTCTGGGCCCGTGATCAGCCCGGCCTACAATACCAAAGGCGTTGCAGACCGGCATCTGCGCCAGGATCTTGTCCTTCTCCGGGTCGTCGCACAGGGGCAGAAACCCCTTGGGCAGCTGGTACTTGACCCCTGGAGTGAAGGTCCCTCTCACGTTATCCCGGACAAGGTTTTCCTCCATGTCGGGACACCTCAGGCGAGAAGGATCCCCGGGGCCCTGGAAGTTCCAGGCCGGGTGCGGGCGTTTCTGCAGCGGCGCGAGGCGATTGCGGAGGAAATGAGCGACGATGGCGGCTCCGGAAACTTCTTTCTCGCGAAGAAGTTGAAGCGCGCCACGACCGCCGAGAACTGTTCATCCTGCAAGCTGACACTTCTCCAAGTGTCCAGATCCACTGGACGCTCCGTCGGCTCCTCCAGCTGAGCATCGGCTTCTGGCACCCCGACCAAGAACCAGTGATCCCTCCACTCTTCCCATCTGGATTTGGTTTCCATGAGGGGGAAGGCCCACTTGATGTTCGGACGGAAGCAGAACGTGACGCTGCCTCCCATCCAGCCTTGGCCCCCAATGCGAGGGTAGAAGAAGTGGCGGAACAGCGCCACGGATGGCATCACCCCGACGAACGCCTCGCAGGTGGGCGAAGACCGCCAAGTCGAGGATGGCGCCTGGCGTCAGATGCAAGAGCTTCAGCTGTACGCGCGCAAGATCTCCATGAAGAAATCAGAGAAAGGGGGGACGAGCCCCATCAACATGAAGCTGTCAAAATGGGGATCTGCTTGGGTGTCCTGGTCGCCGACGGCGGAAAGACCTCCGACGCTTTCCTGGGGGACACCATCGGCGCCAGCGGACTCCATCACCCCGAAGTGCCCCGCTTTCCGCATCATCTCCGCGTCACCGGCGAAGCAGCTGGGAAACAAGGCCTTCTGTTTCTTGAGCTCGGCCCGCTCGGCGTTGCGCGCCGATCTCCGCCGCGATCTCTTGGTTTTTGGGGACAGCGGCTTCTCGGTGGGCGAGGCCTCCGCGCTTTCTTCCTCCGGCGAGAACTTTCTCGAGCCATTGGAGCAGAAGGGAAATTGGTGCAATGGCACAAGGGGAGGCGGCGGAGCAGAGTCAGGAAGACGAAGGTGGAGGCGGCGATTTGGGGATTTCGGCGAATCTGGAGAGGTAACGGCTACAGTGGAAGCCAGTCGTGGCTTATAAGGCATCCCACACGTCACGTCGCGGCCCCATTACTCCGACGGACGTGGGGATCGAGGGGGCGTGCCGATTTCTGCGCGTTTCGCCGTTGGATTCCAGGATAAGCAAGGGGTCCGTATGAATCGCAACGTTCGCCGTGATTCAGTCAACAGGACCCGGGGGCTCGTCTCTACCTCGCCTCGGCGGGTCCCCAACGGAGCTGAGAAGACCAGGTACCCGGGACCCACTTTGACCTATCTTTAGGCCATGGCCCCGGCAGCTGGAGCAAGAGCCGCCGGGACCATGCCCGGGGGCTACTGTCGCAACAGTGGAACATGGGGTTCCCCTAGTACTGCCAAAGTGGGTCCACCCCATGTGGGCCCAAGATGAAGATGGACAAGACCAAGACTCAAGTCAAGCTGGCGGGTTCACCGTCAAGACACGCATGGCCTACATCGACTAAGGGCTCCGGTCCTGGGGACCTTCCGGGTCCCCGAATCAAGCAAGAAGGCCAGGAAGGACCCGAGAGCCCGAGTTCCCGGCAGGAGGCCAGGCTCCCTCTCGGGTACTTCCTACGTTCCTGTGGATAAGCACTCCACCTCACCTCGAAGACTTGGGCAGCAAGATGAAGGCAGCGCGGGCGGGGAGCACGTCCGTGTGGTGTCAGCCTGTCCACCCAAGGCGGACGCTCCCACCTAACCCAAAGGAGACGCTAGGCTGAGGAGAGGCCACGTCTCCCCCTAAACTAGATGAGGAGGGTCCTTCACCCCGAAGATCCCTCGTGCCCCTCACGTGACCATGTGGCAACCCCTTAGCCTATAAAAGGAGGACCAAGGCACGGGAACGAGAGGAGAAGGAGAAGGAAAAGGGGAAAAAAAGGAGAAGAACTAGAACCAGAGCAAGACTAGTCTAGGGCTGCGAAGGTAGAGAGGAAGGTGATCTCCTCCGGGTCAGGATCTGTCCTTCTTCTACCTCCAGCCAAAACCCTTCCGGGTACCCTGTCCGGGAGGTTCCATTGTAAGCCACACTATGAAGAACTCATCAATCCAGACATGCAGGAGTAGGGCTTTTAGCCTCCGTGCGGCCTGAACCTGGGTAGCTCCTTGTGTCCCTTTGGTTGCATGCCTTGATCGTGGAGAGGAGAGCTTGATCTAGACTCCGCCCAAGAAGACGATTCTCAGCCTCATTCGCGCCCCGTGCCGAACCTAAAAGGGGGTATCCTATACTCCCGGTGTCCGTGCAACGAGACACGACAAACATGAAACATGTATGGTGCCTTATTGTAATGTATCTAAGAAATTGGGAGAACCCTTTCAAGGACCTGGAGCAAGGAAAAACAACTCACTTTTTGGCCTTGCTAATCACCAAGATGAGAGCACCGTTGCTCCTGCCCGCGAGCTAAGATGCACCAATTTAGGGTGG
This sequence comes from Poa pratensis, assembly GCA_947311845.1. Taxonomy (NCBI): domain Eukaryota; kingdom Viridiplantae; phylum Streptophyta; class Magnoliopsida; order Poales; family Poaceae; genus Poa; species Poa pratensis. Next base: position 123,023,024 of record CAMZMU010000074.1, on the reverse strand, counting down.
ACCTCCTTTTGGCAAATCCATGTGCACAGCTGGCGTATCTCCATGCACATGTTGATGAGGACCGCGCCATCCATATGGTGATGCATATATGGGTTAGCGGAGACGGTGGCAATCCTAGCGCCTGTGCTGGTTTTCATCGTTCATTTTGGTCGTTTGTTGTGCATCTGAGCGCGGGTGTTTTGTTGTATTCACGAGAACTCTCTCTCACAGAGTGTGCCCTACTAAAACCTCTAAGTTTACTTTATGTAAGTTACTTTGTTGTATGACTCTCGTGGTTTCATTTTTATGAAATGCAACCAGGGGCTAAGCCCCCTGATCAAGATCTCACAAAAAATAACGTTTTAACATTTCGAATGAGAGAGAGTATATCTGATATATCACCACTAGCTAGCTGAACCTGATCAAGCGATGCTTAGGACAAAGAAAATGCAGAGATACAAACGAATCTCCTCAACCAAACCGTAACTAATGATTACACGCACGTTGGGTCTATAACCAATGAGACCTCCATAAATGGTCTCGATTCTCCAAACCTCTAGAGGTGATCGACAAGAACAAATGCTTGTGTCTCTTATTAAAGTGGCTCTTCTTCTTCTTCAAGGAGACCCAAATTTCTGGACGACCTGTTTTCCTTCTAAAACTTGTTTCCTCTACATGCCTCCACTCAATCTTGCATTTGAAGAAGCGGGTGAAGAACCTAACCAATGAGGGTGCGACAAGTGTAACAAGGCCTTGCCTCCACTCAATCTACGGTCCGCGTCGGTGGACTCGTCGCCATGTTGTCTCCTGAGCCATGGGTGCGAGATCTTGGATGACGGGGCGACGACCTCGGAGGGTGTGGACTACGCGTGCGACTCCATGGTGAGCGACATGGCGGTGGTGATGGTGCTTCTCTTTGTCCATGTGGATGGCAAGGATCGAGCGGGGGGTGGGGGATCCTGTTGTTGGCGGCCTTCGACAAAGACAGTTCCAAGATCGCGGTTTGGAGGCATGGCTCGCTGACAGTGGACGGTCCGGGTTACGGGAGTGGTGTGAAGTTTTTTTTTTTTGAGCGAAAGCTCAGCTCTCCAGCGCCAACTACGACGATGCATGTGGGTGTCATAACCTTCTTTGGGTGTTCCGTTTTTCCTTTTCTTTTTTGTTTTATCTTTGATCTGCTATATACGAATGTCTCTCGTCACACTGTATCGAATTCAACCGATTGAGTTTATTTATAAAGCGGGACGAAAACCTTTTTGTTTCGAGAGTACAAAAAGTTTCACAGACCGGTTAATCAGCGGTGAAGAAGGCTGAGCAATGAAGGTGCAACAAGGGCAGGCCAGGTGCGCGCGCCAATGATTGTGCGTACACACACCAGTCACAAGGCGCCAGGAAATCCAGCAGAGTTGCTCCAGTACGGCAGAGGCTGCTTGTGACGTGTGCCCAATCGGGAGAGATCATATCGGTGGGGAAGAAAGGGAGCAGGCGCGCGAGGGAGCCGCGTGGTCTTCACATGAGACGCCCCCCCACCCCCACCATGCATGCCCAGGTCCAACCCCCCCCCCCCCCCCCCCCGAGCCACAAATGATCACCTCGCAGCCGCAGCTGGGACCGCGACTGTGCGTGTTTCTCGCGCAGCAGCCGGCCGCCATTCGTACATGGATCAATCGCTCGCAGCAGCCCATGGCCCCTCGACTGACTGCCAGCCACTGTGTTGCCCACAGGTGCGCCATGCAGCTGCAGAAAATTACCCATGCACAATCAGCTCAAACAGTTTGCTAGGTTTCAGTTCAGTTTTTACCCCCGGTTGAAGTAGTAGTACTATTATCTCTTCTAATTTTACATGCATCTTTCTACTAGTAGGATATGTGCATGTAGGATCGACCAATCTGCTCGTGTTGCTTTGCTATCGGTCGCTTTCCGCAAAGTGAAGCCATCTGCATGCGTGGGACGTCTCTCCATAGATTGATACTAGATATAATGGATATGATGATGATGCACTGGGTTATATTTGGCGCGTGTGGGTGACGACCGCAACTTCCTATTAATTCTGCGTGGGCGTCCAAAGGAGTTAAATGCAGTAACAGTCCCTGTACTTGTCTAGCTGGTTCGATTTAGTCCTCGTACTCGTAATTTGCAGAATTTTACCCGCGTACTCGTTAATTGGACTCGATTTAGTCCAATTCCATGTTTGCCGTCTAATTTGAACTGACACGGACGACACGTGGACGCGGCTCCCAGTTGCAGTACAGCACCTGGCATGGAAACTTGTATTTTAGCCCCTCATGTGTGATTCCGTTACGGTAGTTAGCCTCCCGCGAGTGTAAATATGCGAACCCCCCTCCCCCCGTTTTGTACTTCACCAAATTCCCCACTTCTATAACCCTAGTTCATCCCATGTCCTCCGCCCCGATCTCCTCTATCGCGACTGACTCCCATTGTTTGAGCTAGAGAATGGCGAGTGGCTTCTCCCATGGTTCGAGCTCAGGGACGAAGAAGGATTACCGTGTTCCCACGAGGTTCCTGCCCATCATCAAGTGCGATCGATGCAAAATTCGGTGTGTGACGAAGTGGACCTCCCAGGCCGACATCCATGGCAATCAGGACAGGGATTTCTACAAGTGTCCTAATCACAAGGTAAGTTCCAATGAACTCAATTTGATTTGCATCGAATTTTATCCCGGTTTCCTTTCTTTCATAGTGAACATATCTTTGTTTCCACCTAAATCAAATATGCAGAAAACACTCTATTATTTGGTGACCAAAAACCCTACCTTTTTGCACAATGAGATCATGGGTCGACCGAATAAGCACGCATACATGATTACTACTCTACAGAAACGATCCTAAAGACAAAATCTTTGCAAAAAAAGGGCCAGCGGATTGTTCGAGGTGAGGGTCATCCGTACCGAAACAGCGGATCAGATGGCGAGGGGGCTAGGTGCAAAATCCTGGCAGCGGAAAATAATGTTATGGATGCGGGAGGGTGTTCGTGCAGAATTGCAGCAGACGTGTCGTCCGCGTCAGCTCAAGTTGGACGACAAACATGAAATTGGACTAAATCGAGTCCAATTAACGAGTACACGGGTAAAATTCTGCAAATTCCGAGTACGAGGACTAAATCGAGCCAGCTGGACAAGTACAGGGATTGTTACTGTATTTAACTCCGTCCAAAGCTATAGCTAGGTGTGAGGCGATCGGCCGGTCGCCTTTCTATCCATTCCCGTTGCGCCTAAAATGCATGTGTCGTCACCTCATATATAACATTGTCTGTCATAAGAGCTATACAATAGCTATGGTTATGCAGTCATCGCCCCCAAATGTGATGTTAAGGAGAGATTTAAATGGACTCAGACTTACCGAAGGGAACGCCCTAGTTGGGCGGCTGGCATCAATACGATTGTCGCAATTATTAATTTCGCTGGAATTTACATGAGAATGGGATGTTCTATGTGAACTCCGTGTATAGGGTGCTGGGGCTCATCCTGATGTGTTAGATGCTGATAACAATTTTTTTTTGGAAAATGCAATACCACTGAAGTAAAAAAATAAATCTTTGCATGGTATATTCGTAAAGTTGTTATTTTAACCAAAGACAACCTTATTAAACACAATTGGCATGGAAATACTAAGTATGTTTTCTGTCAACACGCCGAGACGATCAAACACCTATTCTTCCAGTGCAAGTTTACCCGTTCTATTTGGTCAATCATCCAAGTAGTTTGTAACTTCTATCCACCACGTACCATTGCAAATATATTTGACAACTGGTTACATCGCTCACAAATTTAGTACTCTTATTATGGTGGGAGCGTTAGCCGTTATATGATCACTTTGCCTTTGTAAAAATGGCAATGTTTTTACCGATAAAAATTCTTCTCTCATGCAGGTAATTTACCGACGCACCAGTTTATTCCGTTCGTGGTCCACATTACAACGTGTGAAAAACCGAGTCTTTTTATGGAGGTATTTGCACGCCTGAAAACACGGCGAGTGATAATTTTATCCGACATGGATGGCCACATGATCGGATTGCCCCCCGCCCCAGCTCCGTAGACGGTTAGCAGTTTTATTGTGATTATTACTTGTTTCGTCTTCCTTTTTTATACTTTTGTGCATTATTAGCGGTTGTTTTTCTGTTATGTATGCAGAGACCAGGTAAAACTATTGAGTAATAAAGCGCACTCTATCAAAAACAAAACAATAATAGAAGCACGGGAGATAGATCGAGAGAAAGAGAGATGGCCGACTGTACACGTTGTGGTGGCGACATAAAATACTTGCAGGAACGTCGATCCGCAGCCAACCCACACCCATCCTTATCTCAGCTCCTGCGGCGTGCTTCTCCTGGTCACACGTCTTTACGTGATTCTCCCACGCGTTCCGCTGCAATAGTTTATGCCTCAACAATCAACATGCATCCATGCGTCGATCATCTCCGATCAATATATATCTGTGTGCTCAATCGATTCCTCCAATCTCGAGCAAGCTTACGTCGTACAGTACTACCCCCACATACTTGTATAACTATCACTATATATGTTCCTAGAAATACTCATCGATCGATCATTACTAAGTTTATCACGGATGATGCATGATCGAATATAACACAGCACATCTCGATCGATCAGCATCCGATCTGTCATCTGCAGGTGCAACCAATGTCTGTCCAGATTACGACCAGAAAGGGCACACTTTCATGGTGAGATTACGTCTTCTAAGTGCCTGCTTACTCATCCTTTGGTTTTTCCATGTCATCAGATAAAATAGATTTGTATATCTCCTGGATTTATTTTCACATATGTGCACGTGGGCGTACGTATGCGTGCACTAACCCCTTTCTTAATTGGGGATTCGGTGATCCTGCGTGCGGGGGGTTTATCCAACTGATGTGGCACTTTGCGTCATGCGCACTAGCTAGCTCCTATATTTGTTATAGAAAGGACCTTCTTGTTCGATAGATATGATATATGCGGCTAACACGGCAAAGATCAAAAGACATGCATGGTGGTTTGGAGCTTTCTTCGGGACGTCGGCAGATCGATGATGATGACCAATAAGCTCATAATTCACGCTGATCTCCTTTCCTAGGCCATCTTTGACCAACAGGGAAGGATGGTTCTACTACTATTTTGTCCAAGCTTCATTCATCCATCTTTCACCGTATCGCAACTGAATTTGTTTATCCAGATTGGCTATCTGAGACGATTCAGGGATAACTATTTTAGGTTGATGCTAAGTGATAAGTCTCAAACGTATCTATAATTTCTAATGTTCCATGTTGATATTATACCAATTGTTACATGTTTTATATACACTTCATAGCATTTTTATGCATTTTCTAGGACTAACCTATTAACAAGATGCCACAGTGTCAGTTCCTGATTTCTGTTGTTTTTGTATTCCAGAAAAGCTAGTCTGAAAATATTCTCGAATTGGACGAAACTTGGATAGAAACTCCTATTTTTCCAACACAAATACGGAGTCCAGAGGAGAGACGGAGGAGGGCCACGTGGCACCCACACCATGGGGCCGCGCGGGCCCCCCTGCCGCGCCGTGGGGTGGTGTGGGGCCCTCGTGGCTCCGCAGCCGCCGCCCTTTCGCCTATTTATTCTTTCCGACGCGAAAACCCTAAACACCCGAGCCATTATCCACGAAAAGTTCCAGAGACGCCGCCGCCGTCAACCCTAACTCGGGAGGGTTCAGAAGCTCTTCCCGGCACCCTGCCGGAGAGGGGAATCATCACCGGAGGGCTCTACATCACCATGCCTGCCTCCGGAGTGATACGTGAGTAGTTCATCCTTGGACTACGGGTCCATGGCAGTAGCTAGATGGTTGTCTCTCCACTTTATGCTATCATGTTTAGATCTTGTGAGCTGCCTATCATGATCAAGATCATCTTATTGTAATGCTACATGTTGTGTTTGCTGGGATCCGATGAATATTGAATACTATGTCAAGTTGATTATCAATCTATCTTATATGTTATTTATGATCTTGCATGCTTTCCGTTACTAGTATATGCTTTGGCCAAGTAGATGCTTGTAACTCCAAGAGTGAGTATTTATGCTAGAGAGTGGGTTCATGCCTCCGGTAATCTGGGAGAGTGACAATAACTTTTAAGATTGTTTATGTGTTGTTGCCATAGGGATAAAATAACCGATGCTTAGCTTAAGGGTGCGCTGTTAGGTCTAATGCATTTGTTTACATTACGCACATTACTTAATGCAATTATCTGTTGCTTGCAACTTAATACCAACGGGTAACTCGGATGACAACCTGGCGGTGGATTATTAGTCATAGACGCTGTTGGATAACGGTCTATGTATTTTTTCGTAATGCCCACATGAATATCATAGTAATCATCATGTCATATATATGTATTGTCGTGCGCTCAATATTTTGTCAATTGCCCAGTTGTAATTTGTTCACCCAGCATGTTAGTTATCTTTTATGGAGAGACACCACTAGTGAACTGTGGACCCCGGTCCATTCTTTTACACTGATAATACAACCAACTGCAAACACTGTTCCTTTTCATTCTCTGCAATTTACTACTGTTTTCCACACCATACGTTTAATCCTTTGTTTTCAGCAAGCCGGTGAGATTGACAACCTCACTGTTTCGTTGGGGCAAATTAGTTTGATTGTGTTGTGTGCAGGTTCCACGTCGGTCGCCGGATTCCCTGGTGTTGCGCCGTGCCATATTCCGCCACCAACAACCTTCAGAAGTGATTTCATACTGAGGGAAACTGCTGCTACACTGCTTCATACCTTCCTCTTGGGGTCTCCCAGCGAACGTGTGATCCACGTAATCACTAAGAGCCTCATTATTTAATAATTGAGATGTATAAAAGGGTGATAAGATTTTATTGGACACGATGTATATCGACCGAGAACTAACTAATGAGTAGTAACCCGTCATATATATGACTTTCTTTAGAAGATCTTAACGCCAAATTACAAGATATGTGGTAGCTACATTTATATTTTTTATGTAATCCTTATTGTTACCCCCTAATCTAGTGGATAAGTTCCAAAAACGCATGCATGATACGCTGGCCAGCAAGATTTTTTTTTAGTTCCGGTTCTTATCTTCGTGAAACTAGTAACATTAATTGCAAAATTAGAAAGCTAATCCCATACCATAATTATCCAGAAAGTTTTATATGAGCTTGGTTAATGCATGAGATGATTTCCACAAATGGTGTAACTAGCTTGATGATGTCGCTGTCATCACACTACTCATCTACTAGGTCAAAAGTAAAATGTGGCGTCATATACACGGTAATAATGCCCACTGACATATATGCCCCTTGGTGCTACTAATTTGTTGCATGCATGGCTGGGATACACAACCTAATTGTGTCGTCTTGTGCATGTGGACTTAAGGAATTCGTCCAGCAAAGACATAGTTTAATTAGTTAGTTTGACTTTGATATGTAACTCGCGGCGCCGCAACGCACTCACTTTAGTTGGGTATGTATTTGGATATATAGATGGAAATCAACTGCGGCCGACCTGACACTCATGATAACGGCAACCCCAACTGCGCGGAGAATTCAGTACAATTACCAGAGAGACATATTGCATGTATTTTGCTCTTGTTTGACAATTCGATCGATCTTTCGGACAAATCTTGGGTTAAAGTATAATCTTGACTCCTATATTGGTCTGGTATATACCGATATGAACTGTACTTGCAAGTTACACTACGCATGCTGGTCACATCATTGACTTATACGGAGTAATTGATAGTTGGAGTAAACACCACAAAACTCCCAGCTAGATAAACAGCAGAACCCTCTATACTGCAGAGTGCGTATTTGAATGTGAGTCAGTCAAGATTGTCCTGTTCTTCACAAGTTAATTTCCGGCCCCCCACTTGTGTTTTCTCGGTGCTAGCTGCCTGTACAGTTGATCTCTTGACCTCGGGCGCTGTACAGTGACACGGCTATGTAGTTATATCTCTACTATATAATACGAGTAACGTTTCTTCTCCAAAATTTCGTCAGTTTGTTTGGTACGTCGCGTAAGTAATTTTCCGTTTTGTCCGAGAGGAATATCCGTGAAAAAGCGGATCAGAGCTCGGTCGATCCAGCCCTGTCGTCCGCCTATGGTGTTGCACGGCCCATCAGCCCAACGAATTCGGATATACTCTAAAAAAAATCAGCTCTTCCGATGGTACGAAGCGCCGGCCGCGCGATCTGGAGCATACCACACGCAGCGATCAGTTCATATGCACGTGATGATGTCACTCACTCACTCATACCGTCATCATCGAACATCATTGAACAACCAAATTGAGTTTTTGCTTTGCATATATCCGCATTGAACAATTCATACAACAGTGGCGTACTAAAAACAAAACTTATGTATTACTATCTATATATTTGTAGTGAAAATTGATTTACTTAACACGGTGCCATCCTTCCAAACATATACTTACAATATTAAAAGTATGATTATATTTCTAGGCGGCGGGCTAGAGACGACCTTAGGATGTGAAGAGCCGGATGGTGCGCATGGAGAGGCCTTCGAAAAACTGAGCCAGGCTGCAGCGGGAGCGAAGCCCGCTGATTCACCGAGTCATGGTGGCATTTGGTATAGTGCATCGGGGTCCCAAGTTGGACGAGCGGGTTGAAGGCCGTTGATACCCTAAGGCAACGCATCGCATGCTGATGGGTCGTGCCCAAGCTGGGCAACGTAGTTCGAGGGAGGGGGAGGGAGTGGAGTGGGAGGAGAGGCGGCTGCAACGAGCAAGAAGCAAGGTGGAGCCAACGATCAGATACCATAGATTGGAAAAGACGTGTGATGATGGAAGGTGGAGGGTGGGAAGGTGGCCTCAAGTAGAAAGCGTCACGATATGCAAATTTTATCGGAGATTCGGTTCAATCAAAACGTGATTGTTGGATATTCGTGTAGCTTCCAAATAACTAATATTTAGTAAAACCAACCCGTAGTAACGCACGGGCACGTTTCCTATCTATACCTAATAATCTCTACTATATAATATGGCTTCAGGTGATGGTCCGTTTTTCACTTTCCAGTTATACCCTTGCATTGATAGCATAATTACGCAGTATGCCACCGCCAAGTCATATTATCGCTTCGCTATTCGTCTCCTGCTGCTCGCGGTCGCCGGCGAGGCAAGCTCGGCCGCCTGTCTCCTGCTGCTCGCGGTGGTCCGGTCCCCGACCTTCGCGCCGCCGTCGAAGAGAGGTCTCCGCAGGCTCAACCCAGCCTCCGCGCTCACCGGTGCAGGCGTCCAGCCCCACGGCGACCCTCTGACGCACCCTCCCGAGTCCCCGGCGCCGTATTTTCGCGAGGCGGCCGCGCGGCTTCTGCAGCGTGTCTGCACGCAGAGGAGGCGACGCTGGGCTAGGCTCGGGCCCGCGCTGTCGTCGGAAGATATAGCGGAGGCTATGGTCAAGTAATCAAGTTCGGCATCGCCTCCGTCCTCAACCTCCGCCGCCCTGCGTACCTGAACGGCTCGGCGACGCCTGTGGCGTCCGCACATCCGGCCGGTCGATTTGCATGAGTATCCATCAGTTCGTCAAGTGCCGCTTCGGGCATCTTGTCAATGTCGCCCGCGCGGCCGCTCTGTGCTGTCTTCAAATCTCCCGTTCCCAATTTAAAGGAATTTTCTATGTCCACCGCCGAATAGACGTCCTCCGTCCTGTTTACTCATCCTCATCCTCTGTCATCCCGGCCGGATCGTTGGGATCCGAAACACAGTGCTCGTGCACATCGCCGACACGCGCGATCGTGGGAGGAGATGAGGGAGAGGGGGATGTAGCAGAGTACAGAGCTTAAGGTGATGGCCAACAACGACGGCCCGGCCTGCCTGCAGATGCCTCCGAATATGCCGTCCAGCTCGCTGCATCTCACCTCCTGATCGCCGTTGTACACCTGGTAGTGCAGCACCGCGGTAGCCTCGCCGGCCGCCAGGATCAGGTACGTGAGCACCTGCATCCATCTATCCATCTTGCGTTAATTATCATGAATTTTACCAACTTATTCCTATGCAAATTTTACGGTGCTTCGAACAACAAAGCTAGCTTCTGGTGGTTGTAGTCGATCGAGCGTGGACAAATCAATACCAGTAGTGATAAGTTAAATTATGTATGGGGCAAACGTTGATGTTTATATGGATTAATTTCTCTGCTCCATATACACACACTACAACTATCACATACAAAGTCTAAAATTTATATGAAAAATAGTGGAGTACTTAACTTCTTTAAGCAAATTGGCTGTTTAACAGTGACGCTGAGTGATGATTTTCTCATCGCAGTAGAAACGCAAAAAGTTCAAAGTCCGATGTCTCTTTTCAAATAATAGTGCAAGCCTAATGGTGTCCAGTTCATTTCGCTTTGCGATCAAGATCTGGTGATTGTCTTTTAGTCCCACCCTACTGAATTAGCCGAAACTTCTTATAAACCAAGTGGAGATTACACACGTCACTGGGCCCCGAGCGAGTGATCAGCTGAAACCTCTTACATAAATTAAGTGGTGATTACATCTTTTTTATTTGATCCAGAACCACTTCCATTGCCTGAAAGAACAACTTTCTCATGGTGAGTTGGTGACTGAAAGATCAATGTATGAAGCATTGTTCTCTCCCGGTGTGTTCTTCCTGGTAGAGCAGAGGATCCTTGGACCAAAAAACCTTGCTCCGCTACCTCTTGTGATTAGGTGCAAGCGATGTAAGAAGAGTTTGAAGTGTCAGAAACTGGAAAGCAGCGGCATCGTTTTCATGGTATCGCTGCAACATCGTTATCAAGAAGATGGGGAAGAGGGAAGAGGGTGTTGAACTGAGCGGAGGAAGTGGTCCGGTAGCAACATCCCTACACAGTTATCTAAGAACTTTTCTGAAAGCTACTGTGTTTGTCTAATTTATGAGCTGATCACGTGCGGTGATAAAACTGTGTATGCACATAGCTTTAAATGGATAATATGTTTCCAGTGGCGTCAAGTTGTCCATATCCAAAATAATGTTGCTTAAAAAAGAGAACATGAGCATCCATTTTCATGCTACTGTCCTTAGGGGGAAGTTGGATCGAGCGTCATTGGCTCAATGTGTTTTTACTACTCCCTCCATTCCAAATTAATTGACTTGATTTTGTCCAAAATGGATGTATCTATACTTGTTGGATGTCTAGATACATCCATGTGTAACAAAATGTGTGTCAATTAAATCCGAACGGAGGGAGTACTAAATTAAAATTTGTCCACAAATAACATAGATTTTCCGAAGGGGCATCTATCATGCTAGGAGTGTATCTTCACAAGATAAAATATCTCTAAATCGATATTTCGTAAAGTATATTTGTGATAATCCGTAGCAACGCACGGGCAGTTTGCTAGTATACTTATATATAGAGAAAAAAAAGTCATCACGGTAAGACCGTTTCAAACCTCCATCGATCGTCAAGGTTGTCGGTGATTCACGCGAGTGCGCGTAATATAAGGATCGTCAAGGCATGCAGTGTAAAAATATGCACAAGTAGCATAGCAGTGGCAGTGTCAGCTCCATCGAGCAGGTTCAGTGTCAGATCGATCGAGCAGGCAGGTCTTTATAAACAGAGGCCAGCCGGGCGGGCCAAACGATTCCCCGCCATGCGTGGTTACTTCACCATGCCGCGCTCTCGCTCTGGGTATTTGTGAACCATACGCATCCCCGTTTACCCGTAGTCAAACCGACCTACTCCCTCTATTACATAATAGAGTGAAACACACCGGAGGTCACGAAGTTGCGTGAAAAGTAAGGATTGGTCAGCAAGTTGAAAAAGCTTAAAACTGGGTCACGAAGTTATGAATTAGCCAATCTTTGGTCACTCCGTCACGACGGACGTTAAGTCGCTGACGTGGCGGACTGTTTTTTACAAATATCCCCCTAAAATTTTGTTTCTTCCAATTATTAGGTCCTTTTTCGATTTATTGTTTCCTTCTTAAAAATGCTCCAAACGAACCGGTGCGGCGCGTGCAGCAGCTCCGCAGTAGGTACGGGAGTAGTTGGTCACCACGGTCTCGTATTCGTGTCCGAGTTTCACGTCGACAAGATCCACGAGGTCGCGGTGGTTGGGCTCGGCGGCCTCGGCCGAGTGGATGGGCAGGAACTCGAAGTAGCACATCTCTGGCATCAGTGTATACTGTATAGGCCACGTCGCCGCGATCGCACGTCGGGTTCAGGTTGAGGCCGAAGTAGCACTCGGACGAGGCGTACATGGTGCTGCAGAGCGGGCGAGCGGCAGGCCGCCGCCGTAATAAGTCAGGGTCGGCACGTACTGCGCCATAGCGCCGGTGACAATGACGTCGATGTACTTGGTGTTGGGCCACACCCTCCTGACGATTCCCTCCCACAAAGGCTTGGAGCACTGGGCCACGATCGCGTCGGTGCCGGGTCGGCGCGGAGCACACGCTCCACCGCGCCATCGGTGATCTCGCCGCCCAGCGTGCTGCTTCGGATGTCCTCGCAGAGGCGCGGCCAGTGCTTGTCCAGGGCGTGGATGGCGCGGAGGAAGCCCGACGTGAATAAGGCGCTGGCGCGGATGACCTCCATGCGATGCAGCAGCCCGCAGAGAAGCTGCGCGTACATGCTCTGCTCCAAGTTTCTGGTCTTGATCATATTGATGCAGCAGCCCGACGTGAATCAGGAGGCTGTACTGTACAGGAGCACCCTCCGCTCCTCGTCGGTGGTGCGGAGTTATTTGCAAAAAGGCAAATAATCAAAAAGGACCTAGCCATTGGAAGAAATAAAATTTTAAGGGGGTATTTGTAAAAATTCAGTGCGCCACGTCAGCAATTTAACGTCCGTCGTGACGGAATGACCAAAGATTGGCTAATCCACAACTTCGTGACTCAGTTTTAAACTTTTTCAACTTGGTGACCAATCCTTCCTTTTCACGCAACTTCATGACCTCTGGTGCGTTTCACTCTACATAATATAATATGTTTTAGTAATTCCAATACTACAGATATATTGACGTATTTCAGTGTATATATATTCACTCATTTTGTTATGTACACCCGTGCTTCGTCCCTATTGACGAGGAGTGCGAATGTCCTGAACTCGGTTTTCTTTATGGCTTTTTTTAACTCGGTTTTCCGGATTTGAAAACTGATTTGTTCCGGCAATTTAGGCGACTGGAAATTCCGAGTACCCGAAAAAATGGTCTTTAGTGGATCATCTGAGCTTTCGATAGTATTTCGCCTATAACACAGTGAAGCCTTGACCAGCAACCGAACTAGCACCTGCAGGTGTAAGGCAATAACATATGTTGAGTTTACGATCGTATATCACCGGAAAGGACACACTTTAATTTGTGGCTAGATTACGTCTTTCTGTTAGAGTATATTAGGAAAGAGTATATTTGGTAGTTTAGAGATTGTACTCCAAGTCTAGCTCTAGTAGATTTCGTAGTCTCCAAGTATTATAGCCTTTATATACAGCCCACCGTGGCCTCAATGTAATCAATCTAGAATCAATCAATATTGCATAAGCCTACATGGTATCAGAGCGGTTAGTCTAACGACGCCGATCCTAGGTTTAGCCACCAACGCTTCCGCCGCGCCGCCCCCGGGGAGATCAATCTTCGCCGGGGCCGCGCAAATAGTTGATTAGATCTTTAGTCGTCAAAATTTTCTCGCCGGTCGCTTGACCGGCGTTTCTTCTTCTTTCGCCGATCATAGATCGGATTGCGTCGCCCACCGCCGCATGTCGTCATCATCGCCACCGCTGCTCCAACCACGTCGTCGGCTCATCCCCGGCAAATCGTCATCACCGCCCATGCCAAGGACGCTCTGCGCGGTGCCCCAAGGGACGCCTTCACGCGCTGTCGCCGGCGCTCCGTCCGCACGTCGCCACCAGCCGGCTCGTCTTCGACAACATCTACCGGGACATCTAGCTCGTCCCCGAGTACGCGCCTCGCCATCAACAAAGGCTTCACCAACATCGCTCGTGGTCATCATCGCCGGCAACTATCTACATCAACACCGTCATCGCACGTACCGCATCGTCGCCGCCACCATCGCTCATGGTCCTCGTCAACGCCATCGGGTTCTTCTTCGCCTTAACCATAGCCAATTCGCCCTCGCAAACGGATGATCCGGGTTCAATCCCCGACATCTACTAACTCGTCTTCAATTTTGCGCCAATGCGCCCTTGCATGTGGATAGCGCGGGTTCGATCCCCGACATCTACTATCGCTAATATCGCAAGAGCTCAATCGCAAGAGCTCAAATCGTCGTCAACAACCACCTCGCCATCTTTGTCCACCAAGATCTCGCCGCCAGAGTTGCAATTTCTTTCCTTTTTTTTAAGTTTTTATTTTCTTTGCATTGCACTCCGGCGCTAACGGCGAAAAGCATCCCGTTCACGGAGACCTACTTTGTTGCTGCTCCGACTCTGGCTCGCATGGTTCATGGTGGTCCCTGTCTACGCATGTCCGGTATTGGCAACACCGGCGCGTGCCTTCGTCCCCGACACGCTCCCGAGCCTGGCAAGCTCGGCCTGCCGTGCCGTCTACCTCGTCTACACCGACAAAAGCTTCGTCTAACTCAAGTTGCTACCGCTATCGCTTTCTGCAATTAACATGGCGACTTCCCCCGGGCTCAACGACGGCATCGACTACAACAACATCAGCATCAACAACTACCACCACGGCGACTACATCATCCACGGCATCCTCGACCACCACTACAACACCCACACCATCTGCTTCATCGACATTGGCATCAAGGGCTCCCTCTGCAGTTCGCCTCGGCTTGTGCTCCAGCCGGACCGTCCGCGACGCTCCTACTGTTCGCGTCACTCCCGATCCGACTGCGGGGGAGTATATTAGGAAAGAGTATATTTGGTAGTTTAGAGATTGTACTCCAAGTCTAGCTCTAGTAGATTTCGTAGTCTCCAAGTATTATAGCCTTTATATACAGCCCACCGTGGACTCAATGTAATCAATCTAGAATCAATCAATATTGCATAAGCCTACACTTTCAAGTGCCTGATTACTCATCCCTGGGCCATTCCATGTCACCAGATAAAATAGAGTTGTATATCCAGATGATTTATTTTGCACATGTGCACGTTGGCGTGTATGCACGCATGCACTAACCCCGTTCTTAATTGGAGATTCGGCGATCCTGCGTGTTGGGGGGTTTATCCAACTGATGTGGCACTTTTCGTCATGCGCACTAGCTGCTATATTTGTTATGGAAAGGACCTTCTTGTTCGATAGATATGATCGATATGATATATGCGGCTAATACGGCAAATATCAGAACACATGATGGTTTGGGGCTTTCTTTAAGGCGTCGGCAGATCGATGACGATCATTAAGCTCATAATTAACGTCGATCTCCTTTCTTAGGCCATCTTTGACCAACGGGGAGGGATGCTTCCGCAGCTATATATATGTTGTCCACACATGATTCGTCCATTTTTCACCGAGCTGCTGCGATCGAATTTGTTTTCCAATTTTGATATTTCTGAGATGACTTAGAGATAACTATTTTTAGGTTGATGCTAAGAACCGTACAATTTGATTATTTGAGATGTATAAAGGGGTGAGATTTTTTTTGTTTTGTCACGGTGATTATCGACTGAGAACTAACTATTTCTAAGTCATATTGAGATGTTGTTTGTGCATGCATGAGTAGTAACCTATCGTATAACCCTAAACAAATTACTCTGTCGTATATGATTTTCTAAAAGGCGCCAAATGTACTACTCCCTCTGTTGCTAAATATAAGATATTGTACCATTTTTCATATTCGCATGTATCTAGACACGTCTTAATAGGTATGTTCATCCATTTTGGTCCGTACCTAGTCCACATTTAAAATAGCTAAAACATCTTATATTTATAAACGGAGGAAGTAGATATGTGGTAGCTGCCGCCCAAAATTTAATGTATCTTCTTACTAATATTCCCATAATCTAGTGGATAAGTTCCACACATGCATGGATGATATGCAAACCACCCTTTTTTTTAGTTCTACTTCTTATCTTGTGAAAATAGTAATACTGATTAGCAACATTAACAAGCTAGTAATCCCATAACATACCCGTATGCAAAAAAGTTTTAGATAAGCTTGGTTAGTGCACCACATTGTTTCCACACATGCATGGTGTGTTTAGAGGGACTCAGCACCAAATTACTACATATGTGCCAGGTAGCTAGCGTTGATAATTTTATGCATCTTCTCATTACTTTTTATCTCAATCATATTCCAGTGGATAAGTTCCACACATGCACGCATGATATCCTTGCCGACACATTTTTTTGCTCTAGTTCTTATCTTCATGAAAATACCGAGTAACATGAACGGGAAAAATTAACGAGATAATCCCATAGCAAGCGCATATGCCAGAAGGATTCAGATAAGCTTGGTTTAGTGCATGACATAATTTCCACACATTGTGTAACAACTACTAGCTTGATCGATGATGTCGCGGTCATCATACATCCCTACTCGTACGTCAACTAGATCAAAAGTAAAATGTGGCGTCCTATGCACGGTAATAATGCATGCCCACCGGTCAACACGCCCCTTGTAGTTGGTAATAATCTGTTGCCTGCATGGCTGGGAAACACAACTAATCTTGTTGTCTTGTGCATCTGGCCTTTAGGAACTCGTCTAGCCAAGACGTACTTAAGGTAGGTTAGTTTGACTTTGGCATGGCATGTAACTCCACTTAATGGAGCATGCACTTGGATGGATAGAAATCAACCACGGCATATGAAATAGCCACCGTTAATTAGCAGGCCTCACAGCACTGCCCCAACTGCGCACAGCATTCAGTACTGCTCCAGTAGCTAGCTGCGAGAGAGACACATCGATCGCATGTGTAATACTCTTGTTTAGCTTGATCGATCTTTCCAGGGAAATGTTGGCGAATGTTCAGTTTGGACTTCGGAGCATTACACTAGCGCCTCCTGTTTAAATTTTAATAGTACTCCGTAGAAGATTGATGCCGATAGGAACTGTACATGCAAGTTACTACTAACGCCCTGCTGGTCACATCATTGACCCTGCAACTAATGCTAGTTAGTTGGAGTGAACACCAGATAACCCCCAGACACTGTACATGGAGTATACTGTGGGAGTAGTAGTACGTGAGTGCGAGCGAGTCCGTCAAGATTGGGGCTGATCCTCACCCCCCACTTGTAATTTTGTCCACTGCTATCAGCTGCCTGCACAGTTGATCTCTTGACCTCGGGCGCTGTGTGTCGACAAGTCTATCTATATAGTATCATCAGCCAGTGTGGCATTGTAAGACCATTTCAACGATCTCAGGCTCAAGGTACCCACGATCGACGAGCTAACCTGAACCTGAAGTCGCAGCCTCGCGATGAGCATGCATTGCGGCGTCAGATATATGCAAGTGGCGGTGGCAGTACTGTCGGATTGAATCGAGTCGAGCAGGTTCATTATGCATGCGATCGAATGAGCTGGCTCTCCCGGCGGCAGGTCGTGATAAACAGAGGCCGGGCCAAACGCTGACAGATTCCCCGGCGAGCGAACTGGCGTGGTAACTTCGCTCCGCCGGTCTCCCGTCTTCTCTAATCTCTACCCCAGATCGATCGCCGTGGCCTGTCGTGGTCACCATGCCGCTGTTTATTTCTGAACCACAAGCATGCATCTCCGTCCGTTTACCCGTGGTCAAACCGGCCGGGCCACTTGATTGGCCTCCTCCTTGACTTTCACGCACGGTGACTAGCTCGTGACCGAAAATCATGGAGCATTCTGTCTCAAAACGCGTACATTTTTTTTTTTTACAAAGAGGTAGGTCCAAACGCGTGGATTCACGAGAAAAATAGCGCCGGCCTAAAAATATGTTATTAGCGTGTTATTTCGCGCTATAGCGTGCTATTAGCGAGACAATGTACAGTGATCTATTTAGCGGGACCATTTTCAGGATGCTATAGCGTGCGGATATATCGCGCTATTTTTTTCAGTGAATGCAAGCGTGGCAGTCTCAAAGGGCCGGTTGCTGGACCAACACCGGTCGTCAAGGCCTCGCGGCTCCCGGCAGGCCGTAAGATCCACCCATCACACCACCAGTCGCCGGTAGCCCGTACAGCAGGACAAGATGGGCCGCCAATAGGGTCGTGCACTCGCTCATGACCAAGCATGAGCAAGTCTTGGCCATGCATGCCTTCGGTGTTTTCTAACTGCTTTCCCATCTCTAGACCAAGCATGTCTTGGCCAACTTTTCCTCGACATCAAATATCAGCTTACCGTGGAGTTCAATTATTATAGTGTGGAGTACTGTCCCGTCCCAGAGCATGTAATAAACCTGCTCATGCACTTGCAGCAATGGGCTTGAGTATATATGGACCTGAACAACCAATATGTGTGTTTGTCGGACCTGATGTATCTCGTTTGGTGGCCAGCGATTTAGCTGTGTCCTAATGGAATGCGTGCGTTCCTGTGAAACAAAAAAATACTAGGTTTTTCATATCTGGAAACTGATTTTTTTTTGAAGAAATAACGGCAGGTGTTCTGCCAAATCAATTGAGAAGATAGAAAGTAGTTCAGTTACACGCTAGAAAGGATCTAGCAAAACGCATATAGAAAACAACAACAAGTGACAGCGAAGGCTGCCTATCTCTGGGGACAACTACTCGCGAGAATGCGCCTCTACAGGCGGCTCCAACTCCAGATCTTCAGCTGCGCGGGCAGCCCGAGCCGCAGTCGTTGGGGTAGCCCGTCTCCCGGCCTTCTTGGAAATCACGGATCTTGAAGACCCCACTCTGCCGAACAGAGCCCTCACCGCCTCCGTCTCCAGCGCCGTCTTCGGATCCTTGAAGAGGTCCATGAAACGCTGCTGCCGCACCTCCTCTGTGGCATCCCCTTTCGCTTCGTCTTCCGCCGGCAGCCCCCATTTCTTGCGTAGGACACGACGCCCCCTCTCAACCGTGCTCAACCCCGCCATGGATGTGACAGCCCGCCGAACGCTGACCTGCCGAGTAGGCATCGGGGCAGGATTTCTGGGGCGGCGCCTGATCGGAGTGGCCGGCGTTGGTGGAGCCACAGACAACAGAGGAGCGGTGATGCGAGCGGTAATGGATTCAATGAAGGTTGGGGCCGAGGAAACCAACTCCTGCACTCCTTCATGAAGCTCCGCCCGCCTACATTCCGCTCGCCAGGTCAGCACTGCCTCCGCCTGCTCATCTCTCACTGCCTCCGCCTGCTCGTCCAGCACCACCGCCTGCTCATCCTGCACCACCGCCTGCTCACCCAGGTTGGTCAGGGTTGGCATCATCTCCTGCATCTCCCCATCAACCCTCTTAGGTGTCTGGAAATTTGCAAGCAACCTTTTCTTTAATCCTGAACTAAGAGCACATGATGTAGCATCTCTTCACGCGCATAGACACACGCACACCGCAAGTAAAACTCAGTTATTCGCTAGTTATTTTCACGTTTTTTCATACTTGTATGTAGTATATGCTATATGTACATAATAGTTTAGGGAAACTAATGAATATTCAACTGAATACGCTTGACTTGAGCAAGGCCCGCCCCTGGTGCCACGGAAATCGGGTCTGAGCCCAAAAAAACGCCTACTCTCCGGTACAGTTTATTAGGCACACTAGAAAAAACGCAGGCACATAGGCATTTGTTGATTGGTAGAGAGACGGCACGCTAGCGATAATTGTGTGTCTAGTGAGTTGGGAATTATTATAATTCGATTATATGTTATATACATATTTTAGGCTATATTTACATACAGACAGACAGGACACTCTAAAATATACCATTTCACATCCAGGTTACAAAGACACATCGATCTAATTGATTCGGTACGTGTACAAAGCTAGCGGTTGGATAATTGGCATACTAACACAGCTCTGATTTTTTTCTTAGGAACGCCGTACAGCTGTACTGGTTCTAATTTTGATCATGGCTAAAAGAAAGCTCTAGTTTATACCAGTTCTCGTATGAGGCCGACCCGGCTGCCCCCAACGGGCTTTTTTTTTTTTTTTGGTAGAGCCGGCCCATTCCCACGCTGACATTTTCCAGATCATACACAACACAACAGCCGCGTCCTCCCCTCCTCCCAGATCTCCCCGGCCGTCCACCATGCCGTCGGCGAATGACCCGCCCGCAGCGCTGCCCCTCACCCTCGACCTCCAGGACTTCAAGGGGGACTTCTCCTTCGACTCGCTGTTCGGGAACCTGGTGGACGAGCTGCTGCCGGAGTTCCGAGGGGACGCCGCGGCAGGGGTGCCCCCGCCGCCCCTGCTCGGCGCTGCGCCGCCCGTCTTCCCCGCCGTCGACGAGCTGATCGGGCTCTTCAAGCACTCCTGTAAGGACATCGTCGACCTCCGACGTCAGATCGATAAACGGCTCCAGAGTCTGAAGAAGGAGGTGGCCACGCAGGACGCCAAGCACCGCAGGACACTCGGGGAGCTTGAGGAAGGCGTGGACTCCTTATTCGATAGCTTCGCTAGGTTTTTTTTTTGAACAAGAAAACCACTGTCATTATATTCATCAAGGAATTACAGCACAGTGATTACACATATCATCCTTCAACAGGATTAAGCCTAGCTGGGCACAAATAGCAGAAGCAACAAGGTGGCAAAGCTGAAGAATACAACCGGAGCCTGCCAGGGGGTCCGGGAGAAACCGGACGCGCGAAACCTGTAGCCATATTCTTCCGGGGCCTCTCTCGGCCTATCCAACCGTAGAGCCAGCGGCTCAACCAGCAATCGCGTTGGAAGACTCAGTGAGGTAAAGGATTGAGCTGAAGATCTTGAATGTCCATCACCGAGCTCAAATCGGGGGTTCTCGACCGCCAAACCTGAGAAACCGCAGCAGAGACGCTCTCACCCGTCTCCGGCATGTCCCGAGCAGCGAGAAAGCTTCGCCAACATTAGCATCAGCAGAATCATGAAGAAGTGCACAACAACTAGAGCAATTGTCATGAAGCTTATAGGATGAATTGGCACCAACAAACCGAAGAGACTGATAGCAAATAAACGCCACCAGGAAGAAGTCACCTATTGGCACCAAGAACTGACCGGAGTTTCCACCAATCTTACAGGTAGCCAGGATAGCCTGATCAATCCCAACGCCACTATGGCCAGGCAGAACAAGGAGAATCTTAGCACACCTGAGAGGATAGATGAACTCCATACCAGCAACATCATCGCTGGCATACTCCCATCTGATGCAAAAGAGCTTATTGAAAGCAAGAGTCGGCAAGGCTGCAGCAACCAGCTCCTCAGTCTTCAACCTCCGAAGCACAAAGAGGCACATCTGAAGCCTTACACACCGCCAGGAGCCGCTCCAGCTCTCCCACGGCAACACCCTAGTGCCAGCTCCAGGACGAACAGATCCGACGCAGCACCAACCTCTTCCCTCGCCACCACGGCCGGCCGGAGAGGAAGGCGCCACAGCACATCTGCAGAACTTGAGCTGGCAAGAACTGCCATTATTGAGGAAGAAGCCTTCGGCCCAAACACCACCCCCAACCAACCTCCACCAAGGAAGCTCACCGGAGGCCATGAAGGCAAGCTCACCCGTGCCTGGCAGGAGCACCAACGAGAGAAGGCTCGGCATCTCGCCAAACGCCACGAAGGCCATAAGAACTAGACTTACACCTACAACTACAGCGAGAGCCCCTACATCTACCCTATACAGAGGTGCCAGGCCACCACCTCGAGCTCCACTCCGGCCGGCGAGGCCAGCGGAGGGAGATCGGGGCGGCGCCGGCCAGTCAACGGCGACTCTGCGACCCAATAGCTTCGCTAGGTTGGATTCCCGGATCTCCGGTGTCGGCCAAACTGCTGCCAAGATTGGTGATCATTTGTAGGGTGCGGAATCTCAGAGGGAAACCGCCGGCCAGACGATTCATCTCATCAAGTATCTGATGGAGTTCAACAGCACACCTGGGGACCTCATGGAACTTGATCCCTTATTCTCTGATGACAGCCGTGTTGCCGAGGCTGCTTCGATTGCGCAGAAGCTGCGTTCGTTTGCTGAGGAGGATCTTGGGAGGCATGGTGGTGTAACGTCAGCGGTAGGTTCTGCTAACGCAAGCCGTGGTTTGGAGGTTGCAGTCGCAAATCTTCAAGAATATTGCAATGAACTGGAGAATAGATTGCTGTCTCGGTTTGATACTGCGTCGCAGAGACGGGAGTTGTCTACAATGGCAGAATGTGCAAAGATTTTGTCGCAGTTCAGTCGGGGAACCAGTGCCATGCAGCACTATGTTGCTACACGGCCAATGTTCATTGATGTTGAAATTATGAACGCTGATATTCAAGTTGTTCTTGGTGATGATGGTCTCCAAGCTGACTCCAGTGCTATAGCAGAGGGTCTCTCTATCCTGTACAAGGAAATTGCTGATACTGTCAGGAGAGAGGCAACTACAATAATGGCCGTCTTTCCTTCGCCAAACGAGGTCATGGCAATTCTTGTGCAGAGAGTGTTGGAACAAAGGGTCACAGTGATTCTTGATAAACTTTTGATAAGCCCCTCTCTTGCTAGCTTGCCTCCTATAGAAGAAGGTGGTCTTCTACATTATCTAAGAGTTCTGGCTGTAGCATATGACAAGACAAAAGAACTTGCCAAGGAGTTACAGTCTATCGGCTGTGGAGATTTGGATACTGAAGGTCTCACAGAATCCATATATGTTTCCCACAAAGATGAGTATGCGGAATTTGAGCAGGCATCACTCAGACAACTATATCTGTCAAAGATGGCTGAATTGAGAGCTGAGGCAAAGCAACAATTTGAATCGACCGGCTCAATCGGACGTGCGAAAGGTGCATCTTTGGCTATCTCACCACAACAGCTTCTATCAGTTACCGTAGTCACCGAATTTGTTCGTTGGAATGAGGAAGCAATAACGAGATGCACACTGTTGTTTTCCCAGCCTACTACTGTTGTAGCTAATGTGAGATCCATATTTGCATGCTTTCTTGATCAAGTCAGCCAGTATTTAACTGAAGGGCTTGACCGTGCTAGAGAGAGTTTAAATGAGGCTGCAGCTATGAGGGATAGATATGTCATTGGGACAAGTGTTAGTAGAAGGGTTGCCGCAGCTGCTGCTTCTGCTGCAGAGGCGGCAGCTGCTGCTGGTGAGAGTAGTTTTAGGTCCTTCATGATTGCCATGCAGCGATGTGCCAGTAGTGTAGCTATTCTCCAGCAGTACTTCTCAAATACTATATCACGTCTCCTGCTGCCTGTCGATGGTGCTCATCCATCTGCTTGCGAAGATATGGGATCGGCAGTATCTGTTGTTGAGGCTGCTGCTCACAAAGGACTGTTACAATGTATTGATACGGTCATGTGTGAGGTTGAAAGGTTGTTATCTTCAGAACAGAAAGCTACAGATTATCGGTCACCAGATGATGGAGCTGCACCAGATCACCGGCCAACAAATGCTTGTGTAAGAATCGTAGCCTATCTCTCTCGTGTTCTTGAGGTTGCATTCAGTGCCCTAGAAGGTTTCAACAAACAGTCCTTTTGACTGAGCTGGGAAACCGCTTGCACAAGGGTCTGCTTACTCACTGGCAAAAGTTCACATTTGGTGCCAGTGGTGGGCTACGTTTGAAACGTGACATTACTGAGTATGGAGAGTTTGTCCGTAGCTTCAATGCCCCCTCCATAGACGAGAAGTTTGAACTGCTTGGAATCATGGCAAATGTCTTCATTGTTGCTCCGGAAAGTCTAGCTTCCTTGCTTGAAGGAACCCCCAGCATCCGAAAGGATGCTTTACGGTTCATTAAACTCCGGGATGATTACAAGACAGCAAAGATTGCTTCGATGCTGCAGAGTGTCATGTCCGAATAAGTTCCGCTTAAAGAATCGTGATATTAGAGCAGTCAGAAACACTTTTCTGCTGCATGTCAAGCGGCGGAATGCTATGAAATGCAGCAGGGTCCTCTCAAATCGATTTTAACCATCAGTGTCGCCTGTATAGCAGAGCTTCAGTATTATTTTAATTTTTTGGGTTCTCTTTGTTTAGTTTTGTCTTCCCTTCTGGCTTGCTGAATTTGAGTTGTATGGAGTACATCATTTCTATTTATGAGTGATTCTTAAGATTTCTAAGCCTGAGTGATTCTGAATGATTTCTGTAGCAGCGTCTTTCATTTGCTAGATACTAGTTGAATGCCCGTGCGTTGCTACGGCCTACTTGTTGTATTGCATTTATCGAACATGTTAATAAAAATAAAATTATATATATGTGCATATAAAAGATAACCAGAGAAAACTATATATCAATATAAAATATAAATATGGTTGTACAAATATATATAGAAAAAGACAATTATCTTGTTGCACCTCTTTAGGGTTCTATATTTCGAATCGAATAATTCGCTTTGTATAGCCATTTAGCTATAGTTTCAAATACTTAACTCATTTCATAAAGTTTACAACACGGTTTAACAGCGGCTCCGACATGTCACCCCCCTCTTGTGATTACTTAACGATGTTGTCGCTAATTAATCCTACTCCACCTTACTTGGTGTATCATTGATCCGAGGTTGGCGTATTTGGGGCTATTCGGTAACTTGCGGCGGCGTTCTTTTTACTACTGTGAGCTCAACATCACTGTCTACTTTTAGAAACATAGATATTAAAATAGACATGTTTAGAAAAATGAAGATCCAAAATCGGAATATAATTGATGGAGTGAAATATTGTGAAAATTGTATGTCTACACAGAGGAGTAAAGCTACACACTTGTCGCATGACAAATCCACAATAAACGTAACAATACGCTGATATCTAAGTAAATCCTAGAGACTTCTCTCGGTCAACGACATGAAAAAAAATGCCAAAGCCAACTTTTCCTGTTTCCGTCACTGACTTTCCCCAATCCTCACTCTCTACCCCCCACCGCTGTGCTCGATTCCGGCCGCCGGTGATCGCGCCTCAAGCTGGGCTTGGTGCCCTTCCACGCCCTCCTTCAGAGCAAGAGGCGCGAGGAAGCTCTACTCCTCACTCACGACCGTGCCTGCCATACTCACCTGCACTGCTCCACCACCCGATCCTCTCTCTCACAGAGGAAGCTCCATCTCAGCCCCTCTCGATTTGCTGGGGCCGACGGTGCTATCTCAGCTCCGGAGGCGAGCGGATTTGGCATTCGGGCCCTCTGACCATTCTCCTCTCCCCTCCCTCTCCGATGCGCTCCGGCCATGTCGCCCAACACGTGCTCCGTCCTATCTTGCTCCTCCACGGGCCCGCCTCCGCCCAGGTTACCGTCGTGGCTGCCACTGTGATCTCCAAGCCGGCACCTGCCGATTGGCTAGATCCCGGGCACAACAGTAACAGCGACGTGGAGCGGAACCGGTACCGACGCAGCCCGAACGACACGACGTCGCCCTCAAGTTCTACAGCCTACTCGGGTATGTCTTTAGAAATTCACATTGACTATGGCCCTTCCTTGAGGTTGCCGTGTTGCCGGGTTTGACATGTCCCAGAATTGGGACCAATCATTTTCAGTTCTACTTTGATTTGCGTTATAGAACCCATCTTCAAAATGAGAAGGTATTTGAGCTTGAAAAAAAAAAACAGACCAGTCAGCTAATAATTAATACGATAACATGTACACCAAATTTTGCGAACGGTTGTACCATTTGAATTTTCTGCATAATCAGTGGCATAAGCACTTGTGAGAGTGCTCCCAACAGCCCTCCAAGAAGCCATTTGGGTAAGAAGATCATCATCATCAGAGGATGTATAATTGCTGCTAGGATGGTTGGTTGTTTCATGTTTGCACACGCCGGGCCTTCGTTCTGGAGCTGATATCTTTGCTTTATTTCTTGGAACGATCACTGTAAACACAAAGTAAAGATTATAAAATGTAAACAGCAAGTTAATATTGTTATTTTCTGGTGATCCAAATTCAGGCAGCGGTAGTACCGCTGGGTTAAGCGGTACTACCGCCAGAGAGCTACCGCCACAGCTGCCGCACCCGCTACCGCCAGAATGACCGTCTGAAGCACTAGTCCGGTACCAACTGGTACCGCTGGCGGTACCGCCGTCGATACCGCTGAGGTGGGAAGATCAGAACAGCCCACGCCAGCGGTACTACCGCCCAACCCAGCGGTAGTACCGCCGCGGTGGGATCTCGTCCGGATCGGACTGCAGCCGATCTAGGGTTTTATGCCTCTAGGATCCTTTGCCACCATATATACCTCTTGTAAGCCGCCGTTTTGGGATAAGCCAGATATTGTAAACCCACGGCGTTTGTAAACTCACCCGATATAGTGAAGTATTGCTGGCTGGCGCCCGTGGTTTTTTCTCCTCCATTGTTGGAGGGGTTTTTCCACGTTAAATCTCGTGTCCTCTGCAGTGTTTACTTATCGTTCTTCGTTATTGTTCATCTCGTACTCATAACAAGTGGTATCAGAGCCCGTGTTTGATCTAGGGTTTTGCGAGATGTCGTCATTGAAGTTCGATCTACCGCAGCTGGACTACACCACGAGATTTGCTCTGTGGCAAGTGAAGATGAGGGCGATTCTCGCCCAATCTTCAGATCTGGATGAAGCGATCGATGCTTTCGGCGGGAAGGCAAAGGAGACTTGGACCGATCCGGAGAAGCGGAAAGACCGTAAGGCTTTATCGTTGATTCAACTCCATCTGTCCAATAATATTCTGCAGGAAGTGCTGCAGGAGAAAACCACCGCCGAGTTATGGGACAAACTAGAGGAGATCTGTTTGTCCAAGGATCTCACGGGCAGATTGCACGTGAAGATGAAGTTGTTCTCACACAAGCTGCAAGAGGGAGGTTCGGTAATGGATCACCTATCCTCCTGGAAAGAGATTGTTTCTGATTTGCAGTCTATAGAAGTTAAGTATGAGGATGAGGATTTAGGTCTTCTTCTTTTATGCTCGCTGCCTAATTCTTTCAGTAATTTTCGTGACACCATATTGTTGAGCCGTGACAAACTAACTCTTGCTGAAGTTTATGAGGCTCTCCAGCAAAGGGAGAAGATGAAATCTATGGTGCAGGCTGAAAGTTCGTCCTCCAAGGCGGAGGCATTACAGGTCCGTGGGAGGCCTGAGCAGCGAGACAACTACCACTACAACAACAACAGAGATAAGAGTAGGACCGACAGAGGTCGCTCAAAGTCCAAGGGACGTGACAAGTTCTGCAGGTATTGTAAGAAATCCAACCACACCATTGATGATTGTTGGAAGCTGCAGAACAAGGAGAAAAGAAACGGAACTTACCAACAGAAAAATAATGATGGTAATGGTAAGGTTGCCGTAGCCTCTGGTAAGGGTGAGGCTTCTGTTGTTGCTGGTAGTGATAGTTCTGATGGAGATTGCTTAGCTGTTTTTGCTGCATGTGTTTCACGTGATGATGAATGGATTCTTGATACTGCATGTTCGTTTCATATTTGCTGTAACAAGGATTGGTTCAGTTCTTATGAGTCTGTGCAGACTGGAGATTTTGTGCGTGTGGGCAATGACAACCAGTGCAACATTGCTGGCATTGGATCTGTTCAGATCAAGACCCATGATGGGATGACACGCACGTTGACAGGAGTGAAGCACATACCCTCCATGGCGAGGAATTTGATCTCTCTCAGTACCCTTGATTGTGACGGGTACAAGTACAAAGGTGGGAACAAACTTCTGAAGGTATCATCGGGTTCTCTCATTGTTATGATTGGTGATATGAATTCTGCGAAATTATATGTCCTTAGAGGTAGCACTTTGCCTGGTATTGCTGCTGCTGTTAGTTCTGATGAATGTAAGACTAACCTTTGGCATAAGCGTCTTGGACATATGAGTGAGCTTGGCATGGCAGAATTGGCGAAGAGAGAGCTGATTGATGGTTGCAACTTGAGTAAGTTTGAGTTCTGTGAGCACTGCATTTTTGGTAAGCATAAAAGAGTTAAATTCAATGCTTCCGTTCATACCACCAAAGGCATTTTAGATTATGTGCATGCTGATGTTTGGGGTCCGTCCCGTAGAACTTCTAATGGTGGTGCAAATTACATGCTTACTATTATTGATGATTACTCAAGGAAAGTGTGGCCATATTTTCTGAAACATAAATCTGATGTTTTTGCTGCTTTTAAGAAGTGGAAAGTTATGGTAGAAACACAAACTGAAAGGAAGGTTAAAATACTCCGTACTGACAATGGTATGGAATTTTGTTCAATGAATTTGATGAGTTTTGCAGCAACGATGGCATGGTAAGACATCATACCATACCGTACACCCCTCAGCAGAATGGCGTGGCTGAACGCATGAACAGGACCATTATTTCGAGGGCTCGCTGCATGTTGTCTAATGCAAAGATGCATAGGCGTTTTTGGGCTGAAGCAGCCTCCACCGCATGTTATCTCATCAACAGGTCACCTTCTATTCCACTTGATAAGAAAACTCCCATTGAGGTATGGTCTGGTACTCCAGCTGATTATTCTGAGTTGAGAGTTTTTGGTTGCACTGCTTATGCTCACGTTGATAATGGAAAGTTGGAGCCAAGGGCTGTTAAGTGCATCTTCCTTGGTTATGGTTCAGGAGTTAAGGCATATAAATTGTGGAACCCTGAAACTAAGAAAGTTTTGTTAAGCAGGAATGTCGTTTTTAATGAGGCTGTTATGTATTATGATAGTCCTTCCACTGATATTTCTGATGCTATTGATTCTCCTAATGTTTCTGATGATGAGCAACAGAGATTGGCGTGCAGGTGGAGCACGCTAAGGAGAACGAAATTGTGGTTCCTGAAAATAATGATGATGTTGATGTTCCACCTTCACCGCCTATTGTTCAGCAACAAGCACGGTCTATTGCCACTGGCCGTCTAGGAGAAATATGTGCCTCCTAATCGTTTAATTGAAGAGTGTGATATTGTTCATTATGCTTTGAGTTGTGCTGAACAGGTGGAGCAAGATGCTGAACCAGCTACGTACACTGAAGCCATTGCTTCGGTTGATAAAGAGAAGTGGCTAGGTGCGATGCAAGAAGAGATGCAATCGCTTGAAAAGAATGGCACATGGGATGTTGTGCACTTGCCTAAACAAAAGAAGGCTGTCCGCTGCAAGTGGATATTTAAGAGAAAGGAAGGTTTGTCTTCTGTTGAGCCTCCAAGGTTTAAGGCAAGGTTAGTAGCAAAAGGTTTCAGTCAAATTCCAGGTGTTGATTATACTGATGTATTCTCCCCAGTTGTGAAGCATAGTTCTATTCGTGCTTTCTTTGGTATTGTTGCTATGCATGATCTTGAGCTTGAGCAGTTAGATGTTAAGACTGCGTTTTTGCATGGCGAGTTGGAGGAGGAGATATACATGGACCAACCTGAAGGTTTTGTTGTGCCTGGTAAGGAGGATCTTGTTTGCAAGTTGAAGAGGTCCCTTTATGGTCTGAAACAGTCACCACGACAGTGGTATAAAAGGTTTGATTCATTTATGCTTGCACATGGTTTTATGAGATCTCAGTATGATAGCTGTGTGTACATGAAGTTTGTTGATGGATCGCCTATTTATTTGCTGCTATATGTTGATGATATGTTGATTGCTGCCAAGAGCATGAAAGAGATCACTACTTTAAAGGCACAATTAAGTAGTGAGTTTGAGATGAAGGATCTTGGTCCTGCTAAGAAAATACTAGGCATGGAAATTAAGAGGGACAGAAAGTCTAGTTTGCTATTTCTTAGTCAAGAAAAATACATTGAGAAAGTTCTTCATCGTTTTAATATGCATGATGCAAAGTTTGTTAGTACACCTATTGCCTCTCACTTCAAGTTGTCAGCTTTGCAATGTCCTACTTCTGATGATGATATTGAGTACATGTCTCGAGTTCCTTATTCTAGTGCTGTTGGTTCCTTGATGTATGCCATGGTTTGTTCTCGTCCTGATCTGTCATATGCTATGAGTTTGGTCAGTCGTTACATGGCTAATCCTGGTAAAGAACATTGGAAAGCTGTTCAGTGGATTTTCAGGTACCTGCGCGGCACATCTAAAGCTTGCTTGAAGTTTGGCAGGATTGGTGAGGGACTCGTAGGCTATGTGGATTCAGATTATGCTGCCGACTTGGATAAGAGGAGGTCCCTCACAGGTTATGTATTTACTGTTGGTGGTTGTGCTGTTAGCTGGAAGGCTAGTTTGCAGGATGTTCCCGCACAATCTACTACTGAGGCTGAGTACATGGCTATTAATGAAGCATGTAAAGAAGCTGTTTGGCTGAAAGGTCTGTTTGCTGAGCTTTGTGGAGATGATTCTTGCGTTCAGTTATTTAGTGACAGTCAAAGTGCTATTTATCTTACTAAAGATCAGATGTTCCATGAGAGGACAAAGCACATTGATATTAAGTATCACTATGTTCGCCATGTGGTTGCAGAAGGTAAACTGAAGGTATGCAAGATTAGTACTCATGATAATCCTGCTGATATGATGACAAAGCCTGTTCCTGTGTCCAAGTTTGAGCTTTGCTCGAGCTTGGTTGGTATAACTGTTTAGCCCAAGTGGCTGTTTGGCGCCAGCAAGTGTTTTCTTTGTTGATTCAGGTGATTGTTGAAGTTCATGCTACAAGATGGAATTTGTCTCAAGGTGGAGTGTTATTTTCTGGTGATCCAAATTCAGGCAGCGGTAGTACCGCTGGGTTAAGCGGTACTACCGCCAGAGAGCTACCGCCACAGCTGCCGCACCCGCTACCGCCAGAATGACCGTCTGAAGCACTAGTCCGGTACCAACTGGTACCGCTGGCGGTACCGCCGTCGATACCGCTGAGGTGGGAAGATCAGGAACAGCCCACGCCAGCGGTACTACCGCCCAACCCAGCGGTAGTACCGCCGCGGTGGGATCTCGTCCGGATCGGACTGCAGCCGATCTAGGGTTTTATGCCTCTAGGATCCTTTGCCACCATATATACCTCTTGTAAGCCGCCGTTTTGGGATAAGCCAGATATTGTAAACCCACGGCGTTTGTAAACTCACCCGATATAGTGAAGTATTGCTGGCTGGCGCCCGTGGTTTTTTCTCCTCCATTGTTGGAGGGGTTTTTCCACGTTAAATCTCGTGTCCTCTGCAGTGTTTCCTTATCGTTCTTCGTTATTGTTCATCTCGTATTCATAACAAATATTTATCCGACCTACAAGATGTGAAATACAAACCTTCGTTCCGATTATAGGCGGACTTCTCCTGATCTTTAGATATATTAGTTAGGCATAACTCAGGTGATTGCAAATCATTTGAACGAACTGAGTTTGGTCTTTCAAATGTAGTCACACAGGACGGCTCCACACCGGTTCTGCCTACATGAGCATTTATATACAGTAAGTAGTCTTTACAGAAATGATGCCGATCTATCTGGTAGTACCATCACCTTCTGTAGCCGGGGTGTATGGCAGCTGGGTGACAGCTGATTGCCCAATGGCATTATTAGGAGTGTGAACTCCTGTCATAAAGAATTCATCATATTCCTGAGAGGATAAAAAAATGGGGTGGTCTAAAGAATGAACGTACCAGATGATGTGGGAACCGGCGTGTTAGATGTAATAACTTTCTTAAGTTGTCGGGCCTCACGCTTCTTTCTATTAACTAGCAAACATGCCCGTGCAACGCACGGAATACCAAAAAAAACTATATATCACGAAAATCTATGGAGGGTGTTGCAGAATTCAGCCAACTTCGTAGTGTCCATGCACCACGTGGTGGCTGACGGGCAGTCGATGTGGCTGTTCATGCGGGCGTGGGCCGCCGCG
Source organism: Poa pratensis (assembly GCA_947311845.1). NCBI lineage: Eukaryota > Viridiplantae > Streptophyta > Magnoliopsida > Poales > Poaceae > Poa > Poa pratensis. Next base: position 122,991,365 of record CAMZMU010000074.1, on the reverse strand, counting down.
TCGTGGGATGGCTCGCCGGCGGCAGCGGTGGGGCTCGTGCCGCCGCCAACTCTCGACGAGGCGTCGATTCCTGCAGCACCCAAGGCAGAGGCGGCGCCGCGCCAGTTCGCCCGCCTCTACGCGCCGGAACCGCCGAAGGTCAACATGATCCTCGGATCCAAGCTTGACATGGCAGATCAGGAGAAAATACCTGGAAACATGCATGTAGTTCGCATGAACGGCCATCCAGGTCCGAGCGTTTGCGGCGTGCCAGCCGCCTGTCTGGTGTGTTTGGTGCCGCCGAATTGCAAACGGCCATCCAGGTCCGGGCGTTTGTGGCGTCCCGACGTGCAGGATTCCGGCGATCCGGGTGAACGACTTCGGCATAGCCGCTGCTCGAGAGTCGAGACCTAGCATTGAGGATTTCGATCAGATCGCTAGCTCGTTAGCTCTCACGTGATGCGGTGACATATTATAGGCAGTGAGCCTAGATCACTTTATTGGTGGACGTGATGTACCATGACATATATTTTCTTACATTTGGTTCTCGCAGGTCCTTAATTCCCATCATATATATTAGCATTAATACATCTAAAGTTAGTGATATGTTAACCACTAAGAAAGAAAAATATTCTAAAATAATTATATAAAACGTCGGCACGTTTATATCATGAACCCTTTTACCAAATCACAAACGATTAACATATCTTCACGGTTTTACCTCAACATATTTGAGATCATTGAAGTGAATTCTAATTGTAATAAGTAACCAAGGTGCACAACCGACCAACTTTTTTGAGAAAACAGAAAAGAAAGGCAATAAGTGAAAGCTACCTCACATCCACCAAAAAAGTATAATGAATTTCATGTCGTGTACTCCACAAATTATTAATGCATAAAAAATATGATTGTAAACACTGTCGTCCAAGTCAATATAGTATTCTCACAGTGGTGTTACACCTTCTGGATATATGTTGCAATTCTTGCTATAATAATTACCACTTTATCAGATTCTTTGATAGCAATTTTGTGGCATATATCCATGACATATACCACCATTGAATATTTTCTTGGAACCAATCAAATTAAATTATATCTTTCATTTTCCTCACCAGATGCAGATTGTAACACCTAAGGGAAAGTGTGGAAGGAAATGTTCAACTGGTAAAAACTCATGTGTGTGACTAATCAACAATGGAGTTGCATCGTTGAAAAAAATGTCTGATATAAAGCCCTATAAAACTAACAATATTTCTTACGGCAGGGGATATAATGCTAATCTTTCTTGGCTGGATGTCCCATTCCAAGATAGAATTGTGTACTGAAGGCAATGCAAGTATGCCAGTAAGATGTACTCTACAAATTACACAGTGGAATAAGAGAGAAATTTTATCATGGAACACATGAAGCAATTTCTCCTCAGAGAAGGGAGCCAATCCAGCAAGGCTTAAAAAGATTCTAGAAAAGTAAACACAATAATCCCACCAAAGTAGCAATTAAACCTTTTTGGTATTTTTTGTTTTTACGGAAAAGACACTGGGAGTATATGGTACAGCCAATACTTGGCACTGTTCTCTGCAACGACCAACAAACAGGAATTATCATTATATAAAAAAGTATAGAAGTTAGCACATCGGAGTGTTCTCAGTACTTAGAAAATGAAATAAAACAGAAAGACTTTGTACCTTTTGTAATTTATGCAGGTCCCTTTAAGATTTGTACTCATCAAATCCGAAACAAACTTGAGCTTCTATGGGTACACTGACAATTTTGGCTAGTGAATGAGCCAATTAGGATCTCCTGATCTTGTGAATAATATGCCCCCCCCATTTACGAATGATTATGGCTCCTACTGCCAGGACGACATGCACTACTCCAGCTCAAGGATTACCTCCCTATTTGTGCATGAATCACCTGCAGAAGTATCCACACTGAAAAATGGATCTTTTTCAGCTCCAGGCCACCAGACATGGTAAAAAATAGAAACCAAACATATTTTATTTTATAACATTTATTCCTTGTTAAGTTTCACCTTAGGGATAGCAATCGCACACACACACATTTATTCCTGGTCAAAAAATATCTACGCACACACACACACACATGGTTGAGGACTTGAGGTACACAAACACCATAGCATCTGCCCATTGTTCTTGTGTAGTGGAGGCCGGAAGATTAACCATGGCGCCATCAGTCTGCCATAGCGCCGCCACACTACAGTCTGGCAACAATGGCCGCCTCCCATGATCCCATCCGTGAAATTAACTGCCGTCAGTGCACCTCCTTCTCCACATATTGGATCGCTGTACGGTAGGACTTGGAATATGAGCAGATTCAAAGGTCGTGAGTAACTTCCATACATAGTGCAATTGTCCCCAAGTAGAGACCAATGCTAGAATATGACATATGAAAGAAAAAGAGGAGACGTACTGTATTGAAAGACAATGTGATGTCTCTTCAAGGCTGCAGCTTCTTGAGATGGTCCAACTGTGCAACTGCATCTAAGTGTAACTGGAGCATCGAGATAACCTGAATCAATCAGCGCATCAATGTGCGTGGGTGATTGCGTCGCGAGCATGCTCCGACGGCTAGAACCCTGCCCCTGTCTCGATGTATCAAACACCAGCAACAGCAACATAGATCGATCTAATCGTCAGCATCCGGCAGCAGATGACCCATGAGTGTCCTGGCGCTTGTTGGACGCGATTCGGCAGGCTGACGCTCGCTCTCGGAGGGTTTCTTTTCTGGCTGTCCGCTGTCCGTTATGTCCCTCGTCCAAGGGGTCTAAGTTCTCTGTCCTAGACGACAGCGAGGAGGGTGTGGATGCCGAGAAGCTACCTAGGGAGGAAGTGGTGTCGCTCTTGAGGCCCTTGAAGAAGTTCGCGATGGTTGGAACACGGTGTTCCGGCCTCCGTCGACAGCGCAAATTCGTCACGTCGGGAGTTCTTGGTTGATCTCGACGAACTCCCGATCCGGCGTCGAGATTCTGGCGACTCTATGTTTGGAGGGGGAGCGGATCGGAGAGATGTTGTGTTTACAATCCATGTACGTGTTGAAGCCGGACATATATCAGCGTAGCTGCCGTAGCTTTTTGGTTGTCAGATTCATATACGTGTAGAGGCCGACTCCAGCTTGTATACGCCTTCTCCTTTCAAGATTAGGAAAAATCAATCTGGCAATCTGGCAACGTGCGGTGGTTCTTTTATTTCCTTTCCTCCCTGTACTATATGGATCGTTGATTGGAAATTGAACGGACAAGATTTAAAGTGTTTGCTGCTCGACATCGGGACAATCTGGATCGTTGATTGAAAATTAAACGGACAAGATTTAAAGTATCCCAACATGTTTGCTCTTTTAATAGTAGTATAGATTTCAACATGGTTCCGTGCATATCTTTCCCGTTCCTTTTGTCTCTTCAGTTCTTTTGGATCTGCTACTTTCCCGTCCAGAAATCTTTAACATTAGATGATCTTGGAATGTACAAGGTTGGATCAGGTAAGTGTTGGTGATATATTTACCTGAATTGTTGACGTTCGTCAGGTCTTGGAATGGAGTCTGTACCCCATTAGGCTTTGATGATGCCATAAGTATCTGACTGCTTGTCCTATAATGAGGAAAACCATCAGTCATGAAAAGAGAGAACAATGTAGACTGTTTTGTCATGGGCAAGATCACTAAAGAATGTGCTAGCTAATCGTAGTAGTGACGTATTGTTGTTTGCAGATTTAACTAATCAAAGAGGGTGCTAGCTGAACTAAAGAATGTAAACACCTTGCGGGTTGAGATAATACATTTTCATGTTTTCTACAACGTTCCTTTCATTTTATTCAGTTGTGTTCCTGCTATTCTGCTTTTGGCCAGTGCTCATGGGGAACGGGGCGGAGTCAGCATTCACCTGCTATGATTCTAAGAAAACCAACGTAAGGAGAAGGTGAACCTGATCCTTTTCATGGTGTGTTTGCTGCTAATAGTCGGACAAATTGTAAATAACTCACCCTGGCAATTTCTTCCGATAGACTGCTGCAATCGGTACTTGCCACTGAAGGTAGGACACGATGGCCCGGCGTCGTTAGTAGGGCGCGGTAACCAGGCCGACGACGGCTGGTCGAGGACGCCTGGCCGAGGACGCTGTTGGGAGCACTGTCGGCATGCACCTACTGCATGGCACCGGAGGTAGTGCAGGGCGCCGTGGCAGCTGAGTTCGACAGGGCTGTATTCAAATGTTTTCTTGATTGTTTCAGATATGGGCGTCCGTCATTGACTGATTGTCTTACAGGTGCGTGCCGTTGATCTGGCGTGCGAGTTTCATCCGTGATTAACTGATTGGCTTATATGGAAAGGAATCATTAATTTGTAGCGATTGATTTGTCTGGCTGTTTTGACAATTAAGAAACGTATTTACTCCCTTTTTCTAGGGAGTACTATTTTTTGGCAAGTACCGATTTTTCTAGGGAGTACTATTTTTTGGCAAGTACGGATTTACTGATTACCGATAGACGGAGGATTAGGCGATCGAGGGAACCATCTGCGGGCAGGGCAGACCACATACGTTGATGGAGAGATGGTCTGCCGGGTACACCATCACCAACTCCCATTTAATAGTAAAGATATTCCCTTGCTCGGCTGTTACCTGCAAAACAAGCTTTGGTCCCACCGCACGAGTCCACAAGTTTGTTTGATAATACAAACGAGGTAAGAATACAAAATGTGGTTAAAGTACTGTTCCGTTCCCAAATATAAGATGTATAAGACTTTGTCCACGTACACATGTACACAAATGTATCTAGACACATGTAACTCATTTGTGTATGTACTAGACAACATGTGTAACATCTAAAACATCTTATATTTAGGAACGGAGGGAGTACTTCTTACCATGAATTGTGGGAAAGTGCTATCTTTGGAGTTATCATCTACTAGTGCAGTAGCTTGATCTTAATTGAACTTTGGATGATATTGCTTCTGGACACATGTTCATATGTGCAGTCAGATTGAAACTGCAGGGCCTGCTCAATCGAGCCTGGGTGAGGGACATTCAGGAGCATCGGACTACCCATCCTCCGCCTAATATGTGGCCTTTGTATTCAGGCGACACGAACAATCTCGGCCTAGCGCTAAGATCCATCAACCAGAAAATGTTTTCCCTCATGCACCTAGAGTCCGATGTGGGTTAGCGTGATTCATCGGTTGCACCATTGCCAAATTCAAGACAAAGAGCTGTGGCTGCTCATGGAGGAGGCGAAGGCGGCGAAATTCAGAGGTGAAATATGAGGTTGCTCCCTGTTTGCAGATTTTCGTCAGGGTGAGGGGACTCCATCTATCTATTAGTAGTACAGGGTAGAGATAGAGATCACAATGGAATTTTTTGAAGTCTCCAACAAACTCGGGGAAACTGGAAGACTGGCATACGCCTATAAACCTGAATCCAACGTAAGGTTGGCCGGTTATCAGTTGTTGGAGACTACGAGGCAATTTCAAATACTAACAATCCATATAGACATCTGTCAATCTTTGACAAGCCAATACACGATTTAGCAAGCATACTGAATGAGTTGAAAGTAGCTAGCAAACAGACTGTATGATTTGAACAATAAAGTCCAGGTTGTAAGGTTATTAGGCGTTGCAGACTCCTTAAAGGCAAATTCAAATAGAACTAAACAATCCACCGAACAGTGAAATTCCCGACAAGCTGATTGCACGATGAAGCAGACAGCCTTGAATGATTTATGGAATGAACAACCAGATATGTGTTTATCATCCATACCAGAACACAACAGTGTACAAGAGATGACCCCACTCCCCAACCATTCTCAGCAGACAGGCCTAGAAGAGTCTCACCTAAACGATTTCTCAAATCAAGGGTCCCAATACTCCATGGCAAACTCATCACATTTGAATGATGCACAAGACAATTGAAATACAGCAGCCAATTATCTAAAAAACTTGCAAGACTCGTGCGGTGGGACAAAAGTTAGTTTTGCAGATAACGGCAGAGCAAATGCAAGACGCTGTACCGGGTGTAACTTACCCATGAACTGGGAGAAGCTGATCTTGGTATCGAGCGTCCTCCCTGTGTGTCCCGGACTCCGCTTGTGTCGGTGTTTGTACATCCATCAGCCATTCATGTATCGGCAACACTGGCTGTCTGCCCCAATATATTGTCGACGGTTACCATGGCTTAACGGCCTGCAGGTTCAGACATGCAACTGAAGCTGTCAACACTACATACATTTTATCAGAGCTCACAAGACAATGCCCCTGAGTAGGGTATGAAGTGGAAGGAGATACTCTCTCCATTTTTCTCTCGCTCACTTAGGAGGTGATCCGTTTTCTCTCCCTTGGGAGACAGGAGGAAGAGTGAGGAGGCAGATGGACTAACTCCCAGAAGATAGAGTACCGATAGAGAAGATAAGAGTAGAGATAGAGACCACAACGGAAATTTTACAAGTCCCCAACAAACTCAGTGAAACTGGAAGGCTGCCATAGGCGTATTACACCTGAATCCACCAGAAGGTTGGCAGGTTATCAGTCGTTGCAGATTCCTTACAAGGCAACTTAAAATACTAACAATCCATAGAAAGTCTTCAACAAGCCAATACAGGATGGAGCATACAGACAGAATGATTATTTATTCAATGAACTGCAAGACAATAGTTTATTATCCATAGAACACAACAATGAAATTTTAAGACAACATCTAATACCCAAAAAATCCATCGAACAGTGAAAATTTCCGACAAGCTGATGCACGATGAAGCAAACAGGCTAGAATGATTTATTGATTGAACAGCCAGACAATTGTTTATTGAATGAACACAACACAGTACAAGAGATAACCCTACACTCCTTAACCATTCTCCGCAGACATACCAAGAAAAGTCTCGCCTAAAAGATTTCAAATCAATGGTTCCAATGCTCCGCAGCAAACCAATCACATTTGAACCAGATGCACAAGACAATTGAATTCCAGTAGCCAATTGGAGGGGTCAGCAGTAGCAGGACAGGCTCAGAGCTTACCCTTGAGCCTCTTCTTCAGGACATCCATGACGGCACCGAAGTCAGCCTTCACACTGACCGGAGGGTTAGCGTACTTGCAAGCCATGTCTTCGATCTTCTTATCGTGGTAGTCGATCTTGGACTGTGAGAACTTGAGACCGTGCGCCGTGCTGACGACCACCGTGCGATCATTTGGCCCGATGGTGCGGTCTTCCCTGAGCTTGAACAGCGCCGCGAGCGCGACCCCGGTATGAGGGCAGGCAAACATGCCAGTGCGGTCAGCGAGAGACATCGCATTCATGAGCTCCTCCTCTGTGGCTTCTGCGACGATGCCATTCGTCGCCTTGAGAGCAACCACCGCACGGTCGACCGACACCGGGTCACCGATCTGAATCGCGGATGCAAATGTTGGCTCAGCCACTTGTGGCTGGAACTCAGTCCACCCTGACTTGTAGTACCTGTACAACGGGTTGGCATTGGCGGCCTGTGCACAGACAAGCCGTGGCAGACGATCGACAAGGCCCAGCACACGGCACATCTCGAATCCCTTGTAGAATGCATATATGTTTCCGAGATTGCCTCCTGGAACAATGATCCAATCAGGCACCTCCCAATCAAACTGCTGCAGTATCTCAATGGCCGCTGTCTTCTGCCCCTCGAGCCGGAGAGAATTGAGGGAATTGGCAAGGTAAATCGGCAGCTCGGCAGTCACCTCCCTGATGAGCCGCATACAGCCGTCGAAGTCCGTGTCCAGGGAGAGCACGGTGGCGCCGTTGGCGATGGGCTGGATGAGCTGCTCGAGCGAGATGCGGTTGGCCGGGAGGAAGACGATGGCGGGGATGTCCGCGGCGGCGCAGTATGCGGAGAGCGCGGCGGAGGTGTCCCCCGTGGAGGCGCACCCGACGCCGGCGATGGGGCGGGAGAGCGGGGCGCGGCGGAGGCGGTTGACCTGGCTGACGAGCACGGTCATGCCGAGGTCCTTGAAGGAGCCGGTGTGGGAGATGCCGCAGTGCTTGACCCAGAGGTCCTTCATGCCGCCGAGGTGGTCGCGGCCGAGGCGCTCGGCCCAGAAGAGGTTGGAGTTGCCCTCGAAGAGGGAGACGATGTGGTCCGGGTCGATCCCGGGGAGCACGAACTCTTTCTTGGACCAGACGCCGGAGCCGTAGGGCCAGGTGGTGCGGCCGACGCGGGAGTCGAAGAGGTCCCGCCAGTAGGAGCCCGGGAAGCGCGCCAGGGCGTCCATGTCGTGGCGCACGTCGAGGAGGCCTCCCGAGCTGGAGCGGTACACGATCTCGTCCAGGGAGTAGCGCTCGTGGGGGTCGCCGTCGGGGCCAGGCGGGAACGGCTCGTACCAGGCGGAGAAGTCGTTGGTCGGGGAGCGGTGCCGCGCCGCCTCCTCGCGGATGTTCTCGTCCGAGGGGCGCCGGTGCTTGGCCGGGGCGGGCGCGGCGGTCGCGTCGGTGGCGCAGCGGAGGCGGTGGTGGGGGGAGGGGCGGAGGCGGAGCTGGGGGACGGCGGAGTGGGGGTGGGAGATGAGGAAGGAGAGTGAGGGGGCGTGGGTGGTGGTGGTGGCCGCCATGGTGGGAGGAGCGGAAAGTTGGCGGCGGCGGCGCTGCGGGGATTGGGAGCAGTGGGATGTGGACAGTGGAGGGAGAGGAGGGTTTGCCAGCGGGGTAGGTGGAAAGTGGTAGAAACTGCACGGATGGACGGTCGTGATCTAGATTTACTAAGAGAAGTACCACTAAGCAGACTCTAAGGATTTAAATAATACTCCCTTGATAAAATATAAGACTTTCTAACTATTCCACACACACATTATCTAGACATGTTTTAGTGCAAAATTATATTTTGATACGGAGAGAGTACTAGTTGAATGCCCGTGCGTTGCTACGGAACACAATAAACATATAGATAAAGACATTAACCAAGGATACACTATAATTCACAACTATACATAACATGTGGCTTATGAGTTGCAACCACTATCACATTAATACTTATATTCTTATAAACGAGTGTGTAACGGATCACCGTACAACCTGGAACTGAAAATTCTTACACATGATCTCATTGAAACAGTTCAAAGATTATATGCATGTATACAATCAATTATCAAATATTCATACAAATTTGCGGTCCGATCAACTTCCCCTAAATAACAAATACAAGCAAAATCTCCATGCCAGAACAATTTGAAACCATAGAACAATTCATCTCTGCAAGTATAGTTTTTATGATCTGATCATGCAGCAGTTGCATCACTCGTAAATCAAAAGGTACATCTGAAATACATCTGAAACACACCCAAAAATTTAGGATGAACACATAGACGCATAATAAAAATATTTTTCATATAGGGATGCAATACGCACAAAGTCCTTGGTGGCGTCTGCGAGGATCTCGTCTCCGATGCTTGAGGTGATGGTCTGCTCCTCCGACATGCACTATTTTTGAATTATGAATCATCTGAACATGGTAGTCACTGCTTCGACAAAGCGAAACATGGTAGTCACCGGTTGATTTCCTCTTTGAAAGGAATACCAGGCATTGAGCTTAGTTAAAAAATTGTAGTGCATGTATATGATTGGCAATTGGCCTGGCTTTTCTTTGAGTTTCTTTGCAAACAAATCTACAACATAGCTTAGTTAACATTCTGCAATGCTCCGAGTTTGGCAGTAACCTAACAATAGCTAAGGGAAAAATAGGACATATAGTGTTTGATATTATAAATCAAACTCAAGCACTCAATGGGGGCTGGGTGTTCCCCAATGGGTCTTAAGCTCTTGAAAAGTGGTCACTCGAAAAAATTCAGATATTTTGTAGCCAGGAATTCTGATTACACATAAACCATTATTTTACAAAGAAACTCGTGTAAAACTGGCAAATGTAATGTTTATAGCAAGGCTAGATAATGCATATGGCCTTGTCTGTGTCAACGTCCAATATATCAATACATCATCTCTAGTTTGTATTTCGCTAGGTAATAGACATTGTATTACTTATCAAATAAAATATACTACTTCTCAAGGAAATAGAAACCAGCGACGTTGAGAGAAATGCTTGTGGCTGCAGATTATAACAGTGTGATGCATGTGATTCATCAGATTGCCATGATACTTAATTGAAAATGGAACTCCTGATGCTAATACCCCTGCAGCTTTCCTTGTTGTACTGCTTTAAAGAACTACTATGCCTTCATTTAGCAAATTAGCATTGAAGCCTGGACATGCATGAACATGTCTATTCGATTTAACTTTTTCTGAGAGCTTGATAAGCAGCGTAACTTTTGGATGATATAAGTTTTGAGCATTTCAAAATAAGGGAGTATTTTTTGTTAGAATTTTTTAGTGGACCCTCGTGAGAAATTGATCAAACGGATGAGGGGCGCCATTCCTAGTGTGCTTGAGGGATATTGCCGCCATTGTACTTCTGCACTTCACAACAACAAGAATTTCGATAACCATTGTACACTGATCACATACAGAAAATATGTTCATGGTTGTACTTATCTTGAGCAAAGAAAGGAGTAAGCTGGACATGACAGCATGGGCGTGTGCTTTTCTGAACCAAAACATGGGCGTACTTACTGGGTCCTTTGTCTTGTACACACCCTCTTTCTGTGTCGTCCGTGTGGTTAGCATTCATCGGTTAGGCATGTAACAGAGTAAACAGGGAGCTACGCATTGTCCCAGATCTTGAGATGTATACTCTTCTCGTTACTCAAAATGATCCCTGTTCACCTGCAAATTAGTAATAGAGTTAGCAATTTTACTTCTAATTATCTGAAAACCAAATCCAAACCAATTGAAGAAAGTCACACAAGTTTCAACCTCTGCACCTATAGGCTATGGATATCGCCTTAGCAATTCCTTCTATTCTTAGAAATCTAATAAAGAGAAATTGTAAGGACTGGTTTCAACCAACGGTCCATTGGTTGTAGGTTCTACGTCACTACCTACTCCGGAGAATTTGTGCCCCTGGACCTCGTAGGCGACATGGAGGCAAGAGCTATCCATGGGCGGAGAAGGCCACAAGGGAGCGGGAGATGGAGAAGAACGCTCACTGACAGACGGCTCCTCCTTCAAGTTTCAACCACGCTGGCGAGGAGAGATCGCAGGGGGCGTGCGGCAGTCCCTGGGTTGAGCGAAGCTGCTGCCGCCTTGAACGGCACCAGCTCCTTCAACAGCGACGACAGCTGCAACCGGAGGCATACAATGCGTAGGCGCGGCGGCGGCGCTTCCGCAATTGGATAAGGTGTGTGTAGTTGTTTTGGGAGAAATTTCTGGATGGGCAGATCCCTTGGACCTCCACACCCTCTTATATATATAGCTCAACTTATATTTACATCTCAAATGTACACTAGAATACTCTAGAGTCTTGTAGGATACTAACTCAGACTAACACTCCCTGGAATAATCTAGACTCTCCTAGGACACTACTATTACACTAACTGATACTCCAACACTCCCCTCAAGATGGGTGATAGATATCTATCATCCCCATCTTGTTACAAGACGACAAACACTCTTTTGGTCCTAACCCCTTTGTTAGGCAATCAGCTAATTGTTCTGCAGAAGTTACATGACTTAGCTTCAATGTTCCCTCATCAAGCCGTTCTTTGATGAAAAACCGATCTATCTCCACATGCTTCGTTCGGTCATGCTGAACTGGATTATTTGCAATGTTGATTGCTGACTTGTTATCACACCAAAGCTTCAATGGTCCTTTCCTTAGAAGCCTTAACTCTGATAAGAGGCCTTTCATCCATAGCATCTCACTCAAACAAACGGACATTGCTCTATATTCTGCTTCTGCCGTAGATCGGGAGACCACCGACTGCTTCTTGCTCCGCCAAGATACTAAGTTTCCTCCAACAAAGACACAAAAACCAGATGTTGACCTTCTATCATCAAGGCAACTAGCCCAATCAGCATCACAATACCCCTCTAGATTCAAGTTTCCATTAGCCTTGAACCATAAACCTCTTCCAGGACTCCCTTTTAGATAGCGCAAAATTCGGTGTGCTGCTTCTAAATGCTCACTTCTTGGGTCATGCATGTAGCGGCTAACCACACTCACCGCATATGATATATCAGGTCTAGTGTGGCACAAGTAGATGAGTCGACCTACAAGTCGTTGGTATCTCTCTCTATCTACGGGATCTCCAGATTGCGCACACAATTGATGATTTTGCTCAATAGGAGTTGCAGCAGCTCGACACCCAAGCATTCATGTATCACTAAGGAGGTCCAAGACATACTTTCGCTGCGATAGAACTATCCCTTTGGGGGACCTTGCAATCTCAATGCCTAGGAAGTACCTCAGTTGTCCAAGGTCCTTAACCTCAAACTCTTTACTCAACTTCTGCTTTAGTTGTGCCATCTCAACAATATCATCCCCAGTGATAATGATATCATCCACATACACAGCAAGAATCGTGATGTGCCGTTCTGAGTGGCGGTAGAAGACAGTGTGATCACCATTGCATTGTTTGTATCCCATACCACACATAGCACGACGAAATCGATCAAACCATGCTCGTGGAGATTGTTTAAGCCCATACAACGACTTTCTCAACCTAAGGACCTTTCCATGGGTTTGAGATGTACTAAAGCCAGGTGGAATTTCCATGTAGACTTCCTCCTCAAGATCACCATGCAAGAATGCATTTTTCACATCCAACTGATGCAATGGCCAACCAAAATTAGCAGCACAAGAAATAAGAGTTCTTACTGTACTCATCTTTGCAACGGGTGCAAATGTCTCGTCATAGTCAATCCCATAAGTTTGACTGTAACCTCTTGCCACCAACCTCGCCTTGTATCGTTCTATTTTTCCTTCGGGTGTTTGCTTCACGGTATACACCCATTTGCAAGTAACTGGCCTTTTCCCTGCTGGAAGAGAAACAAGATCCCATGTCTTGTTCTTCTCAAGAGCTTTCATTTCCTCCAACATGGCCTCATGCCACTTTGGGTCTTGTTTTGCTGCTTTCCAATCTCTTGGGATTACCACAGATTGCAATGAAGCAACAAAGGCTCTATACCCGGGTGACAATAAGTCATATGACACATAGTTTGCAATATCATGCTCAAAACCGTACCTTTCACGAGACTTTCCTGTTGTAGCTCGTGGTTCTTTCCTCAAGGCAATTGGCAAATTCAGTGAGTCATCAATGACACGTGGCTCAGTCTCATCTGGGTCAAGTTCGTCGACCACTGGAATCTGTTGTTGTTGATTTTGCTCCCCCTGCAATTGGACCTCACCATTTGTTCGAGCTTGTTGTTGATGTTGTGGTTGCCTCCTCGTATACACCCTTAAATTTTCTTCCTCATTTGGTTTTTTCCATCTCTCTTCACCTGTATGTTGTCTCCTTGTATACACCCTCAAATTTTCTTCCTCGTTTGGTTTTCTCCATCTCTCTTCACCCGTAGGTTGTCTCCGTGTATACACCTTAAAATTTTGTTCCTCATTTGGCTTTCTCCATTTCTCTTCACTCATCGGACATGGCATTGAACCATCCACAACTCTCGATGGTTCATCCTCCTTTGTTATTAAAGATTCACTCTCCCCCTCTCGACTAGCATCACTTGTGCTAGAAGAGTCAAAGTCAAATAACGAGTTGAGATCCGTCTTTTCTCCATAGAAGGGTTCAGATTCTCTGAATGTCATATCCATGCTCACAAATGTTCTCCGTTCACTAGGACTCCAACACTTGTAGCCCTTCTGTCCAGATGAGTATCCAATGAAGATGCACTTCACAACACGTGGATCCAATTTTCCCACCGAAGGTCTATGGTCTCTAACAAAGCACGTACACCCGAAGACCTTTGGCGGAACAATGAATTCATTTTTACCATAGACCATTTCGTATGGAGTTTTCATCCCAAGCACTCTTGATGGCATCCGGTTGATGAGATAAGTAGCAGTCATAACCGCTTCACTCCATAAGAATTTGGGCACATTCATTGTAAACATAAGTGATCGAGCTACCTCAAGCAGATGCCGGTTCTTCCTTTCAGCTACTCCATTCTGTGGAGAAGTATCAGGACACGAAGTTTGATGAAGTATTCCTTTTTCCGATAGAAATTTGCCAAATTCATTGTTCACATACTCTGTCCCATTGTCCGTCCTGATAGTTTGAATACCAGTACTAAAACGATTTTGGATATACGCATGGAAGTCCTTGAAACAATTAAGCACCTCACTCTTTTGTTTCATGAGATATATCCAAGTCATTCAGGAGTGACAATCAATGAAGGTGACAAAATACTTCATTCCACTAATAGAAACCACTGGAGAAGTCCACACATCAGAGTGAATCAACATGAAGGGCAATGTACTCCGGAGTCCACGACTGACATATGATGTTCTTGTGTGTTTTCCATACTCACATGCATCACACACAAGTTTGTCTTTATCTACCTTCTTCATTTCTTCAGGAAATATCTTAGTCATAGCATCAAACGATATATGGCCCAATCGACAATGTTGGAGCATTACCTTTGCTTCATCATCTCCTGCAGCAACCATCAGGGCGGTGCATAATGCATCATCTATTTCTCGTCTATCCAAGTACCATAGTCCCTTATGCCTGACACCAAACCCAATCCTCCTTCCTGTTGACCTCTCCTCAATTATGCAATTGTATCGATCAGCAATGATTCGACAATCAATATCATCAACCAAGGAGCTCATAGACACCAAACTAACTGGAAATGATGGAGCATATAAGACCGAAGACAATGTAATTGACGGAGCGCATTTCACTGTGCCGACCCCTTCGACAGGTTGATAAGTTCCATCGGCTGTTTGGATGGTCTCTTTATGCATGGGTGGATGTGGAGTATAGGATGCAAACTCACTCCACCTACCTGTGACATGTGCCGACGCTCCCAAATCTAGTATCCAATTTGTACTAGAAACTTCATTTGAAGGAGCCTGATTTGAGATGCTTTTTCGGGTTTGAGCAAGATTCACAAAATTACCGAGAATTGTTGTTTTCCCACTCGATTTGGAACTTTCTGCATTCTCGAATGATTGTCTCATTTTCTCGAACTCTTTGGCTGAGACTTCAAGCATCTCATTTGATCCTTGTGCCGTCAAAGTTAGTTTGTCTTTGATTTTTGCCTTCAACAGTTCAGCCAATTTGTCAAGCAATTGCTCAATATCTTGACTCTCTTCCATCACTGGATATCAGGTTACTGCAGCTCTCAGCTCACACAGTAAACAACCGCACCACTTGCTGCGCTCTTCTTTGTTATCTTTACTCTTCAGTCTTCAGGCCAGAAACAACAGCTGCCTGTTCTCTCCCTTTTTTAATTCCCACAGTAGCACCTCAGCCAACCTTCTGCTCAATCCTTGCTCCTCCCTGCCGTGTGACCTCCCTACACGGCACCCGCAGCTCCTCTGTTGCTCCACCAATGTGCTGCCTACCAACAGGAACCTTCTGTAGTAGCCTTCTGTAGGATCTACACCTAGGACACACCGTCTCAGCGCGCCTCCTCTACTCCTCCTCAACAGGAACCTTCCACGGCAAAACCAAACCAGCCACGTACAATAGACGGCCACTGGCTTCCAATCTGCTACAGCACTACTACCTCTCTGGCCGCACGCGCACTGCCGGCCGCCGCCACCGAAACCTCAGATTCTAAGCAGCCACACCTCTGCCTGCCAGCACCTCTCCGGTTGAGGCAGCTGCCCCTGCCTACACTGCCCACCTGGTCGCCTGGAGCTCCTCCACAAGCCGTTGATTCACCACCGGCCACCACCAGGACCACGCGCCCCCTTCCTCACCTTAGGCCACAGCAGAGCAGCCCTGCGCTATCACCATTGCCACCTCTCAGGAGCACCACGGCTCTGATACCATGTAGTTGTTTTGGGGGAAATTTTTGGATGGGCAGATCCCTTGGACCTCCACACCCTCTTATATATATAGCTCAACTTATATTTACATCTCAAATGTACACTAGAATACTCTAGAGTCTTGTAGGATACTAACTCAGACTAACACTCCCTGGAATAATCTAGACTCTCCTAGGACACTACTATTACACAATCGATACTCCAACAGTGTGCATGCGAGAGCCCGTAGGTCGGGAGCGTGCATATGTACCAAGAAACACGACGTACTCGCCAGAAACATCGGATCGATCGAAATACAGTGAACATGGACGAGCCTCCCAGCGTTCATGTCGTGCAACGATGAACCACATACCGCCATCCTCTGAGCTGCAGTCCATGTCCATGGCGTCATTGCCCGTGAGCTATCTAAAAAGAGGAAAGCAGAACAAAGGAAATTATTTTTTTGCTCAGCCATTAGATCGAACAGGGTATGTGCGTAGGACGAAAAGAAAAGATATAGTGGATTAAGATGATTGGCACTCATATACGGGGACTCTTGTTGGTCCGCCAGAGTAACCGGGACGTTCGCCATGAGTGCTCGTGCAACTGGACCCAGAAGAGCGCCTCATCGATGCCGTCAGCTGCCAACTACAAACAGCTTCGATGTCCGCCGAGTAGAAAAAGGCATGGCTGGGACGGAGGAACGTGCGTGCAGGGCGGCCACGAGGAGAGGCCGAGACGCGCCATGGCGGCCGAGTCAGACGCATGGCTGGGACGGAGGAACGTGCATATGGCATTTCGATGTACTGAATGATTAATTGGTTATGAGATGGTTGCCAGTTCATATGGATGCTAACTCCAGACGGGAAATACACGACGGGATCAGCTTACAAGGTGCAATTCAGCGGATCCAACCCCTGCTCGTTCAACAACCTGGTTTGGAAAACGTGGGCACCACCCAAATGCAGATTCTTTGCATGGCTGGTGGTGCAGAACAGGCTGTGGACTAGGCTATGGACTTCCGCGGACACCATCATATGGACGCTAACTCCAGACGGGAAATACTCGACGGGATCGGCTTACAAGGCGCAATTCATCGGATCCAACCCCTGCTCGTTCAACAACCTGGTTTGGAAAACGTGGGCACCACCCAAATGCAGATTCTTTGCATGGCTGGTGGTGCAGAACAGGCTGTGGACTTCCGACCTCTCGAAGAGGGGATGGCCTCACACTCCCCTCTGCCAGCCACTACTAGGAAAACCCTTATAGGTAGGTTGCTATCTGTGGCGCACCCTTAATTGGTGCGCCACAGAAATATATTTCTGTGGCGCACCAGGCTTGGTGCGCCACAGAAAGTCATATTTCTGTGGCGCACGCACCAAGCCTGGTGCGCCACAGAAAGGTATCCGGGGGGGCGGGTTAAATTTTGAAAAAAAAATTCTGTGGCGCACCTGGCACGTGCGCCACAGATAGTTGACATCCTGTGGCGCACCTAGCAGTTGCGCCACAGAAAGTCATATTTCGGTGGCGCACCCCCCCCCCCCCCCCCCCCCCGTGGATCGCCTTTTTTGTCTTGCAGGAAGTAAAAGAAAATGATAAAAATTTCAATAAATAAAATCCTTTGACATGTAGTTAGGTATGAGTGTCTAGTAGGTATAGAAATTTTGAAATATGAATTTTGACCTTTTCTGCAACAAACAGGAAAAAAAACTTGTAACGGCCATAACTTTTGCATACGACGTCGAAATAACGCAAATAATATGTCAAAAAAATCGTGAGAAAAATCTGAATTCGATTCCACCCGGGTTTACCCGGTCAGCAATTCACAGATTCCTCAAATTCCAAAAGAAAAAAAAGTTATTGCAAACAGACGATTTTTCGCAGCAAAATCAAAAAAATTCAAAAAATTCAAAAAAATTAAAAAATTCCAAAATTCCAAAAAAGACACAGAAATGTATAACAAAGAAGATTCTTGACTTTTCTTGACTTTTTTTATTTTTTTTGGATTTTTTAGATTTTTTGAATTTTTTTGGATTTTTTGGATTTTTTGAAAAAATTTAAGTTTTTTGAATTTTTTTTGGATATTTTGAAACTTTTGAATCTCCTTTTGAAAGTTTAGAAGTTTTTGAAAAAACTGAAATTTAAAAACACACGTTTATAACATATACATAACATATACACAAACAAGACTTAAGAGGATACATATGATATATATATCAATAAGAACTTGAGTAGCACAAGGGTAGGTGAAGTGCGTGGAACTTAGAAGTTAAGCGTGCTAGGGTTGGAGCAATTGAGGATGGGTGACCTAGCGGGAAGGTATCAGTTCAAAAAATTCAAAAAATCTGAAAATAATTCCAATAATTAGGATTTTTCATATTATTTCATATTTTGATTTTTCTGATTTTTTTTTAAACTTTTTAATTTTTTTTTGCAGTTTTTGAATTTTTTCAGAATTCTGTGGCGCACCAGGCAGGTGCGCCACAGAAAGGTGGATTTCTGTGGCGCACCATGCCAGGTGCGCCACAGAAAGTGGATTTCTGTGGCGCACGCCCATGGTGCGCCACAGAAAAAAAAAATAGTGGCGACGATTCTGTGGCGCACCCAGCAATTCTGGGGGTGCGCCACAGAATCTCAATTTGGTGCGCCACTGATAACCCTTTTCCTAGTAGTGAGCTCTGCAAGTGCCAGAACGAGACGGCAAGACACATCATTTTCGAGTGCAGATTCTCAAGGCGTATTTGGCAGGCTGCTGCCTCCTGGCTCTCCTGCCCTTCCCTGGTTTAGGACATGGGCATAGGCCGCCCTACTGTCCTCGACTATTGGCAGGCGGTCTCCAAGTCCCCCACGGCGCACCCCAAAGGGCTCAAGTCAGCAGTTACGCTGATCACTTGGGAAATTTGGAAGGAAAGAAACGCTCGCATTTTCAACAACACCTTCTCGATGCCGTCGAATCTCATCCAGAAGATCAAAGATGAGGGCAAGAACTGGGTTCTGGCTGGAGATAAGCCTCTCGCTGAGATTGTTGCTTAGAGGCGACTGATACCTGAAGTTTGACGATCTTTCTAGCAGAGAGACTAGACGGTGTTGGTTGACTGTACATGTACCCTTTCTTACTAGTTTTTACTTTGGCCTAGGCCCTGTTGTGTTTGCTTCTACTATATCAATATAGAAGGTAAAACTTTTGCCCCGTTTCTATATAGTTCATTCTATGCCAATGCCCAATTTATCTTATTCTCACTGTTGAGTACATTAAATGGGGATGTTTGGAGAGAGAAGTCCATATTACACCCCTGAGCTTGTCCAAGATTTCACTTTGCAACCCTCATGTTTGGTTTGGTTCGGATGTCACCTCTAAACTCTAAAAACCGTTCGGAATGACCCCTTACACTGTTTTGACCTGGTTTTTCTTGCCACCTCATCGGTTATTTCTTGTATGTATTGGTCAAAAATACTGGATACATGTATTTGCCTACGTCTCTCCTACATTCATCGCCAGAAAAGCGGTCGGCCTCGTCTCCTCATCTGTCTTGTTCACACAAAAGGCTGGTCAATTGGGTCATTGTCTGCACCTCCAGCCAGGCGGCCAGCCAGATCACGACGGGCCGAGGTCGCCGCCGCTAGGGCTGGGTTTAAATCATCCAGGAGACGCCACGGTGCCTCTCTGTTCTAGCTACTTGCTCTCGTCTGATCGTATCTCTTTTCACTTTGCAGTATGTTCAAAGTTAGTGTGGCCTAGAGCATCCATGACCTACCCAAGTAGAAGAATCACGGCCAAAAATTAAATGATTTTGAACTCATCATTCACATTTCCTTTTGACTATGTCAGGTTGGTTGTACATGTTCAACCGTTAGTGACCAATTGGGGTTGAGCCCAGTGTCCCAAACAATTAAGAACCAGGAAAACGAGCATACCCTGCATACAGCCTGGCCACGACGGCGGGCTGGCAGGGACATGGTGGCCGCGGCCTGGTCAGGGGCACAACGGCGTCGCGACGGGCAGGGAAGGAGCATGTCGACGACCTAGGCATGAAGGCGACGGAGATGCATGTACGAGTAGGTATAGGAATACATGTATTGCTTTTGACTAAGATGCTGAAGTGACAAAACCGGTTGAAAACCAGGTCAAAACGGTGGAAGGGGTAATTTCGAACGGTTTTTAAAGTTTAAGGGTGAAATTCGAACCAAATTAGAGAAGAGGGTTGCAAAGTGAACTTTTGGACAAATTTAGGGGGGTAATGTGGACTTCTCTCATGTTTGGATCATGTTATTTGTTTCTGTGTGAAACTGAATCAGACAATTCAGTCTGAGATTACATTGTTAGACAGTGCCTGCTTATGTTTGTCCATAACATTACAACTGATTTATCAAGCATTACCTTCACAAGTGTCAGCATCTTTGCTGATGTTTAAGTAATCCATGACTTCTGAACCTTGGGTCTCCGCATCTGCAACTGAGCAATGAGAAGACTTATCTCCAGAAACACCAGTAAATAACTGATGTATAAATAGCCAGTAACCATTTGATAAAAGAACTGGAAGAAAAATTGAAATATACATAAGAGATATGTTATCAGTGCTGACCTCCTTCGTAACATAACAGGTAAAACTAACATGTTGATTGACTTAACTTCTTGCTTGTGACATTCTTCAAGTGGGCTCAACCTGAATTTGGATGTCTAGGTGTCCTCAAGTTCGTTAATAGCAGGAATGATCAGCATCTCAACTTTGAGAGAACTGAACATCTGATATGTAAATAGGAAAAGACATTATGTACAACATACAGAGTGGTGAGGAGGAGGTGGCTGTCAAGTTAGTATGTGATGAAGCTTCATAGCTTTTTGTATCTTGCATTGACTAAATATAGGGATGTAATATTGAAATTTGGCATTGGTTAGCTTCTGCGCTGACGTGAATAAATTTTCGGCCAAACCACCAAAGATTAGATGTGGGAACTACAAATTGCGCCGCACCAATCAGAATTATCTGGGACTATTATTTAACATTATGCTCCTTCATATGACTAGCTAATAGGATTTCTGAACATTATTGTCTGGCTCTAGGCAAACTGATCTGTTAGAAATATACATAACTCTATTTAACTAGGAAAGAGGGCAACAGATTTTGATGCTCCCAGTAGGAGTATCTATTATTTGTTTATTGGGTTACATGAGGATAGATATATATAAAGACACCATACAACATTCTTGGGATGTTAAAGTTTACACTTTCAGCATCAGGTTTCAAGAGTCAGGACAGAAAACAAATTATACTGTTTGCATCGAATAATACTTGAACAAAGAGATGGTTTTCTTTTTAAGTAAATGTTTTGATCTTTTGAAATATCCCAACCCTGTTTAAGACCATTATTGGTATTTGAAATGCATCTAACAACGTCTAAGTCAATCTTTCAAAGAACCATCTAATGAAACCATGAGATTCTTTACTCTATATTGTTTCAGTTATTTCAGTAGAATGGGAAGTTTTTTGGTACAGTCTTCCGTGAAAGTACATAAACTTTGGTAGTAGTTGTTTTCTTACCCAATGAGCGAACAGTGCCTCACTATTTGCTCAAGCGCTAGAATTAAACTCTGGTTTATACAACCTGGTAAAAATTGCGTTTTCTTAATTGATTAACTTTTACCTCTGGACCCCTTGGATTGGGGGCATAAATGAAGCAAGATTTATGGTCTTAGAAAGTTTAGGTAATAATGAGTAGTAACATTCTTTTCAGAACTTGAGCATACAATTTTGTATCAACATGAATTCTGAGTGTTAGGGCAGGTAACCAAATTAGTCAAGCTGTAACTTATCAGTAAGCTACAAGTCTGGTGCCTACTGCACCATATCATGTGAACTATGATCAGAACGGTACGTTTCCTGCATTGTATATCAATATGATAAATTTCGTCGTGGATCGTGGAGGCCTCAATGTGTGAATGACCATTCTTTTTGGTGACGAATTACATTCTTTCTCACCAATAAGCTAACTGCTCATAAATTTCCCCGCAAAAGAAACTGCTCATGAATTTAAAGTTTTCCCAGCCTCAGCTTACGATATTGACAAACATCTGTCAGTGGTACCATATGAGCAGCAGGAAGTGTTCTTATCGTCAGGATTCAGTGCAACATAGAATTATTGGTGCTATGGGGCCAAGAGTTGATGGCGAATGGTATTGTATCTGTTTGAGCTTGCCAGGCATGCTTGTGTAGTACTCCCTCCGTTCCAAATTAGATGACTTCCATTTGTCTACATGCGGATGTATCTAGACATATTACAAGTATAGATACATCCACATTTGTACAAATGGAAGTCATCTAATTTAGAACGGAGGGAGTAGTACTACTTTATGCCCGTCTTTCAATAAAACTGAAAGAGAAATTATGTACTCCTACATACGTATATGTTGTGGGAAACTATTTGCTTGTACTTCTCCTTCACTTTGATGTAATTTTGTGCTAAATGGTTTACTGTGAATTTGTGCTCGTCGATGGCAAGCATTGACAATGTGATACATGACTCTGCGCTGAGCCGCTGACATGACTGTCTCAGCTGCAGCCACACAATACTGGTTTGTGCTTCAGTCTGTATCATAATCAGAGTTCAAAAACCTTGCCCCCCCCTTCCCCCAAGTGTAAGATCTTTACTTGGTTGATCCTCCAAAACCGTGTTTGGACGGCGATAGGCTCGAGCTGAGGGGATGGCAAAATTGTGGGTTGTGTAAGTTTTGTAACCAAACATAAGAAACGGCCGCGCACCTCTTCTTCCAATGCCGCTTCACCGTGCGAATTTGGCACAAGGTGATACATATTTTTGCCCAACTTGGAAAGTGCTTTTGGTAATTCTGTTTCAGGTATGGTAAGAGCAGGATGATTCAAAGATTACATACATGATTTTCTCAGCTGACAGCTAAACAAATTTTGGCCATTCAAAAAAAAAAGCTAAACAAATTTTGGTGTTTGTTTTAATATTTTGCCTGTGTCTGCGAGATCTTTTGAACAGCTTGTGTCAAATTTGATAATGACATTAGGAAATACCAAGTGATTATATTAGTTACAAAGTAAGGTGATTTCTATGTCACAATCAAAGCTCCAACACCTGAACAACCTTATTCTGGTATGTATAAATTGTATGTGCGTCCCACAGAATCCTGCAACCTTCTTCAGAATATTTGTCAGGCTTAAGAGATACTGTGGAGATTGAATGGAGAAAATAGTGGACAGTGAATTTTTTCATCTATTTCGAATTATGCAAGGTCTGACGATACTATGCTTCGGATATTTCTCTTTTTATTAGAAAAAATCATGTGACGCATCCTCCACATTATCTACTGATTCTGTATATTTCCAAGCAAACCGTAGTGATGTATTTTCACTACGAATAAGACAATATGCATATGAAATTAAGGAGCTAATAACGTTGTAGGATGCTCACCAAAGCAGAACAAAGCAACTCGCCCAGTCGGTTGCTGTTGAGATGAATTTTTTCACATGTTGTTCCCAAAATTTGATGTCAATTGTACAGAACTTCAAGTGAGGCGTGGCAGCAGCAAAAAATCATGTCTGCAAACTCCGAACCATCCTTCTTTCATTTTGCTGCAATTTTTCCAAGCCATTGTGAGTGGAAGCTTGCACCTTGCAGCTGATGTTGGATGTATTTTGTGCACGAACTACCCCGAACCATCCGCCGAACAATTCTGCCCAGCCATTGAGAATGGAAGCTTGTGCATATCATCTTGAGCCTGTCCACTCCATATCTGTCAGCAGCTGCAAGGAGATGTTGAGCCATCACCGCGCACGCCTCCTGTTGCTTTTCCAGTTCAGGGACTGTGTCGGTGTAGATGAAATGAAGAGCGTCCGCCTCCATGCATGTCCTCGATCTCCACACGCTGGGACAACTTCTCTCCGAAGAGTATGTTCTTGTGCGCGACACGAGGAACGTGACGTCGGCTCCCATCTCGCCGAGGTGCTGGTACAAGTTCGAGGATGGCACAAGAACCTCCTCAGCTGGAATACGTGGTGGTACTACACTACTACAGGTAAGTCCTTCAGTACCGGCTGCAATGGCGCACTCTATAGTCAAAGTATCATCCTTGAGATAACAAGACGCTGGCAAATCATCTATAGGCACGAGGAACAGGTAACCACATCCTTTCATACCCACGAATCTTCCTGACACACTCTTTTGTTCGGATGGTTCAAGCAGCTTTTATTCGATTTGCAATGGTGGTTCGGCATGTTTTACCTTAATCAACATGCCCTCTTTGCAAATATTTTATCTCGGATTTTCCCCCTCTTCTATACTACTATTAAAAGAGCAAACTTGTGTTGATACATTGAATCTAAGCCCTTCAATATTTGGCCAACGGCCCAGATCGCTCCAATGTTTGACAACTCAACACAAATCCACTTTTGACTGTTTTACCCTCCCACAAAATCACATAATACGACCAAATTGCCACCGTACTGGTCCAACCGTTATTTGATCCGTAGAGGGAAAAAAGAAAAACATCCGCGCCTCATGTACCGTGCTAGGGCACGGGCAGCCAGAAACAGTTCTCACGATCGGGTGCTCGAGCTCGACACGGGCGCCTGGCCAGGAGCCGCAGCTTCGGTGACGCCGGCATGTGCCCGTGCTGCCGCGGTGGCGCGGGACGTGTGATACCATCGCCAACGACTTCGCATCCTCGATGTGCAACCGAAAGCTCATCGCGCGCGCGGCTTCTTCCAGGAGTTTGGGGCCAGCGGCGGGAACGTCTCCGACGGGACACCGAGCTTGGCTCGCCGAGGGTCCACAACGGGCACGGCACCCACACGGCGTCCATGGCCGCGGGGTCCGTCGTGGCCGACGCGAGCCTCCTCGGCTACGCGCATGGAGCCGTGGGCATGGAGCAGGCCATGGGTGCGCGTCGTGGCGTACAAGGTCAAGGTGTGCTGGAGGCAGAGGTGCTTCAGATCTGACATACTCGCGGGCATGGAGCCGTGGGCATGGAGCAGGCCATTGACAATGGAGTCGATGCCCTCTCTCTGTCTTTTGGCGGCGGCTCGTACCCGCTCTCGCGCGACCGATCGCCGTGAGCCCCCTCGCAGCATCGTTGTGGCGTGCTCAGCGGGGAACAGCGGGCCGGCGCCGTCCTGGCTGGTGAACACCGCTCCGTGGATCATCACCGTTATGTCGGGTGACGGGAACGCCGGCATGTCCACTCTACTGCGGGAACGGGCTCGGCGACGACAAGTTCCCTCTGGTGTACAGCACCTTGCAGCAACGCGAGCAAGCTGTGCATGGCATATGAGGCGCTGCAGCGTTGGAGAAGATCGTGCGGTAACCGGCAACTGGTAGTCAACCACCGTCGTCCTCCCGGTTTCAACACAGGTAACCGACTCTTATCTCCGTTCCCCTGATCCCCTCCATCTCCTTCCGTCTCATGCTTGGTATTGTAAGTATGATTTGTCAGATATGCTGCGATTTAGATCGAGTGATTTTATAAGATTTTTCGGTCAGGGGATCACCTAGCACATACACTTGGAAGATTGCCAATGATTATAGTCATTTTGGTGTTTTGCTAAAGTAAACAAATCACAATTATAAGTGACATCGAAGGAGATGATCAAGTGAGCAAGCATGAACGTCAAACTATGCCAAAGGAGTAAAGGAGCTTCCTGTAATGTGGTACTTCATAATTTTATTCCTATTTGAATTTGTTCCGCTCTCACTAGAGACATCAAGTTGTTTTTCACAGAGCTATAATGTACATCTTCATCCTATAAAGTTTCGATGCATATGTTTATGAGCTATGTTTTGGGGAATCTGTTTATTGGATATGTTAGCAAGTTACTCACTAGAAATCTAGGTAACTCCCTTTCCCTTCCGTTTGAATCTGCCTAAGAGGATTGGTTATGTTCGTAACTATCCGTTCTGGTTAGTTGAGTGGTTGTGACACCGATGTACTGGCCTTTGAGTTCTATTTTTTCATTTTTAATGGGAGATTTTGATATGGGGATCCAAAAGTGTATTTGATATTGATGTAAAATGGTGGCTGAGCCTTTTTATTTGAAAAAAGTTGAGGAAATATTTGTGCTAAATGCCAACTAATCAGCATGTCGGTTGGAATGTTTGTCACCGGTTTTGAAAATTAGCAAAATATTTCAAAAAATAATATATTTTTGATTGTTGCACTGGCAAATATAATTAATGAGAAGTTTTGTTTGCGTCACATGAGAGCATAATTAACCAAAAAACTATTGTTAAGATTAAGATCGTGCGTTGCACGTGCCAAGCAACTAGTCAATATGTAAAGGCAAAGCTCATGCTGGTTGCTATAAGAAAATTTTATGTAAATTTTGATCGAGGACAATGTCAAATAGTGTGGAAATAGTGGAGACATCTTGTTAACCGTGCGTACCTACATGATGTGCAACTTTCTACGTAGACTCGATCAATTGAGGTCGGTCGAGTACTTCCTCACCCGGCGTTTCTCCACTTTTCTTTTAATCCAAAGATTGAGATTAGACCATACGCGAGCGGAAAAAAAAAGACCATACGCGAATCTCAGATGATCCAAATTCGACCTTCATGGACGAAAAAAACACTGAAAATGTATGTTATTTTAATCGGTTTTGCTAAGCACATATGTTTCATCTAAAGAAACAGTCAAGAAATGCTACATCTAAACTAGACGTGGTCGATTGGGTGATAAGTAGTTAAAAAAAATCAGTTCTCTGATGAATTATGATTTGGTTTGAGTTGTGGAAGTCATGTAGATTGCAGATATAATTGACATAGCTGCAGAGTATGCTTGTGCTTGGGCATGGTTTTTTTGCACGGTGAGCAACTCACAGCACAAACACAAGACGGTACTGCAAACTTGATTATTGACATAATTTATTACAGTAAGTACTGATCGATCACATTATCACGGGAAGCAATATCTGCGTCACGTATTCCTCGTCGTTGTGCTGAAGAAGGAGCTCCTTGAGTCGCCTCCTGTCCTCGTCGTACTCTGCCGCCTTGCTCTTGTACCAGAGCAGAGCTTCCTCGTCGGCGGCGCCGAGACCGTACATAAACGCGTTGTACCCACATGGTCAGCGCCCCCAATACCTCCACTTGCGTACCAACTCCAGGAATCCGACCCAGGAATCATCGGCGGCGAGCGGCGGATCCCTGCCCTCCAGCGCGCTCCACTCCGCCAGCACCTTGAGGTCGTACAGGCGGGGGAAGAACACGCTGCAACGCTGCAGGAACGCCTCGCGCCGGGCCGGCAGGGCGCCGCCGCTGTCCAGGTGCTTGACCAGGTACGCCACGTCCGCCGCGCCGTCCAGCGTGGCGCAGACGCCGTCGGGCTGCAGGCGCGGGTGTACCTCCAGAGGGCCTCGCACAGGCGGCGCGGGTCGGCCTCGCCGCGCTCCTCCCCGAGGTGGAACCGCCACACGCGGCCGGCCGGGGGCAGATCGCCGTCGGCGTCGCTGACGAGGACCAGGCCCAGCTGCGCCGAGCGCACGCGGTCGACGGCCGCGCGGACGGCCTCGTAGCTCTCGTCCAAGGTGCGGGTCAGCGACGGCGGCTCGATGGACGTTGCCACCACCAAGACATTGAAGCTCCGGGCGAGCCCACGGATGCGGTCAAGCTCCGCCGCCTCATTGTGCGCCCACACGTCCACCACCCGCACGGTCCTGCCTCCGCCGGCATATTCACCATGCGGCGGCGCCATGGTCGATTCCCTTCTTCTTGTCGAAAAAAAGGAAGTTCTTTTCCTCTCTGTTCCTCGCCTCTGCTGCGGCTATAGATTGGGGGTCGATGCCCTCAGCGATGCGATGAGATTATTATCATTATCGGAATCGGATGGCAGTTTTGTTTTCAACGATTTTTTTTTTTTTTTGACATTGTTTTCAACGATTATTAAAACAATATACTCCCTGATTATTAAAACAATATACTCCCTCCAATCCGATTTAAATGTCGGACGAAAGCAACGTAAAGCAACGTAACACGTAGAACTATATACTGAGTTTCAAAGTTGTTTGTAACCAAACAAACAGCAACAATCTAATGCATGAGGAAAGGAGAGGCAGAAAAACACATAGCAGACAAATGGTGCTCTGTAACTGAAGATTTTGAAGACGAGGCCAGGCAGGAATGTAGACGATACTTGAAATCTGTATTACACATACAACTTCCATTCCACAAACTAATTTTATACTTCGTTATCAGACTTGTTACTTAACATTAGTAAAACAATCACAATGACACAATCCCAATGGTCATTGACAATCACATTTAATAGCATGCTTTATCACGTAAGAGCAAACATAATACTGAGCAAGATTAATCAGATGAGTGGAAGCTTCCTGGTATACATATATGATCTTGTGTTCTAAACTTGACACGAAGAAACAAAAATAGCAGCACAATGGACAGCAAATTTTATCTAACTAGCAGTAAATAGTTCAGTTTAATCAACCAACAAGTGCATCAAGTTTAAACCACAGTTTCAGTGAATATCTTTAATTAAAGCATATAGATCACTATTACTGTACCTTAAATTTAGACATGGGCCTCCAGTATTTCCGAGAAATTCAGCATCTTCCGTCAGAAATTTCAGGAATTGAACTTGCAGAGAGATGACTATAGAAGAATATATAGCCCTTCGAGTTTACATGACAAATTATAGAGCTCATTTAAATTGGTACTGGAATACGTTCAAGAAAACAAAAAAAAATTGGTCCTAGCTTACAGTCCATAAATAGCATTTAACTGAGAAGAAGCTGCCTCTGCATTTTTCTTCTACAACATAAAAAAGTGTGACACTCAAACACCAAACAATAGTACCGACTACATGATTAAAGCTGGGACCTTTGAATAGGATGCCGCATAATGAAAGTATCTGTGACTCCACTTGTGGAAGCCGCCGTGGTCTTCTGATTGAATCTCAGTAAGTTCACCGGTGCTTATTTTGTACAAACAAACCTTGTCAGTTGGGTTGTCCAACAGGAAAAGACCATCTCTCTCCAGGTCAAGAGCGATGATATCATAGTCAAATTTCCAGGGGCGTTCGTCATACTCACAAAGGTTGTCCCTTCCGAATGCATGGGTCATGTTGAGGCGGTACTTCAGGCTCCACTCATATGGCTCATCAACATCAAGACTCCAAACAAGAATCGTACGAGCATCCTTCTCTGGCAATGCGTAGTGCAAGGCACCGGAATATTGGCCGAAGCAACCTAGGTCAAACCTAGGCAGAAAACCGACAGTTTCATGCGGACGTGCAATCATCCGAAGAGAGGGCGGAATGCCAGAAGTAGTTCCCTCCAAGCTCTTCAGTACTAGAATCTTCTGGATATCTGGCTGCACATACAATGCTCCGTCTATGAACAGGTGTGGTTGAGAAACTACTGTCTCAGAGAGCCATGTTGTCTTGTCCCGAAACCAAGTGGAAAGATCAGACGAGAACACCTGAAGTTTGACGGGGCCAAATCCCAAATAGCGGGTACTCAGCCGCTGAAAGTTGAAAACATAGAACTTTGCCGACCATGATGGGCTGAAAGCCAAAATACTCATATTGTAAGAAGGGTCATAATGGCTACGAGGAGTATCAGGGAGCATCCTCCACTCTCGTGTTGCCGGATTGCACACGATGAAGCGGCAAATACCTTTACGAGTACAGCTGCTCTTGTACTTACAAAGGACTAGGCCATTGCAAGAATCCATCAGCTCTAACTGCTCATATTGTGGTAGGAAACTAAGAGTTTCATCAAATTCCTTATCATTGTGGGGCAGGCTAGCAAGCTTGATAGCAGAGTTGTCATAAGCTTGGTAGAGAACACCTGTCGGAATTTTCATAAGCTTCTTGCAGTAGTGCGGATCAGAGGAGAAGGCAAGCCAGTCCTTGCAGACACACTTGAAGCGGCAAAAAGACTTGAACGACAGCCGGGAGAGGACTTCCACTACAAGATCATTAGTTAACCTAGGAGCAGGAGAACCATTCTCAAGGTCCATGTCATTATGGTAGTTCACTGAAAGGCAAAATTAATGATGTCAGTATAGCCATGGAAGCAGTTTCATAATCAGGGAGACAAAAAGATTGTAACATAATTCAATCATCTGAAACTATGTTTTACCAGGTACAAAGTAGTTGCTAAATAATTTAATCATTTAAATCCATTTCATGTTCAGTTTTATTGGGATAAGCTAGTCATAAATATCAGTATACATAAAGCAATATAAACAACAAAATGATGGAAAAGCCAATCTGTTTTTAGGTTTGATACGGTACTAAAAGCAAAACTGAACAAGAGTGTATACATAAGCAGGATTAGGCCAAGAATTTTGTCATAACAGAAAGTTCATGGTAAAGGGTCCTTGCACGCAGTAATTTGGTGTTCATGCAGTTTTCCGTGCATTTAATTATCAATCTGGTGTGACTCATTTGTTTCAAGAGCTCAGCAGCTGTGTGTAAACACGAATGTCGTAAAGAAGCCAGGAAAGCATGAACTGATTAACAACGTGTAGGTAATTAATCAGTTAGCAGCAGTGGCGAAGCTAGCCCAACTTTGAAGCCTGGGCACATGGGCCAGGGAGGGGCGTGGCCCAGTAGAAAAATAAGCCAAGAGAAGGTAGGAGGCAAGGCCCAGAAAGAGAAATTAGCCCAAATCATTCACATAACGTCATCTTCTTCCTTTAGATCGGGATTTCATCTACCAAATCCTATACGCCATGGCTAGATTCCTTGGGGCATCGTCGATGGAGCCTGGGCACGTGCCCGAGGCGGAGGGATGGTAAAATCGCCACTGGTTAGCAGTCATAAAGAGGCCAGGAAACCATGATGTGTGATACTTCTTGTGTCATGTGAGATTGTCTGTCTCTGGTTTTTAATGACTGATATAATCTATGTGCGTCATTAAGTACTTAATCTGGTTGTGCTACTTGCATATGTGATTGTTTACTGCTTGTTAAGCGTTGCTGCTAAATTGCATGTAACCCGAAGAAAAGGTGAGAGGATCCATCGGTGCGTTCCTAACCAAACATTCAAACACTGCATCTGATGAGCACACAAGTGCAACCAAACGCCATGCTTGCGTTTTTTCTCTTAAGCGGTTAGCACTTTGCTGACAAGCAAACATAGTGCACCCTATGGAGCCATGACAGACTGGGCCAGAAAATAGGCCCGAGAAACCAAACACGCCCTTGTTGAATCATTCAAGTCTGCACTGCTTGCAACATGTTTTGTACTTACCATCAAGACATGGACCATCTCCCTGTGAAGGCTCGGTTGGGAACACGGTGCTTGCACCATCTTCTTGGGTGATGGCAGCTTGTACATCGCGCAATAAAGCAGCAATGCATTGGGACTGCATGGTTTTTAGCCCTGTAGCAAAATTCTTGAGAGTTGCGTCAACATCAGTGGCAAAAATAGCCGAGTGCTTGTCATACAGCTCTTGGAAGCGAGGTGGAACCTGTGGGGAAGCAAACAAGAAGAAAACATAAGGTAAAACACTATATAGAAACCATGGCAACAAAAAACTCTAACTGATGCCACTTTACAAATGACACACGTAGCAAAAAGAAATGTGGTAATGCAACTCCAAAAATAGTAAAAAGGCTTGAACCATACACATACTGATTTCAGCATAGTATATAATGCAATGCAGCTTTTCAAAGGTACTAATCTAGCATAAATAATACGATATCATAATGTATCACATGTTTGCATCATGGAGAAAAACTATATATAGCATAAGTAACTACTGGGTATGTAGCCCAGATTTCAGGAAAATGTAGCTAATCTACCATAGTGATGATGCAATTAGAAGAAGAAAGAAGGACAAGATAGCATCCGCTGATGGTAGCACCACATAGTAACCCTGGAAGATTATTAGTTATGCTACTAATACAAGACATATGCATTGATGCATCATTTACTTGAAAAAAATAAGAAGGAAACATATGAATAAATGATGATAGCATCACATAGTAATTATTGAAGCTTATAATTGCTCCTACTGATGAAGATACAAAGACTAATGCAGCAAAGCCATTAGTTAATACCTCAAGATCATGGCTACTCGGTAATGGCAACACAAGCCGTTCGTTGAGAGAAGTTAATGGATTGACTTCTATGTTTTCCATTGTTTGGTTGACAAGAGAAAACGCGTTCGGTGTCTTGGATAAGTCAAGAGACTGCACACCACAAAAAAGGTTTTGCGAATGAGAAAGAACACAAAAATAAGCATCACATGAAGCTTTGCATATGAACAAGGACAGCAAAACAAGTATGAGATTGTTCCAAGAAAACAACTTGCAGGAAACATAGCAGCAGGAGAACAATTCTCAGGGTCCATGTTTTTATGGTAGTTTACTGAAAGGATAAATTGATAATGTCAGGATAGCCACGAAAGCAGTTTTTATCATGGAGACAATAGACATACTGAATCATCTGGAACCATGACTTAATGGGTACAAACTAGTTGCTACACGGTTTAGTCCTTTAAATCCATTCCAAGTTCAAATTTATTGGGATACGATACGGTAACCATATTACATTAGTATACAACATTATAAACAACAGAATGATGGATACCGCCAAAAAAATAAGTTTTATTCGGTACTGGAGCAAAACTGAACAACAGTGTATAGATACGCAAGATTAGACCAAGAATTTGGTCACAACAAAAAAACTCTTTGTAAGGGATCCTTGCACGACCTAATTTATCTTCACATCTAGCAGGTTTCCAGCCATTTGGTGAAGCAGGGCTAATTGCACATAGTACATTTCATGAAAGAATTGATTAACAATGTGTACAGTTGGATGTATGAAAAAACACCACGAAGTCTTGGAGCACGCACAGCTAATCGAACATCTTGGTCTAAAGTTAGGGTTTGGATGGATAAGAGAATTAAAATGCAGGACCGGTAGGGAGACACATACACCTGCTCAGTGTTGGGTTGTCGCTTGTCACGGCGAATACGGCATCAGAGAAGCGCACCGGGCAGGAGAAGCAGAAGCGCACCTACCATCGGCCTCTAGAAGTTTAGACTCTACAAGTGTTGTCCAAGTAGGAATGCTCAGATCCAATTCATGGCCAGCACATAGTAGTAGGAACAGGGGATTGTGTTCTTCACACCTTGCTGTACCAGATGGAGAAGCACGATCCTCTCACGTCGGCGTAAGGAGAGAGTGGCGAATGAACTGAGAGCGTGAGGAGAGTGAGCATCGGCGGCCACACGGTAGACCGAGCAGGGCAGAGGGGTGCGGGTGGGCGGAGCGAGAAGGGGCAGGGCGATGCGGAGGAGCTAGGGGGGGAGGGAAACGGCGCAGCGGCGGCGGCGGGGCATGGAGATGGGGATTGGGGAGATAGACGAGATGACGATGAAACACGACACATAAATGCCTCTTTTCGGGACAATATACGACGAGCACTAATTTGCCTGTTTAAGCGTGTTAACACGTTTTCTGACAGATCGGTCCCACCTGTCGGGTCTACGTGGCAAAAAAATAAAAAAGGCGGGTCAACACTATCTCCAACCGCATAGGAATAACATCGAACACGTTATGTGCATCGACGCGAGCACCTCCGCCGCGTCGGCGGCGGCAAACACTGGCCGTGCTCGCCCGCGTCTGCCCCTGCCCGCGCCCGACCCTGCCCGCGCGCGATCTCCGCCTCCTCCCTGCTCTTCGTCTACCCTCCGCCATCCCCGGCCGCGAGCGCGCTGTCGTCTCCAACCTCGAGCGGATACGGTGCATCATCACGGTCGACGAGGCGCTCGTCCTGCGCGACCCCGACGCCAACGGCGGCGCGGCCGCGAACGCGGCCGTGCGTATGTACGTCTTCGAGCTGCAGCGCTGCCTCGTTGACCACGCCGACGACCTGCCGTTCGAGTTCATCGCTCTCAAGGTCCGAGCTCGTCGTCAATGGGAAGGAGAGGTAGGCAGAACAGGCTGACAAAGATATGGAAGAGAAGGCACATATTAAGGAAGGATGGTTTAGGTGTTGAGAGATGGAGGGGAATGAATGAATGGTGGGCTAAATGGATCGAGATGGAGGGGAATGAATGAATGGTGGGCGGCGGTGTGGATGTGGGGCGAGGATTTGTTCCTGCACATCTCGATCTTGTGGTCGCGTCCGCCTTGCCACTCCTGCTCCCTAGCTAGTAGCTACCGCGTCGGCCTAGCTAGCTAGCCCGTGCCAACAATGGGGTCATACTCCTACTAGTTGTTGTGCTCGCGGTCGGCGGCCGGCTGGCGGCGTCATCCGAGGTGTCACCGCTGGGGTTCATGGACCACCTCATGTCCGTGAACGGGTGCGGCAGCTTCGTCGGCCTCATGAACGCCACGGCAAACGTGACCGAAAAATTTCAG
Organism: Poa pratensis; assembly: GCA_947311845.1. Classification (NCBI taxonomy): domain Eukaryota; kingdom Viridiplantae; phylum Streptophyta; class Magnoliopsida; order Poales; family Poaceae; genus Poa; species Poa pratensis. The sequence continues at coordinate 122,957,197 of CAMZMU010000074.1, read as the reverse complement.
CGCAGCCTCGCTCACCGCGGGCTCGTGGTCTTCTGCCCGGACTGTCGCGCCGCCGGAGTGCTTGCCCCGCCGGACGAACACCGCGGGAACGCGCAGCTCCCGCCCTCCCAGCAGCAGCCGCATCTCCCCTCTCCTTGTGCTCCCGTCTAATGATTCAGCGCTCCTGTCGCAGCGAGCCGGGTGGAGAGCGGCGTGGAGAGACCCCGGCCGGCGGTGGCGGCGGCGAGCTACTGCCTCAGCCACAGCGCGCCCAGCTCGGTAAATAATATCTTGACTTGTTTTTTAGCCACGTGTGCGCTGACAGCGGGTCTCACCTGCCAGAAATCCTGTCAAAACGCTAAAAAAATGTAATCAGTGCTCCTTGTCACAACCTAGCCCGAAAAGTGACATTTATGTGTCACAAAGCCCTAAGGTGGTGGTTCATCGTCATCTCGTGTTCAATTGTGATGGTTTTTTGTCATTACCTCGGGATTGGGGAACAGAGAAGGTGTGCGCGGCGGAGACAAGTCTTTTCTTTTCCCTTTGTCGTAGTAATATTTTGACGGTCTGCCCTGTGTTGACAAACGGAAAGAGTTTGACAGTTGACTGTAGTGCTATTTGGGCATGGAGAAACCGAAGTTAAGTGCTATTTTGGCACTTTAGTTTTAACTAGCAATATTTTGGCTCTTTTAGTTTTCACTAGTGTAATTTTAGCTATTCTCTCGAAATGAAGGTGAGGACTGAGGACTGACGAGAGTCAGAGGATGCTAGCGAGTAGTTAAAGATGATCGCATGGTCGTGGAAAGCGCTGAGTTTAAGGGCATGACTTCTCTTATCTACCCACATTATTTTAGAGATCTCTTATTACTATTCGTAGCAATATGAATTAATAAAGATATAGTCTCTTATAGAGCATTGGGCATGCCGACACAAAAACAACGCCCAATATCGAGCCCAATAGACCAGCACACCCCAATCCCCGACCCGCTTCGATCTCTGTTTATAGGGAGGCAAGCGGGCGTGACAGCAACCGCGCCAACGCGCGCCACGTCATATTCTGGCGCGCGGGACCGAGGCTTTAGTGACACAGCGATTGCAAGCGGATTTATTGTGCTATGTATGTCGTTTTAATGACGCAGCGGCTCCCCAGGCGGAGTGGAGGGGAATGCGGGATGCCATCAAGGCCTCCCTCCCCCGCTGCTAGATCAAACCCCACGACAATCGACGTCGGCCAAATCAGAAGCCTCAGCTACGGCGGCAACTAATGAAACTTCCTCCTCAACGGTTGGAGATCACTGAGGCATGCAAGACTTAACGACGCCGGAAGAGTCATCTTCCTCGACGCTGCCGTGTAGTGGGTTTCGTCGTCGTCGGGATAGGCCTCTTTCTCTCGCGCTTGCCGGCAGCGCCGCTAGATCTAGGGTTTAGTTTATATTTAGTTAAATATCGTTTAAGTTTGTTAAATGTTGATTACCCCCAAGAGCAGGGATCACTGCAGCATCTCTCAATGTGGAAGTAAGGTATCGATCCGCAGGAGTAAGAAGGAAAAGTTATCTATTCCCTACAACTAAAGTGTCACAAGTTTTAGTTGATTATGCACTAAACAAGTTTAAAGAACAAGGTCGTTGATTTAATGGATGGAAGTTTAATGTAAACAAGAATGTAAAAGTGTTCCAATCCTCTTCAATGCAAGAGAACAAGACAAATGTTTTCTCTTATAGGAACAATGAATATAGGTTCATGGGTTCACTTAATCCTCTCCCCCTCATCTATGATGATTATCATGTTATAGATAAAGTACACACAATTGTCATGTTTTAATGATAGCTTTTATAACGGCTATATGTACTAAAACACATAGTTGAAAGAAGTACTCATTTGTGTTGCTAGGTCACCCTCGTAAGGCTAGCGTGGTTACTGTCACTCCCACATCATACTCTTTCTTTTTACCCCAGATAAAGGATGTTGGGCGGTACTGTGTCACTCAATACCTATGCCGTGTCACATCGGCCATCCGTACCCACATACATCATACTTCTTAAAGAACAATATTCTATCAAAGTATGACAAGTCATAAAAGTTCCAACACAACAGTAAATGCATAACAAATCATCTCATACCACAATATCCACCATAGGAATTACATAGATGACCGTAATCGTGTTCAGCAGCTCATACGGTACTAATTAGTGAAGCTCAAAGAGAGGAGAGATACATAAGTTACCACCACAAACCCATAGTCCAGAGGGTGGACTACTCCCCCTTCATCATGGAGACGGGGAGAAGTCGTCGGAGAAGATGGAGACCACCCCGACAGCGCCCCGCCGGAGTTTTCCCCCTCTGATCTGTAGCTCCAGATCTTCGTTTTCGTGTTTCTGTCTTGTGGCGGCGCTTGTTTTCGAGAACGCCGTGGGACTTCTTTTATAGGTGTTTTTAGGTCAAGACGAAGGCGGTGGAGAAAAGATCGACGGCTGCGGAGCCCCGAGGCCCAAGTTGGTGGGCCCCACGCGGCCAGGTACAGTGGCCGCGTGGGCCACCCTCTTTTGGCCCTCCGGCCTCCGTTTGCTTGCTTCCTTCGCTCCCAAGTCTTCCTCCTTCCAAAATATTGACGTCTGTATTTTTCCAGGTCATTTGGACGTCGTTTAGGTCCCTGAAATATAAAAGGAAAGAAATAGGGTTTTCTGCCTGCGCAGGGTTAATTCCATAAAAATAGGAAACAATTATTTTATTTCCTAAAATCATTAAATAACAGTGGTATAACCCTTATATGATGCAAATATGATTGGAATATAAGTGATATAGTGCAAAGTTCATGTATGCATTTTACATGCATCAAATGTCGTTTGTCAAATTTCGTTTAATTTGTTAAATGTTCTTCGAATTCAAAAAAAAACTCTGGTTCGTCCATATTCGTCTATATTGATGTCTACGCACGCTTCTATTCTTATAGACAGTGTTTGGCCTCCAAGTGCAGAGGTTTGTAGAACAGCAGCAAGTTTCCCTTAAGTGAATAGCCCAAGATTTATTGAACTCGGGGAGGTAGAGGTCAAAGATATCCCTCTCAAGCAACCCTGCAATTAAGATACAAGAAGTCTATTGTGTACTCAACACATCCAATACACTTGTCAGATGTATATGGGCACTAGTTCGGCGAACAGATATTAAAATACAAGTGATATGGATGATTATAAGTGGTAATTGCAATCTGAGATAAAAAATGGCAGCAAGCAAACATGAGACAAAATGAGAGTAAACGGTGTTTCAATGCTTGGAAATAAGGCTTAGGGATCATACTTTCACTAGTGGACACTCTCAAAAATAATAATATAATTGAATACATAGATACTTTCTCTTCACTATGATACAACACATTATTCTCTCGTTGGATAACGAACACCAATCCACTGTAGGGCTGCAAAAGCACACCTCAAGGTTGTATTCCACATCTAGGGAATCCTAATGTCACTATGAGCGCCCCAAAATAGTACTAAACAAACACCACAATATCATTGAGACATCCAACACAAAGTATAACTCATGGTAAGTATTCCTGTAATCTTTAGCCTAAGAATCACACACAATGCGCACACTGTGAACTTCGCACCGTGGGACAAAGGTGATTCCGGAGCCTAAGACCACTCAAGTAGCATATTCATAATACTCCCTCCGTTTCTTGATATAAGGTGTATAGTTTTTTGAAGAAAATCCATAATATAAGGTGTATTTGCTATAAATAGACAATTTGACCCATTAAAAAATGAGATATAGTCTCAAAAGAGGGATTTAATGGATTGTATTCATATGGCGCATATTAAGAACTCATCTCTCGCTATTTTTTGCATAAAAAAATTTAGTACACTCTATGTAAAATTGTTTGTCTTAATATTCGTGCAGAAAACTATACACCCTACATTCAGGAACGGAGGGAGTATAATGAAGAGTAACATCTATGGATTCAACTAGATTACAAAGTTCATGATCACATAAAGATCACACCATGGGAGAGAGATAAACCACATAGCTACCGGTATGAGCCCTCAGCCTCGATGAAGACTAATCACACATGGTCATGTTAGCACGCTTGATGGAGAGGTTGATGAAGAGGTGCAGTCCAGAGTGGAGACGGCGGCCCGCAGCAGCCACGACGCGGCGGTGGCCCGTGGAGGCGGCGGTAGCCCGCGGCGGTGACGGAGGCGGCAACGGCGGCCCTTGGCGGCGGCCACGGCCTTAGGTGATGATGATGGTGTGGAGGAGGTTCTCCTCCCCAAGACGGCTGCCTGGGAGGAGGAAAATGCGTGGTATTGGGAGATTGAAACTGCATGGTTGCCCCCATGCGTGGTTTTAGTAATTAATGACAATCCTTATGGACTAATGTTTACATTGAGATATTCTTATAGATCATGTCCATGGGAAAAGATAGGAGTTCATGTGTTGAACTCTTGAAGATGACATGTTGACCAATGCTCTATACAAGGGTTTATATGAAGAATGGTCATGTGTAGAGTTGAGCTTATTGCAAGTGTGGCTTGGAAAAGAAGATTGGGTGAACAATCATGTCTATCTCCAAGCCATCATACATATCAAGAGAAGATGTTGAAGTGCAAGTTCAATATAATGGATCTCGGAAGATATCATTTGATTGAAGCTTGCAAAGGAGACATGAAGACGAAGCTTAGCGAGGCCCTCCAATAATGGAGTATGGGGGAGCATTTGGAGAAGTCTTCATCAAGCATGTGCGAGCAAGCACAATCAAGAAAGGTGTTCCAACTTGAGAGAGTCAAGATCGTCATCATCAAGCTCAAGTGGAATGCGCAAGGCAAAGGTATGATCTTGATAGGTTTTCTATTTTACCGGTCTCATGGTGTTAGTGGGAGACCGGGTAATAGGATAAACGGCGTACTATCAAGAGGGCTCTCAAGTGAGTAACTTGATCGCATCTTTATGGAGAGCTCAAACCTTGCATACTTGGCATTTCACCTTTCTTGGTTCTTATGTGGCTTTTCTCCTTGTTGGGTTTTGGTGCTTGTCGTGATCTTCATGACAAGCCCAAGTTCTTCGAAAACGAATTTCTTTTGGAAACTTGTTGCGTTTTGTCGGCCCAGTGAAAACTAGGGTGTGCTGGGCCTGTCCGCCACGGCCCACGACACTCGGTGGCCAATCTCCGCTAAGGACCAAGCCTACGGCTTGGAGAGCCTCGTGAGGCTAATTGCCTCGCGAGGGCTTTGGTGGCAGCAGAGGCCTGCGGAGGCCCTCTTCACTGCTGCCCCCTCTTCAAGGTAATCTCCCCTGAAGAGAGGTCAACGCCGAATCCTCTACAGGGCATCCAAGCCCTCGTGGGATCGCTTCGCTGCAAAGCAACCTCTGCAGAGCGCACATGGGCTCTGCAGCGGCCGCAGAGTGACGCGCGCCTCTGCGCGCGGTGACGACGACGCCGCAGTTGCCATTTTGGTGATTAAAGGAGTCAACAAAGCGCGCCATCCGCACCGGACTACAAGGATTTCCTCTTTGGTGATAAGGGGACCGGCCGGCGCTACGCTCCACGGCCAACGTCACCGTGGGCACCCCCACGTTCCTCTGCGGCCCCAGCTGGCCGTCCTGCATGGACGGTGGTTACTCTGCCACAGGCATCAGCTTTACGCCCATGGACCGCGTCCATGGACAGCTGGGCTGCGGTGCACCACGCTCCACCTTCTGCCGCCACGTGATAGCCCTTCCATAGCGCAAGCGCAGGGAGGAGCCGGGGCGCCTATAAAAGGAGGAGAGCAGCACCGTAGCAAAGGATCGCATTCTCATTCCAGCCTAGCCACTTACGCGCAAGGAAGAAGAAGACCAGCTTCCCTTCCTCGTGTACACCATTGCCAAAAGAGAGCCCTCGGCAAGCTCATTGTACTGTAACCTCTATAAGCAGTGCAATACAGACAAGCAGGAGTAGCGGTGTTACCTCCACACGAGGGCCGTGAACCTGGGTACGGGCTGGTGTTCATCTCTGTCGTGATGTCCCTCCTCTTGCTCGACGAGCACCGTCGCCGTGCAGGTTGAGGGTTGTTTGACCAACGTGTTCAGCCCCTTACACGAACTCTCTTCGTGAGCTTGACTATCCCTGTTTCGTGGGAGTCATTCTCCGACAATTGGCGCGCCAGGTAGGGGGCTGAGGCGCGTCTTCAACCTTCACCGACCTCTGCACCATGGCGGACACTCGCGCAGCTCGCGCCACCCGGCGGGCGTCAGGCAGGGCACCACCGAGCCCGCTGCCAACACCACCAACCCTCGCGGCCGTCCCCGTGCCAGCCGCGCCACGGGGCGCAACACCGCTGAACCGCGTGTGGAGCACCCCGAGGACGATGACGGCCACCACGACGACCGCTTCGACGAAGACGTCGACCACGGGCACGGCGAGGACGCTGAGTCCTCGCATCCGTCCCAGCGCCACAGCGCCTCCACTCTTGGGCGTCCAGCGCCCAGCCCAAACACCGCGCTGCTCATGGCCGCGGAGCTCTTCCGCTACCGCCCCACCGCCGAGGCGCACGACAACTGGCTCGGCCGCCTCCAGCACCTCGTCGACATCGCGGCGCACCGCGCGCAGCTCCGCGGCGTCGCGCTCTCTGGTGCACCACAACTCCGGACGCGCAGGAACCGCGCATGGCGCACCTCCGCCGCCGCCTCCGCCAGGTCCGCCTCCAGCTGCGGCGCACAAGGCCGCATCCCACGCGTCTTCGCCGCGCGATTGCCAAATCGTGCAGCGGACACCCCCAGACGCGCGGGTGGAAATGGAGCGCCAGAAGGACCTCCAGAAGCGCATCGTCGAGGAAATCGGCCAAGCGGGCGACAGAACCGCCGTGCTCTTCAGGGTGGCATCGCCTCGTACGCCACAGGATGCGCGGCCTTCACCCGCAACCTGCGTCGCGTCGTCTGGCCACAGAAGTTCAGGCCTGACCTACCCAAGGGCTACGACGGCACGAACAACCCCATCGAGTTCTTGCAGCTCTACACCACCTCCATCCAAGCTGCGGGGGGAGACGACAAGGTCATGGCCAACTGGTTCTCCCACGCTCTCAAGGATTCCGCCTTGTCGTGGCTCCTGAACCTTCCCGAGGATTCCATTGACTCGTGGGAGGAGCTCTGCCAGCAGTTCGTTGCAAACTTCAAGGGCACGTACGAGCGCGCCCTCACCTACAACGACCTGCGAGCTGTGCGCCAGAAGCCTGGCGAGACCCTCCGCAGGTACATCCAGCGCTTCAGCCAAGTCCGCAACAAGATCCCGAACATCCCGGACTCGCACGTCATTGCGGCCTTCAGAGAGGGCGTCACCAACCACAGGATGCTCGAGAAGCTCGGCATCCATGATACCCTCTCCTCCGTGGTGAAGCTCTTCGACATCGCAGACAAGTGCGCCAAGGCAGAAGAAGGGCTCCTCTTCGTCAAGGTGGGCTCGACAGACGACCCTGTCGAGGGATCCAAGACCCAGAAGAGGCGTGACGAGACAAAAAGCCTACCGCAGTCCTGGCAGCCGAACCCGACGCCAAGCATGTTCGCGAGGACTCTCCCGAGGCTGGCGAGAAAAAGGTGGACAACCGCCCGTTCTGCATCTACCACAACAGGCGCGGCCATGCGACGGAGAACTGCTATGACCTCAAGCAGCTGAGCAAGAAGCGTGAGCAAGAAGAAGGCAGCGGTGGCCGCGGCAGAGGCCGTGGTTACCGCAAAGGTGGACGCAAGGGCAACTTCCAGAGGCCCAGGGAACTCAGGCGAATGCCGCCGAGAAAAACAACAATCTCCCGACGAAGAGCCTGGAGGCTACCAGGCCCCTAAGGGTGCCATGGCATGCATCCTCGGCGGATCCCAGGCGCCCAAGTCGAACAACCAGTTCAAGCAGTTCGCTCGCGAGCTCAACGCAGCGCTTCCCGGGGTCGAGACGTCCCGCCCCCTCAAGTGGTCCCAGTACACCATCGCCTTCGACGCCAAAGATCACCCCAAGTCTACCAAGACTGTGGGCACCCTCCCGTTGGTGTGCACCCCCACCATCAACAACATCGCCGTCGGCAAGACGCTCATTGATGGGGGTGCAGGCCTGAACGTCATCTCTGTCGAGACCTTCGAGACGCTTCAAGTGCCCTACGAGTGGCTCATGCCCTCCAGGCCCTTCACCGGGGTCACCAGCGGCTCAATCTCGCCTCTGGGGCAAGTGAGGCTCGCGGTCACTTTGGCACGCAGGAGAACTACCGCACCGAGCTAATTGACTTCGACGTCGCGCACATTGGCCTGCCCTACAACGCCATCCTCGGCTACCCCGCCCTCGCGAAGTTCATGGCCGTCACGCACCACGCCTACAACATGGTCAAGATCCCTGGCAGCGGTGGCACCATCACCATACGTGGTCACGTACAGGACGCCACGCGCGCTGTCGAGATCGCCTACAAGGCCGCTGCCATGGCATTCCCCGCTGACGAGGACATGGAGCCTCTCGAGAGGCCCAAGAAGAAGAAACAGCTGTTCACTCAAGAGCAAGCATCTACAAAGAAGGTGTCGCTGAGCACCAGCGGCTCGGGGGCTGAGGGCTCGGGGGCTAGCGTCACCATAGGCGCTGGCTTGCCTCCCAAATAGGAAAGCGCGCTCGTCGCCTTCCTTCGGGCAAATTCTGACATGTTCGCATGGACTCCGTCAGAAATGTCCGGTGTACCAAGGGAGGTGATCGAGCACCACTTAGCCGTGTGTCCAGACGCACGCCCTGTAAAGCAGAAAGCGCGGAAACAAGCCCCCGAGAAGCAAGCGTTCATCATCAAAGAAGTAGAGAAGCTGAAAGCAGCAGACATCATTCGAGAAGTTGCCCACCCCACTTGGCTCTCCAACGGTGTGGTTGTCCCAAAACCCAATGGAGGAGGCCGGCTCTGCATCGACTACACAGACGTAAACAAGGCCTGCCCCAAGGATCCATACCCCATGCCAAGGATAGACCAGATTGTGGACTCCACCGCCGGCTGTGATCTCCTCTGTTTCCTGGATGCCTTCTCAGGCTACCACCAGATCAAAATGGCCAAGGAAGACGAGGAGAAAACAGCATTTCTCACCCCTTGTGGTGTGTATTGCTACACTTGCATGCCCTTTGGCCTGAAAAATGCCGGCGCCACCTTCCAGAGGCTCATGAGGATCGCCTTGGGGGCTCAGATGGGAAGAAATGCAGAAGCTTATGTCGACGACATCGTGGTCAAGTCTCGCGAGGGAGACACTCTCTTGAAGGATCTCGAGGAAACCTTTGCCAGCCTGCGCAAGGTGAACATCAAGTTAAACCCCGCCAAGTGCGTCTTCGGGGTGCCTTCAGGCAAGCTCCTCGGGTTCCTCGTGTCCCACCGCGGCATAGAAGCAAACCCTGACAAGATCAAGGCTATAGAAGACATGCAGCCACCTCGCCGCCTCAAGGACATGCAGCGCCTAGCAGGATGCATGGCCAGCTTAGGCCGCTTCATCTCCAAGTTCGGCGAGAGAGCCTTGCCATTTTTCAAGATCATGAAGAAATCCGGCACCTTCAAGTGGACTCCAGAGGCCGACAAAGCATTTGAGGACTTGAAGAAATACTTGGCTAGCTCACCAGTCATGGTAGCCCCCAGGGCGGCGAGCATCTGAAGCTGTACCTAGCAGCCACTCCACAAACTGCAAGCGCCGTCCTGGTGGTGGAAAGAGAAGAGCCAGTTCTCCCCAAGAAAAGCACTGCCACACCAAGTCCAGAACCTCCCGACGAGGGAACAGTCTCTCCAGACCCAGTGCCAGACCCACAGCCTCAAGTCGAGTCCACCACAGCACCCCTGCCGAGGCTCCTCCACAGGCAAACCTCGCCAAAGGTCCTGAGGAGCCTCTCGAGGGAGCCGACGCTGCCGCACCATCAACGACCCTCGTCGAGCATCCAGTCTACTTCGTCAGTACTGTACTGCGAGATGCTCGCGAGCGGTACCCAGTGCAGCAGAAGCTCCTCCTCGCGCTCTCATCGCCTCCAGGAAGCTGCGCCACTACTTCCAGGGCCACCCCATCACGGTGGTCACGTCCTTCCCCCTGGAGCAGATCCTGCGCAACCCCAACGCCACTGACCGCGTCGCAGGATGGAACATTGAGCTGCAACCATTCAACTTGCGCTTCGACACCACAAGAGTCATAAAAGGGAGAGCGCTGGCGGATTTCGTCGCCGAGTGGACAGACCCAACTCCTGAAGAGCCTCGCGAAGAAGAAACCGCGTCATCGGAGATACAATGCCAAGCCACTGGACCATGCACTTCGATGGAGCTTTCGCCTGCCGCAATGGTGGGGCTGGCGTTGTCTTAACCTCACCAAAAGGTGACAAGCTCTACTACGCCATCCAGCTGTGCTTCACAATAGACAAGATCTCCAACAACATCGCCGAGTACGAGGCCTCCTCGCCGGGCTCAGAGCCGCAATCGCCCTTGGCGTCAAGCACTTACTCATAAAGGGTGATTCCCAGCTCCTGGTTAACTTCTCCAACAAGAGCTACACGCCTAAAGACGACCACATGGCCGCCTACCTTGAAGAGGTCCGCAAGCTCGAGAAGCACTTCAGGGCATGGAGCTCATGCACATCCCGCGAAAGGAGAACCAGGAGGCAGATGACATCGCCAAGCGAGCATCACGAAGGCAGGCCCAGCCGGCCGGCGTCTTTGAAGAGAGACTCTCCAAGGCGTCCATAAAGCAGCCACAAGAAGCAGCAGCCACAAGCACAGACGAAGTACTCCCACCACCTCCTGTAGGTGGGGCACCCAACTGCGGTCCATCCTCAGGGGAGCGTCTGCTGCTGGCTATGGTGCATCAAGAGACAGGCTGGGTTGACGAACTCAAAGACTACCTGCTGAAGGGAGTCCTCCCTGAAGAAGACGCGGAGGCGGAACGAGTGGCTCGACAAGCCAAGTCATACTACATCCTCGAGGGAGACCTGTACCGCAAGCGCCCAAATGGAATTGCACTCAAGTGCGTCCCCCCCGAGGAAGGCCGCATGCTGATCAGAGACATTCACAGTGGAGAGTGTGGCCACCATTCCTCTGCACGCACCCTGGCAGGCAAGGTCTTCAGGAGCGGTTTCTACTGGCCCCAAGTGCTTCAAGATGCCACCACCATCGTCCAGTCTTGCGATGCGTGCCAATTCCACGCCAAGCAAGTCCATCAGCCTGCACTGGGACTCCAAACCATCCCGCTCTCGTGGCCTTTCGCGGTCTGGGGGCTAGACATCTTGGGACCCTTCCCGAGATCGCAAGGGGGCTACCGCTTCCTCTTCGTGGCAGTCGACAAGTTCACCAAGTGGGCAGAGGTTGAAGCAGTGCGCAGCATACCGGCCAGGGCAGCAGTAAAATTCATCAGAGGCCTGGTCTGCCGCTTTGGTGTGCCTAATCGCATCATCACCGACAATGGCTCACAATTCACCAGCGGCATCTTCAGGGCCTACTGCGAGAGCCTCGGCACCAAGCTCTGCTTCGCCTCGGTGGCTCACCCACAGAGCAACGGCCAAGCCGAGCGAGCAAATGCTGAGGTCCTCAAGGGCCTCAAGACAAGAAGCTTCAATCGCCTGAAGGGCTACGGCAAGGGCTGGATAGACGAACTCCCGTCCGTGCTCTGGTCCATCCGCACGAACCCCACGAAGCCCACTGGTGAGACGCCATTTGCCCTCGTGTATGGAGCTGAAGCAGTCCTCCCCACAGAGATCAAGCATGGATCCGCACGGGTCCTTGCCTTCAACGAGGACGATCAAGCAGACCTCCACAGCGACGACCTGCTGCTCCTTGACGGGTTGCGCCGCCGTGCCGCCCTCAGGGCAGCCAAGTACCAGCAAGACCTGCGACGCTACCACAGCCGCCACATACGTCCACGCACTCTCGAGACAGGCGACCTCGTCCTCAGGAGAATCCTCTCCAGGGAAGGTCTCCACAAGCTCTCGCCAATGTGGGAAGGCCCCTACAGGGTCTCACACATCGCCAGGCCTGGCGCGGTACGCCTCGAAACGGAGGACGGCATCCCGGTCAAGAATCCATGGAACATCGCGCATCTACGCAAGTTCTACCCGTGATCATAGTCACGCCAGACATTTTTTGTCTCTAGAGGGAAGCACACAACTTCACCTCCAAGCTTCACAAAAGCTTCTCCTCCCGAGGGCCAGCCCCTCTGAGCTCTCCTGATAACGTGCCGCCGCAGGCCGTGAAGAGTCTCAGCCACTGAATGTGGTCCCCATGCCTCGACATGGAAAACTTTATCTTGGTAACACCAAGTGTAATGAACCAATTCGTTTCTCAATGAAACATTGCGCTGAGGCGCCGCTATGTAATATTTTGGTGGTGAGTTTTTACTTTTCATCATCTTAGTTCATTTCGCGCTCATATTCTTCCCCATGCGCACCTCGCGAGCGGGGGCTGAGTACGGTGACTGTGCCTCAAGAGCACCCCAACAGCACCGCAAAATCCAAAGGATCCGAGCTCTAACACGTGAGCACGCTCTCACGCCTGTTACCTCCCAAAGAGCTCTGGCCCATGGGCTTGCTCCCAAACACGCCACCTCACCAAAGGACCTTGGTACTTACTCTCCTCGCGAGATACTCATGAGGAAGCCTATAAGCGCGCATGAGTGTTTACTACCATGTGCTGCTTTGGGTTTGCCTCTCTAACCAATACAGGGAACAAGAGTCCTCCCCAAGGTCGAGAAGTCACGCTCCGACCCTAGAGGGAGCGCACCATCAGGGAAACCAACGCCCCACCAGGGAAGCCAACGCCCTCTACGAGGCCAAAGTCTCGCCAAGCTAAGTCTAGCGCTCGCGCCCCTCAGGAGTTTTTCTCCCTCTCACGAGCACCTGTCGTCCCTCGAGCGGGTTTTTTCTCTCTCACACTCCATGGACTGCTTGTGCGTCAAAGGGGGCCCTCGAGCACCGCGACTCGAGAGCCCTTACCTCTCCAAGCCTTAAACACCCCCCGGCCTTGCCGAGTCACGCTCCGGCATACCGCAGCGGCGGTGTCATAGCGCAAAGAGATGGGTCCTGACGACGTAGAGCGAAGAAAGACATGGAACAGGGATAAAAGGCCCATCGAGGGGCACACACACATGCGTACGATCAAAGTATCTTACAAGCCAGAATGAATTAAAACAAGTCTTAAAACAAAGATAGCGCGCTCAAGCGCATCTTGTTGCAGGAGTGGCCTAGGCAGAGGGTTCACCATCGCCGTCCTCTTCAGCCTTTCTTCTTCGGCGCCTTCATCCTCCTCAGCGGCCTGCTCCGCCTCAACCCTCTTGAAGCGGTCGACGTAATCGTTGACTTCTTCTCGAACCGAGTTGGAGAGCTCCAAGGCTTGGTCCTCCTCGACGGGCTCGGTCACTGACTCGAAGTCGAAGCCGGGTTGAAGGCGCTGGAGGTTGGCGAAGACGCGATCGATCGCCACGTCAAGAGCTTGCGGCACTCCTCATCAACAACGTCGCCAAGTTCCGCCACAGGGCCCTCGAGCGCGGTGAAGAGCTGATCGAAGTAGGCGAGGTATGTGGCGGCGTCAGCGTTCCCATGAACGGGAACACAGGGGCATCCACTCCTAGCTGCCCCGCGAGAGTGTTCCCCCGGGTCACCAAGGACTTGAACATGCGCTCCCGCTGCTGCGTCAAGACCCGCGCCTGCACGCTGTGCTCAGCCTCTGCAGCACGCTCCACAGCAGGGCCCACCTGCGCGTTCAGCTCCTTCATATCAGCCATCAGGGAGGCGAGGTCTTGATCTGCACGTTCGCGAGCCTCTTCCGCGCGGCGACGACCATCTCTGGCGCGCCTCAACTGGGAGTTCAGGTTGGCGTTCTGGTGCTCCAGCTGAATGATGCGGGCATTGTCATCCGCGCGTTTCTTCTTGAAGCGGTCCTCCTGCTTCTTGAATTTCCCGGCATAATCTTCGGCGACGGCGGCGCGGTATTCTTTCTGCTTGGCGGCGGCATCCTTCTCAGCCTCTTCCTTCCTCGCGGCGAGCTTTCGGTTGGACTTCTCTACAAGCTTTTTGTGCCTGGCCACCTCCTCACCATGCTTGCCTATGGCCTCGGCCAGATTGCCCTCCCGCGCCTCAAGATCTGCGCGCTGCGTGGACAGCTCCCTGTCAGCCTGCAGTTGCTGCTCCTCGCGCTTGAGCACCTCCGCCTCGCGCGCCGCCAGTGCTTGCTCACGGGCGTCCAAGACACGCGGTGTTGGTCCAAAGACTTTCGCGTAGCCTCCGACTCCGCAGCGAATTTCCCCTCGCGGTCAGCAAGCTCTTGGCGCTGAGCGGCTAGCGTGGTCTCGAGGGCCGCGCGCTCTGAGGCTGCAGCTTGGCGCTCCGCCACGGCCGCCTCGCGATCTTCTGCAGCGGCCTGGCGCTCTGCCTGGAGTGGCTCCAGGGTCTCTTGAGCCTCGCGCACCGCGCTCTCGCGGACTTCCTTGGCGAAGCGCAGCGCCTCCTCTCGCTGCGCCTGCATGGCCTCGTTGTCGTGGCGACGGTGCTCCACGATCTCGAAGAAGCGGGTCCAGGCCTTCTCAAGTTCATCATACTCTCTGGCGAGCTCGGCCTCCTCGAGAGCGAGTTGGGCCTCCAGCCCATCCAGCGCACCCCTCGCCAGGCGGAAGTAGAGCTGCGGCGAGCGCCGCTCCAGCTCCTGCCGCCCAGGACCAGAGCCCGGAACTCCCATGGGACATGGAGGCTCCCCCATATGCACTAGACTCAAGGATGGGGGTCTCCGAGCTTGGGCCTGGGTCGACCTGGCCTGGGGGCTTTGAAGCGAGCCCTCTCCCACTGGGGCCATGGGCACCAGCACCGTCGTCTTCCATCGGCGCCTCCTCTCGGCTTCAGGGGCTGGGGAAGATTGCCCAGCCACCGTGAGGTCCGCCGCCGCCGAGCCCGCTGCGGCCTCAGAAGAAGCCGCCGCCCCCTCAGTATCTGCGTTAGGTGGGGGCGGCGGAGGAACGTTTTCCTCCATCGCGTCGGTGCCTTGGGGCGGCGGAGGAATGTTCTCCCCCATCTCGACGTCGGCGCCTCCCTTCGCCGGCGAGCCGCTCCCCGCCGTCTCCGCGGCGACCTCCTCTTGCCGCTCTGGTGGAGTGACAGGGTGTGGCGGTGTTGGCGTCCGCACCACCGCCTCCTCCTCGGGGCGCACCTCCGCGGTAGAAGACGAAGTAGCTGCTCCGGTCAGAGGTGCAACCACCACATGCCCTGCGGCCTCCTCCGCCACAGGCTTCGTGGCCTCCTCCACAACCGGCTCCGTGGCCTCAGTCGCCACGGGCTTAGCAACCTCTTCGGCTGAGGGCTCCACAGGCCCCTCGACGGTTGCCGAGGCAAGGCCCCGCACCTCCGCGGCCTTGCGGAGCCTCCGGCGTTTCGCCGTCACCAAATCCCTGACAAACAAGCAGGAAAGGCCTTCAAGAGGGGAGCAAGAAAATTCTCATAAGATGTGAAAGCAGGGACCAATCCTTACCCAGATGTCTTGGCGCGGGAGTCAACCCACACCGTGGTGGACGACCGCCACGACCTCGACGACGCGGCACCAGCGCCGGACCCCTCAGGAGCAGTCTCAGCTTTCCTCTTGAGAGGGGTGCCCACTGGGCTCTTGGCGGCCCTGTCGTGAAAAGCCTTGGAGCGGGGATCGCAGCGTCCTGCTGCGGCCTCCTCATCGCTGTCTTCCTCCCCCTCCGCGACCTGGCGCGAAGGGGCCACAAGGAAATCCTCGTCCCCGCTGGACGAAATCTCCAGAACTTCTCCCTCGGGAGGCGCAGGTCTCGAAGAGCTCGCCTCCCCTGCCGAGGGATTCGCCCCTCCACAGGTGACGCCCAGATCGGCGTCAGATGCAACGGGTGACTCCGTGGCCCAGTCCTCTTCCACCACGGGTGCCGCAGCCTCCTTCTTCTCCTCCCCTGCCAGGCCCTGAGGGGTGAACTCCGGCATCAGCTCCAGGATCGCGAGGCGTTTCTTCGGAGTAATCTGATGGAGGGGCCTCGCGAGCTCACTGCGCGGCACAGGAACCTCCGGGGCGGTGAAGAGGATGCCCATGATGGAAGCAATGACGTCGGGGTGTGGGAGCTGCAGTGCAGCCGCATCGGGTCCGCCGGGCCTGAGTACATCCACACCGGCTTCGTGTGCTTCTGGAGAGGAGCAATACGGCTTGGAGAGCCTCGTGAGGCTAATTGCCTCGCGAGGGCTTTGGTGGCAGCAGAGGCCTGCGGAGGCCCTCTTCACTGCTGCCCCCTCTTCAAGGTAATCTCCCCTGAAGAGAGGTCAACGCCGAATCCTCTACAGGGCATCCAAGCCCTCGTGGGGATCGCTTCGCTGCAAAGCAACCTCTGCAGAGCGCACATGGGCTCTGCAGCGGCCGCAGAGTGACGCGCGCCTCTGCGCGCGGTGACGACGACGCCCCAGTTGCCATTTTGGTGATTAAAGGAGTCAACAAAGCCGCGCCATCCGCACCAGACTACAAGGATTTCCTCTTTGGTGATAAGGGGACCAGCCGGCGCTACGCTCGACGGCCAACGTCACCATGGGCACCCCCACGTTCCTCTGCGGCCCCAGTTGGCCGTCCTGCATGGACGGTGGTTACTCTGCCACATGCATCAGCTTTACGCCCATGGACCGCGTCCATGGACAGCTGGGCTGCGGTGCACCACGCTCCACCTTCTGCCGCCACGTGATAGCTCTTCCATAGCGCAAGCGCAGGGAGGAGGCCCGGGGCGCCTATAAAAGGAGGGGGAGCAGCACCGTGGCAAAGGATCGATTTCTCATTCTAGCCTAGCCACTTACGCGCAAGGAAGGAGAAGACTATAGCTTCCCTTCCTCGTGTACTCCATTGCCAAAAGAGAGCCCTCGGCAAGCTCATTGTACTGTAACCTCTATAAGCAGTGCAATACAGACAAGCAGGAGTAGCGGTGTTACCTCCACATGAGGGCCGTGAACCTGGGTACGGGCTGGTGTCCATCTCTGTCGTGATGTCCCTCCTCTTGCTGGACGAGCACCGTCGCCGTGCAGGTTGAGGGTTGTTTGACCAACGTGTTCAGCCCCTTACACGAACTCTCTTCGTGAGCTTGACTATCCCTGTTTCGTGGGAGTCATTCTCCGACAGTTTTCGTGTTGGAAATATTATCGGTTTATCCCTGAGTGAAGTTCCACACCTTCTAATGTGTGCCAACTTAACTCTATTTGTGGTTCTATTTGTAGGAAAGCTCTTGTCGTTATCTTTCCAACAAAGTTGGTTTCATCCCATTTGGAGTTTTCTCGCAAAAGTTATTGAGTTTGCAGTTTTACTGGTTTTCCAGGCCGGAGTCTCCGGTGCCAAGGACCGGAGTCTCCGGACTCAGGTTTTTTACTCGGTGAGCAGTTTTGGTGGTTCAGCTCCTGGCCTAGGCCGGAGTATCCGGCCCTTAGGCCGGAGTCTCCGCCCCTGGCCCGGAGTTTCCGGCCTCTGTGGCCGGAATCTCTGTCCGAGCTGCTCCATGTCTGTTTTGGTTCAGCCCCTGGTGGGGGCCGGAGTTTCCGCCCAGGGCCGGAGTCTCCGGTCACTTGGACCGGAGTCTCCGGTGCGAAACTGGCTGCAACGGCTCTTTTTCTGGGAGGGGTATAAATACCCCTCCACCTACCTCCAGCCGGCTAGCTCTGCCCAGCACGTTTTGCTTTCTCTCTCCTTCATTGTTGCAAGCTCATTTCTTCAATATCTCCCAATCTCTCCACCCAAACTCTTTGATCTTTGGAGGATTGAAGGAGAAGACCTAGATCTACATTTCCACCAATAAATCTCTCCTCTAAGTGAGGGGAACATAGTGGATCTAGTTCTTGGAGTTCTTGTGTGGTTCTCCTCTTTGTTCTTCCTCTCTTATTCCCCCATAAGCATTTGTTGCTTTGTTGGAATTTGAGAGTGAAGGATTTGAGCACTTGTGCTCTTGCCTTTTGCATTTGGTGCATCGGTGTGCTCTCCACGAGGATTCATGGAAGTTGAAAACTTGTGAACTTGTTACTCTTGGGTCCTTGGACCCTAGACGCCTTTGTGGTGGTTGAGACCCTTGTGTGGTCACTTGAAGCCGTTCGGGTGCCCCCAATCCCTTTGTGGGTTGTGCCCCGGATTGTTGTTGAAAGCCGTTCGGGAGCCCCCAATCCCATTGTGGGTTGTGCCCCGGATTGTTGTTGAAAGGCTCCGAATTCCGCCTCGAAGGAATACCGATAGTGGAAGGTGAACCAAACCTTTGTGGTGCGGTTCATCGGAGAAGAAGGTGAAACCTTTGTGGTTGTTGAACCATTATGTTGGTTCACACCTCTCCAACGAGACGTACTCCCTTGAGAGGAGGAACTCGGGAATACTTCCTCGTCTCCGCGTGCCTCGGTTATTTCTATACCCGAGCTCTTTACTTATGCACTTTACATTGTGATAGCCTTCGTGCTTGAAGTATTCTTTATTGCTATCACCTTGTTGCTTGTCTTGCTTAGCATAAGTTGTTGGTGCACATAGGTGAGCCTAGTTTATTTAGGTTGTTGGCTTGTTAATTTAAACACCTAGTTTTATTCCGCAATTATCAAGCCTAAACCGGAAAAGTTTTAAACCGCCTATTCACCCTCCTCTAGGCGACATCATTGTCCTTTCAGAGTCCTTCACGAGCTAGGGTTTCATCCCTTATATAGCCTCTCGGATTTCCGTCATCCAGTTTTAGGTCTTCACGAAATCGAGCCTACAGGCCGCGTCCGAACTCGGATTGGGCTGTTCTCGGGCTTAAAAGTTACGTGTGGAAAATTGTGACAATTTTCTATTTATTGACTTTTCCGTTTGACGTCGTCTTCCAGGGTCAAACGGACAATCTCCATAAAACGTTCTCAGACAGATTTCAGCAAAGTCCCAATTTGACTCCAACAATGTTTCCTTTGCCCAATTTTGATAATTCCTACACATTAAAGTGTAAAACAAGAACATTGTGCACTTTGGCAACTATTAATAGGTTAGTCCAATAAATTTCATAATATTATATAAATTGTATATAAAACATGTGGCAATTAATATAAAACATGCATGCAACATCAAAAATTATTGGACTACGTTTGAGACGTATCAATATTCAAGTTACATTTTTTTACCAAAAGAACCTATTCGGAGAGACCATTGGGGCAAGCCACTCCCAATAGGACAGTAACGTGTGCCGGTGTCGTGTCTCGAAGGACGGACACCGGGAGTGATGGACACCCCCTTTGTAGATTCGGTTGGGGCGCGAAGAGGCTGGAAACGTCTCTCACGGAGGGGTCTCCGACGAGCTCTCACTCTCTCTCTCTCTCTCTCTCTCTCGATCTCGACGTGTATGGAAAGCGAGCAAAGGACACAGCGATCTACCCAGGTTCAGGCCGCCCGAAGGCTAACAGCCCTACTCCTGCATGTCTGGATAGATGGTGGCAACATGGTGTGGCTACAATGGTGTCTCCGGCGAGGTACCCGACAAGGGTTTTGGCTAGAGGAAGAAGAAGGATAGATCCTGGCAAGAGGAGATCACCTTCCCTTTCTTCCCTGCCCTAGCCTAGCTCTGAGGTATGCTGGCAATGCTTGCAGCCGTGTGTGTCTTCTGCCTTGGATTCGTCCTCCTCCTCGCCATGCCTTGGCCCTCCTTTTATAGGCAAGGGGATACCACAGTGGTCATGCGGGGAGCGTGAGGGGGTCTTGGCGGGAAGAATCCCCTCTTTGTGGTGGAGGAGGAGACGTGGCCTCTCCTCCTCCAAGTATCCTTCGCCGGTTTGGTGAGATCCCCGCCCTTTGGGGGAAAGCGACGTGGGTAAAGGCTGGCACTCCGCGGGTGGTGTCTCCTACCCGCGCCTTGCTTCCCAAGTCTTCTGGGTTCTTCTACCATCTTCTGGAGGGTGGTGGAAACCCTAACTTCGGCTTGTACGGCTGGGTACCCGAGAGAGAGTCCGGCGCCGCCGGGGTCTCGGGCTCTCGGGGTCCTCTTCTGCTTCCGGGGTGCGGGGAACCCGGGGGTCCATCGCACCCGGCAGTCTTGGCTGGCGTGCTGGGTGCCCGCCAGGTCTTGCGTCGAGTCTTGGCCTTGTCCATCTTCGCGCTGGGCCCACAGGTGGTGGACCCACTTTGGCAGCACTAGGGGAACCCCGTGTTCCACTGCTGCGACAGTAGCCCCCGGGCATGGTCCCGGCGGCTTTGCTTCAGCGGCTGCCGGGGCTATGACCAAAAAGGGGTCAAAGTGGGTCCCCGGCGCCTGGTCTTCTTGGAGTACTTGGTGGGGTCCGCCGTGTTGACGTAGAGGCGAGCCCCGAGCTATGTTGACTGGGCCACGCTGAACGTTGCGATTCGTGCGGGCCTTGGACTCCGTCGTGCATCCAACGGCTGGGAAGCGCCGAAGTCGGCATGTCTCCTCGATCCCCGCGCCGTCGGAGTAATGGGGCCGCGACGTAACGCGTGGGGTCCTTCCTTAGAGCTTCACCTGAGGCTTAGTTTCCGTTACCGAAGCATTCCGCCCGAAATCCTTAGCTCTCCATCCTCTGCTCCATCCCCTGCCTTTGCGTCGCCGCCGCCGCAATTCCGATGGCTCGCACCAAGCCCACCGGGCGGAAGAAGCCGGAGGGCGCCGCCATGATCATTCGAGGACCGTCCTCCCCCAAATCTAGGAGGAGGTGCCGGAGATCGGCGCTGAAGAAAAACCAGGCGCTGCTTCGCCGGAATCGAGCCCTGTTTCCGAGCAGGTATGCTGATGGCGATAGGATGCGAGAAGCTTCTCACTTCGGGGTGGTGATGTCCATAGCGACGGGAGAATTCCCCGCCCGCGAAGCGACAAAGGTCTTCGCCCCTTCCGAGACATGGCCGTCCAACCAGATCCAATCATTGACACCTTCATGCTGATGGGTGCCGTGCCGCCTTTCTCCGATTTCCTCTTGGAGATCTTGAAGGCTTACGGTCTGAAATTCTTGCATATTTCACCAGGGGTCATCCTGGACCTGGCGGTTTTCTCTCACTTCTGCGAAGCTTTTGTGGGGGTGATGCCATCAGTCGCCTTGTTTCGCCATTTCCTCTATCCCCGCATCGGGCCGGATAAATGGATGGGAGGCGGTGTCACATTCTGCTTTCTCCAAGGGGAAAAGTCGTCGTACCCCCTCATGAAGATCAAGTCCAGATGGGAGGAATGGCGGATGCGGTGGTTCTTGGTGGAGATCCCCAAGGCCCTCCCACAATGGGAGGAGCCGAAGGAAATCCCGGAGAAGCTGGAGTCCTGGGGCTACATCAGCAGCCAGGACAATGACTTCACGGAGGTGGTGGAGCCATTTCGGTTGCTGAGTGACCAGGGGGTGACGGGCGCCGCCGTCGCCGCTCACTTCCTCCGCAATCGGATAGCCCCCTTGCAGAAGAGGCCACATCCTTCGTGGGAATTCCAGGGCCGCAGCGACCCATCCCGCCTGAGGAACGCGGACATGCCAGAGGGCTCCATCCGGGACAACATAACCAAGTTGTTCGTTCCGGGTCTTCAATTCGACATTCCTGCTAGGGTCCTTCCTCTGTGCGAGGACCTGCAGAAGGCCGCCATCTTGGAGCAGATGCCGGTGTTCACTGCCCTTGGCCTTGAAGGTCGGAGGGACCACGGTCCCGTGCCTCTGGTAAAGGGGCGCAGGTTCAGGGCTCTTTCTGGCTCCGACGAGGAAGAGGAGAGATCGGACGCGCAGGAGGAGGGCGAAGATGAGCCCGCGGACGCATCCGCCGGCTCAGACGAAGATGTCGGCGACGGTGAGCAAGGCGCCGAGCAGGGCGACGATGAGGAAGACGAAGATGATGATGACGATGATGACGACGACGACAACGATGATGACGACTATGATGACAATGACGCAGGGGACAACGAGGCTCCCCTGCTCCCAGCTTCTGGTGCCCCGCTGTCACTGACCCGGGGGCCACTATGGCCTCAGGGCCCTTGCTACCGGAGGGCGACGAAGGCGGTCCTTCGGATATGGAGATCGACGGCCGAGAGTGCTCTTTAGCCGCATGGATGGTGAGCTCCTCTGACTCCATTCCGCCGGCGTCCGTCCCAGGGGCGTCCCAAGGATCTTCCGGGGCATCGCACAATTTGCCCTCGCGCATGAGCAGCAAACGGTCACGAGGGTAAGATCTTGCCTTGACTCTTTGAAGATTTTGCTGCTCAATTGCTTTTCTTCTGAATTGGGACGAATGTCGTTGGTGCTCTACAGGGATGGCGCCGCGACTTTGCGGAGCTTGACACCGCCTCGAGTGTCCAGAGGGGAGGAGGAGAAATGCTTCCTCCCCCTTCTACTGAAGTCGAAGGACGCCGAGGGAGTGGAGTGGGGAGCGTTACCGCAACTTCCTCATCCCACTCCAAGAGGGCGCCGACGGCTCCCACCATGGAGCCGGCAGGTGAGTTCATCTCCAGACCGCTCTTCTATGGGCCTCGATGCTTGAAAGACTCTTACATTGCTTTCTTGACCTCAGATGCTTCCGTGGCGAATGCAATCCGGGCGGGTGATGCTGTGGCAGCCGAGCAAGCAGGGACTCCGTCCCTCAACTCTTCAGACGGACGGGAGGTGTCCAAGAGCGCGTCGACGCGCGGTGCAGGGATGCAGACTTTCCCCCAATTACCCGACACTGAAAACGCCGCGATGCCCGCCATTGGGGAATACCAGATGAACGCGTCGTCCCCAGGTTCTCTTCTTCTGGGCTCGGAGATGATCGCGTATGCCGATCTCTCCACTGACTCCAGCGCCAGCTTGGAAATAGCAGAGCTGGAGAAGATCAGAGCAAGCTTGGCTTCCGGGGACCGACAAGAGGACACCATTTCAGGGTCCACTTCAAAGGTCACCATCAGCGGTGAGAACGCCATGGACGCCGTCCGTTGCGGGTTAGCCCAAATGAGCGAGGACATCAATGCCCGCGAGTCCGCCATCGAGAAGAAGATCGGGGAGGCGGTGAACCATATGAAGAGTGGAAAAACAAGTTGGACCGCATGTCCAGGAATGTCTACAAGCTGCAGATAAGGCTCCAGGAGAAGGAAGCCGAGAGGATTGCCGCAGAGCAGCAGCACAAGGAGGAGCTGGCGGTCAGAGAGAAAAAGCTGAGTACCCGGGATACTGCTTTCCACGGGATGATAACTGTCTTGGGCGTCAAGAAGCGCGAGCAGGACCAAGAGAATGAACGCCTGAAAGGCGTTGCTGATGGCCTTCGGCAGGAGCTCAAGCTGGAGAAGCAAAATCTCCATTACCGCGAAACCCAGCTGATAGAGAAAGATCACGCCATCACTAGCTTCAAAGAGATGCTCGCCCAGGAGCAAGCCAAGTCCCTGGCCCAACAGAAGAAAGCTGGAGAGGATAGCCGCAAGATATCCGCGCTGAAAAGCTCCCTGGAAGCACTGGAAAAGGAGATGTCGAAGATGAAGGAGAGCAATCAGCAGCTGATCAACTCCCGTGACCAGGCTCTAGGAGAGGTGTCCGCTCTTCAAGGCGCGAACAAGGAAGGCCTTGCTCTGCTCGTAGAGGCTTGCAACGGGTTGTCTGCACGGGTGGCCCAACTGCGCAAGAAAGCTGCCCCCGATGCTCTCGTGCTCGACCACCAAAACTTGCCAATCATAGCTGGCCTCATCAAGAAGAAGTCTGAGGAGGTGAACAGCGCCAAGAACATCCTTGCCCTCCAGCTGAAGAGCGACAAGCATCGCGTGAGCAAGCGGACTGCGACCTTCGTGATGGCAGCATTCGCGGAAGCCAACCCGTCAGCGACCATGCCTGACTGGGCCAACGTGTCCCAGTCTCCGCAGTCCCGCCGAGAGGTGGAGGCTCAGGCTGCCGCGCTGGCGGAGAAAGATTATCCCCGCCCTCCTTCTCCTGGAAAATCTTCTGCGCGTCCTGCTGCCCAGAAACAATGAAATTTGCATTAGTCCTTTGTGTTACAACTCGAACTTTATTGTAACAGCCTAGAACTTAATGACTTTGCTGCTTTCTTTTCTACAAGTGTGTTTTACTTGTTTTTGCTTATCACTGCTGTTCTCCACGTCCTTGAGGGACCTTCCGGGTTGCAGGCGTACTCATGAGGCCCTGACTGATCAGGAATGCTCTCACAAGCCCTGCAGATCCCCGAAAAGCCGCTCACTCTGATGGCACGCACGTCCCCGGGTGGTATTAGGTCTTTCGCACCGCTTTCTACCCCGGGAGAGTCGATACCCTGTGAGTGCTCGCATGACGGCCGAGCCTTGCCTTTGCTTGCTGCTAGTATGCGTTGTACTAGTTTCACCCGCGGGAAAACATGATTCACATGAGATTAACGGTCTTTCGGGATAACTTATCTTTTATTCATGATAGAAGTTCTTGAACGACAACTTGATGCTTCAGGGTACATCTTGCAGCAACACAACTCTTTCCGGGTACATGGCCTTGCAATCCTCAGAGGACTTCGCATATCGGGAAGTCGGTGGCTTCCTCAGCGCGAGAGCACCGATCCGCAAGTGCCCATAGTTCCTCCAGTGTTGCAATTCGTCGGGTGCACAGCTTCACACGCATCTTCACGCTGCGCACGTTCATGTGGAAGATGAGGATGGTGCGAGGCTCTGGGAGATCACTGGCGGGTATCCTGTCCGCGACCGCCCGAAACCTCCAGACGAAGTGGCGCAGCTTTTCCCCTTCCTTCTGCCTCACATGATAGAGATCGAAGACCGATGCCGGGAACGGGGTGCAGCAGGTCATGAGGTGTTGACTGGTCTGGCCTTCCATGTCCTCCCGGGAGCGGCGCCTGAGGTTGGAGCTTTGGCCAGCGTTCTCCTCAGGCTGCTCCATGGGCTGCTTGCATCGGAGATCTTCAGGTTGCTCTCCTTCCGGGGGCCACGGGTCGGACTCGATGACGTTGATATTGGGTTGTGGGGAAAACTTTAAAATTTATTCGTAACCTTACCGCCAAGATCTATTCTACGATGGTACGTTGCACCCCATAATGTGATGATCAGGAATACTTACAAACACCTTTGCGGAAGATCTTGTGTTTGTCGAAGTAGATGTCGGTGTAGCCTGATGAAGAATCTCAAGTCCACGCCGGGAGGTGAGATTGTTGCCGTACGTCGTCGTTGATGTAGACCTTGATGAAGTTGTTTCGTTGTCCAAGGAACTTACTTGCGCAAATCCCGCTCTAGCGGTATCCACACATACACCGTGTCAACCCACCCCGTGCGTTCACCGCCTAGCTACTAGCACGTGGTGAAGAGAGTCAGCCTTGCGGCGTAGTTTAGGTGGTAGATCTAATCAACTAGATTAGATGTATATGAGAAGATTAGAGACGTCTAATTCTCAACACATGAGATCTACAAGAGAGAGAGAGCTTTGCAATATTGTCTCTCAAACCCTAGGGGCTTGGAATTGCTTATAAAGGAGGCCAAGGGGTGGAGGTGCTTGGGGAAGGGGCCGAGCCCTTCCCCTTTGGGCCGGCCGGCCAAGGAAGGGTAGGCGCAGTCCCTCCCCTTCCCCAACTCGGATTGGGGGGAGGAGTAGGACTCCTCCCTCCAAACCTGCCTTTCCTAACAAGGAAGGGGGAGGAAACGCCCCCTCCTCCAACTCGCACCAAGGAAGGAAAGAGGGGGAAGGTTTCCACCCCAACTCGTATTGGGAGGGGAGGTCCCTCCCACCCGTCTCCTGCCATGTGGGGCCCGCCCCTGGCCGCCGCCCCCTGTGGGGCCCGCCCTTGGCTGCCGCCCTAGCCGCCGGGGAGGGGAATCCCCCCCCCCAACTCGGACTCGGCCCCTCCCCACATGCCATGTGGGTGAGGCTGCCTTGTGGGCCCCATGGGCCCACTTGGCAGCCCTCTTTTATTGGGCTCCAAATAAAATCTTTTATTTATATTTTCCATTATAATTAATTAAATAAATAATTAATTGTTTTGTCTAATTAATTCCTAAATGAATATTTCCTTTTATGGAAAATTCCTGGAATTAATTACTTATCATATAACTCATATTTATATGAACCGGGATACCTAGTATCCGCCGACAAAAACATCGGAACAATATTTCCTTCTTCATAAGCACTCGGATTAAATCCGCTGATGATAGAAACTATTCCTATCATCCCGGGACATTAGATGTCCGCATTCTCTCTAACTTATAATTCACCGGAACAAGTCCACTGACATCGGCGCTACTCTGACACAATCTCATTCCCACTAAAACTACATCTTTACTCTCGATCAAAGATTGACCTACAGCTTAAGTGTGTGACCCGAAAGGTTCAGCAATCACAAAGTATTGTTTGGGAGCTTACCAAACAATAACCAGCAGTGGTTAGGCATTCGTACTGGCACCCTTGTGTTGCGAATGAACAACAGAACCTGTGCGTTAACCATTACGCTTAATCCCCTTACGTACACGATACCAATGATATCTCGAGATTGAGACAATGTGCTCTAGTGTGATCAAACTCTTTGATCATAACACATATTATTCTCGTAGCAATATCATTCTCTTTTCTCATTCCGTATATATGTTGTCCCGTGATAAATCACGCTTGTGTCTGGCCAGACGATTGGGTGACAACAACAATACTTGAGATGGCCTAGAGGATGTATCTCTCCATCCTCTGGAGGAGTAAGTGCCTTTCTTGAACGATCTTTGTTCCAATACATATTCTAGTTCAAGCCCAAAAGCCACCTATCATAGTCCCATGTTACTGCAAGACGTTTGATGGAAATCAAACCTCGAATGTCGAATAAGCGGTCACAAGATATTCTCATAGCATAGTGATCTAGCTAATGATAACTAGATAGATGATCAATCGCTATTTCATCGTCGACGATTTGTCTCATAGCAAGATCATACGGTGGGTCGGTTCAGTGCGATTATCATTCCGATAATCCACTCCTATAGTTCAATGACTTATACAAAGTCCATGATCAGGAAAACACGATCATCGAGCAACAAGATAGGCTAGTCTCAGAGACAAGACCAGGAACTCTTTTTCCGTTCATATCTCTACACGTGTATCGGAGGTTTTCCTCTTGCATACGTTGTATTTGCTATACAAGTGCCCAATACAGTTGTAGCATAAAGATACAAACACTAATAATAAACATGGAGATAAATAATAAACTTAATTATTATTGTCTCTAGGGCATATCTCCAACAGTTGACCTCGAGCGCAGCAACGCCGATCTCTGCCTCGACTGCGCCAGTGCAGTTGGCGGAGGCAAAGCTGGCGGGGTCATGGCACTGGAAAGCGAAATCAAGTAGCCCCTCCAAGATGGTGAACCAAGCCTTCATGCGAGGATCGCTCTTGCAGAGGTCCGGAGGGTAGGAGAGGAGCGCTTTGATAGCCCCAGAGCCTCCTTCAGCCCCCGACTCTGCTAGGCGAGCTGCTGAGCCTGCTCAGAGACCTCACCGGATTCAGACATGGCGTCTACTGGATGGTGAGGGAGATTCTTCTCTTGTTCAGCAAGAAGCTTCGCCTTAGCTGATGACGTAGATTCGGACGTCGATCTTGTCGTAGGCGAAGAGCTCGAAGCGGTCTTGGCACTCGATGAAGATCTTGAAGCTGAAGAACTTGAAGCAGAAGATGCTTCCGGTGATGAAGAGCTCGACACATATCTTGACGACGAAGAAGAAGAACTCGTCGTGGCGTGAGATGCAGACGGATCCAGCGCTTGCGTCCCCTACCTGGCGCGCCAGATGTCGTGTCTCGAAGGACGGACACCGGGAGTGATGAACACCCCCTTTGTAGATTCGGTAGGGGCGCGAAGGAGGCTGGAAACGTCTCTCACGGAGGTGTCTCCGACGAGCTCTCACTCTCTCTCTCTCTCGATCTCGACGTGTATGGAAAGCGAGCAAAGGACACAGCGATCTACCCAGGTTCAGGCCGCCCGAAGGCTAACAGCCCTACTCCTGCATGTCTGGATAGATGGTGGCAACATGGTGTGGCTACAATGGTGTCTCCGGCGAGGTACCCGGCAAGGGTTTTGGCTAGAGGAAGAAGAAGGACAGATCCTGGCCCGGAGGAGATCACCTTCCCTTTCTTCCCTGCCCTAGCCTAGCTCTGAGGTATGCTTGCTATGCTTGTAGCCGTGTGTGTCTTCTGCCTTGGATTCGTCCTCCTCCTCGCCATGCCTTGGCCCTCCTTTTATAGGCAAGGGGATACCACAGCGGTCATGCGAGGAGCGTGAGGGGGTCTTGGCGGAAAGAATCCCCTCTTTGTGGTGGAGGAGGAGACGTGGCCTCTCCTCCTCCAAGTATCCTTCGCCGGTTTGGTGAGATCCCCGCCCTTTGGGGGAAAGCGACGTGGGTAAAGGCTGGCACTCCGCAGGTGGTGTCTCCTGCCCGCTTCTTGCTTCCCAAGTCTTCTGGGCTCTTCTACCATCTTCTGGAGGGTGGTGGAAACCCTAACTTTGGCTTGTACGGCTGGGTACCCGAGAGAGAGTCCGGCGCCGCCGGGGTCTTGGGCTCTCGGGGTCCTCTTCTGCTTCCGGGGTGCGGGGAACCCGGGGGTCCATCGCACCCGGCAGTCTTGGCTGGCGTGTTGGGTGCCCGCCAGGTCTTGCGTCGAGTCTTGGCCTTGTCCATCTTCGCGCTGGGCCCACAGTTGGTGGACCCACTTTGGCAGCACTAGGGGAACCCCGCGTTCCACTGCTGCGACAGCCGGTGCTTCCAATAACATCTGTCCGACACCGTTGCCAAACGGTTCTATTGGATGCGCCGATAGAGATGCTCTTAGCAAAGAGAAGACTCTTTCTTCATTCTCTATTCCAACTAAATGAAATGCAATGCGGCAAATCTAAGAGAAGGATCACTAGTAGCACCGTTTTGGATTTCTGCGGCGCACCCAGCAACTTGCTGGGTGCGCCACAGAAATCTCGCCACTAAATTATAATTTTGTGGCGCACCCAGCCCGTGCGCCACAGAAAAGGTGACAATTCTGTGGCGCACCCATACCAGGCGCGCCACAGAATTCTCAAACAATTCAAAAAAATTAAAAAATGCAAAAGAAAGTTTCAAAAAAATTCAGAAAAATTAAAAATGAAATAATATGAAAAATCCTAAGTATTTGAATTTTTTGAATATATTGAACTGATAACTTCCCCTAGGTCACCCACCTCTAATTGCTCCAACCCTAACACGCTTAACTTCTAAGTTCCATCCAATCTAGCTACCCTTATTCTACTCAAGTTCTTATAAATATATATATCATATGAACCCTCTTAAACCTTGTATATGTATATGTGTGGTATTATCTACAAATGTCTTTTTTTTAAATTTCAGATTTTCCAAAAACTTCTAAAGTTTCAAAAGGAGATTCAAAAGTTTCAAACAATCCAAAAAAATTCAAAAAACCAAAAAATCCAAAAAAACAGAAAAATCCAAAAAATTCAAAAAAGTCAAAACAGTTCAAAAAAAATAAAAAGGTAAATAATTCAACAGTCTTCTTTGTTATATATTTCTGTGTCTTTTTTGGACTTTTTGAATTTTTTTGAAATTACGATTTTTTTATTTTTTTTATTTTGTAGAAAAAATCGTCTGTTTGAAATAACTTTTTTTTGTTTTGGAATTTGGAGAATCTGTGAGTTGCTGACCGGGTAAACCCGGCTCGAATCGAACTCGGATTTTTCTCTAGTTGTTTTGGCATATTTTTTGCATTATTACGACGTCGTATGAAAAAGTTATGGACGTTTTACTATTTCTTTTTTGTTTTTTGCAAAAAAGGTCAAAATTCATATTTCAAAATTTCTATACCAACTAGATACTAAAACCGAACTATAGTTCGAAGGATTTTATTTATTGGATTTCTTATCGTTTTCTTTTGCTTCCTGCAGCACTAAAAAGGCGATCCACGAGGGATATGAGGAAAACACAGAATGTCACCCTTCTGTGGCGCACCAGGCCTGGTGCGCCACAGAATTGTTTTTCCCCAAATCCCACCCGCCCCCAGATGACTTTCTGTGGCGCACCAGGCCTGGTGCGCCACAGACATGTGACTTTCTGTGGCGCACATGGCCAGGTGCGCCACAGAAGTTTTTTTCTCAAATCCACCCTGTCTCCAGATGACTTTCTGTGGCGCACATGGCCATGAAATGAGACTTTCTATGGCACATGTGGTTTTCGTGCGCCACATAATTGCACAATTCTGTGGCGCACCCAAAACTATGCGCCACAGAAAATATTTCTGTGACGCATGGCAAAAAGGTGCGCCACAGAGTTTTTCTACCTATAAGCTTTTCTCTACTAGTGGTCTAGTGGATGATGTCACCTTATTATACATGTACTAAGAGCACCAGTACGGATGTGCGCGTATGCCAAAGTCTTCCAGTTTCCCCGAGTTTGTTGGTGAATTGAAAAATTTCCGTTGTGATCTCTATCTCTACTCTGTACTAATACTAAATAGATAGATGGAGTCCCCATACCCTGACGAAAATCTGCAAACAGGGCGCAACCTCATATTTCACATCTGAGTTTTGCCGCCTTCCGCTCCTCCATGAGCAGCCGCATCTCTTTGTCTTGAATTCGGCAATGGTGCAACCTTCCGATGGATTCAGCCACATGACCCTTTTGCCAGCTCTGCCGTGGTGCTCCGAAGGGCGAAGGCAGCCTCCCAGTTATGCAAAGATTGACATTCACCATCGCTATATGGAACCTCATGCAATCTTGGGAGGGAACTAGAAATCAAAATCACAGCGGCTTTCTTTAGAACGCTGGAAGGAAAGAAACCATCAGATTTTCACGGGATGCGGTTGTCAATGTGGCTCCATTCTCCAAAGCGGGCGGCCTTTTGTCATCTACAAGCCGACGATCACGGACAAGCCAGACTTGACTCCGTCTTTTATTCGACTAGTTGAATTCGGCGTGGCGTCACGCCACGCCCTTGGTGAATTAATATATTCGTATTTCTGATATAAGTAGACATCGAGTTTTTTTATAGGATTTTTCGATCTATTTTATGAAAAATCGGAATATTCACCTAAATGTTGGCCGAATTAGAATGTTCAAACATGTTTCTATTTTCTTATTAGTAGGTAGCACTTTTTTTCGAGCATTTCTTATATATTTTTGTACAGTATGCAACTATTTAGTAGTTTGAAATGTCCAAACATGTTAGTATTTCGGCGGCAACATTTAACTGAAGTTAGGCCAAGCGCATTTGTATTATCAGCAAATCTTGATAAAATTTGAATATTAAACGTTTTTTTATAACATAAGTAGTGTGTATGTATTTTTTCAATTGTTTTGATACATTACTTGTACTTTTGCAGTGGATATATTCGCGGACATCGATTTTTCGATGTTTTCCTTCTGTTGAAATTCTTTTTGCACACTGGGCCCACCCTTTTCTTGAGCATTTTTATATGTCTTGTCCGGTATATAAATATTTAGTAGCCTAAAATGTGCAAACATGTTCGTATTTTGACGTTAACATTTAACTAAAATTCACAGGGCTCACTATTTTTATGAGCATTTTTTTGACGTCAACATTTAACTGAAATTCACAGGGCCCACTATTTTTGTGAGCATTTTTTATATGTTTTGTCAAATATTTAAATATTTAGTAGTTTGAAACGTTCAACCATGTTGAACAAATAGAAACAATGGCCGCTTGAATGATGAGCCGCCTAGTGGCTATGAACTGGAAGGACAAACAATCAGAAAGCCAACAAAATATCTAGATATTTAAAACAATCTAAGAAGCATTTATCCAGATATGCAGGACAGAGCACACTACAAAGAAAGTTTTGAGTAATCTAACAGTAAAATTTCACCTACCAGTTGTAATAAAACTCTTATTTTTAGGTGCAGGACGAAATAAAATCCCACTACTTAAAAGGATAAAACTGTCGCTGCTCTATCGATGAGAAGAACCCTAAACATATTTAATGATTTAGCAAAATCTATTTAAGTAGGATGGTTTGTAGAAAATTATGTTATTTAGTCTATCATATTTAATGATACTACTGATATTATTTCTGTGGATTTAATCTGTGCGCAAAAGAAATTTGTGAAATACATTTTGTTTGAAATATCGTAAAGGTGTAAATTGCAAATATTTAGCAAGTTTATAGCATAAGTAGTGAGCATTTTTCTATGTGTATGTTGGTATGTTCGTCACATTTGTAAGCACCGTGGTGGTAATTTTTTTAAAGAAATGTCCACAGTCAAAATTTGGTTACATCTAAATGTATTGCACAGTTGAAATGTTTTTGCAATTTTAAAATATTTGAATGTGGAATGCGATTATGTGCTATAATTAGGCGACGGTTATTTTTTTGTTCATGTAGATATATTTGTCATAATTTCTGTGGCAAGTAAATTTAAAAATTGCGTAGAGTCAGAAATTATTGAAGTGGTAAGTTTTTGAAAGTTGTTCGAATTGGGAACTTATCCAGATTTTAGTTTTTCAACGTTTACGAAATGGGCAAATTTTGAAGGCACTTCAAAATTTGAAACATGCAAATTTGAATTTCGATCGCATGACATAAATAGCGAGCAATTATTTTTATGCGATCCGCGCATTTGATGCTAATTTTTAGTGAGGAATTATTTTTTGCTTTGGTTACATAATATATTTTGCAAGTAGAGTAGTAGTTTTGATTTGTATGATACATTAAGCTTTGTGCCTGATATTGTTTACAGCAGTGTGGTGATTAGTAGTGAAACAAAATGTTATTGGGAGAGGAAATATTAGATGGGTGTCTGTGGTTCATTTGTTTTTTGCTTTTTGCCAACGGATGTTTCAACTGGTAAAAATTTGGAGTTGAATCAATTTACAATATAGTCCGTGTGAACAACAATAAATTCGTAGATCATAAGAAAATAATCATCGACATTAAGTAGAAGCTGGTCTTGTATTTCAATTAAAAATGATAAAATTCGTCAGAACTTGTCGTCTGGAGTATTTCTGAAATGTTAGCAATTTTAAATGTTCAAATATATATAAGTTTATGTTTGTATGTTGACATATTTATTTAAGCTGCATAATCGGTGTAAATGCAGTATGTAAGTATTTTTTAAAAAATTGAACATCATTTAATCATAGGGAATGCATTTAGGTTGTCTCTAAATAGTTGCCAAGTCAAAATATCAAAAAATGTTAACAATATATGCTTGTGTTGCGCCATAAATTTCTAATTTAGCTCCATAATTCAAGAACGCATGATATGAGCATTTAGTAATTTTAACTCCATAATTATATGAAGTTTGTTTAGATTGTATCCAAATGTTAACCAAATTGAAATGTTCCAATTTGCTGGCATTATGTCGTAAGTAGTTAGCATATATTTTTGTAAACACGTTGATGTATTTTGGAGTGTCTCCATTTTTTTTAGCAAATAAGAATGTTTAAACATTTTTCTATCTTTTCAGTATTATGCAATTTAAGACTATAATGAGTAGGAATGCACATTGATTGAATTCAATTCCATATTTAGAGAAAGTTCATCTAGATTACGTCCAACTATCTACCAAACTGAAATCTTCAATTTAAGTCCATAATTGGAGGAAGTGCATTATGTGAGCACTTATTTAATTTAACTCCACATAATGAGAGGCAATGCATTTGTTTTTCCCCCAAATATCCACAATGCAAAATATTTAAACATGTTTGATGCACATTTATTGAATTGAAGTCCACATTTAGGGGAAGTCCATCTAGATTCCAACCAAATATTTACCAAATTGAAATTTTTAATGTGAGTCCATAATCAGAAGAAATGCATTATGTGGGCATTTAATAAATGCAACTACACATAATTTGAGGGAGTGCATTTGTTTTTTTGTTAAAATATTCACAAATTCAAAATGTTTGAACATGTTCGTTTTTTGCCATATGTAGTCAACATTTATTTTTCTGATTGTTTTAATGTATTTTTCATGGTATTTCAGCCTTTTTTTCTTAAGGTGCATAATTAATTTAGGAGCCATATTAGTTCTTATAATTTTTTGTTAAAAGTGTGTAAGCATGCATGGAGATATGGTAGATGTGAAGATCTCTTTTTTCTACAAATTTTGGTATTTTTCTTCAATTTTGCGAATTACGGTTTGAAAGTTATGAATTTTGCAGTTTTATGTTTTTTTAGCGCGCACGAAAGGGCTGACAGGTGGGGCCGCGCGTCAGCGCGCACGGAAGGCTGACATGTGGGGCCATGATGACGCGCTGTGTGACGTCAGCATACGGCGGCGGCGGACGCGACCGAGGCCGTGACGGCGCGGATCCGGTGGCGCGCGTCGAGACGAGCCCAACGGGCGGCGCGGCGGACCATTTGGTCGCCGGGCTCGCCGACGGCGACCAATCCGCGGCGGCGGACGGCGCGACCACGCCGACGACGATTACGGCGGCTGTGAGGCGTCCCGACACTCGATTCTGGGCTAGGATGGAGAGGAGAATGCGGCAGAGCCGGGAGTGTGCTTGGACTTGGCCGTGGAGGAGCGCAGCGGCGGCGGCGGCGACCACGGGCCGGCGCGGGACAAGAGAAGGGGAAGGGGGGATGTGGTGGCGGTTTTGCTGTTTTTGTGAGGGATGTTTTTGCAAAACCGTCACGGGCGTGCTGGGCGGTCCGTCCGATCGGCGACGAACGGCGCGGATGCGGAACACTGTAGAACACTGTAGATGAACAGTAACATCTGCAGTGTCCCGGTCGTTCACAACTCGCGATTTGGCCCAACTTTTATATAATGAGTAATTTGCAATGGAGATTTCAGCATGTTTCACCTTAATTAACATGCTGTCTTTGCGAATATTTTTTCTCGGATTTTGCCCCTCTTCAATATGTAAAGGCAAAAACTCATGTTGGTTGCTAGAAGAAATGCAAATTTTTATCGAGGACGATGTCAAATAGTGTAAAAATAGTGTAGAGTCATCTTGTTAATCGCGCGTCAGCTACATGATGTGGAGAGTGGATTTTTTTGAAGCAGAGCTACATGGACCTCATTTTTTTTCAAAAATTCAAAATCCACATATTTAAGTTTCCAAATATCACGAAACAATTCCCGCATGTAGACATTTTCTAGATCTACAATCGTAAAAAATCTTAAAAAATCATTGTATTTTGACTTGTATAAAATAGACAAATCGGGCAAAAATTCAAAATTTTGAAACGGTGAATTATTCACCATCTAGATTCACTCATTTGTCTTTTTTTGGGCAATCCAAAATAGAATGACCATGGAGCTGAAAATTGACAAGACCGTGGATCTAGATGATATCTATATCTGGAAAAAAATCGCCATGTTTGGAAACTAAAAAATGTCGATTTCAAATTTTGGGAAAAACAAACTCCATGTAGCTCGGCCTACATTTTAGGTTTTCGCATGATGTGCAACTTTCTACTTAAGACTCGATCAATTTTGATCGACCACTTCCTCGCCCGTTTCTGCAATTTTCTCTTAATCCAAAGGAAAAGACTAGCCAAGAAAAAAAAAATTAGACCATACGGTAATCTCAGATGATCCAAATTAAAAACTTGGTTTCTCTTAATAGAAAAAATCGGGGAGAAATCCCTCAGCTTCAAAAATGATGATCCAAATTTGACCTTTATGAACGGAAAAAAAGAGAAACACTGAAAAATATATGTTATCTATACCTTTTATAAAGCAAAACCTCACTAAGTGCATTAATTATTTTTCTATCTCAACATGCAAGGTATCCTCTTAGCCAATCAAATGTCCATGTCATCCCACTAACATTCATTAAAGCTAACATTTTCTTCCATGCAACCTATCCACGTCATCTACTTTTTATCCATCCAATTGTCCACGTCAGCAATTTTAATCATCAAATACAACAAAGAAAATCACGTCAATTAAATTTAGCTTTTCGAAAATTGTGATAAATTGAATCTTTCATATTTCTACGAACCACATAATATTTCATGGGTCTCTACACAATATTTGTTTTAAAGAGATTTCCGCAGCAAAGCGCGGGGTATTTTCTAGTTTTAATAATCGTTGAAAACATAACTGCCATCCGATTCCGATTTTGGTAATAATTCAGCGCGTCCCGTTTTCGCCTCGGTCGGTCGGTCGTTCGTTATATAACCCTCATCGACGAGGGCTTCGATCCCCAATCTTGCCGGAGCAGGCGAGGAACAGATGAAAGGAACTTCTTTTTTGCGAAGAAGGGCATCGGCCATGCCGCCGCCGCCGCCGCCGCATGGGGATTATGACGGCGGAGGCAGGACCGTGCGGGTGGTGGACGTGTGGGCGCACAACGAGGCGGCGGAGCTTGCCCGCATCCGTGGGCTCGCCCAGAGCTTTAATGTCTTGGCGGTGGCAACGTCCATCGAGCCGCCGCCGCAGTCGCCGTCGCTTACCCGCACCTTGGACGAGAGCTACGAGGCCGTACGCGCCGCCGTTGACCGCGTGCGCTCGGCGCAGCTGGGTCTGGTCCTCGTCAGCCACGCCGACGGCGATCTGCCTCCGGCCGGCCGCGTGTGGCGGTTCCACCTCGGGGAGGCGCGTGGCGAGGCCGACCCTCGCCGCCTGTGCGAGGCCCTCTGGAGCTACACCCGCGCCTGCAGCCCCGACGGCGTCTGCGCCACGCTGAACGGCGCGGCGGACGTGGCGTACCTGGTCAAGCACCTGGACGGCGGCGGCGCCCTGCCGGCCCGGCGCGAGGCGTTCCTGCGGCGGTGCAGCGTGTTCTTCCCCGCCTGTACGACCTCAAGGTGCTGGCGGAGTGGAGCGCGCTGGAGGGCAAGGATCCGCCGCTCGCCGCCTCCGCCGGCGCCGATGATTCCTGGGTCAGATTCCTCGAGTTGGTACGCAATTGGAGGTATTGGGGGCGCTGGCCATGTGGGTACAACGCGTTTATGTACGGTCTCGGCGCCGCCGACGACGAAGCTCTGCTCTGGTACAAGAGGGCGGCGGCAGAGTACGATGAGAACAGGAGGCGACTGAAGGAGCTCCTTCTTCAGAACAACGACGAGGAATACGTGACGCAAATATTGCTCCCCTTGATACTGTGATGGAACCAAGGAAAAAAATAGCGTGCTATCAAAAATAGCGTGACCCTCCTCCAGAAGCTATACAAGATATAGCGTGATATAGCGAAGTTACATATAAAATAACGTGATGAAAAAGTTGTAAGAAATAGCCCAAATATTAAGGATTTCAGCACTAATTTTTTTTCCAGAAACAATACATGCATAACTAGGTAACCATATTCAAATGTCAAGGCCAAATCCATGGCACGAATACAAATATGAGGCTTAAAACCATGAAAAAGTAATAAACTAAAAGATAAATATTTTAAATTTTAATCAGAATCATTGACATCATCTTCAGAATAACTAGAAGAACCACCAGATTGCTCGCCATCATCATCACCTAACGTTATTTCCAGACTTTTTGTTAGCGTAGCTATAATGTTACCACGTTTAGTGTGGTTTCGAGCGTATAAGACGAAAATAGCGCCGTAGCGTCAACTTTAGGCTAAATATAGCGTAGCCTCTCCAAATACGCTATATCGTGCTATTAACCGGGAAATAGCGTGCTATTTTTTTCGTTGGATGGAACCCGCCACATTGTTGTACGACTTTTCTAAATAATTAGTCGATCAGTACTTACTTTTAATAAATTCTGTCAATTATAAAAGTTTGCAGTACCGTCTTGTGTTTGTGCTGCGAGTTGCTCACCGTGCACAAAAATCATGCCCAAGCACAAGCATACCCTGCAATCTACATGACTTCCACAACTCAAACCAAATCATAATTCATCAGAGAACTGTTGTTTTTTAACTACTCATCACCCAATCGACCACGTCTAGTTTAGATGTAGCATTTCTTGACTGTTTCTTTAGATGAAACATATGTATTCCATCACGGCAGAACGCCAACCAGAACGTTCACATCAGGTGATAGGCTCATTACCCCTATATATTAAGGCTGAAGAGATTGGAGGCCTGTCCGCGCTCGCGATCTGGGCCGTTGGATCGAGATCCGACGGTCCAGATCGCCCGGTACTGTTGGATGAACAGTAATCTACAGTACCAGCGCGCTTTGGGCTGTCCGATCGTGGATCCAACGGTCCAAGAGCCACCCAGCGGCGCTTTTACATAAATCTCCTCCGCAATCCACGAAATAGAGCCTGCGGTCCACATATTTGCGAGTGGAAGGTCCCATTTGCAATTGCAGGAAAGTCCAAAGACTTTTCTGCAAAACGTCCTCACAGATCCCCTTCCTCCTCTCTCTCGCGCGCGGCGCCGCGGGTCGCCGCCGCCGCCGTCGCGGCGCGCCGCCCATCTGCCCCACCCCCGCCGGATCCAGGCACGACGGGAGTTGCGCCGTCGCCGCCGCTCCCTCCTAGCCTAGCGCGGCGTCCTGGGAGGCCGCGACCGCGCCGCAATCGCCGTCGCCGCGCGGGCCGCCCTCCGCCGCGTTTGGGCGTCGCCAGCGACGCTCCGGCGACCAACAATGGGCGGCGCCGCCACTCCCGGGCACCCCGCGCTGAGGCGCACCCGATGCGCGCATCCGCGCGTGTTGGGTCGCCCTCGCGCAGCTCCGGCGAGGACGGCGGCGCCGCGGCGGCTCCGGCCTCTGCTTTTTTTTTTAGGTCCAGGCGTGGTGGGCTGGTTTGCTGGGCTCGCGGGCTGGGCCGGCTGCTCTACAGCTGGCCGGCCTTTTTCTTTTTTTTTTCCTTTTTTTCCCACTTTTTTTAACTTTTGAGATACTACTCCAAATTAATTCAGACAATATTAGAAAATTTGTAAAAAGCATAAAATCCATTCAAAATACTTTGGGACATTTTCCCAAATTATTTCAAACCTTAAATTTTCAAAGTAATATATAAGATCTCATTTCACACCTTGACGCTGTTTTGGAAAATATGGATTACGTGGTTTGGTGTCGGAGAAAAAACTAATTTTGAATATACTAGTCTTCAAACAATTTGAAACAATTCAGAAATATTATTCTACGGTGTTTGAATAATTTCAAAAACTACCGGATGCTACAAAATTAGTTACTTCAAAGTTCAAATATATGCATCGATATATCGAAATGACCACACGTTTAAATACTGACTATTTACGGCATACGATCGAATTTTACATTTGGATGCTTCAAACATTTAAATGCCTTCCAAATCTGATCATTTCACACGTGTAAAAGAAACCCGAATCTGCCAAAACGTTCCAATTTGAACAAATTCCCAAATCTGAACCCTTCTGCAATTCATGGAGTTAAATTACTACTTATGAAATACAATCTAAATTTATATTAGAGTGTTATTTGCAATTCGCAACCGCCTTTCAAACCTTGCCATTTAAAAGACATACAGAAGAAATCACATACGAGTAATTTCTCCCCAGTAACAATTTTAAAGATTGAACTACTTACAAATGTAGACTTTTTAAAGAAAACCAGTGCATTTAGATCGAAAGAACTTTTGACTGCGGCATTTTTAGATTTAACTTAAATACAATTGCCCATTAATGTCATGGGCTCAACAATATCAACATAAAAAAATCCGCAAATGCAGATAAATGTAGACTTTTTAAAGAAAACCAGTGCATTTAGATCGAAAGAACTTTTGACTGCGGCATTTTTAGATTTAACTTAAATACAATTGTCCATTAGTGTCATGGGCTCAATAATATCAACATAAAAAATCCGCAAATGCAGATATTATGAAATAACTTACCTGTTTTAAAAAAGCAGAACAGTATGTTCGAATTGCGAATCAAATTCAACAATATTAGCGAACATCTGTTAAACTAACTAAAAAACATTATGTTCACACTGCAAACCAAAATTTAAAATAAAACATGCTTTACATAATCTATAACACTTTATACATACTGTTTTACGGTATTTAGTCTATTTTGCGGAACCATTAAATTCTTAATTGAATATTTACTAAATATAACCAAAGTTCAAACAAACATAAAACAAAAAAACCAGACAATTTACATAATACAACCAAAATTTATAAATACATATTCAAAACGTTAAAATGCATCCCAAATCCGCTAAAAGGGCACGGCGTGCGCCGCGCCAATTCAGCTAGTAACCCATATAGAAGTACTATTTACACCAGTTTATCCCAAATTCCGCCAGAGCGTAAGCTGGCTTGTTACAAGCCGTCAGTGCTTACTCCAAACTGAACTGAATAAAGGACGTACTTAGGAGGAACTTTGCATGAAGACTCACTGGCCCCAGCCTGGCCAAATAAGAAGAGGACTTGATTGCCTGCTCAAAGACAAGGCGGTCCATGGAGAAAATAGGCCCGCCGGCCCCCTGTTCTTCAGGAATTGGGATCACATTCATCAAGGCCATCAGTTCAGTCTGCAAGGCATCGACAACCGTATTCAGTCCCCCAGCTGCATTTCGAAATGGGTCACACACCGAATACCTAGCAATGACCCATCATACCTATGTCGTCAGGGAAGGCTCCAACAGAATACATGCTTTGCCACGCCGCTGAAATCTTTTTTTTTTTCAACTGGGCTACCGCCTTTCCATTGATTGCTTAACCGAAATACATTGTTCAGCTACAAACACCAAGCCAGCAAAAGGAAGGTGGAAAAGGGAGTAAACAGAAGGAAAAACAACTAATGGTAGGAAAACCCGAATCACAGCTCCCGGCCTCGAAAAGCTGCGTCACGGGACAAAAAACCTACCCCTAACCAAGTTCAACCAAACAGGAAACAAAGTACCAACATGCCCAGTACAAAAGCGTAGGTTTCACAAACCACAACCAGAGCACTATCCATCATATGCCCACCAGCAGCATAATGAATCCACAAACATCTCTTTTTCTTCTCTTCCTTGAGTTCAGCTACCATTAGTAATGCCGAGGATCCTGGTAACATCTACATCCTTCCTGGAGCTAGACGACGACGTAGGCGCCAGCTTGGCCGCTAGCTGCATCAGCAGGTGAGCACCGGCCCTGATCAACACGCCATTCTCCTCGCCATACAAACCTGCCCAATAATGAAGCAAAGAACACATGTAGGGTATAGTTACCATAGGGGACTTTACCACCAGCTTTTCAAATGTGATTCTGTTTCGGATAATCCAGATAGCACAGCACGCAGAAGCAAGGAGTAACATATGGAATTTTTTGCCATAAATTTGGGGAGCCATCAAACAAATTACCAGGCGCAGGACCAAAAAGCTCTTTGTAATAAGCAGTGGCATGGTTTAACAAGTTCATTGTGCCTTCAATTACGGTTCCATTATCATCTAGGGAGTGGACTGTATTTTTCCTTTTCCTACTGTGCGCAATCCTATGGAAATAAGACGTATTAACATCACCCTGAAGGAGCCATCTGGCATGTGCTCTTTGATACCAATACCTTTCTTCCTCAGAGTCCAAATTTAAAATCCACCTGAATATAAGACTTCCTTATATACTCATCAGGAGATAGTTCACGATCTCCTCCAATTGTTCCAGGCAACAAAACTCTTGTTTTTAAACCTTTTCAGCTTGATGTTCAAAACATCAATAGGATTCAATACATTAACCGGTTTTGCCCAAACCTCAGTTACCTTCGGTAAGAATTCCTCATTTTTTAACCAGGACACATCAAATTTAAATTCTCTTTTTACAGAAGTAACAGGGCTGTTACTGGTATCAAGAAGTAAAAGATTATGATCCGATTGATCTCGAACCAATTTTTTAAGTGTCACTAAAGGAAACAAGCTTTCCCAATAAGGCGACATAAGCACTCTATCTAGCTTTTCCAAAGTAGGATTTTTTGCTTATTGGACCAGGTATATTTGCCCCCAAGCATATATTAATTAAACACCTCTGAGGAGTGAGAAAGCAAGGTGGGTTTATTTTTTTCTACCACCGATCTTAAAATATTAAAATCGCCGCCAACAATATAAGGGCAATCAACAGCCCCACAAAAGGATGCAAGTCAGGCAGGAATGCTACTTTGAACTCCTCATGAGCCGGACCATAAACCACAATAATAGAAGACCTACACTTCTTTTTCTTATCCCACAAATTCACCCTGATCATGAAATCCCCAGTTTTAACCGTCTGAACTTCCAAGGTGTCATACTTAGCACCACAAAGGATCCAACCTGATTTACTAAGTTTTTTTCATAGTTTCCTGTAAGCCACTGAAATTTAAATCATTATCACGAATGATGTCAGTGAGGCAGACAGAAATACCTTTCTTGCCTGCCCCCGTAAGGTTCCAAAATGCACTAATCATTTAAGACGATTAGGGATCTCTCTTCTCCTGACAGGCCTACTAGGAAGCGGAGTAGGCATGTCAGACTTCTTTTGACTTTTTGTAATAGGTTTACTAACCACAACATTCTTTTTTCTGCAAGCTTTTCTAGCTTTCCGAGATTTCACCATAGTAAAGGATTCGTCAACATACTCATTATCCAACCAAGTTAAACGCATAGGAGTCCTTTCTCCATTATCATGAACCACATCAAGAGGAATATCAACAGCAGGATTTTTTTCACTCAAGTTATTTCTAGAATTTTCTAATTCCCTAAGCAGGTCAATTTTCTCAAAATTATCAGAGGGAATGTTGATTGCCATCATTGAAGCTCTAGACATAATCTCAAGATTGGATAAAACAGAAAAAGAATTATTAGAAGCGGTGGTATCGTTACCTTCCAGGTTTCTCTTTCTGGAGAGATTCTCTGCCTGACGAAGCACATTATCAACTTCCGACCAGCGTTCCGAAGGTTGCATCTCACAGGATCCACAGGAGGCACCATCTTTTCACCAGGAATTTCCTCTGAAATATGGTCAGAAGGTGGAGACTATACGAAGTACACGTGTCTCCCTTGTTGCGCAGGAGTACCATTTTCATCTACCTCCATAACCACAGGATCTCTCGCCCACGCTTGTCCAGAAACCCCATCTGCATACGACACCAGCTGGTTGTTCTTTTTTCCAACAAGGTCAGCGGACACCATCTCCTTCTCCACAACAGGTGTAATTGGAGCTTGCACCACGGTTTCACCAGCTTCCTCTGGAATAGCAGGCACCCTTTTATCCGCAAGAGGCACAGTCCCCTGAGTACACTGGACTTTAGACCCACCAGTCTCAGCCAAGTTACCAGGAGCATCTGTTTCAACAGAAGGCACCAACACATGTGTCACAAGAACAATTGCCTTATCAAAAGCAGGACCCAAATTTTCCCTAGCAACAGTATCAATTAGTAACTCACCGTTGTCATCCTCACTTTCTTCTTCTGATGAGTGTTCAGAAACAGGAGGCAGTGTCTGAGCATGAGACCTGACAAATCCAGTACCTACCGACTGACTAAAGTTTCATGTCTGACCTTGAGATGAGGCAGCCGAATTTGCTGTAGCATTGTCAGTTCTTAAACGATTAGGAGATGATGGTCCATTAGAGCTATCAACAGGAACAATAGCTCTAGCTGCAGGTGGACCTTGCACCACAACACTCTCACCCTCATATGAAAAATCATAGAAAAAATCACCCAAAGTTCCTTCAGCCTGCCCAGGCAACCTTGGCTATATCTCTGCAACCTAAAAGAAATCTGCAATACTCAGGCTTATGCAATGTTGCCTGATCAATTTCCAGGGTTACACCAACAAGAGACCCCACATAGGCCACATTAGCA
The DNA here is from genome assembly GCA_947311845.1 of Poa pratensis. Classification (NCBI taxonomy): domain Eukaryota; kingdom Viridiplantae; phylum Streptophyta; class Magnoliopsida; order Poales; family Poaceae; genus Poa; species Poa pratensis. The sequence continues at coordinate 122,913,721 of CAMZMU010000074.1, read as the reverse complement.
TCACATCTTTTTCAACAGGAATATTTCTCACTCGGACCCAGGCTTTATGAAGCATCCCTTAGCTCCCACATCAGCTGACCAAGGAGACAGATTAAGCACAGCATTGCAAACTTTCATAACCATCCCCCCCCCCCCCAGTAACAAGCCCGATCAACCTCTGTGTGATTAGGAAACCGCATCACATATTGAGAGGAATTAATTGCCCTAGCCGTGCAACGCCAGCTAGTACCCAGATAATCATTAAACTCCTGTTCAATTTCTCTAGTGGTAGGGTTTCCCTCAATTACAGATATAACCAGGCTAGCTACACGTTCCTTAACTTGCTTAACAGATGATGAGTCCGGAAAAGTAGAAAAAACCTTGTCCAGGAGATTGAAACCTGCAGGTAGCCGCAACACAATTCAAAGGAAACCTGCATGCCAAGGATACCAGTGACAGCACTCACGGCCTCAGCCAAACTCTCTTGCACCGAGTCCCATACTCATCCATCCAGGCTCTCACTTTTTTTTGAGGATAAAGCAGTCGTTTGTTATTCGATTAGGTAGAAAAAGAGTTTAATTACAGGAGGCCCTCTGAGCCAGAACGAAAAAAACACAAAGGCCCTAGCGGCCACTACTATCCCGCCACAACATCCCCAGGATCCTGGGTGTGCGCGTACGCCCTCTGATCGATGTCCTCCTTCACCACAGCGGCCACGGCAAGGGGCAGAAGCGCGACGTTCTGAAAAACGCGGCGACTCCGCTCCTTCCAAACCCCCCACATGGAGTAAATAATCGCCCGCTCGCCTGCCGGCGACTCGCCTTCGGAAGACCCGCGATCGTATCATCCCACCAAGTATCTAGGGTCCTCCCACCCGGCGGGGTAGGGACCCCAATGATGCCAATCCAAGCGAAGACCTGCTCGCGCACCTCCTTGGTTTCGCCAGTCGCTCTCCTAGCCTCGTGTGAAGAACCCACAGGTGTGAAGAACCCACAAGTGTTCGCCATGACAACAGACAACCTCGATCAGCAACGCACAGTTCTCCCTGTGCCCCACAGACACAAAAAACACCTCCTCTCAGCATTTGCAAGGAGGAGTGTCCAATCAACAGAAGCTTCATCATCTAGGCCTCCCCCGGCGGCATCTGCCGCACCATCGTGGTCCCTGACGTCGTCTTCTTCTTCTTCTTGGTCTTGTTCACGGCAAGGACGAGGTCGTCGATGGCCGCCACCTCCTGGTCCGAGACATCTAACAAGGCCAAGAAGTCCTCTCGCCGGCGCCCCGAGGGGTGGGCCTCCTCGGTCAGCGAGCCGAGATGGCGCGCCACGGTCTCCCTGGCCAGCTGCTCGATATTGGCGCCCTTCGGGTGCAGCTTGGCGAGTCTCTCGCTCCTCCACACAGATGGCGCCTCCTTTTCCATCTCGTGGACCGATGCCTTGCCCGGCATGTCCAATACGGAGACCTCAAGCGGCGTCGTGATCCGGGCGAGGAAGCCCGACAAGGGGCACGTAGGTGCACCCACCTCCAGGACCTGTTGCCTAGGGCCGGTCCGCACCGGCGAGACGATGTCCTTCTCGAACCGTTGCCATGCCTCCTTCCCAGCGTCATGTCCACCCTGGTCGGACAGTAGGACAGATCCCTCTCCAGGTTCAGTCAGGAACGCCCTTCTCTTCATGCCCCATCTCCTTGTCGACCAGCAGCACGAACTGCTCCCCCAGCTCGTCTCCCAACTCGGCGAGGCCTGTCACCGGCTGCTGCATCTCCCCAACAGACTCAGCCTCTTCATCAATGTTGACGTGTCCCCTCCCGCACGGCGCGTCGCCTGGCGAGAATAGAACCACTGGGAGGCCCGTACCCGGAGTACACGCCGGGGCCGGACGCGAGACTCGCGCCGAGGTCTTGCCGGGCATCTCCAGTTCAGACGGAGAGAGCGGCACAAGCACCTCCTGCACCAACACCGCACAGCCACTGCCCTCTCTTCCCCCAAGCATCAGCAACAAATTGGGCCGCGCATTCTCCGCTGAGAGAGCACCGTCCACCCCTTCCTTGTAGCACCGCGAACTTGCGAGCTTCACCTCCTCCGCCAAAGTGTCGCACGCGTCCAGCGCAGTGACGAAAATCTCTTCCTCCTCCGGCCTTCCGGACAGGGCTTGCGGTGCCATGAGCATGTCCCAGAAGGAACAATGCGGGGACACCGGCGTGGCGGCACGCTTGCGTGGTGGAGCAGCCTGCGGCGGCGAGGCAGGGGGCTCGGAGCAACCCCCAGCAAGGTGGCCTGGGCGATGGCACCGCCAGCAGACCCGAGGCCCTCTGTAGTCGATGGCGAAGTGGCGGTGGCTCAAGCAGCGGAAACATCTTCCCCTCATCTTCTTAAGGAGCATCGCACGCCGAGCCAGGAAGTCCCCGTCCCGCGCGCCTCCCTCCCCAGGCCGGCCGCCACGAGCTCCGCTCGCGCCCCGTCGCCACCAATGTGGCGGACGCACGGGCACCCATCCATCCTGGCCCTGCGGCACGCCAAGATCCGCCAGAGGAGGCCCGCCTTGACTCCCGGCCGTCGAAGAATCCGCATCCAGCAGGTCCGCAAACGGCCGCGGTTGACCCCTGGGAGGAGGGCCCGGAGGTGGGCAGGGAGGCCGGCTGCCCGCAAAGAAGCCCAGCGCGGAGGGCCTGGCCGGGCTGGCCAAGGCGTCCTCGGCTTCCCCGCGGCGCTGCGGCGGGACGTAGCGGTCAGCAGACCTGACAATGGGCGAGATCTCCCCGTCTTCAAGCTCGCCTCCTTGCGAATCCGGCCCAAACGCCAGATCCGAAACTTCCTCCTGCGAATCTGGCACGAGATCCACGGTCTCCACCTCATCTGCCGCATCCGCCCAAGAGAACCTGGTCGAGGAGGGCAGCAGGAGCAGTGAGGCCAGCTGGGAGGGGGCGTGAGCTTGCGGTGTGGTGGCTACGGCGGCGGTCGCGGCGGCCGGAGCGGTCGCCGTGGCGTTCGCCCCTACGGGGTCGGGAGCAGAGGGCATCCTTTCTCTTGCCTCCAGCTAAAATCAAAGTGAGAGGGTCCAGGCTCTCACTTTCAGGGTCCATATTTTCCCTAAAGTTGGGGACTGCAAGTCTGCAACCCTCAGCATATAATCAGCTGGAACAATTTCAAGGTCTTGTATCTGGTATCTCTTCCACACCCATCTTCATCAGACAATTGGCAAATAAACTCCCACAACTCTGCAATCTACATGACTTCCAAAAGTCAGACCAATCAGACAATTGCGAAAATAAATTTCACAACAGTTGCATGCTATATTTTGTGCACTAGGCATTACCTCGAACAGGCTGTGGGCATTACCTCGAGCGTGTTGTGGGCATCAGCTGGGGCGCTGGGCATAGGAAATGACAGGGACTGCTCTTCTGCGCGGGCTCGACGCCGGGTCCGCCTCAGCGAGTCGGAGGCCGGCAGCTTCCACCCGGAGTACATCGGGAAGCAACTTCCTCAGGAGCTCGTGGAGCACCCGCTCCCTCTCCGGAGTTGACCGCACCGCGCGGCGTCCCCCTTGGCCAAGGCACTCCAGTCCTTTCCGGCCGCCCCGGATCTCGGTTCTTGGCGCAGGCCGAGCGCCCTGCGGTGTCTTGATGCGCCGGATCGGGGCGCAGCGACACCGAGCCTTCGCCGAGGAGGTGGGCGATCGACGGGTGCCGTGGCAGGACGACATGCCGGCTGTCCGCGTGCTCACCGGTCGGAGGTCGCGGATTTGTGCGGGTGGGTGGCCCCACGGCGCCGCCGCCGCAGACGCAGCCGCGAGCAATTTGGGGGAAAAAATGGGGGAAGAGAGGACAGATACCGCCGAAACAAAACGTTTACCACCCACGTGATTCAAAACGCCCAGCGCGAGCGAGACTACTCCGCCGCGGCCTCCCCTCCCCTCTCCTCCCCGGCAACGCCAACCAAGGAGAAGCTCCCCCGTATATAATAATCCAGACTTCTCCGTCATATGGTTGCGCTCGCTCGCCGATTAATATCCGTCCCTCCCACAGAAAAAAATACCAGGTCGCGTCGCCACGCGCCGCCGCCATGGACCAACCGCCGCCTTACCGGCACGCCGCCGCCGGCCGCTTCGTACCAGAGGGAGCCCGCCGGGCGGCTTCAACGCGGCTGGCCGCGGCCGCGACTACCCCTCCTTCGCCCCCTTCGGTGGCCGCGGCCGCGGGTACGCCCAGCCCGTCTTCCCCGCCGAGAGGCTTGCAGTCGACGCTGCAGGGTACGGGCACCAATCCTTCGCCGCCGCTGCAGGGTACGGGCAGCATTCCTTCGCCGCTGCAAGGGGCCACCCCTACGCCGCCTTCGGTGGCCCGCCCTTCCCTGCACGGGCCCCGACCTTCATCGGAGCCGGCCCGCCTCGTCTCGAGGACACTGAGGGCGGCATGCCGTCGACGTACGCGCTGTGGGAGAGCTCGAACAGCGTCGTCTCCAACTACCAGGGCGGCGCCTCGGACCCTGCAGGCAGCGACTACTTCAACGAGTCCACCGGGGCCTTCCGCTACGACAGCGGCATGCCGTTGACGTCTGCGCTGTGGGAGAGCTCGAACCGTGGCGTCTTCAACCACCAGGGCGGCGCCTCGGACCCTGCAGGCAGCGGCTACTTCCACACCGACGCGTCCACCGGGGCCTTCCCCTTCGACAGCGGCATGCCGTCGACGTCTGCGATGTGGGAGAGCTCGAACGGCGGCGCCTCGAACCCCAGCGGCTGCTTCAACGCCTCCACCGGGGCCTTCCCCTACGACAGCGGCATGCCGTCGACGTCTGCGATGTGGGAGAGCTCGAACCGCGTCGTGTCCAACCACCAGGGCGGCGCCTCGGACACCAGCGGCTACTTCAACGTGCCCTCCATCGAGAATTCAAAGAGCACCCACACCTCTGGCGCGAGTGGCCACTGGTCGGCAACGTTGCCTCTGCCATCTGAACTTGAGGTCCAGACCGTGACCAGACATAATTCACACTCCGTGTTCAGGAATATCAGACACAGCCTCAAGAACAGAACTGGCAGGTTGTGCATCGCCATGGATTTTGAGTACGCTGCTAGTGCAAGCACCGGCAAGACTGAACGTCCTCACACTTGGCACAGCTGGTACACTGATCTGAGAGATTATGTGAACAACGGCGATGTGGTGCAGATAGGCCTTGTCTTCGTCTTCGAGGACCGGACACAACCCTATGAAGCTTATCAGATTGACGTGTACATCAAAGCAGAGAATGGAAAGTACAGCGAAGAATCACTTGCCTTCCTGCGGGACAAACATCACGACCTTGAGAGCTACAGGGACAATGGCGTCCTGGCTGAATGGATTTTTGCTGACTTGATCACCCACTTGCCATTTCATGACCAGTCAGTTACTTGGATTACATTCCACGGGGACCGGGATTTTGCGTTCATCATGAAGTTGGCTGTGATCGGAGGGAAAGGGCTTCTACCAGAGGACAAGGTGCTATTATGAATGATTACAGAAGGTACTTCCCTTTAGCCTATGATGTGCGAGTTCTGGCCCAGATTGTTGTCCCTGGCTTTACCGGCAGCTTAGAAAAACTCTCGGATAAGGAACACCTGTCGATCCAACGCAATGGCAAGCAGCATTTTGCCGGTTCCGATGCTCTAGTAACCCTTGGATGTTTTCTCAAAATTCTACAAAGCTGCACACGTGATGAACTGTTGGCAAGGGAAGGGTTGCTGTCGGGGGATGAGGAGTTGGAGATGTCCATCAAATGCTCGGCTGCCCTGTCAGAGCCAACTTCTAATGTGTTCAAGGTTACTGACGAGAATTATGAACAGGAAGGAGCCAAGATATACGACATCCTCTCCTCTAATTTCAATATCATTGCCATGAAGGTAACATCAAATCTCTTGCCACTGTTCTTCTATTGTCCTCCACTGTTCTTCTCTTGTACTCCACTGTTCTTGTCTTTACTCCTTTGGACACAGCATGTTCCATCAAACCTTCACTATTTATTTATTGTACTTCTTTTAGAAACACCAAATCTCTACTGTTCTTCTCGTGTGTGCATGTTATAATCATCCATTCTCTACGACATAGGTTCTGCTGCCAACTGTTGTGGAGGTGCCATCAGATGGGAATCCCACCACTGCTCATGCGACGTACGATAAATTGCAGGCAATGATCGAAGGAGTTGAAAGGTTTGAAGTGCAATTGTGCTTCATGAACCAAGAACGGAAGATCGCCTATGGCAGAGTGTGGCAGTTTAGCCTGGACGTTAACACTGATCAGCCCCTGCGCTTTGCTCGCTTGCTGGCTTCCTGTGGTGCAACCCATAACCCAAACAGCGTTTGGGTAATGGTGCACGGCGCAAGAGGAGTTGGGTGCTTACTCAAGACCTTCCTTGCTCCAGCGCAGCTGCCGGGCACATACCTGGAGTACGTTTCAATCTGGTCGTCATGCTTCCCCACCTTGATAGACATGGCTCGTGTGGCGTCGTCATCTTCCAAGATACCCTTTCTGACTACAGGGTGCAAGGGAGGTTTAGCTCATCTTGCAAGCTCTCTTGGTGTGCAAAACCACCTGTGTGATTTGGTCACCATGCTAAGGTGTTATGCATGTTTGCGAGATAGTGGCGACCTTGACTTCCTTCCATCTGGGTTGATGGACAAATGTTGCTTTAAGTGCGTGGTTTGATCATATGGTGATGCCAAGTCCTTGTAAATTTCCTCATTTGTACTACGGCTGACAAAAAAACTTACAACATGTGCCATCTTGTGTGACTTACCTATGTGGTGGATCTTGAATGCATCACATATATTCTTGCATCTGCCGCATTTGATCAACAAAAGAGGGCACAGTACTCATATTGTTTAGCTAATATAGCAGAAAGTTGAAGACGTAGAACTTTGCCGACCATGATGGGCTGAAAGCCAAAATACACATATTGTAAAAAGTGTCATAATCATGGTATTTTACAATATGAGTATTTTACAGGGAGCATCCTCCACTCTCGTGTTGCCGGATTGCACACGATGAAGCGGCAAATACCTTCAGCGGTATAGCTGCTCTTGTACTTACAAAGGACTAGGCCATTGCAAGAACCCATCAGCTCTAATTGCTCATACTGAGGTAGGAAACTAAGAGTTTGATCAAATTCCTTATCACTGGGGCAGGCTAGCAAGCTTGATAGGAGAGTTGTCACGGTGCTGGTAGAGAAGACATGTCGGAATTTTCAGAAGCTTCTTGCAGTAGTGCGGATCAGAGGAGAAGGCAAGCCAGTCCTTGCACACACACTTGAAGCGGCAAAAAGACTTGAACGGCAGCCGGGAGAGGACCTCCACTACTAGATCATCAGTTAGCCTAGGAGCAGGACAACCTCAGGGTCCATGTCTTTACGGTAGTTTACTGAAAGGCAAATTGATAATGTCAGGATAGCCACGGAAGCATATTTTTAATCATGGAAACAAAAGACATTGTAACATAATTCATTTATCCGAAAATATGTTCTACTGGGTACAAAGCAGGTGCTTCACGATTTAATCACTTAGACAAGGTAATCATTAAACATTAGTATAGAGGCGTACAGCAACAGAAACAACGAAGTGATGGATACAGCCAATTTGTTTTGAAGTTTGATTCGGTACTAGCAGCAAAACTGGATAACAGTGTACAGATATGAAGGATTAGACCAAGAATTTGGTCACAATAGAAAGCTCTTTGTAAAGGATCATAACAAACTGGAAGAAGGGCTAATTGCACATACACGTGCCATAAAGGCATGGACTATCTCCCTCTGAAGGCTCGGTTGGGAACACGGTGCTTGCACCATCGTCTTGGATGATGGCAGCTTGTATATCGCGCAACAAAGCTGCAACGCGTTTGGAATGCATGGTTTTCAGCCCTATAGCAAAATTCTTGAGAGTTGCATCAGCATCAGTTGCAAAAATAGCCGTGTGCTAGTCCTACGGCCCATGGAAGAGAGGTGCCACCTGTGGGGAAGCAACAAGAAGAAAAACTTAAGGGAAAACACTATATAGAAACAATGGCAACAAAAAACACTAGCTGATGCAGCTTTACAAAATGACATATGTACAAAAAGAAATGTGGTAATGCAACTCCTAAAATAGTAAAAAAGGCTTGAACCACACACATACTGATTGCAGCATAATATATAATGCAATGTAGATTTTAAAAGGTACTAATCTAGCATAAATAGTATGGGATCATAATGTATTACATGTTTGCATCATCAGGAAAATGTATATATAGCATAAATTACTACTGGGTATGCAGCCAAGATTTCAGGCAAATGTAGCAAATCAACCATATCAATAAGCAATTAGAAGAAAAAAGAATGAGAAGATATCGTAGACTGATGGTACCACCACATAGTAACCCTGGAAGCTTATCAGTTATGCTACTGATGCAAGATATATGAACTGATGCATCATTTACTTGAAACAAAAAGAAGGAAACAGAATGGTCGCATCACATAATACTTTTTTTTCAAAAACATGCAGGATTGCATGTCATGTCATTAAGAAAGGAGAGTAATACATATTACAACTGCAGTTTAACTGCCCGCTTTCCGCTAACAGCACCTACTACAGCTACCCCTCCGTCTGTCTGCAGGCTGCCTAGCTATTGCCCATAACTGGAACTCATCTCTAATCCTGCGAATGATGATGTCTTCTGTAGCTTGTTTGCGCTCGTAGTACCGGTCATTCCGCTCCAGCCACAAGCGTCGGCAGCAGGCAATGGAGAGCGAGGCTAGCTCCTTTCTCCTACTCTTGGGCTGACATTCAGCAAGGCTGAGCCACCAAGCTCTAAACAGGATAGTTCCTTGCGGTATGAAACGAGCAAAACCAGCTGCAGAGAGAACCTGAAGACACAAAGACTAATGCAGCAAAGCCATTAGTTAATACCTCAAGATCCTGGTACTCGGTAATGATGACACAAGCCTCGTTGAGAGAAGCTAATGGATCAATTTCTATTTTTTTGACAGTTTGCTTGACAGGAGCTAACGCGTACGGCGTCTTGGATAAGTCGAGAAACTACACAACACAAAAAAGGTTTTACAAATGAGAAAGAACACAAAAATAAGCAGCATATGGAACTTTGCGTATGAAAAAGGGCAGCCAAACAAGTATGAGATTGTTCCAAGAAATCAACTTCAGGAAACGTAGGAGTAGGAGCCATTCTCAGGTTCCATGTCTTTATGGTAGTTTACTGAAAGGCTAAATTGATAGTGTCAGGATAGCCACGGAAGCAGTTTTTAATTACTGAGGCAAAAGACAGATTCAATCATCCGGATACTGGGCACAAAGCAGTTGCTACGCGTTTAGTCATTTCAAATTTTAAATCCATTCCAAATTCAAACTTATTGGGATACGGTAACCATAAGACATTAGTATACAGCAGCAGAAACAACGGCATGATGGATACCGCCAAAAAGTTAAGTTTGATTCGGTACTGGAAGCAAAACTGAAACCAGTCTACAGATATGCAGGAATAGACCAAGAATTTGGTCACAACAGAAAGCTCTTTGTAAAGGATCCTTGCACATCGTAATTTATCTTCACATCTAGCAGGTTTCCGGCTATTTAGTGTTCTTGCAGTTTTCCATGCATTAATAATCAATGTGTTCTGACTTATATGTTTCAAGAGCTCTGCAGCTGTGTGTAAAACACGAATATCATAAAGAAGCAAGGAGATCCTGAACTGACTAACGATGTGTAGCTAATTAATCAGTTACAAGTCCCAACAAACTGGTAACAGGGATAATTGCACATAGTTCATTTCATGACTAACGATGTGTAGCTAATTGCGAACACTTGGGAAGTCATGTATTGATTAACAATGCGTAGAGTTTGATGTACAAAAGAACATCACGGCGGGCCATGGAGTATTGGATCGGGAGCACGCACAGTTAATCGAATATCTTGCTACTAAGTTAGGGTTTGGATGAATAAAAGAAAGGCATGATCGGTAGGGAGAGACATGCACCTGCTCAGTGTTGGGTTCGCATGGAAAGACGGCATCAGAGCAGCGCACCGAGCAGGACCGTCTGAAGCAGAAGCCTACCCTGCAGATGTTGTTGAAGTAGGAAGGATGCTCTGCTCAGATCCAATCCATGGCTGTGTTCTCACCTTGCTGTACCAGATCCTGAGCAGAACAGCGAACATCAGACGGCCGCAAGATTTCGGCGAGCGGAGGATCCCCTCACACTGGCGTAGGCGAGGGCGTTTCTCCTGGGTGGTGGCGGGGAAATGAAGCGTGAGGAGAGACAGATGTCAGATGCTACCGAGTGGTCAAAGATTTCATTGTTTTTTCATATAGGCGGTGACGGGGAGTAAAATTATTATTATTTCGTCATCTTTTTATCTCATGCCCATTTGCCGCTCTTCTTTGGAGTTTCGAGACTCTCCCGTACGAACAAATCAATCCGGTATACTAATCCCAAATTTGAATTCGTGGTTGACCACATGGATTGAGAATTTGAGATCATGTGACTTCAGTTGATGAAGTCACCCTGTAACTTCTTATCTCCATTTAATTTGGATCGCGACCTAAATTTTTTAACACAAAATTCAAATGTTTTCGAAAATTTCGAAAAAAATTCAGGACTTGTATATGTTTTTTTTTGTGTCTGGAAAAGCTTGGCTTTATTTGGATAGACGGTTCATCATTAAATTGAGTTTTATGTATTGAACTGAAAAGTTACTAGTAATTCTGCACGTGCAACGCACGTGTTGACTAAAAAAAGGGCAGCCCCGGTGCAGTAGCTTCCGCTTGTGCAGGGTCCGGGGAAGGGTCCGACCACTTTGGGTCTTTAGTACGCAGTCTTTTCCTGCATTTCTGCAAGAGGCTGTTTCCAGGACTTGAACCCGTGACCTCATGGTCACAAGGCAGCAGCTTTTACCGCTGCGCCAAGGCACGTGTTGACTAATGCCAAAAAAATATGACAAAAAGACATCATTATATTTGTTTTACCATCCTGACGCTTTTTCCTTGTGGAGATCGACATATTGATCTATTTGGTAGTTGCGACGCCTCGTAATTTTAATTTATTTTTTCTTTAAATAAAATTCAATGAAATAATAATAATTACGAACCCAAACTTGGTACCAATTAATTATAGAAAAGGACAACCATATAAATAAACATTTTTTCACACAATATGATGGTTGAATGAAAATTTCATCGCTTAATGGAGAACGAGAAGAGAAAATACCAAGAATGAGTATATTGTGCTTAACGCAACATTTGTTTTTAATTACCTTGGATTTGCCCATTGGTTATGTTTTGAAATGGTGTGCGTTAGAAAGGTGACATATAGACTTTTGCTTCCTCTATCCGAAAACGGTAATATGTAGTAAACAATGTCGCCCAATGTTTGAGTCCCTACAAATAGTAGAAGCATAAATGATTTAAAAATACTCATTCAATTATGGTTTGATACCTCATAAAATTGTACCACTCAAATTTAAACCTCATAAGATCATACCACTCATATTTTAACATGACTCGAAATATTATTCCACTAAAAATTTCAATATGACACAATTATGCACATGCTTAAAATCATTGGAATCAATGGAATGTTCAAAGTTGAGCTAAGGAACAAAGATTCTCGTACATATATTATGTTTCATTTTTATTTCCTTTGTTGTGCTTCAAAAGTGTATTCAAATTTTTCTTAGTTCTTCAGAGATGGTTCTAAACACTTTACCCTTGGTCTCATTTAACAAAACTAAAAAAAATAGAACAAAATAAGACCTTCATAGAGTAAAACAACACTTAGACATTGATTAAATAACGAGAGAATTTAGGCAATTGAATATTTTAGTGAATTTTGGGTTTGGAATTCGTGCAAGGTATATGCTCAGGAATAAGGTACGGAACATAGTTGACTTACAAATACCTCTGCACATACAAATAGCATTGAAAACAATTGCGTTTGATAGTGAGATCAAGTTGGATTGTCGTGGAGTAATTCAGGCAGGCATGCTGAGTGCACTTATTCGTCGGACGCGTGGAGTAGATTCAGTTCTATCGATTTTGCAAATTCGGGAGCACGTGCAGATTTTTCTGCTATCGCAGCATGATCCCCAATCGACTTGTCCGGCCTGAAGACCTGCCTGGCCAAAATGCGTTGCATACGGACGTGGTTGAAGTAGGAAACAGACCAGTCGAGTTGTCTAGAGTGACCTGTTCGTGAAGACCATGGACTGAACCTAGGACAGTCTGAATACAGTGACCTGATACTAGGCTAGTCTGAAGACCGTGACCTGAAGTTCAGGTCCTGAACTTAGGCAGAAGATGGAGTGAAACGTGAAGAGTTTTGAGTTGTTTTGCGGTGCTCTCGCGCGGAGCAGACGAAACAACGGCGGAGAGGTCTTGAGGAGGAGGAGGAGGCTGCTACGGCTGCCGGCGACGAGGCGAGGGAACAATGGACGATGGGGCGCGGTCAGCGGACGACGTCATTACCTGGCTGGCACCGGCGGCGTCCTTCATCTTCCGCGCGGGATTGGGCAGCGCAGCGGCGTATGCTGCGTGCGGGGTCGTCGGGCAAGGGCATTGCAGCGGCGGCGGCGGCTGGTTCCTGATTTTCTGGACGTGATGTTTGAGGGTGGCAGCGGGTGCATGAACGCGATGATTGTGCAGTTTTCTTTGGCGTCCGACTCGTCCCGTCGTCCGACAATTGTTTTAGCGTAAAAAACGGAGTAGATTTGGTCCACTGGATTAACTGCTTAACGGCCAAGATTCTTTGGATCCCCACACTCTGTGTCTTTTCATATTATTAGTGGCGATGACGATGACGATTAAATCATAGAGCGGGTTTTCTAATTAGGGAACGTGCCCCACGAACTCTCTCCATATATAGGACGCTTCTTATTACTATTCTTCCCCGCATGTCCGCATGCATGCATGCATTGAATCTTTCTATAGTTGGAAAATACAAAACTCATTATTTTTAAACCATAAATCGAAATGAATATCCGTCTTCACGGCTGGCTACGTCTTGACGAGTAGTTCGAAACAAGATCCCATCTTAAGGGTCACTTCTTTTAAGCTTCTGCTTATACATAAGTCAGCTTATGGATTGTGGTGGGGAGAAACTGTGGTGGGTAGAAACTCTTATAAACTGCTTGAAGATCTTTTGGGCTTCTAAAGATTTGGCTTATTTGCCAGTTAAGTTGCGAGATGTCTAAAACGCCCCTTTATTTGATATTTGTACGAAATAAAATGATATTACAACTTATTTGTTGCGTTGAGTGTGACAAATGAGCAAGAAATAAAATCAAAATAATATGAAAAGGCAAAAAACATGGTGTGGTAAAGATGAATACTCCAATACATATGGCACAAAATAAGTGATGTTCTCGCATGCACAAGCATGAAAAATATGATATCAAACTTAACACATTTTTTTGCTTGATTATCAGTATATACATTTATAAACTAATTCATGGACATGGCAAGATATTTCTGAACCCATAAGCTCTAATTAACTGAATAGAGCCACTTCTGATTTTCTGAACCACCGATGCTGGAGCGCTTCCGCCGCCGTGACGCCTGCTGTGTGCCTGGCAGGTTGCATGGGCCGCGACTTCAAGGTGGCGGAGCGAGAACATCACGGCCGGCTTGCTCAAGGTGCAGACGAGCTCACGGAGATGCGAGCAGTCTTGGTGAGGACCAGCTCAAGGTCTCCGGCGAGCTGCACCAGGCGGCGGCCGACTGCGAGCCTCTGGGATTCGGGCGGAGAAGCGGGATCCCGCTGCACACCGCCGAGATCTGACGAACCAGGGACAGCAGAACCAGACAACGACCGACTGGGCGAAGCAGAGCCGGGGCAGGGCGAAGCAGGGGCAGAACTGCGGGATTCGGTTGTCGAATGGAGAGATCTTGTGGTTGCCTAACGGGATCCGGCGGTGGCGGTGGTGGAAGGCGGCGGCGGTAGGTGGGCGAGGCCGCGAGGGGATGGGAAAGAACGAGAGGGCAGGGATGGGTGGGAGTTGGGACGGGAGGTCGGGGACGAACGGGTGCGGGGCTACGCAGGCTCAGGCCTCGCGGTGGCAATTGGCCGTAAATTCGCCCAAGGACATGTCTGTTTAGCGAAAACGTTTCGCTCCATGCATGAGAAGCTCGGGAAACTCCGCAGAAACGAGTCGAGGGTGGCTTCTGGCATCCTTCACGTTTTGGGTTTCTCGGTAGAAATAAGCCACATAGAAACTGGACCCTTCTTTTGGGCTTCTGCTGTGGGGAACCCAGAAACTGGCCCAGAAGCTCAAAAGAAGTGGCCCTTAATATGTTTGACAAACTTTTTTTTTCACCGTCAGTTGACAGGATATAATATGGTAGTTGACATAGTGCAGGTTAACGGTTACCACTGAAATAATACATCGTTACCAGGTCATTTATACAGTTTTTTTTTGTCGTAAACACAATCTACATGTTCAGAATTGAGTATTTAATCCAATCTAGACACGTAAAATATGAGATTACTGTCACAGAAGGATTACAATGGTGAGTATCGCACTTCAAACGACCAGGAAACCATTTGATTTCAACCCGGTAACCAAGCTGGTAATGACTATGACTAGTAACCAAGTGACTATAATTTGGCAACTAAGATCAGAAAAAAAGTCGTCAAAACATATCAAGATGGGATTTAGTTTTGAAGATCTCGTCGCAACAAAGCCAACCATGAAACAGAGGTGGATTTTGAATTACGATTTAAGAGATAAAACGTTTTAAAGTTTGAGAAAAAAGAATTCCACGTGGTGGATGCATGCATGCATGACTTAGCATATCTCATCCGTGCCCACGGAAGTCTAATCTGTTGCACGTGTCCTTGCTAGCACAGTCCATCATAGAGAGGCGTTTTACTACTCATGGTGGTAGCAACACACTATAATATTATACGGCGATGTAAGCCATATATACCTGTTTTATCTTGATATTCTAGTAGAGAACAGATTTTTGGTGTACAATACTGGTTTCAGAATTTTGGAAAAAAATACTTTTCGGTCGTCATTTTTTAGGGTTGACTATTTCGTTGACTTTTAAAAACAATCATAACAACCAGAATATGGTTTTAAAAAATTCAAAATACTTTTGGATAATCTTATTAACTCTAATGTTGAGATCCCCCTTGAGTATTCTCTTTTTTCCTTGACGTATACGTGTCGGTCAAACTAAGGTATGTAGGTACCCATGTGAACAGCGACATTCATTCCTTAAATCATAAACTAGTATGCCAAATAAGACGAAACCTTCTCAGAATATACAACACAACATATACTAGTTATGCCGGGAAGTGCGTGAAGTGGCGTGGGCTCTTCCATTGCGTCATGCCCGGGAGGATGAGGTCGTGGACGTCCCACGGAGCCAAAACGAACAGGTCCGCCGCGGGATGGCGCCTCCGCCGGAAGAAGCTTGCCACGTTGTCCGAACAATTGTTGCACACGTGGCCACCTGACCGGTCAACATTTGGACAGAGTGGCATAATACATACGGTGACCAAAGTAAACCACCACAGCAAAAAGTGTGGCCGTATTTTGGGTATTCTAAACGTCAGTGACCAAAGTGAGAACATCGCTCAAGTTCAATGACTAGATGTTTCTATAACTACACTTACTTAACCATACACTAAAACCGACTATCAATATATTTTCTTAGATTATATTATATATACCAGAAATACATACACAATATAATGGCGTATGTAATTGCCAGCCAATCCAAGAAGTAGATACTAATAAAAAAATACACAAATAAATTAATAATGATGCAAATCTATTTTTCATGATATATAGTACATTTACAAGAAAACACATGCTAAAATATAATCTAAGAAAATATGCAATGGAAATTAAGATATTTTCTTAGAACTTACCAAATATGTAATGGAAAATCATATTCATTAAGACTGCAACATGCTAAAATAAATTATAAATAAAGTATAAAAGTCTAGTATAAACGAGGGCAGCCACATAAGATTAATTCAAAGTGTTTGCGTTAGTTATAGTTCTATTGTTTGATAAATTTTCTTATCATTAAATATTTAAATAACTAACACATCGAATTTAGTTTGATTTTTTGAAATGAATCTTCATGGATCTTTTTCCTTTAAGTAAACAAGTATAAAGGACAACATGAATTCTATGTGAATATGAACCACCTTATATATCACTTATGTAATTGTTTGCATATTTGAGAATATCTATTCATGGTTCTAGCCTTCTAGGGTGTACGGGTCTAACAATATATATAGAACTTATTTATATGACATTCTCTTAAATTATATTCCTTATTTGACAATGGTGTAATTTTCCTTCCCTATATGGTCTCTCCTCAAAATTTGTTTCTCTATATGACACCCTAGTGCATTTTGACCCATGATAAGAGATAAATCGGCCGGTTTATCGGCACATCGGCCGACTTATCGGACTATTTATCTTATCCGTCAGACACCAAGAAGCGATAAATCGGCCGATTTATCGGCATATCGGAAGATATCTTGAACGGTGATAAATATCCATGTATGATACATGCGTGCCTACCTGATGTGCTTGCTATTAGCAATCGATCAGCTGTTAGCTATGGAACAGTTTAGGACAGAACAGACCTCAGTAGAAAGCGAGCTTTTTTCGCGTATAGCCAACCTCGAGGCCCAATTAGTGCACGGGCCGCCCCCTCAACTCAACCCTTGACGAGTACGCTAACTTGGTAAGGGAGCATTTAGACGGTGCAGTTAGTATTGACCACTACCGCAAAGTCCCAAAATTACTAAATTGATGAAGTCCACATAATATAATGGAGCTCAAAAGCCGACTCAAAAAGAAACTTTTAGAGCATCTTGAAACCGCACATATCTAACTGGCTTGTGCGCAGACATCGAGTCGGAAGGATCGGAATGAATAGTACGTACATATGTTGCGCGTCTCGCTGGAAGCTCGAGCCATCTTCGTGTAAAAACAATTTATTTTTTAGAAATCCAAGTTGAAATATTTAATATTATTGCAGCTATTGTTTTGTACATAATTTTGGTTACATTTTTTACCAGGGGTAAAATGGTCTTTTTATGCCTCTTTGGTGAACAAAATGCACTAAAGTGTCATATAGGGAACAAAATTTTGGGGAGAGGCCATATATGGAAGAAATTTTTCATCGGTGTCAAATAAGTAACATGATTTTAAGAGTGTAATATAAGACATTTTCTCCAATGTAATATAAGTAACATGATTTTAAGAGTGTAATATAAGAAATTTTAAGAGTGTAATATAAGACATTTTCAAGATAAATATTCTTGACAAAAAGTGACCTAAGCTCCAAGACCTGAAAAGTAACATGTCTTTTCGATGTCGTTGATGGAGTATGTACGTCTAATACATTTAATTGGAGGGAAGACATAGTGTTTTCTAAACAAAAACTCACCTTTTGTTATTTTATCGAGAAGTGCAGTAGCCTTAATTGGAAAATAAAGGAGAACAAAAAAAAAGCAATAAGCCAGTGTAAAAAAGATAAAAGTAAAGACTACTAAATTGAGAAAGTAATTGCGAAATGGTGTTTTACTAATATAAAGGAAAACACGTTTTTTGCCATCGGAATTGAGGGAAGCAAAATGGTGTTTGTTACATAAGCGCCAAGTTATTGGGAAATGTATATTTTAGCAACATATGTGAACTAAATCATCATTGTTTCTTTGGTAGATAAAAATAATTTAATTTCTCTATTTCCCCTTGGGTGAGTTAAAGATAATCTAGATAAGATGGAAACATTCACCTACATTTTTACTAATTAAGCTAGTATCCAAGTATATTGGTGGAAAGCTCAAGCAATGGCTGAAGTGAGTTGGGCGCAAACTTCCTTGCGAATAGGAAGCATAAATCCGCTCGCTGCCCATTATACATGCACCTCTCCTTCTCCCCTTCTCACCTGACAACCTCTCGAGGAACTCCTCCCCCACATCCACGACACCAAAACTCGCTGGGTGGGACCCACCTCGCGACCAATCAACCCATGTCACGCTCCGGTTAGCGATCCCGCGGGGTGCCTCGATGGTGAGAACGGTGGGGAGGTAGTGCTCATCGACGTAGCACGACGGTAAGCAATATTCCTTGAACCTTGGGTAGTAGCGCACGTCGGCGACAACAAAGATAGCGAGGCGCCGGTCCATCTCGAACCACTGTGGGCCCTTGCGCCATTGCCGGAGGGACACGAGGGGGGCGAGGCCGACTCGGGGGTAGCGGCCACGCCCGTAGCGGCCTGGGTCATCAAATGCCCCGATGAAGCTATGACGCGAGCGAGTCAGGTAGGCGTGGATGGCAGGAAGAGGGTGGAGAGGGATGCATGACTCTGAGAGGAGGACGAAGCGCTCGTTGGCGAGGTCCAGGAGTGCATTTGCGAGGAGACGGTGCTCCGCGTCCACCACGCTCGCCTCACCCCACCGTGTCGCCTGCAAGATATACATATAAGTTTCCCCCATTGTTGCGCAAGGAAGAATATATTGGAAACACTAATATAATTACAAACTACAAAAGGTTGATGGTGATAACTCTAGCTAGTTCTAGTGCACACATTTTGCAATTAGTTAATATTGTACAAAAACAAAAACATGAAGATAATATGATTGAAAATAGATGATATGAAGAAGATTCTTGGCCATGACATCTTTGATGGACAGGGACACGATGGTCATCACTATCAGCCTCTCTTCTTCGTGTCACACTCTACAGCAGTACACTTGTCATGTGTGCTGTTCAGACTGGAGAGCGACAGAGAGGTCACGTCGTTGTACGTGTACCGTTGCTGATCCGTCGGTTCCCAATCGGACGGCTTTCAATTGATCGGACGAGGCGAAAAAGAAGAAGTTTGACCGTAACACAGAGCTGCTAGGTGACGTGTTATGGCGTACCTTGCTGGGCACCTGCCGACGGTGGAACGGCGATGACGGCGGGAAGTGGAGGCGGTACCCCGGCGTGGTGTGGACGTACACCGAGAACAGCCCCTTCGCACCGGTGCCGTTGAAGAACCTCTCCCACAGCGGCGCCAGCGGGAGCGGGCCGCGGGTGAGGAACAAGAAGGCCACCTTCCCCGGCGCCGACGGCCGGCGCGGCCCCGGGCGCCGGGGCTCGAACGACGCCGCCCACAGAAGCTCCTCGTCGCTCATGTTGTGCCACGCGCTCCGGGTCGCCGGGCGCGCCCACCACCGCTCCACCCCCACCTCCTCCTCCTCCTGCGCGCACGGCGCCGCGAGGAGCACGTTCGGCACGGCGAGCGTCGGGAGGCGGTAGTAGGAGACGTCCCCGCCCCAGCCGCCGATGACCAGGAGGATGAGCGCCGCGGCGAGGAAGCCCGTGGCGAGCAGCGCGAAGAGGAGAACCGGCCTGACGATGAGCTTCACCGGGACGAAGCTCCTCGGCGCCCTCGCCGGCGCGTGCCCGTCCTTGACGCTGCTTTCGACCACCGCCGCACCAGCTTCTCCTCCTGCTCCCAGCATGCTGCTCCTGAGCTAAAAAAATCCCAACAAAAGGCGGAGAAACTCAGACAAGAATCGTTCGCGAGGATCGACCGATTCTAATTGGGATGGGATGCGCACGAGCAGCAGCGGTCCAGCGGTTACTGATCGGAGAGAGGGCGAGCGATTTGTGGGGGAGAATATCAGCAGTAGAGTAATTGAAATTTATGGATCAGACGATCAGTAACGGCTGATCAGTAACGATCAGTGGGCATCCAACAAGAAACGCATACAGAACATCAATTCGCTAGCCTCCCTTTGTTCTTTCTTTCTTCAATTTTACCCGCCCAAGAACAGCAAGCAAGCACACCAATTAAGAAAGAAAATATATTACTACTGCTAATTGAAGATTCTCAATCCAAGAAAAGGATTTGGGATTTGCTGATGGATGCTACTAGTCTGGTACGGAACTAACAAGAGGTTGAGAAGCTTTGATACCTTTCGTTTTGTTTGGGGATTTTCTTTAGCTCGCTAGCTAGGATGACGAGGAGCTTCCAGTTCCAAGTTCCAGACATAGGTGTCGTCTTGTCCAATCGATCAGCAACGGACCAACTGACGCAGCACAGGTGGTGTGTTGGCAAGAAGAACCTTGTCCTCCTCTTCGGGCTTCGGCGGGCGCGATGTTTCAGCTACCCGTCGGCGAGGACTCGCCGCTCCGTTGTCGCAAAAGGTTTGTCCGTGTGGTTGGGGACCGACAAGTAAGGGGGGATGTCTCCACAGAGATAGATATCACTCGTGTGTACTGTATTCTTTTTTGTGGTCGACGAACACGTCGCACGAGTATGGATAGATACGCGGGCACATGCTGAATTTACAAGGGATGGATGTAAAGCGTTAGAAAAATACAGTGGATGGATGCTCCTTTCCAAGAAAGATGTTCGTACAATGGATGTAATGTTTTTCGTTGCTAGGAGCTTCTTTAATAATCAGATAAAGGGTTTACAATCAGGATATCAGCGATGAAATCTAGGATACATAGACAATTCGAACCTCTAGTCCGCGAATACGTCTTAGAGATCTAATTTTGTTCCAAATGAAGTGACACAGACACAACTTTAATGTAACTTTGTACTACAAAATTTGCGTCACTTAATTTGAAGTAATGAAAGTCCACTTTTTGTCCTTCAACTTTAGGAAAAGTTCACGTTTTGTCATAATTTTTTTTGTGGTTCATGGACTTTCTTCATTTGAAATGAAAGGAATATGTAACTTGACAAGATACCTTCGATGTAGTGAAATATGAATCCCTCGTGTAAAGGCAAAATAAAACAAAGGCTTTGACCATAAAAAATAGCCATACCGTTAAACCGTGCACATCCGTACGTATGAACCAACTGAACAACTTTACCCAAAAATTAAATAACGTATGATTTTCTTATTGCTAAACTTTTCCTTACCAAATCTTTATTCAACAAACTATGTATCAGCAATCTAGCAAAGGATATATAGACAAAAGTGTTTAAAGAGATGGAAAGAGACCCTACGCATCGATATTTTTTCATGTGTCAATGATGTATTCTACGATCGTGCAAAGTCATAGTGTAGATTATTTGTATTCTAAACTACAAAAATAGAATAAATCTAAAAAATATAGTTTTTCAATGTGCACTATTCGACGTACTCGAATCCACACTTTATTTATTGGCTTTTGTATAGTTAGAATATAAAGTACACCTTGATATTTTCCATGCTTGGAATACGAATCATTAATTGCAACTAAGATTTTTTTTTCAGATTTTTTAAACTTTACAACATGATTCAAAATTTTGGAAATAAAGAGCTCAATATGACCCGACCTCCATTTAGAGTTTCTTTGGCGTAAAGCCTATCCTAGTTCTCACTTATCACTGGTCCCCATCATTCTGGTCAGAAATCATATAACCAGTGTATTTAGAGACAAACAACGTACAATCGATCCACTTCTTTCGTTCAGTTTCAGGGCATCCGTAATGATATGATGTACTTTGCAATGTAAATTGTTATAGTGTACAAGATCTTAGGAAGTCTAATATTTTGAAACGGAGGAGTAGTATATCAATATTATAGGGTTTACAAATCTATAAAAAAGTAGGCGGAGAATGATATTGTATTGTACCGGCTTGTAAAATTTCAACTATAATTTTTTATATTTTGGGCACCGTAAAAAATTATAAAATATGAATTTCAAAGTACCGAGTAGTGCAAGAAAAAAATCAATTCTACCAAATCTTACAGGTTTTGCTATTTTTCATGAAGTCTAAAATATGAATTATTTTGAGTAGAGATATTGCAAGTTGGTAGATGCACTATTATCTACATCCATGGTTTTTTAATTTTTTTGAAACTTCAAATTGTGGTTTTTGAATTTTGAAAAATAAAAAGCTAAATGTAGCTCGGGCTCCGTTTTAACTTTTAGGAGCCACATGTCTATCAAAAAGCAAGAAGCATGCAAAAAAGAGCAAGAGTAATTTTTTAATTGCTTGTGGACAACCACATGGTAAGGTTATGAATCACCCTTACAAACTTAAGGTGAACCTCTACATTGTATGTTGACTTTAAGGTTCACTTATTTGCTTAAGGATAGCTTAGAGCCAACATTGCAGCAAACCATCGTTTTGTCCCCCAATGAACATCACAATGAAACTAGGAGTAGCTCCTAAATAACTGGAGAAGGAAAAAATAGAAGAAATCAGCAACAATTTATAAGTAGGACCGGGAATAATCTGACCAAAAGTTCACGGTAGTCCACCGTTTGACAACGGTCAGCAGGTGGATCCTTCAAAGTTCAGTCACACCTGGCTGGCTTGCCTTTGATGAAGGAGACGACGGCGTCCATCTCCTTCTGCGCCTTGTCGCCGCCCCACCCGGACTTCTCGAGGAAGTAGGCGTGCCCCTCGCCGTCGGTCTCGTACAGCAGCGCCTCCTCTCCTCCCCACGCGCTCCCCCTGAGCGTCTCCACGTACCTCCGGCCTCTGTCCCGCATCGTGTCGAGCTCCCCCACGGTGACCAGGGCCCGCCGGCAGCCGAGCGTCGCCCATTCCTCCGCCGGCATGACCAGCGGGTCGATGAACGGACGGTGGACGCGCCCGCTCTTGTAGCGGACGAGGAAGGGTGAGAAGTCGACCTCGGTGTCGAGATCCATGGCCAGAGTGGCGTTCAAGTCTCAAACAGAGGAACTGTGATTCTGTGAAAGATTGGAGTTTTGCAGCGCGCCTCCAGGCCCTCGACCTCGGGGGGCCGCATAGTAGAATAACAGATCCAGTGGGCATCACGATTCCAATTAATTAGTATTTTATCCGTACCACTTGTTGTTAGGATGTTTCTGCACTAGTGCCGATCTTTTTTCCGTAAATCACCAATGTTTCGGCAATGATTTGCATACAATACAATTATACCCAAGAGAATATATGTATGTGCGTATTTCCTATATTCCTTTCAATTGTCACATTAGCAGCTTATGACATGAAAACAGATTCCCTATAATCAGGAACAAGCAGAAAGCCAGGCCTTGGTTGAGCACTACCTACTCTAGGGAATAATGATGCACCATGCAATTCTACAGTTTTTTTCTTTTTTGCTATGCCTTCAATTGAAGCATAAATCTTCTGTACTACTTTCTGCAGCTACCCCTGTAATTCTAACCTGAACAAACTAATTTACACTTCAGTGCAAATCTCCGCGTTGTCTAGATCAGATTGTTTTGGTGTATTCAACATTTCTGATGGTTGTGGACATGGAGTGTTCACAAAGATCGCGCTCTTGTTGAATCCTTCGAGTAACATTATCCGCACTGCTTGCAATGCCCTGAGGAAGGTGGAATCAAGCTGCAAGAGGTTGGAAGTAGACAGAGGGGTCAGCGGATGTTCTGGTCGCATAGACCAAATTGATTCAACTTTCGAGTGTCCAGACATCACAGAACGCTCCAGAGAATGCTTAATGCAGATTTTCACGGATCAAAATTGCACTGTTCGGTATACTTCTGTAAAATGATCAAACTGAGCAGTGCAATGTAGTAGTAATAGACCTCTTTTTGTTCTTCCTCCGTGAACGCACGTAGAACAAAACCGATTGCGCCCATCATTCCAGTTGGTCGTCCGATTCCTGCGCAACAATTGGGGGATGTTATTTTCAGATTCATCACCTTAAGGACCAAAGGATTAAATAAGTGGTGGTCTGGCATACCAATCCTTAGACGTGGAAAATCACGGTTTTCCTTAAAATGGTGGATGACGCTTCTCATCCTGTAATGTTCACCATGTTAAAGTAGAGCATAGGAATTGATTCCAACAATACTTGACATTAGATTAAAGCAGACACGATTTAAGTTCAGTGTGTTACTTTGGAGCCTGCTATGGTTCATCTTGTTGGTGCTAAGCCCTAAACAATCTATTTCTAGGAGAAAAACATTACCTCATTGCAACATGTCCTAACTACTTAAATACTACTAGACATGGATGTTTGCTTTAATTAATGATATCAAGCTAGGATAAAGCATAAGCTATGGCTGCAGCGTTTTAAGACCACGAGCAGGCCAAGTTTGTATCTACTCCCTCTGTTCCAAATTAGATGACTCACATTTGCCCACATGTGGATGTATCTAGACATGTTATAAGTATAGATACATCCACATTTGGATAAATGCAAGTCATCTAATTTAGAACGGAGGGAGTAGTTCATAAGAAAGTAACAACGAAATCCTGAACACGGTGTGAAGGTAATAAGTTAGATAAGTACCCATTATGCCCACCATGTCCCCCCTTTGGCAGTAGACGTAATTTCGCAAAGGGTAAGTCAAGATCATCATAGATCTAAAAGAATCATAGAACAGTTTGTGAAAAAATACAACATGAAACGTAACAAAGTATCAACTGAAGAACAATAGTTACCAAAACAACTTGATTAAGTGGTATCTTGAAATACGAAACCAGCTGGCTGACCTGCAATAGAGCAGTCCTATTCAGTAAATAAGGACGATCAGGTCGTGATTTAAATCTGTATTAGGGTTGTTGTACTTACAGACTCATCACTTGCATTCATAAAAGTTTGTGGCTTGACAAGCATTACAGGGACATCACCAATAAGGCCTACAAATCACAGCAAAAAAAAACTAGGGCTTATAAATAGAAGGCAATAAGACCAACAATGCAATTTCAAGAACCTTAATATTTATATGTATCCCTGATGTCTTACAATCAAGCGTCGATTTTTTATAACTTAGTGTGTTCTTATGTATGTAACTGAGAGTTACAGAACAATTTGCATTCAAATACTTCTTATAGTACATTAGCTGAAGATATTAGGTGGAAACACGTAGTGCCTGAAGGTAATTAAGGAAACTTCCTCAAGAACAGAGTGCAATTGCAAATGATGGCTTTAGTGTTCATACCCTTCTATTCCCACCTCTGAATAAAATTTAGAAAACAGCCAGGACAGGATGCCAAACAACAACGTTCAGTTGTGATGTTTGGACAGCAAAAGGCGTCAGGGTACAAAATGCTTTGATACGAAGTGTTAAACCAATGCAACCTTCTTTGGTTATCCTTGTACGCATGTTTAGCATGGTAAATAAGCAAGCAAAACAAAGCTATCCGGCAACAATTGCACCGGCAGAACAACCGAAACATAAGTTGAGCAGGTCAACATCTATCTTCTTGTAGTGCTTAGTTGTAAATAATACCTCAAAAGTATAACTACTGCATCACTGTATTTGTAAATCATACAAAATTTTATGTTGAAATTACCTTTCCCAACCATTGTTTTGAAATGCTTACTGCTGATAGATATCCCCTCAGCTTCTGCAATCGCATCAATCATCTCAAACCCAACCTGTATGCAAGAACAAAATGTGATCCACATGATGTAGTCAAGTACTGTGATCTAGAGTATAGTTTAGACCACATTATTCAGGAACTCAGGACCTTTTAATATTCTCTACTGAAAGTACTGATTAGTCCAGGGTACAGAGTTAGCTGAATGTCAAGTGTTCATATCATGGAAAAAAATAGCACGCTATTTCCCCGTTAATAGCACGATATAGCATATTTGGAGAGGCTACGCTATATTTGGCCTAAAGTTACCGCTACGCCACTATTTGTGTTTTATACGCGTCAAACCACACTAACTGTGGTAATGTTATAGCTATACTAACAAAATACCTAGAAATAACGTTAGGTGATGATGATGGCAGTCAATCTGGTGGTTCTTCTAATTATTCCGAAGACCGTGTTAATTATTCTGATTAAAGTTTAAAACCTTTTATCTTTTAGTTTATTACGTTTTCGTGGTTTAAGCCTCATATTTGTATTTGTGCTATGGATTTAGCCTTGGCATTTGAATATACTTACCAAGTTATGCATGTATTGCTTTATGACAAATTTTTATTGCTGAAATCCTTAATATTTGGGCTATTTCTTACATTCTTTTCATCGCGCTATTTTATATGTAACTTCGCTATATCACGCTATATCTTGTATAGCTTTTGGAAGAGGGTCACGCTATTTTTGATAGCACGCTATTTTTTTCCTTGGTTCATATCAAGCAACCAAAAAGACAATTAGTCAGATACACTGTAATCTGAAGTTCTGAACTAGAGGTGAAACCGCATTATTCAGGAAATTTATTATTCTCAACTGAAAGTGTTGATGAGTGCAGGATACACGGTGATCTGAATGCCAAGAGTTTGTATCAAGCAACCAGAAAATTAACACCTTTACCGTGACGAAGAGATCAGTATCAAGCTTTGCCCTTCCAGTTTCCAAGCATGTTAGCATCGATTGTTGAAATGGAGTAAGGGAATTGCAATTTTTAGCACTGAGATCAACGAATTGCGTCATGATTAACTACTGTACGAGATATGCTACCAGCTAAAAACGCACAGCACCTTCAGCCTTCAGGACACAAGCGAAGCGGGGCCGAAACAGAGAGACAGAGCGCAGAGTCTTACGTTGTGGCGAGTCCCCTTGTACATCCTGCCGGGATTCCCGAGCCCGACCAACAGCCACGGCTTCTGGGCCGCGCCGCCGTCGCTGCCGGCCTTAGCCGACGAAGAGGATGACGATGATGAGGCGACGGCGGCGCTAGCGGTACTGCTCGATGCCATGCTTCTTGGGGTCGAGCGGGCGAAGGAGGTGCGCCGGAAGGCGAGGCGGGCGGACGCGGAGGCGGGGACGCCGGTGAGGAGCCGCATCGCCGCCGTTGTGGTTCCACGCTATAAAAACGGGTCCGGGTTGGATTCGTACACGGTATTCCACCGGTTTTTTCCGTTGACCAGTTTTTTTTTTTTTTTTTGAGAACTCGCCCCCCTTTATTCATTACGCCATAATGTTTACAGTAACACCCTCAGGCCCTGGTCCAGAAACAAAGAACTTCTAGCTAAACCATGGGCATCTCCATTATACCGACGACCTTCGTGAACCAACTCGAAAGATTCGAAGCCCTTCGCCGTCACCTCTATCTCTTGCACCAGCTGGCCATATACTCCCAACCTCTCGGCAGCTTTGATCGTCCCAACGACATTGGCACAGTCGCTCGCCATCCTAATTCCGCGCATGTGTAGGTCCAATGCCAATGCAAGACCTTCTCTGCATGCTGCAGCCTCGAGCAACTCTGGGTCCATGGCTCCATCAATTACCAGTGCTGATGCGCCCAAGAAGTTGCCCGCTTCATCACGCCCCACTGCCGCTATCGCAGCGACATCTCTGTTCTTTGATAGTGCTGCATCCACATTAACCTTCGCCACACCAGCCGGTGGTGGAAACCAGCGAGGGCTCACCGTATTTCCTCCCCGACATTGTGGTGCCGGTGACTTCGCCTGACCGAGGTCAGAGATGAACCTTTCAATAAAACTGAAAGTCGAAAGAGGGCTTTGAAATATTCCCTCATGCAGCGCCTTCCTCCTTGCGTGCCAGACCGCCCAAAGCGCTACCACAATTAACGTGAGCTCATTCTGGGTTACTGATTCAATCATTGTGGCTAGCCAAAGCTTGGCCTCTGGCTCCTGGATATTGAAAGCAGCCTCCGCCTGACCTTCCGGCAACAAAGCCCACACGCTCCTCGCCATATTGCACTCCATCAAAGAGTGACGCCATGAATCTGGTCGCCCACACAGCACACATGCACTCGTAGTAGCCATATGCCTGTGGTGTAAAACATCTGCCGACGGCAAGGAGTGTTTAGCCAGCCTCCAAAGGAAGACCTTCAGTTTAGACGGGACATTGACTTGCCACAGTTGTGTCCACTCCTTCTCCTCCATGCGTCTATCTGACCTTCCGGCGTTCCCTTCTAGCCACGCCGTCCTTCGCTCCCTCGTGTTCACCAACATTAGATATGCTGAGCGAACGGAAAAAACACCTCGCCGGTCGTAGTGCCACGCCCAGCGATCCTCCTGCTGCCTCGACGGGAGTAGGATATTTTGAACAACATCCGCATCCATCGGGGCCAAGAAATTTCGAACCTTCACCATATCCCATGATTTCATGTGAGAATCCATGAGCTCACTAACTAGCTCGGGAGGCTCAGCCCTTGGACAACAAACTGGCCTTAACATGCCATCACGTGGTAGCCAGTTCATATTCCAGATATGTGTATGCTCTCCGTTTCCAATCCTTCGAATGAGGCCTTGTCTCAACACATCCTTTCCTCCATTATTGCCCGCCACACCCTAGAAGGTGTCGAGCCCAACTCTGCTTCCAAGAATTCACTCGTAGGGAAATACACCGACTTCAACACTCTTGCACTCAACGTGTTGGGTTCCTGTACTAGTCGCCATGCCTGCCTTGCTAGTAGAGCTAGGTTAAATAACTCAATGTCTCTGAATCCCAGTCCCCCATCACGTTTCGGCTTTGTCATTTCATCCCATGCTACCCAGCATGTCTTCCTCTTCCCTTCTTTACTGCCCCACCAGAAGTTTCGAAGCAGGCTGTCTATATGTTTGCATAATCCCCTCGGAAGCTTAAAACAAGACATAGAAAAGGTGGGGATTGCTTGGGCCACGGATTTTATTAAAACCTCCTTCCCGCCCACAGATAGCAGCAACTTCAGCCAGCCCTGTACTTGTTTCCACTCTATCCTTCAAATATTTGAATGCGCCATTTGGTGAGGAACCCACATCTGTTGGCATGCCTAGATACTTTTCACTCAGGGCTTCACTATGAACCTCCAGAGTGTTCATAATCACCTCCCTGATCGCTGCATTGCATCCTTTTGCAAAATGAATGGATGATTTATCCATGTTTACCTGTTGACCCGAAGCCCGACAGTAAATCCGCAACACATCCTTGATCTCCTATGCACTCTCCCTATTTGCCCTAAAAAACAGCAGGCTGTCATCTGCAAAGAGTAAGTGACCGACAACCGGAGCTGTCGGGGCCACCTTAATACCACTTAAGTTTGATGACTCCAATCTTGAGTTTAAAAGGCACGAAAGACCCTCTGCTGCCAATAGGAAAAGATAGGGGGAGATAGGATCTCCTTGACGGATACCCCTCGACGGGGTAAACCTCTCTGTACATTCACCGTTAAAAAGAACGGAGAATGACACCGACGTGACCAACCTCATGATCATGTCCACCCACAATCTGTGGAACCCCAACCGTAGCATTATTGCACGCAAATAGCTCCACTCTACCCGGTCGTAGGCCTTCTTCATATCCAACTTCAAAGCACAGCACCTTTGCGGTTTAGCTCTCTTCCTCTTCATGAAATGAAGGCACTCATATGCTGTGATTATGTTGTCTGTAATCAGTCTACCCGGAACGAAAGCAGACTGCTCCTCCGAAATTATCTCCGGTAACAATTTCTTCAGCCTATTTGCAGCCACCTTGGATGCTATTTTATATATTACATTACACAAGCTGATCGGCCTAAACTGTCCCATCTCCTCCGGGCTCGCCACCTTGGGTATCAAAACAACAAAGGTGTTATTTATTGTGGCCGGATCATCTTCTCCCTTCAGCACTCGCATAACCACTGAAGTCACTTCAGCTGCACACAACTCCCAATGTTTCTGGAAAAAATGGGCTGGGAAACCATCCGGCCCCGGCGCCTTCGTTGGAAACATTTGGAATAAAGCTTCTTTCACCTCAAGCTCTTTAAAAGGTTTCAGTAACTCAACATTCATCACTGGTGTCACCTTTGTAGGTACTGTGTTCAGAACCTCATCCATACCTTCCGTCCCTTCTGATGTGTATAGCTGCTTATAGAAACCAGCAGTCATGTTTCTCATCTCCTCCTCATCGGACGTCACCTGCCCACACGGTTTTCTCAATTGTGTGATCTTGTTCTTCTTCTTTCTTTGGCTAGCTCGCATGTGAAAGAACCGAGTATTCTTATCCCCAGCAGACAACCATTGAACCCGCGACCTCTGCTGCCACATAACCTCTTCCCTGTGGTTCAGTTCAACAATACGATCAGTGATTTTAATCTCGGCATGCGATGGCCCCTGTCTATTTGGAGCAGCTTGCATCTGTCCCAGCCGCTTCTGTAATTCTTTTAGCTCGTTCCGGACATGGCCGAAAGTCGTAACACCCTAGCCTGCGAGGTTACTAGCACATGAAGATAATTTCTGCTGAAGCTCCGCCAAGTTCCTCGCCTCACCTCCTCCCTGCCATGCTTGGGATACAAACTGTGAGAAATCCTCATGATCCTCCCACATAATCTCATACTTGAATCGCCCCTTGGGCTTCCTCCGGCGTCGCGCCTCCTTCGGCTTCCACCTAAGCAAAATGGGGCCGTGATCCGATGCAGCCGCCGTCATATTTGTGACCGACGCAAGTGGATACCGCATGCTCCACTCCGGTGTCGCTCGGGCACGGTCAAGGCGCACCCTACAGAAAGTCCCACCGGCCACTTTCTTCTCATATGTCCAGCTACAACCCTGAAACCCAAGATCATTCAGGCCGCATAGATCCACCATCTCCCGGAACCCTGCCATCTGTGCATAGCTTCACTGTTGTACCCCAACGTGTTCCGATTGATGTAAAACTTCATTAAAGTCTCCCATGCAAACCCAAGGAAGGTCCGACGCAGACTTTATAAACTTCAACATGTCCCAGGTTTTAAATCTCTCCCTGGTCTGAGCCTCCCTGTACACACAAGTAAATCGCCATTTATGCCCATCTGCTTCAGTAATGATAGCATCAATATGATACTGTGAATACGGTAAAATTTCAACATTTATTCCATCTTTCCAGAACATTCCTAGCCCGCCACTGCGGCCCGAACTACTTACAGCAAAAGCATGATCATAACCTAGCATGCGTGTAAGCACTTCTACCCTGGTTTTGTGAACTTGAGTTTCAACGATACACAACACCGAGGGGCAAAACTCCACGCGAAATCGCGAAGTTCCTTCACTGTCGCGGCATTGCCAATTCCGCGACAGTTCCACGTCGAGCAACTCATTGCTGCGGGCCGCACTCCGCTCAGGAGCCCGCCTCACATGTTGATCCACTGCTCTGTCCATTCGTACCCATCATCTTCCTCTGCTTCTTCTTTTCCTTCGGAGAAACATACGGCGGAGGTGGTGGTGGAGTCTGCACTATGGTAAGTGCGCTTCCCAGCTCTAGTTGCTTCATCGCCGATGGCTTCTCCGAAGTACACTCAATGCCTTAATTAACAGGCTTCAGCGGGCTGGTTGTCGTATCCTGCAGTATTTCTTCACCGTCGTTTCCTAGTCCCGCCTCGCCCGAGGTACGATTGCGTGGAGGATTGTTAACAGTGTTGACCACCGCTTTCTCCATCCACACACCTTCCCTGCCACTACCACGACCTCTTCCCCGCGGGAGCGTCCTCCACCGCGGCCGGCCGTAAAGCCACCACGGTCAGCCATTGGCCCGCGTCCACCTTGAGCTCCTTCCCCAGGTCCACCGAAACCCCTACGTACTCTCGGCGTCCCCGGGTGCCAAGTATCCTCTGTTGCCTTCATCCAGTCTCCAAACTAGAGTTCCTCCTCAGCGTGCTCTCCCGTCCCACACTCCAAGTGATCATGTCCCATCAAACCACAGAAAGCACAGAATTTTGGGATCTTTTCATATGTAACCAGTAGCCTCATACTCTCACTCCCTTCCGGTGTGAAGGTCACCACTCTGGGCAGAGGGTTGTCAGCGATCAACTTAACTCTAGCCCTGTGAAACTCCCCATGGCCAAAGGAGACCACCTTCAGTTCAACTCTCTCCACCTCCCCAACCCTCGAAGCTAGCTGTTTCAAGATTGTCTCTGTACGGAACAAGGGGGGATACGATGTATCTGAATCCAAGCCTGAACATGGTTTGGCATCACCTCTGGAGTCGTAGTCGCCCCATCGAATTTCTCCAGCATCAACGGACACTCACGGAAAAGCCATGGGCCTTCTTCCATGATCCGATTCCAATCCCCCAGGCAGAAAGCTTGCACAATGAACAGGTTCTTCCCGATCAGTCTAAACACGACTTCTCGTGCGGCGTTCCACGCCGCCAGCATCGTCTTCTCAAGTGATTGAGCACTGAAACCCCTCACGGTCAGCAGCTTGGCCACCGCCATCCACTTCACCTCCGGCAGCTTCACCCGTTCTGCCTTTGCCAGAAACACACCCTCCTTCTCCTTATCACTCAACTGCAAGTTCTTGAGCAGGTCATCCATATCAAAGACCCGAGCCGATCTTGCCGATCCCGCCGCCATGGTTGCGTCTCCCAACCCGACTGATCCCCACCTACACCGTTACCCGCCAAGGCCGGGAAGTTGTGCTAGACATCCCCTTGGTCAGCCCGAACAGGAGCGGTGGTCGATGGGAGGAGGAGCCGGGGCCGGAAGCCTTCGTCGGTGCGATTGCCTCCGAAGTCGCCTAAACCCTAGCGGAGGCTAGGTCGTGCTGCGCATGAGTGCATAGGAGTAGTTACATTTTTCCGTTGACCAGTTAACTGCTCGACAAACTATTGGGCTGGATGTGTTGACTGCGCTCCTTCTATTGGGCCGAACTTATGGAAAAATAAAGAAGTGTAGGAATCACCCCAAATCCATCCTGAGGATGCTAAAAAAATAAATCCATCCTAAGGAAGCCATAGCAGATGAACTCGAAATTGGTACTACCTCCGTCTGTAATTATAAAATGTTTTGTTAGGCTAGTTGAGACCCTCAAATCGACAAAACTGGACAAATGGCTCCCTCTAGCGGTTTGTGCCACATGACCACATCTATTGATTTTGCCGTAAATGATGGTGATTAGGTGTTGATTTTGTCGGTGACCTAGTGGTAGCTAGGGAATATAACTATGTCAAGCTGATTGTTTATCCAGCAGAAATCAGCACGCTCATCACACAGACGCTCTGCGACGGCGAGTCCATTGCACTAATAATCATGTAAAGTTGTATGCTCATCGAGTAGGGCATCATGCCACCAGAAGCTCGTCACTATGTTCTCGTTCAACTCTAGCTAGTCACCGCTGAGTTCGAAAATGAAGCTTGTAGATGGTGATGGTGATGATGACTAACCTCACTCTTGCAACCATAAATAATATGAAGGGTCCCGTCCTATTTTTTCGCATTCAGCTTCGGAATCGGCTATTGATGGGTTGTAACGTGAACATATGGATCTCAATGAACAACCTCGATACCACACTCATCACGTGAACCTATGGATTTTCATGTGAATATCTTGCATATTGAGATAGACATATTAAATGATTCTCAATTGATCAGAATTGTCATATAGCTAAATTTAATTGACATGTTTTTTATTTCATGATTAAAAACTGGTGACATGGCAAATTTTATGGATGAATAGTATGGGTAGTTTGCATGAAAAAAAATACCATCATTAATTAATCTTAGTGGATGAGGTTGACAGTTAGTTGACTAAAATAGTGGTGATGTGAATACCTTGCATGTTGAGATAGAAAAATTAAATAATCGTCTAGTAGGGTTGTTTTGGTTTATAAGATATATAGATGTAAATTACTTGCATAACAAATAAAGTTGTTCAATTGATTATTTATGAGATTTGTTTTTTTTGTTATTGCTGTTGTAGTCCAACAAACAGGCAACTAGTAATCGAAACCGACTCACAAGCCCAGTAAAAAGAGCGGTACAAGGTACAACCGTACAAGCAAACTACAATAACACACACACACACACACAATTGCAATCAAGCTCCAAGCAAATGCGGAAGAAAAAACACAACGGTCAACCAATCATCGGGATATCAAGAAGCTGATGTGACTGAGAATTATTAATTCTGAGTCAACTGAGCACCGTCACTCCTTTAAAGTAGAAATGCTCAAGGGAAGCTGTAACGCCGGTTGGTCAACCTGAGGTCCCCGTCCGGCTTCCACCACTGGTGGAGCTCGTGCGCGACCAATGGCTGGTAGAGTAGGTGCACGTCTTTGCCCATGCTCGAGTTCTTGCACAGCGTGGCGGACGGCAGGAGGTGCGGGCGCTCTTTATCCTTGCCGAGCGTAGAGAACAGCATGTCGCGGTAGGAGAGCGTCATGGCGGACTTGGCGACGCCAGAGAAGCGCTCGTGCAAGTGCTGCCGATGCTCGAAGTAGTGGATGAAGCCCTGGCAGATGATGTCTTTCTCGTGAACGTACAGGTTTGGTGCCCATGGGGATAGCCGCTCAAACAGCCGCTCCATGCGCTTCCGGTGGGGGCTGAGGACCAGCCCGATCCCGGCCTTCACCAGGTTGCTCGCGACGTGCAGCTCCTTCCTCACCGCTTCCAACGGGAGCAGCATGTTGATTGCTGGCCCCAGTGACACCTGCGGTGGGTTGAAGAGAAAAGTCGGGAGGTTGAGGCCATGGTCGGACATCAAGGCCCGCCCAATGTCCAGCGCAAGTGACGCGCCGAGAGAGTGACCTGTCAGCCAGATGCTGCTGTTTTCGGCGGCGGCTTTGCCATTGGCGGTCGCCAGGAGCTTGTCCACCGCAGCACGCGCGAGCCGAGGGCGCTTGCAGTTCTTGAGGTTGTTGGCGATGACATGACAGTTAAGGAAGAAGTCCTGTATCGCCTTGGGGTGATCAGGCATGGTCCCTCGGAAGGCGACGATATACTGCAGAGCGGACGGGTGGCGCGGCGCACCCGCCCGGGGCACGTGCTCGTAAATGGCGCCGAAGATGAACATGTTTCTAATGTGATCGAAGGCCTCATCCGTGAGCACCTCCATGAGGCGGAAGTCGAAGCTCTCCCACCATGCCGGGGCGCGCGCCACCCCCGAGATCACCCTACAATTGGTTCTGTCGTCCTCCAAGATGTAAGTGCCTTGCACGACGCATGCGGCGACGGACCGCCGGTCCTCCTCGTTGTTCCTGTGACACACGAGTACATCAGTGGATGGTGCAATGCAGAATTACCGATTGCTAGCTTTGCGCACTTATATATACCCACGGCTTGCACGACGGCACATATATAACATAATACCAGTCAATCAGCGTCGGAGAAGAACCGCCGGCGGTGGCTCGTGACATGATGTGCGTCGGCCCATAGACATCGAAGCGGCCGGCGTTGGGGTCGGTTTTTGAACTTGAAGCCATTGGTCAATTCCGCTCGGTAGAGCTTGCTGGGAACTATGTATGGACCAAGTGCTACAACCCGGTTTTGTGCTTTGCTGCATAAGGGTGCATGTGTATATATAGGGCATATATGTACGTGTATTGCACTTTTAAACTACAACTTGTTTCAGCTGGCATCAGCTAATGTTTATTTTGTCTAAGTTTCAATTTGCAACGGCTACTAAAGTAAGTCCATAAGGAGAAGACCTTCTTCCACAAGGGGAGGTAGGTCGGCCGTCTGGGTGCATAGAACAAGTGCATGCTCTTGGTCGAAAAGAAAAGCAGTGATGTGGATAAACGAGACCCGGTAAAATATTAGAAACATTTGCTCGACTTTTTCTCACTTGTTACATCAAACTTGTTCTCACTCGTTCCATGAACCTTCACTTCCATTGATGCTACGTACCTATATTTGTTTGTTTTTCCTTGTGAGAACGACAGCTCTCTATTTATACGAAAGTAGAAACTCCCCCAAAAACGAAACTAGTCAATCCATTTTCTTTCCAAAAATATATAAGATAACAAAGTAAACGGCGACTGGTCATTGATAGGCACCTAAACTGGTAAGTACTACCACAAACCATGAGCACACGGTGGTATGAACGAGCCATTTCAAAGAGCTCTCACTAGTACAGAACGACACATCGGAAACGGGCCAAAAAACCCTTCGACAACGGAGAAAGGGTCCGTGTTCCCGCCTCTGTCACTGATGTGAAGGCCTTCATCGGTAACGGAGGCCAAAAACCGTTTCCGATGAGTTCTCCATTTGGCAACGGTTGTGCGCAGACCTCCGTTTTCTTAGTTTTCCTTCATCAGATACGGAGTTTGCCATCCACCCGTTTGCACTGAGCATTTCTCATATTTCGGTTACAGGATGCCACGTTTACAAATGCCACTAGATACTTAAAATCTCACAGCACAAGCTCAAATACTAAAACGGTAACAGATTTCATTCATATCACAATGTAACTTTACATTTCCATCACAATTTCACCTTTACAATTGCATCACAAGATGTGACAAACATAAGAGGTAAAACGATAACAGATTTCATCTATACTAAGCCTATCATGTCAAAAGACGGAAAGAATATATGATTTCTTCCCTACATCCTTTTCCACAATCCTCGCAGGTGTCACTCTAGCTATCTCTTCTTATCTCAACTTCTTGAGAGAAGGATGTTGAAGCTTTGGACCCTATGTTACAATTGTTAAATACATATGCTAAAACAAATACACTATGAATTTAAGCAAACTGAAACGATATCTTACCTATGTCTTGAGGTGGCTCTTATTGATGAACCGGAGCAGCCAACACACGGCTTGTCAACAAGATATTGCGATGTCAGCAGCTTCATAGGATGCCTGACAACGATCATCCTTTCCATGAGGCCACCACCGGCTCTGGATTTTTTATGCAGTGTCACCGAAATCTAATCTAATACGTCACCGATGTGACATTTCGGCGACACTGTATAAAACAGTCTTACTTAAAAAAGTATTTTATGCAGTGTACCAAAACGTCACAATAGCGACGGTGGATATGTATGGTGGAGTTTGAAAGGGAACAGCTTGATATCCCTAAATGTAAATAAGGATTTATGTTAGTTCTGACACTACTAGATAGAACAAACAATTTAACACA
Source organism: Poa pratensis (assembly GCA_947311845.1). Taxonomy (NCBI): domain Eukaryota; kingdom Viridiplantae; phylum Streptophyta; class Magnoliopsida; order Poales; family Poaceae; genus Poa; species Poa pratensis. The sequence continues at coordinate 122,877,098 of CAMZMU010000074.1, read as the reverse complement.
ATAATATGAAGTATACAGTAGTATATATTGTGTACTGACCTGTGTATATAATTGGAGGCCATTATGGGAAAGTCAACAAACACTACTCTCTTGAGTAATGTTCGTTGTTTTTTCTGTGTCTTCGACTTTTTTATGCAGTGTCACCGAAATAGACTCCTGTTTTCACATGGACTAGTTAGCTAAACTACAACTAGTTGCAAGTGCACAATAGGCAAGTTAACTACATCAAGAAATGATCTAGATAGAACTACCGGATGTGAACTGAACTACTATCAACAAGTTAGCGAAACTACAACCGGTTGCAAGTGCACAATAGGCAAGTTAACTACATCAAGAAATGATCTAGATAGAACTACCGGATGTGAACTGAACTACTTTCAACAAGTTAGCTAAACTACAACTAGTTGCAAGTGCACAATAGGCAAGTTAACTACATCAAGAAATGATCTAGATAGAACTACCGGATGTGAACTGAACTACTTTCAACAAGTTAGCTAAACTACAACTAGTTGCAAGTGCACAATAGGCAAGTTAACTACATCAAGAAATGATCTAGATAGAACTACCGGATGTGAACTGAACTACTTTCAACAAGTTAGCTAAACTACAACTAGTTGCAAGTGCACAATAGGCAAGTTAACTACATCAAGAAATGATCTAGATAGAACTACCGGATGTGAACTGAACTACTATCAACAAGTAAGCTAAACTACAACTAGTTGCAAGTGCACAATAGGCAAGTTAACTACATCAAGAAATGATCTAGATAAAACTACCGGATGTGGATCTGATACCTTCTTCACGTCGCCGTTGGATCGATCTAGCAGATCCGGAAGTGGTGGAGGCAGAGGAAGCGGACAGAGCGACGACCTCGCCGTGTCGGGCGACATGGCGAAGACCTCGCCGTGTCGGGGGACATGGCAAACACCTCGCCGTGTCGGGGGAGATGGCGAAGACCTCGCCGTGTCGGGGGAGATGGCGAAGACCTCGCCGTGATAGCCGTCGTCTGGGCGGAGACGGCGCCGCCACGGCGCCGGCGATGGCCGCAACGCCAGGAGGCGCCGCCACGAACAGATCTAGCATACTGGGACAGAGTGAGGAAACGAGTGTTAGGTTTTGCTCTGTACGCCCATATATATAGGTAAAACATAGGAAACGGTTCTTTAGAAGGACCGTTTCCTTTGTGTTTCTTCCACTGAGGTGTGGGACCTACGCGCCCACTCTGTGGAATTTCTTCTACTCTCTGGAATAATATTTTCCTAATCTCTACTATATGGAGAAAACCACTTATAGGATACTTATATTAATATTAGTGATTACTACATTACATACGCAGTACATATTAATAATAATAAAGTAAATTACAGTTGGAGAACTTATAGAACTACTACTAGCTACTTCTTGTTTTTCTTGCGCCCTGCTTCCGCGCAATCCTCGTCCTTCTCACGGCCTCGCTTATTGGGGGCCATTGGAGGTGGTGGCGGCGGCGGCGGCAGCATATCGGAGGCGGTGGCGGCGGCTTTCTTCTCCGTCACCGGGGCTCCCTTCTTCGGGACCGGCGCCTCCGCCTCGTCCTCCTCGTCGTCGTCCTCCTCCTCCTCCTCCTTCTCCTCTTCGGTTGACTCGTCATCAGAATCAACCTTCGGTGGGCCCAGCATCAAGGTGGGATCATGGAAGTTGGCGTATTCGTCGTCGCTCGTCTCCGGCGTCGGTCCTTCAACGGACTCGCCGCTGACGGGGGGACTGTCCCGCGGCGACTCAGTGTGCTCCTGTGTGTCGTTGCTGCGAGGCATCTTCGCTAATCAGTAGGAGGGAGCGAGCGAGCGAGAGAGAGAGAGCAGATTCGGTGGCGTCTTGAGCTAGCAAGGATTGGGGTTTTCAAGGAGTAGTGGGCGGTGCCACTACGCCATGGCATTTACTCGCCTCGCTTCGAATTCCAAGAAGATGGAACGTGTCCACATTGGAAACGGACACCCAAAAGTCTCCGTTGCTATAGAGGCACATATCGGAAACGGAGCCAGAATTAAGACCGTTGCTAATACTATGGGTAACAGAGTTAATACTTTCTCCGTTACCTATGTTGACGGGCCAGCCGCGGCCCAGGTCAGGTTTGTACGCACTGGCCGCGCGGAAAGCGCGATTCTCCGTCGCCTAACGCCTGCCGTTTCCATAGAGGGGTATCCGATGTGTCATTCTGTACTAGTGTCTTAGTCCGCTTATTATACATGCGAAATGCCAAAGTCAAACACCAGTACTACCGAAACAGTCATGCACTCATGCTGAACGGCGGTCCTGTTAGATTTTGGATAGCATCGCAAGCGGTTTTGTGCGCTCTTGCAAAAGCCTAATGTAAATAATGTACTACACACCATATGTTACTAAATATGAGACGTTTCTGGATTTCAAATTAAACTACCAAAACGTTTTATATTTAGAAACAGATGGGAGTATATCTCTTTTTCTTTCAAATGGAAGGCAGCGATTGTCGTTTACTAAAAAAAATCCTACAAGACCCCAGTCGCATAAAGTTAGTTAAAACTATGTGTGATATGGAATATAGTTTTTATCCCTTTTTATTCTTCAAAAGAACCATAAAAACGATTGGATGCATAACATACGAGTATAATTATTTCTCAACAGCAATGTGGTAACCCAATCTAAGTAGGTCCCACATATGTAAAAGTAAAACAAGACAATAATAGTAATAGTTTCTGCAAGATCTAAAATGATAGAGAAAAAGAGATGTTGGGACTCCACTTGTAATGTTGCACCGCCATCTCTATGAGCCCCGAATAGTCCTTTTGGAGTTCATCCAACATGGAGCCCTTTTTCGATTATTTCTTTGAAATAGACATTTAAAATATCAAAAAATTGAAGAGTCCTAGTTGGTGACAATTAATGACGTATTCCACAGTTATATAAAATTCAACCCGAAATGGTGTGTACTCCTGCTTACACAAAAATAACAAATCCTGACACATCCAAATTTATTAAAATCTCGCACCATTCACCAACTCTGATCCACATATTTGTCAGTTTTTCACAACTCAAAATACATAATTTATGTATTATCTTTTGCATTCAGGTGGAAATAATCATTATCTATGTCTAGGATTGTTTTCTAGAATTATTTGAAACTAAGAATTATTGTTTTTGAATTTTCAAAAGAACAGGCTCCATGGAGCCTGTCCATAAAAAAAGCTGCACTCAGTAGCGCACACCTATAAAAGACAGATCACCTAGGGCATAAAGAGAGGGATTGATCATTGATACGTGCAAGGCACACGTTCGTTGGGAGACCCCAAGAGGAAGGTATGATGAGTGTAGCAGCAAGTTTTCCCTCAGTATGAAACCAAGGTTTAATCGGACCAGTAGGAGATCAAAGTCACTTCTGAAGGTTGTTGGTGAAGGAGTGTAGTGCGGCGCAACACCAGGGATTCCGGTGCCAACGTGGAACCTCCACAACACAATCAAACTACTTTGCCTCAGCTTAACAGTGAGGTTGTCAATCTCACCGGCTTGCTGAAAACAAAGGATTAGACGTATAGTGTGGAAAATGATGTTTGTTTGCAGAGAATAAAAGAGAACAATGATTGCGGTAGGTTGTATTATCAGATGTAAAAGAATGGATCAGGGTCCACAGTTCACTAGTGGTGTCTCTCCATAAAGATAACTAACATGCTGGGTAAACAAATTACAGCTGGGCAATTGACAATATTGAAAAGTGCATAATAATGCATGTACAAGTTATAGTGTCTACTATGAGATTTAATTGGGCATTACAACATGGTACACAGACTGCTATCCAGCATGCATCTGTGCCTAAATAGTCCACCTTCAGGTAAACATCCGTACCCCTTTCAGTATTGAGTTGCAAGCAACAGACTATTGCATTAAGTAAAGTGCATAATGTAAGCAACACAATTATCCTTAGACAACGCATCGCTGTTTTACCCCTAGTGGCAACAGCACATTCACAACCTTAGAACTTTTTGTCACTGTCCCAGATTAAATGGAGACTGAACCCACTATCTAGCATAAATACTCCCTCTTGGAGTCACAAGCATCAACTTGGCCAGAGTATCAACAAGCAACGAGGAGCATGCAAGATCATAAATAACATAGACATGATAATTCAATAATCAACTTGACATAGTATCAATATTCATCGGATCCCAGCAAACACAACATGTAGCATTACAATAAGATGATCTTGATCATGATAGGCAGCTCACAAGATCTAAACATGATGGCACAAGAGGAGAAGACAACCATCTAGCTACTGCTATGGACCCATAGTCCAAGGATGAACTACTCACACATCACTCCAGAGGCAGGCATGGCGATGTAGAGCCCTCCGGTGATGATTCCCCTCTCCGGCAGGGTGCCGGGAAGAGCTTCAGAACCCTCCCGAGTTAGGGTTGACGGCGGCGGCGGCTCTGGAACTTTTCGTGGATAATAGCTCGGGTATCTAGGGTTTTTTCTGAAAAGATGAATTTATAGGCGAAGGGGCGACGTCGGTGGAGACCCGAGGGGCCCACACCATGTCGTGGCGCGCCGGGAGGTGGGGCCGCGCCGCCACGCGGTGTGGCCGCCTCCTCGGTCCCCTTCGTATCTCCTTCAGACTCCATGTACGTGACAGAAAAATAGGACCGTGGGCTTTTGTTTCATCCAATTCCGAGAATATTTCCAGAACAACTTTTCTGAAATACAAAAACAGCAGAAAACAGGAACTGGCACTAGATAGTGGGTTCAGTCTCCATTGAATCTGGGGGAGTGACAGCAACCCCTAAGGTTGTGGATGTGCTGTTGCTATTAGGGGTAACCTAATGATGCTTTGGCTAAGGATGAATGTGTTGTTTACATTATGCACTTTACTTAATGCAATTGTCTGTTGCTTGCAACTTAATACCGGAAGGGGTACGGATGTTAACCTGAAGGTGGACTTTTTAGGCACATATGCATGCTGGATAGCGGTCTGTGTAGTTTGTCGTAATGCCCAAATGAATCTCATAGTAGACACCACAACTTGCACATGCATGTTATGCACTTATCAATATTGTCAATTGCCTAGCTGTAATTTGTTTACCCAGCGTGTTAGTTATTTATTTTGGAGAGACACCACTAGTGAACTGTGGACCCCGGTCCATTCTTTTACATCTGAAATACAACCTACTGCAATCATTGTTCTCTTTCATTCTCTGCAATTAAACATCATTTTCCACACTATACGACTAATCCTTTGTTTTCAGCAAGCCGGTGGGATTGACACCCTCACCGTTTCGATGGGGCAAAGTAGTTTGATTGTCTCGTGTGCAGGTTCCAAGTCAACCGCCGGAACCACCGCATCAACGCAAGTTTTCTTGCGCCGTTGACACCTTCAGAAGTGTCTTCATCTCCTACTGGTTCGATAACCTCGGTTTCTTACTGAGGGAAGACTTGCCGCTACACTCATCAAACCTTACTCTTGGGGTCTCCCAACGACGTGTGGTTTACACGCATCAAGCAAGTTTTCTGGCGCCGTTGCCGGGGAGGAGAGGAACTTCTGGAAGTCTTGCACTCCCGACAAGACGCCAAGTTTTCTGGCGCCGTTGCCGGGGAGATCAAGCCTTCTGTTAGGGGAGTCTCTCACTTCCAATCTCTTTACTTTGTTATTGTCTTGCTTATTTTATTTTTATTTTGCCTTGTTTGCTCTCTTTATCAAAAACACAAAAAAAATAGTTACTTGTTTCCATGGGTGGGACAATTCTTTACCAAAGATTTCATTCTTTCCCATGCTTGGGCAACATGTTCATTATCAAATTGCTTGAAATTCATAATGCTACTTCTCAAGGATATAATCTTAGCAGGAGGATAATATTCTCCTTATACTTTTTTTACTTGTTTTAATTTTGTTATTTCGGCCTAGTCTTGTTTTTGCTAGAATGAGTACTCCTAAGAACACCAAGTTGTGTGACTTCACAAGCACAAATAATAATGATTTCATATGCACTCCTATTGCTCCACCTGCTTCTAAAGCAGACTTTTATGAAATTAAACCTGCCCTATTAAAGCTTGTTATGAAAGAGCAATTTTCTGGTGTTAGTACTGATGATGCTGCTGCCCATCTTAATAATTTTGTTGAGCTTTGTGAGATGCAAAAGTATAAGGATATAGATGGGGATATTATAAAACTGAAATTATTTCCTTTCTCTTTGAAAGGAAGAGCTAAAGAATGGTTGCTATCTTTGCCTAGAAATAGTATTGATTCATGGACTAAATGCAAAGATGCTTTCATTGGAAAATATTATCCTCCTGCTAAGATTATATCCTTGAGAAGTAGCATTATGAATTTCAAGCAATTTGATAATGAACATGTTGCCCAAGCATGGGAAAGAATGAAATCTTTGGTAAAGAATTGTCCCACCCATGGACTGACTGCTCGGATGATCATCCAAACCTTTTATGCAGGACTAAATTTTTCTTCGAGGAACTTGCTGGATTCGGCCTCTGGAGGGACCTTCATGTCCATCACTTTGGGTGCTGCAACAAAGCTTCTTGATGATATGATGATTAACTATTCCGAGTGGCACACCGAAAGGACTCCTCAAGGTAAGAAGGTAAATTCTGTTGAAGAAACCTCTTCTTTGAGTGATAAGATTGATGTTATTATGTCTATGCTTGTGAATGGTAAATCTCATGTTGATCCAAATAATGTTCCTTTAGCTTCATTGGTTGCTCAAGAAGAGCATGTTGATGTGAACTCTTATGGTAATTCCTTTAGCTTCATTAAAAATTACAACTTCAACAACAATGCTTATAGGAATAATTTTGGTAGCAACAATTATAGGCCTTATCCTGCAAATAGTGGTAATGGTTATAGCAACTCATATGGTAATTCCTACAGCAATAATAGAAGTGTGTCCTCTGATCTTGAAGCCATGTTTAAGGATTTTATTAGTACACAAAATGCTTTTAACAAAACTGTTGAGGAAAAGCTTGGCAAAATTGATGTTCTTGCTTCTAAGGTTGATAGTCTTTCTTGATGTTGATCTTTTGAAACTAAAAGTTATGCCTAATGATGTTAAATAGAACAATACCTTTGCTACTGTCAATGCCATCCAAGTTAAAATTGACAACAATATTAGGATGTTGGCTGAATTGCATGCTAGGTGGGAAAGAGAGGATAAAATTGAAAAGAGAATAGTATAGCTAGAGTTTGTACTATTACCACCACTAGTAATGCTAATGTTTCACATGCTAGTAAGCCTCCTACTATCAATTGTAACATAATTGGTGTTGGCAATGTTTCTACTACCCCTGCAAAACGTTTAAATTTGCCCAAAACCACTGAAACGGTTCCTGATAAAAGTGCTGAAATTTTTCGAAATATGGGAGACAATGATTCCTTTGCCATTGACCAAAATGATTTTGATTTTGATGATTGCAATATTTCTGAAGTAATTATGTTTTTGCAAAAGCTAGCTAGAAGTCCTAATGCTAGTGCTATTAATATGGCTTTTACAAAACATATTACAAATGCTCTCATACAAGCTAGGGAAGAGAAACTAAAACATGAAGCTTCTATCCCTAGAAAGTTAGAAGATGGTTGGGAGCCCATCATTAAGATGAAGGTGAATGATTTTGATTGCAATGCTTTATGTGATCTTGGTGCTAGCATTTCTGTTATGCCTAAGAAACTTTATGATATGCTTGATTTGCCACCTTTGGAACATTGTTATTTGGATGTTTATGTTGCTGATAATGCTATGAAGCAACCTTTAGGGAGAGTTGATGATGTTCTTATTATGGTTAACAATAACCTTGTCCCCGTTGATTTTGTTGTTATGGACATCGAATGCAATGCATCTTGTCCTATTATTTTGGGAAGACCTTTTCTTAGAACTGTTGGTGTCATTATTGATATGAAAGAAGGAAATATAAGGTACCAATTCCCACTCAAGAAAGATATGGAACACTTCCCTAGAAATAGAATGAAGTTGCCTTTTGATTCTATTATTAGAACAAGTTATGATTTGGATTCTTCTTCACTTGGAAACACTTGATTTTCACTTTCTGCGCCTAGCTGAAAGACGTTAAAGAAAAGCGCTTATGGGAGACAACCCATGTTTTTATTGCTGCAATTTTTATTTTTATTTGAGTCAAGGAGCTTGCTTACTTCTGTAACAACTCCTTTGTATCTTTATTTTATTGCATTCTTGTGCCAAGTAAAGCCTTTAATAGAAAGTTGATGCTAGATTTGGATTTCTGCGCAGAGACAGATTTTTGCTGTCCACCGTTTTGATCTGTATGCACTCCAGAAAAATCCAAAAATTCTGACAAAATTCAGGCGTGATCCTCATATATTTACACAACTTTCATTAATTTGGACTTTTCGCATCTGAGCAACTTAAGTGCCTCGAACAAATTCGTCTTCCCAGACTATTCTGTTTTTGACAGATTCTGCCTTTTGATTTGCATTCTCTCTTTTACTGTGTTTGAGTGGATTTCTTTGCTCCACAAAATATCAGTGGCTTTAGCTAATGTCCAGAAGTGTTGGAGATGATTGTGTCATCACAGAACATGTGAAATTTTGATTATGCACTAACCCTCTAATGAGAATTACTTCGAGTTTGGTGTGAATGAAGTTTTCAAGGATCAAGAGAGAATTATGATATGATATGATCAAGAAGAGTGAAAAGCCTAAGCTTGGGGATGCCCCCGTGGTGCATCCAAGCATATTTCAAGAAGACTCAAGCGTCTAAGCTTGGGGATGCCCAAGGCATCCCCTTCTTCATCAACAACTTATCAGGTCATCTTTAGTAAAACTATATTGAAAATGAGTTTGTGTTGAAATGAGTTGATTGGTGCTTGGTTGGAAACAGAAAATGCTACATGTGGTAGATGGTATATTGAAAAGACATACTCATTCTTGTAAATCATTGTCTTGGATAATTTGATGCTTTGCAATTGTTTTGAGCTCTCAAGTAGATCATGTTTAAGCTCTTGCATCATGTAGTTAAAGCCTATTAGTGGAGAACTACCGTAGAGCTTGTTGAGACTTGGTTTGCATATTTGCTATCTCTAAGGTCTAGATATTTTCTGGTAAAGTGTTTGAACAGCAAGGGAGACAGTGTAGAGTCTTATAATGCTTGCGATATGTTTTTATGTAAGTCTTGCTGTACCGCTTGATATCCCATGTTTGCTTCAAACAACCTTGCTAGCCTAAACTCTGTACTGAGAGGGAATGCTTCTCGTGCATCCAAACCTTGAGCCAAAACCCATGCCATCTGTGTCCACCATAACTACCTATTATGTGGTATTTCCTGCCATTCCAAGTAAATACTTCATGTGCTACCTTTAAACTATTCAAAACTTTATTACTCCTTATTTGTGTCAATGTTTTATAGCTCATGAGGAAGTATGTGGCGTTTACTCTATCACCTTGTCATTTACTCATGACAGACTTTTACCAATGAACTAGTGGCATATACATCCGCTTATCCAATAACTTGCAAAAAGAGCTGGCAAATGGGGTGCCCAGTCCCAATTAATTTCAACTATAACCATTTGATTCTCTTCACATGTTTGCCAATGATTTATCAAAAGCAAATTCCAAAATGTTAAAGTTTCAAATAGGCACTCCTCCATGGTATGTGATTGTTGGAAGGCACCCGAGGATTCGGTTAGCCATGGCTTGTGTAAGCAAAGGTTGGGAGGAGTGTCATACCAATTAATAAATATGCATGTGTAAACAAAAGAGAAGAGGGATAATCTACCCTTGGGTAGAAATAACGTCCTTCATGGGAGCCGCTCTTGAAAGTTTGGGTGACAAGGGGGATATAGTGCCCACTGTCATTCGTTGACAACAACAAACACCTCTCAAACACTTATTTTATGCTCTCTATATGATTTCAAAAACCTAAAAAGCTCTAGCACATGATTTAATCCCTGCTTCCCTCTGCGAAGGGCCTTTCTTTTACTTTATGTTGAGTCAGTTTACCTACTCCTCTCTATCCAAGAAGCAAACACTTGTGTCAACTTTGTGTGCATCAATTCTTATATGCTTACTTATTGCACTTGTTATATTACTTTGTGTTGACAATATCCATGAGATATATATGTTGAAAGTTGAAAGCAATTGCTGAAACTTAAATCTTCCTTTGTGTTGCTTCAATGCCTTTATTTAGAATCTATTGCTTTATGAGTTAACTCTTATGCAAAGCTTTTTGATGCTTGTCTTGAAAGTACTATTCATGAAAAGTTTTTGCTCATATGATTCAGTTGTTTACCCTTTATCTATTTGTTAGCAAACTATAGACCATTGCCTTGAGTCACTTCATTCATGACATGAGCCTTGCAATATTATTTGATCAAGATTGTGTGAAGCATGTCTCCTCAGAAATTATTTTGTTGTTATCGTTTTACCTACTCGAGGACGAGTAGAACTAAGCTTGGGGATGCTTGATACGTCTCCAACGTATCTATAATTTCTGATGTTCCATGCTTATATTATGCCAATTGCTACATGTTTTATATACACTTTATATCATTTTTATGCATTTTCTGGGACTAACCTATTAACAAGATGCCACAGTGCCAGTTCCTGTTTTCTGCTGTTTTTGGTTTCGGAAAAGTTGTTCTGGAAATATTCTCGGAATTGGACGAAACAAAGCCGAAGTCCCTATTTTTCTGTCACGTACACGAAGTCCGAAGGAGAGACGAAGGGGGGCTGCGGGCCGCCCTCACCACGTGGCGGCGCGGCCCCACCTTCTGCCGCGCCGTGACGTGGTGAGGGGCCCACAGGCCTCCACCGACGCCGCCCCTTCGCCTATATATTCATCTATTCGGGAAAACCCTAAATACCCGAGTCATATTCCACGAAAAGTTCCAGAGCCGCCGCCGCCGTCAACCCTAACTCTGGAGGGTTCTGAAGCTCTTCCCGGCACCCTGCCAGAGAGGGGAATCATCACCGGAGGGCTCTACATCGCCATGCCTGTATAGCGTACCTGCACTTAGAAATTGGCAAGGTACCTGTGTATAGTGCAAACCCCTGGATCGATTCATTTGCACACACAGTCTAAGATGAAATATCACAACATTGTATCAATTATTACACGTGGATCCAGCACTTAGGAAAATATCCTTTACAAATTGCATAGCACGAAGCTAGCTTCGAAAGAGTAAAGCAGCGGAAATAATAATCTTCATGGAGTCCTCATCCTTAGCATGTGCCATAGGCGAAAAACATGTTGGTTGCAGACTCGAAAACCCTTAACGAAACTCACTCGTCGTCAGAACAATCTGCAACAAATAAAAATTTGCAACAGAGTGGGTCAGATTCCATTAAAAATGGATCTGGCAAGTGACACTATGTGGACACTTAGTGGAATAACTCTAATAACCTATATGCATATCTGGCTGGTGGAGTTCAAGGCTATTTTGCATAAAAGCCAATTTTTGCCTAACACTTTGTAAAACATTTTCTTCAAATGTTTGAGACAATATGGCATGAAATCCATAGTCTCGTCTACCCTTGTTCACCCATCAAAATTTTACTTAAAGAAATTGAGATGTTGGGAGCCTCCGTTGACATCCTTGATCAGCTGCTTGAATTATCCATAACCGGGGACACGGCTAAGTACTTAGTTTTAACTCTGCAGAGGTTGTGCACTTTCACCATTAGACCCAACAAACCCAAACTATCCTCAAGCACTCAAATTGTGCTAAGGAAAAGGAGAGAGTTGAGACGAGACTTTTCAGAAGCATATTCCCCATCCCATACCGGCTTGACCCGTTCCACCTACATCCTCTACATCTGCTTGTCAAGCCGGGAGGAGTCCACGCAACTTAATCCATCTAGCCAGAGCCCATATGACTAATGGCTGCACAGTAAGCAACTTCACTTAGAGAAACATTGGTCCCTTTAATACCCTGGGTGGCAACCACAAGTGACCATCCCTTAGAGGTCACCCCTAAGAGATGACACTCAACCTTTCCATCTTCTTTTCAAAACCAAGTCCACCCAGGTGATAAATTACTTAGTAGAATTAAACTTTAAAGAAAACACATTTGCATAGAATCAAATAATCTACTAAGTTATCGAAGGGGTTCTAGACACAACTAGTGTAAAGATATGGTGGGTTTAGCATCTAGCAATAATACTATCCAACACATGCATATAAAGAAATACTCTAAATAATGCATATAAAAATACTTAGGAAATTTCATGAGGGGTGTGCCACTTGCCTTGGCAATAGGGAGTGTAGTAGTAGCAGTTGCAACAACCTTCGTCTCTCTCCGAAATTTCTAACACATCAAACAATTCACAATAAATATGCAGCCAAACAATACTTAAGAAAATATGACATGCATGAGATGCATAATGATACAAGGAAATTATGATGTGAATGACATACATAACAAACTAAGGAAAAAGACATAAAATAACTTAATCCAATTGTCTAAGGCAAGGGTCAAGGTTGAGCAAGAATAACTTGATAAAACAACAACTTGAGAAGTTGTAAGGCTAGTTCAAGTCTTCACATGTTAGATCTTCAAAATATCTTCAACTCCTTTGTAGTTTCATTGATCTTCAATGGTCTTCAATTAGCACTACTTAGTCTTAAACACCAAGGACTTGGTCTATGTCCAAAGTGAGACAAAATAGAAATGAAGATAAGATAGAAAGAAAGAAGTAGTTGGTCTTCCAAGAATCTTCTCCAGGCTTCCTTGTAGCTTTCTCCTTGGTGCGTTGACTTCATTTAATTCTGTAGACTTGATGGTTCTGAAGACTTGATTTTGTTGGCAGCATCAAGGTTGGTCTTGAATATAACCTAGTCACCATGAAGAGAGAAGAAGGAAGAAAGAGAGAAGGGAAAGAAAGACTTAGAAAAATGTAGGTGGTTGGTCTTTGTGAACTTCCCCTTGATTTTCTTCTAAGTACCTTGACTTCTTGGAGATGCTTCTGGAGTTTGTTTTTCTTGGCTAAGTCCTTCATTGGTCCTCTAACTTCATGTTGAATTCTCCAAGGATAACAATGCAACTAATTTCTAACTTAGTGGTTTTAGACTAGGAGGGTTAAAAGGGCTAACAAGCATCACCTCCAAAATTCTAAGGAGGAAAGTCATGTAAGAAATGCAAAATATTTCTAAGGACTAGAGATGCATGCCATGCCATGAAATTATTCTAAGTTAATGCAAGGCAAGCAAGATGGTCCAAAAATGACTAAGGACCAAGGTCATAACACTTGGGGTCGAAATTTAACTAAGGACTAAAGCTAACGCATCAAGTCCAAATAATTTCTAAGGAAAGTAAACAAAAATAAGAAGTGCAAAATAATTTCTAAGGAAAAGGTATGAAAACAATTAGTTGATAATTTTTCTAAGGAAAAACCTTTGTCATATCACGTACTTAGGATATTTTCTAAGGAAACAACTAAATTTTCAAGATGCTAAAATTTTCTAAGGACAAGATCTAGTATTAATAAGATGTTGAAAATTTCTAAGGAAAAGTGTTGCCAAATTTATTTATCAACAAATTTCTAAGGAAGAAAGAAATACTTTATTTGGAGAGGCAGAATATTTCTAAGTACTTTTGTAACTAAGTTGATCAAAATATGACTAAGTCATTTTATTAGTCGAAAATATGAAGAAAATTAATTTTAATCAATTTTAATTATTAAAATACCACCTAAAAGCATTTAATTCATATTAATTACGAAAAACATAGAAAAATACTTTTACAAAAATAATCGAGTAATCCTACGGCCAAATATTAACTAAACAAAAATATACCAATTGGAATTATTCCAAAATCAATTTTTAAAAACAAGTTATGTTCAAAATACTAATAAAGCCACTTTTGAAAATAAAAAAATTAATTCGGAAAAACATAAAATTAACTATGCCAAAAGTTTCTACGTGTCATAAGCTTTCCAGAAATATTTTATTTGTAAAATTTGGCCAAACCAATAAAAAGTAGTGATAGATCTAAGTTCTAGGCTTTTTCTGCAAAACTGCCGGTCTTCGGTTGACTGTTGACTCTGACCGCTGACGTGGAGGTTGACTAGCTGACGTGGCAGGCTGACTGGGCTTTGACTACGAATTTTGACCAAAAATAAAGTTGCTCGGATGGAAAAATATGCTTAATGAAAGTTGTAGAGAATTGCGTGCTCTTTCTAACTATCACAAATATATCATAAGTGGATGAATAGATTGGGCACAAATCACAAATTACCTTTCTGATCCGAAACTTCAAACTCGAAAATCTCCTACCTCGCTTGACCAAAAGAGGTGAGGCTTGGGGCAAAAGAAGGATCTTGATCAGGGGAACAACTTTCGTAACTACGGCCCGAAGATTTGAGATTGTTTTCTCCTCCGAAAATCGTCAAAAGAAATCTGTATTGTACAGAGAATTCCGTACGTCAAAATCAAAAGAGTGCAATAGCAAAGTTGTAGGTAAGGGTTAGATCTAACTTCTCACCAAAGGAATTTTGATTTGAAGAACCGAGCACGAAGAGATCTAAGAATTACGACTTCAGATCTGAAGAATTGCGATTCGAAATTCTTCCTCCACGGTTGATGAAAAGAGTTGAGGCCTCTCGGGATGGAAAGATATTGAACAGACCTACAATATTGCTTCAGCCTCCGGTGCGATTCGAGATCGTTTTGGTGGGTAAATAAACGAAATACGATTTCGCTGGTTAGGGTTTCGGTGGAACGAAAAGGGGAACAGAGATGCCGGCGGCTACAGGGGTTTATATAGGCCAAGGGTCAGTGGAATAGCTTGGCCTCGAAGTTATGAACGCGTAGGATCAAGCGGATCCGGATTTGGAGTTATATTTGTCAAGATATTTGTGTTTAAGTGGAAGGGATTTAGAAAACCTAAATTTCCCTGGAATTTTCATCGGGTTGGTTCGAACCTGAGATCGACTCGGCTTATCAGGCCAAGATTCGGCCCAGAGGAAAGAGAAAAAGGAAAAAGGAAGGAGAAAAAAAAGGCAGAGCGATTGCAGGCTGAAGCTGGGCTGCGTGCGCGAGTTGGGCTGGGTTTCGGCCCAACTGCCTCGGTCGACTATTTTTTTGGCTAAAACATTTTCCTTATTCTTTTTACTGTTTTCTTCATAACTTTTGTTTTAAAAGTCCAAATCCACTCAAATCAGTTTCTAAATTTTTGTAAAAACAAGATCTTTTATTTAAAATAATCAAACACACTTTTACAAATATTTCAAAAATACAAATTTGAAATATTGCATAATTGCTTAATTGACACTCTATGTCAATTTTTAAAAATAGTGTTTTAAATAAAATCATTTGTGGTTTATTAAAGTCAAGTAAAATACCACAACTGTAAATATTCGAACATAACTTATTTTAGACATATATTTTCAATAAAATAAAATAATCAATTCAAACACACACAAAAAATAGTAAAAAGGTTTGGCAATATTCTAGAAATCAAAAATATTATATAGGACATAATAAAGCCCATTCATACAACCAATTTACAACCAAACATTTATCCTAAAGAAGTAACCATAATACTTCAAAATAATATATTGGACATAAATAGTCCTTTTAATATATTTTTCGTAAATAGGTTTGCAAGTGGGAATAATATTCCAACTCTTGAAAATCCAATGCAACAAAGCTTATATGATGATGAATGCATTCATGATTTTTCTTTTCAAAGCAAAATACATAATAGTTTTCGAAAGTTTTAAATTTTTCTGATTTTTCAACTTTTTGAAAAACTTGGGATGTTACATACTACCACCCTTAAAAGGAATCTCGTCCCCGAGATTCGGGAAGGCTAGCAAAAGGTTCTAACGAGGATGTCTAGGTGGCTACCACCCTTAAAAGAGATCTACGTTGGCAGTCAAACTTCAAGGTGCAAACTGGATTGAGAACGTACCGTTCACCAAGCTAGGTTCCTCAATCACTTCTTCCACATTGGCGTGGTTCACATATCCTTTACCAAAAGGCTTTGACTTGGCAGTTTCTTCGGCCTTCTTCTTGGCTGGGCATTTAATGGCGTAATGACCCATGTTCTTGCATTTGAAGCACATCACCTGGCTGATTGATGGGCACTCATTGGCGTAATGACCCTTGTTCTTGCATTTGTAGCACATCACCTTGCTGATGTCTTTCTGGTAGGGGTTGTTCTGGGGCTTCTTGTCTGGGCAATCAGTAGAGCAATGTCCTTGCTTCTTGCAGGTGTTGCAAGTGATATGGCTGATGTTTTTCTTGTGATCTACATTGCTTCCCTTGAATTTACCCTTGGGCTCATGATGTTTGAGGTGACTCCCTTTATTGTGGTGATTCCCCTGTTTGTGACTATGGTTCACCTCAGGAGTATGGTGTCTCTTGAATGAAGGCTCAGAATGATGTTTGTTAATACTCAACTTTCCCTTCATATTTCCAGCCTTCCTGATATTATCCTCCAGTATGATTGCTTGGTCCAATATGGCCTGATACTCCCAAGCATGTGTGACTGTGAAAGGAACTCTCATCTCGTCGCCTAGTCTCTTGAGAAAATTTTCCTTCCTCTTTTCCTCGGTATCTATGTCTTCAGGGGTATAACGAGACAATGCATAGAAGTCATCTCTATACTCCTTGAGCGTCCTGTCCCCTTGCCTCAGGTTTAGGAACTCTTCTTGCTTTAAGTTCAAAATGTCGGGGAAAATATGAGCATTACAAAATCCTTCCTTGAACTCCTTCCAGGTTAATGTATCACACGGGTGAGTGCTATGATAAGTTCTCCACCATCGATCAGCAGGTCCTTCCAAGAGATAAGATGCAAAACTTACTTTCTCTGTGTCGGTGCACTCACAAGTTACCAGATCCTTTTCTACTAATCGTAGCCAGTCGATTGCCGCAGTTGGCTCATTTGTAGGGTGGAAGGTGTTAGGTTCAAGACTTAAAAACTTGACAAGTCTATCCTCCTGGGTTAGGGGTGGCGGTGGTTCTGAGCCATCATGGTCATCAGCTGGGTTTGTGCTGCCATCATCTGCTGCAACATTGCTTCAATGTTGTTGTTTTCAGGTGCACTATGGGGAGACATCTGTGGTTTAAGCATAGATAAGCAAAAGATAGACAGATCTAGGAGAAATATTCCTACCCATACAAGCAATTTGACACAATCAACCACACATGATAAAAACTCACAAACTTTTGAGAAAACCAAACTAGTCGTTTTTGGATCGAAAGTACGCCTAGGATATGGGGAAACAATATGTTAGTACTGCCATACCACAATTTGATAGGTCAATACATCAACATGGTTTCTTTATTCTAATACATAAGGGGGTCTATTCTATCTCCTTCTTGAGTGCATCGAGTTCCTCCTCTATTTCCTTGAGTTCATCAAGGTATTTCTGAGTGTTGTGGAGTCTAAATCGAAGTCTTCTTCCAAGGTTCTCGATGGCCTCCCATGCTGCACTTCTTGCTGAATCAAAGAATGATGTTCGAATTATTGGGTTTGTGAACATGCAGCAACCTTCGGTCTTGTGGTCATCGTCTTTGTTCTTGTATAGATGGAGTTGCACCCACCAGTACTCTTGACCTTCACCCATGAAAGGAAAACCTTTGTAGACTACTGCTCCTTCAAGTCCCATGCTCAACATGAGGTCCTTCAAAGCTTTTGGAAACTCAGTCTCACATTCCAAGGTCATGGTCATTACTGGACCTTTCTTGAGTGATTCCAGGAGGCGAGACATCTATAAATAAGGGAAGGCATTTAGAAAGCGAATAGTTAAGAAGTTACAAGAATGATATCAAAAGTTTTAGACAAAGAACAAATAAATTTTTGTCCTATGGGCTTTCTTATTTCAAACCAGACTTAGGGTTTCGAACCTACAGGCAACACAGTGCTCTGATACCATCTGTAGCGTACCTGCACTTAGAAATTGGCAAGGTACCTGTGTATAGTGCAAACCCCTGGATCGATTCATTTGCACACACAGTCTAAGATGAAATATCACAACATTGTATCAATTATTACACGTGGATCTAGCACTTAGGAAAATATCCTTTACAAATTGCATAGCACGAAGCTAGCTTCGAAAGAGTAAAGCAGCGGAAATAATAATCTTCATGGAGTCCTCATCCTTAGCATGTGCCACAGGCGAAAAACATGTTGGTTGCAGACTCGAAAACCCTTAACGAAACTCACTCGTCGTCAGAACAATCTGCAACAAATAAAAATTTGCAACAGAGTGGGTCAGATTCCATTAAAAATGGATCTGGCAAGTGACACTATGTGGACACTTAGTGGAATAACTCTAATAACCTATATGCATATCTGGCTGGTGGAGTTCAAGGCTATTTTGCATAAAAGCCAATTTTTGCCTAACACTTTGTAAAACATTTTCTTCAAATGTTTGAGACAATATGGCATGAAATCCATAGTCTCGTCTACCCTTGTTCACCCATCAAAATTTTACTTAAAGAAATTGAGATGTTGGGAGCCTCCGTTGACATCCTTGATCAGCTGCTTGAATTATCCATAACCGGGGACACGGCTAAGTACTTAGTTTTAACTCTGCAGAGGTTGTGCACTTTCACCATTAGACCCAACAAACCCAAACTATCCTCAAGCACTCAAATTGTGCTAAGGAAAAGGAGAGAGTTGAGACGAGACTTTTCAGAAGCATATTCCCCATCCCATACCGGCTTGACCCGTTCCACCTACATCCTCTACATCTGCTTGTCAAGCCGGGAGGAGTCCACGCAACTTAATCCATCTAGCCAGAGCCCATATGACTAATGGCTGCACAGTAAGCAACTTCACTTAGAGAAACATTGGTCCCTTTAATACCCTGGGTGGCAACCACAAGTGACCATCCCTTAGAGGTCACCCCTAAGAGATGACACTCAACCTTTCCATCTTCTTTTCAAAACCAAGTCCACCCAGGTGATAAATTACTTAGTAGAATTAAACTTTAAAGAAAACACATTTGCATAGAATCAAATAATCTACTAAGTTATCAAAGGGGTTCTAGACACAACTAGTGTAAAGATATGGTGGGTTTAGCATCTAGCAATAATACTATCCAACACATGCATATAAAGAAATACTCTAAATAATGCATATAAAAATACTTAGGAAATTTCATGAGGGGTGTGCCACTTGCCTTGGCAATAGGGAGTGTAGTAGTAGCAGTTGCAACAACCTTCGTCTCTCTCCGAAATTTCTAACACATCAAACAATTCACAATAAATATGCAGCCAAACAATACTTAAGAAAATATGACATGCATGAGATGCATAATGATACAAGGAAATTATGATGTGAATGACATACATAACAAACTAAGGAAAAAGACATAAAATAACTTAATCCAATTGGCTAAGGCAAGGGTCAAGGTTGAGCAAGAATAACTTGATAAAACAACAACTTGAGAAGTTGTAAGGCTAGTTCAAGTCTTCACATGTTAGATCTTCAAAATATCTTCAACTCCTTTGTAGTTTCATTGATCTTCAATGGTCTTCAATTAGCACTACTTAGTCTTAAACACCAAGGACTTGGTCTATGTCCAAAGTGAGACAAAATAGAAATGAAGATAAGATAGAAAGAAAGAAGTAGTTGGTCTTCCAAGAATCTTCTCCAGGCTTCCTTGTAGCTTTCTCCTTGGTGCGTTGACTTCATTTAATTCTGTAGACTTGATGGTTCTGAAGACTTGATTTTGTTGGCAGCATCAAGGTTGGTCTTGAATATAACCTAGTCACCATGAAGAGAGAAGAAGGAAGAAAGAGAGAAGGGAAAGAAAGACTTAGAAAAATGTAGGTGGTTGGTCTTTGTGAACTTCCCCTTGATTTTCTTCTAAGTACCTTGACTTCTTGGAGATGCTTCTGGAGTTTGTTTTTCTTGGCTAAGTCCTTCATTGGTCCTCTAACTTCATGTTGAATTCTCCAAGGATAACAATGCAACTAATTTCTAACTTAGTGGTTTTAGACTAGGAGGGTTAAAAGGGCTAACAAGCATCACCTCCAAAATTCTAAGGAGGAAAGTCATGTAAGAAATGCAAAATATTTCTAAGGACTAGAGATGCATGCCATGCCATGAAATTATTCTAAGTTAATGCAAGGCAAGCAAGATGGTCCAAAAATGACTAAGGACCAAGGTCATAACACTTGGGGTCGAAATTTAACTAAGGACTAAAGCTAACGCATCAAGTCCAAATAATTTCTAAGGAAAGTAAACAAAAATAAGAAGTGCAAAATAATTTCTAAGGAAAAGGTATGAAAAGAATTAGTTGATAATTTTTCTAAGGAAAAACCTTTGTCATATCACGTACTTAGGATATTTTCTAAGGAAACAACTAAATTTTCAAGATGCTAAAATTTTCTAAGGACAAGATCTAGTATTAATAAGATGTTGAAAATTTCTAAGGAAAAGTGTTGCCAAATTTATTTATCAACAAATTTCTAAGGAAGAAAGAAATACTTTATTTGGAGAGGCAGAATATTTCTAAGTACTTTTGTAACTAAGTTGATCAAAATATGACTAAGTCATTTTATTAGTCGAAAATATGAAGAAAATTAAAAACAAGTTATGTTCAAAATACTAATAAAGCCACTTTTGAAAATAAACAAAAATTAATTCGGCAAAACATAAAATTAACTATGCCAAAAGTTTCTACGTGTCATAAGCTTTCCAGAAATATTTTATTTGTAAAATTTGGCCAAACCAATAAAAAGTAGTGATAGATCTAAGTTCTAGGCTTTTTCTGCAAAACTGCCGGTCTTCGGTTGACTGTTGACTCTGACCGCTGACGTGGAGGTTGACTCGATGACGTGGCAGGCTGACTGGGCTTTGACTACGAATTTTGACCAAAAATAAAGTTGCTCGGATGGAAAAACATGCTTAATGAAAGTTGTAGAGAATTGCGTGCTCTTTCTAACTATCACAAATATATCATAAGTGGATGAATAGATTGGGCACAAATCACAAATTACCTTTCTGATCCGAAACTTCAAACTCGAAAATCTCCTAGCTCGCTTGACCAAAAGAGGTGAGGCTTGGGGCAAAAGAAGGATCTTGATCAGGGGAACAACTTTCGTAACTACGGCCCGAAGATTTGAGATTGTTTTCTCCTCCGAAAATCGTCAAAAGAAATCTGTATTGTACAGAGAATTCCGTACGTCAAAATCAAAAGAGTGCAATAGCAAAGTTGTAGGTAAGGGTTAGATCTAACTTCTCACCAAAGGAATTTTGATTTGAAGAACCGAGCACGAAGAGATCTAAGAATTACGACTTCAGATCTGAAGAATTGCGATTCGAAATTCTTCCTCCACGGTTGATGAAAAGAGTTGAGGCCTCTCGGGATGGAAAGATATTGAACAGACCTACAATATTGCTTCAGCCTCCGGTGCGATTCGAGATCGTTTTGGTGGGTAAATAAACGAAATACGATTTCGCTGGTTAGGGTTTCGGTGGAACGAAAAGGGGAACAGAGATGCCGGCGGCTACAGGGGTTTATATAGGCCAAGGGTCAGTGGAATAGCTTGGCCTCGAAGTTATGAACGCGTAGGATCAAGCGGATCCGGATTTGGAGTTATATTTGTCAAGATATTTGTGTTTAAGTGGAAGGGATTTAGAAAACCTAAATTTCCCTGGAATTTTCATCGGGTTGGTTCGAACCTGAGATCGACTCGGCTTATCAGGCCAAGATTCGGCCCAGAGGAAAGAGAAAAAGGAAAAAGGAAGGAGAAAAAAAAGGCAGAGCGATTGCAGGCTGAAGCTGGGCTGCGTGCGCGAGTTGGGCTGGGTTTCGGCCCAACTGCCTCGGTCGACTATTTTTTTGGCTAAAACATTTTCCTTATTCTTTTTACTGTTTTCTTCATAACTTTTGTTTTAAAAGTCCAAATCCACTCAAATCAGTTTCTAAATTTTTGTAAAAACAAGATCTTTTATTTAAAATAATCAAACACACTTTTACAAATATTTCAAAAATACAAATTTGAAATATTGCATAATTGCTTAATTGACACTCTATGTCAATTTTTAAAAATAGTGTTTTAAATAAAATCATTTGTGGTTTATTAAAGTCAAGTAAAATACCACAACTGTAAATATTCGAACATAACTTATTTTAGACATATATTTTCAATAAATAAAATAATCAATTCAAACACACAAAAAAAAATAGTAAAAAGGTTTGGCAATATTCTAGAAATCAAAAATATTATATAGGACATAATAAAGCCCATTCATACAACCAATTTACAACCAAACATTTATCCTAAAGAAGTAACCATAATACTTCAAAATAATATATTGGACATAAATAGTCCTTTTAATATATTTTTCGTAAATAGGTTTGCAAGTGGGAATAATATTCCAACTCTTGAAAATCCAATGCAACAAAGCTTATATGATGATGAATGCATGCATGATTTTTCTTTTCAAAGCAAAATACATAATAGTTTTCGAAAGTTTTAAATTTTTCTGATTTTTCAACTTTTTGAAAAACTTGGGATGTTACAGCCTGCCTCCGGAGTGATGTGTGAGTAGTTCATCCTTGGACTATGGGTCCATAGCAGTAGCTAGATGGTTGTCTTCTCCTCTTGTGCCATCATGTTTAGATCTTGTGAGCTGCCTATCATAATCAAGATCATCTTATTGTAATGCTACATGTTGTGTTTGCTGGGATCCGATGAATATTGATACTATGTCAAGTTGAATACTGAATATTATGTCTATGTCTATTATGATCTTGCATGCTCTCCGTTACTTGTTGCAACTCTGGCCAAGTGAATGCTTGTGACTCCAAGAGGGAGTATTTATGCTAGATAGTGGGTTCAGTCTCCATTGAATCTAGGGGAGTGACAGCAAGCCCTAAGGTTGTGGATGTGCTGTTGCTACTAGGGGTAACCTAATGATGCTTTGTCTAAGGATGAATGTTTGTTTTACATTATGCACTTTACTTAATGCAATTGTCTGTTGCTTGCAACTTAATATCGGAAGGGGTACGGATGTTAACCTGAAGGTGGACTTTTTAGGCACAGATGCATGCTGGATAGCAGTCTGTGTACTTTGTCGTAATGCCCAAATGAATCTCATAGTAGACACCACAACTTGCACATGCATGTTATGCACTTATGATGCATGTAAAATGCATACATGAACTTTGCACTTTAATTGCTTATATTCCAATCATATTTGCATCATATAAGGGTTATATCAATGTTTTATAATGATTTTTGGGAATATTCATTTATTTCCTATTTTTATGGAATTAACCCTGCACAGGCAGAAAACCCCGTTTTCTTATTTTAATGTTTCAGGGACCCAAACGTCAACGAAATCACCTGGAAATTTACGGGCGTCAATATTTGGAAGGAAGAAGACCTGTGGGCGAAGGAAGCGAGCAAACGGAGGCCGAGGGCCAAACGAGGGGGGCCCACGCGGCCAGGTACTGTAGCCGCGTGGGACCCACCCATTTGGGCCTCGTGGCTCCGTTGCCTTCGATTTCTCCACCGACATCGTCTTGACCTAAAAACGCCTAAAAAAGGTCCCCCGACGTTCTCTGGAAGGAGCGCACAAACACAGAAACACCGAAACGGAGATCAGGAGCTGCAGATTGGAGGGGAAAACTCCGGCGGGGCGCTGCCGGCGTGGTCTCCATCTTCTCCATCGACTTCTCCACCGTCTCCATGATGAAGAGGGAGTAGTCCACCTCTGGACTATGGGTTTGTGGAAGTAACTTATGTATCTCTCCTCTCTTGAGCTTCACTAATTAGCACCGTATGAGCTGCTGAACATGATTACGGTCACCGTTGTAATACCTTTGTGGTGGATCTTTATGAGTTAATATATGTTTGAGATTGCAATGTTTGTTTCAGTTATGAGTATAGATGCATATTATGTACCCCGTTCTTGTCTACTTGTTTTGATCAAGCATGTTTATGAGAGCGTGTGTGGGGGAACGTGTGCATTAGTTGGAGTAACGGGGGGTGGCTAGTGCAGTGAACGTGAGAGAAAGTTCTGCGATCCACTTTGGTATCTTTACCTTACTTTGTTGCCTCACTAGGGATAAACTAAAATACCATGCTACCGGGGATGTGGGCGTGACCATTGCCACTACTCCATGACTAGATCTAGCATGTTCTTATTTTCACTTCATGTCATGATACTTAATGCTATACTCTGAGTTATCTTAATTACTGAGGTGTTATGATTTAGTTCGCATCTTGGTGGAGTATAAGAGAGGTTAATAACCAAAAGATCTCTATGTTAGGACGTGATGCCCATATATCTAAGTAACTTGTTATCAAACCCTGTGTTGCAATCTCATATGTTAACTGTGTGTGTTCCATTGTCTACCACTTTATAAAGAGAGAGTGCATTTGTGAAACCATGAACCCCAGTCCATTTTTAATCATAAGAAACACCTTTCCAACACCATATACCACTTTTCTATTTTCAGCCATCATTAAATCCGAAAATACAAAAATACTTTTCATCTTGCATACATCATTCAAAAACCCAAAAATATCATTTACATTGCATCCACCATCATTGCATATTTATTTCTTGTTTGCATTGCATAACTATCCTGATATCATTCTTACACCTTGTGCTTGACAACCACAGGTGAGGTTGAGGACCAAAACATCTAACCTTGTTTTGTAGGTAACCAAAAGAAGGATAAGAAGATAAATCTACCACTTCAGATTCCCCGAGAGTTCGATATTAAACCCTCGAGTCACCCCTCGTGGGGAAAACTGTCTTCCACTTACTATACACTCTGCACTTGGAGTCTCAACCTAATCCCGTTTATTTTGCAGGTATCAAGCCTTGCTCTTCGGGACCATCAAGACGTTTTCTGGCGCCGTTGCCGGGGAATCGTAGCTGAGAGATTTATCCAAGGGTGTGCATCATCGCATTCATCTCACAACAAAGTCAACGTCACCAACTTGTGCTAACACCTAAGCTTGGGGAGGTTGCACCTACGTGAGCACCATCTTATCCATCTTTACTTACAAAGCAATTTATTTGTTTTGTTAGTGTCATTGCATATCATATCATATTTATTTCAGTTTTGCATAAAAAATTAAAAATACCAAAAAAAACTTGCTAAAATGGGAGAAAGAACTAAGCTGTGTGACTACACAAACACTCCTAATGATCAATTTATCACGAGAGCTATTGCCACACCTAAGATAAATGCTGAGAGTTATGAAGTAAGTCCTAGTTTGTTGAACTTGATAACTAGGGAACAATTTGGTGGTAGTGCTATGGAGGATGCCTCTATGCATCTTCATGACTTTGTTGAAATATGTGACATGCAAAAGTTTAAAAATGTGGAAAGTGATATCCTAAAACTGAAGTTATTTCCTTTTTCACTTAGAGGAAAAGCTAAAGAGTGGTTGCATTCCTTGCCATCTGGTAGTATTAATTCTTGGGATGATCTAAAAGAAGCTTTCATTAAGAAATATTATCCCCCTGTTAAAATTTTGCAAAATAGAAACAACATCCTTTCTTTTAGGCAAAATGAAAATGAACATGTTGCTATGGCTTGGGATAGGATAAAACTTATGCTTAGAACTTGTCCCTCACATGGAGTTAATGAATGGACCATATTACACTCTTTCTACAATGGTTTAAACTACATGTCTAGAAACATACTTGATTCTGCTGCTGGAGGTGCTTTTATGAGTAAGACTATAGTAGAAGCTAAAAATATATTGGAAAGCATTTTACAAAACTATAGTCAATGGCATACTGATAGGGCACCTAATCCTTCTAAGAAAGTGAACTCTATTGAAGAAACTAATGATTTGTCATCTAAAATGGATACTATTCTTGCTTTGCTTAATAAACCTAGTGTTGAAAATGTTCCTTTGCAAGAACTAGTTGGAAACAATTCTGAAAATATTGATGTCAACTTCATTAGGAACTATGGTAATAATGGGTATGGTAACAACAATTATAACTCTTATAATAAACCCCCATATGTGCCAAATAAATATGCTTCTAGTGGTAATGTTTCTAGTGACTTGGAAAACACCATTAGATCTTTTATATCTACCCAAAAAGAGCTTAATAAGGAATTTATCTCTAAGTTTGAAAAACAAGATGCTTTGTTTGAAAGGGTAGATCAGCTTACTAAGGAAGTCTCATCATTAAAGAGCATCATTACAGCCCAAAAACATGAGGAAACAATAAAATATTGCCAAGAGGTTATCAATAAGTCTTGGGAACACATTCATGAGCAAGAGAGAGTTGCTAAAGAATCTATTGGGGTAATGAAAGAGGTTGAAGTTGAGGAAGTTAAAATGCTTAATGAAGTCAAGGATCCTTTGCTTGACTTAGAAAATTGTAGCTTGCATGAATTAATATCTATCTTACAAAAATTTGCAAGTGATCCTTCCATCAACACTAACCAAGCAGGTTTTGGTTCTTATATTGCTAATCATGTCTTGAAAGAAAAGATTGCTAGGTACAACCAAGAGGCTATGATACCACCTAAGCTTGGGGATATGTGGATACCTAAGGTACTAGTAACTATTGGAAAAGAGACACACCATGCCATACTTGATCTAGGATCTAGTGTCTCTGTTTTATCTAAAGAACTATATGAAGTGCTTGAATTGAAAAATCTTGAAAAATGCTCTATTGAACTAGCACTTGCTGATGACTCTATTAAACATGCTTTGGGAAAAGTAAGTGATGTTATGGTAGAGTTACATATGACTTTTGTGCCTGTGGATTTTCTAATCATGGACATGGGGATAAAACCTCTAGTCCTATTATTCTTGGAAGACCTTTTCTTCGTACCACAGGTGCTATCATTGATTCAAAGGAAGGGAATGTAAAGTTTCAGTTTCCACACAAGAAGTGCATGGAACACTTTCCAAGGAAGAGGGAACCACCAAAGTTCAAGCTCCCTCATGAGCTTCGTCCACAATAAAACAACAAGTAAGAAGCCTAGCTATATGGCTATAAAGAAAGCGCTTTGCGGGAGGCAACCCGGTTATTTTTATGTGTGATTTTCTTTGTGTCCTCTTGCTGTAACAAGAGATTTTGTTTAGTTAGGTTCTGGAGTTTTCAATAAAGTGCCAAGTTTTACCCTTTTTGGTTTGAAAAAGTTGCTTATAGCGTTCGGAGATTTTATTCCTGCACAAGTCAGTGCACGGTATGATTTTTAATTCTTATTCTGTAACTCCGAATGAGCTCATATTTGAACTGTAGTTGCAACTTTTCATCCTCTGTATGCATGAATTTTTTCGGAATTTTTCGAGAAAGTTTGGTAGGGTAGAAAAATACGTTTTGCTGCTGCTGTTTTTCTGGACAGATTCTGTCCCATTTTGTTTGATGCATGCTTTGAGCTTTTAAGTTGAATCTTTTTGATCCAATTGAGTTTATGAGTAGGCATACAACATTATACACTTTCTGGACATTCATATGAATTTTTGTTCAAGGATTATATGCAGCAAGGAACCTATTTGTTTATCACTATTAATGCACCCCACAGAAAAGAGATGGGAGAAACGGTGTTTTGAAGTTTTTTCACAGGGATTGGAGGAGATGCACCAAGAGCTATCCAAGGATGGTGAAGACCATAAGCTTGGGGATGTGAAGACAACCCCGCTGGACCTACACACTCTCGGTTTGCACACGTCCAACTTCTGTTTTTCGATCGAAACACTTTATCGCATAAACTTGGAGCGTCTTTTTTTGTTTTTGTTTGAGTCTTGAGAGACCACCACACTATCAATTATATATGAGAGAGCTACTGGAAATATGGGTTGAAATATGTTGGATGCTTTTATAAGATTGGGAAAAGGGATGTTTGACTTGATTTTTAATGATACATATAGTTGCATGATTCATGAGCTTGTTTATGAGTAATAGTTTGCAAATTCTTTTTGTAGAGCTATCACTTATTCATGTTTTGGTGCTGATTGTTATTTTACTTGGTTTAACATTGATTGCAATGATTTTTTTTTGGTTATATAGCTCTCACGAACTTGATGCACAATGTTCTTTTATTTGCATTAATAAAACTTGACCCATTGTGATTAAGATTATGATGTTTGTGGCTTGATGAATGTTTTGGGTTGGAAGTTAGCCCATATGTGCTGTCACATGGCAAGCTTTCAACACGCTCTTCATCTCATTTAGTTGATATCATGTGTTTTTGTCTATGGATGCTTATCATGTTGAAATAAATGTGGAAATAGAGTGAGTTTAAATGAGTTTGTGTAAATGGTTAGAGAGACGCCTGGGCCGCTAATCTAAGCCATGCATCATTCATGGTGGAAATTTACTTACATACTATGGTGAACCTTCTGTGATACACCTTGCAATAAAAAACTATTCCAAATGGTAAATAAAAAGGGTGTTGAGATTGTTCATTTTGTTTGTTTGTCTTGTCATTTTGGTATGGGCTTGTTCCATATCTTGGGACAAGAGGTACCCCAGTTGACGCTCTTGATGATACTATTGTGCTTACAATGATATTTAATTGAACTTGCTTTGTTTCCCAAGTTGAGTAACACATGGTGTAAGTACTTGTAGTCAAGGGGCATGAGACATTCAACCCATTCTTTATCAAACACACTACTCATATTTGCTTTCACTTTAACCTTAATCATTCAAGATGCTATGATAGGGGCAATGGGAGCTTGACACCAATGAATACCTTATTGCAATCATTAACTTAAGTAGAAGAGTTTGGAAGTTGGATGAAACTTATGCATGCTTTACCTCTACTCACATATACATCTTTCCAAAGTGTACACCTATCATATTCAGATTTTCATCTACACTCTATGACCATTGTA
Organism: Poa pratensis; assembly: GCA_947311845.1. NCBI lineage: Eukaryota > Viridiplantae > Streptophyta > Magnoliopsida > Poales > Poaceae > Poa > Poa pratensis. The sequence goes on along the minus strand of CAMZMU010000074.1, from coordinate 122,848,323 downwards.
GGATGTTCTACTTATCATTATGCATACATGTGTTCCATATTACTTGCTACCATGTTACACTTTGTGAACTATCAATGAACATCCTTGTCTTGAATACTTGATATCACTTCATAAACTATTTGCATATTGCTACTCCTTTGAAGAATGAATCAGTTGACTATATGTAGCAATAGTAATCATCTTTGATATTCATTGTTAAGTATTAAATTGCAAAGTCCATGTTAGTTTTATCATCTTCATACTCGAGGACGAGCATGGATTAAGCTTGGGGATGTGGATGCATGTAAAATGCATACATGAACTTTGCACTTTAATTGCTTATATTCCAATCATATTTGCATCATATAAGGGTTATATCAATGTTTTATAATGATTTTTGGGAATATTCATTTATTTCCTATTTTTATGGAATTAACCCTGCACAGGCAGAAAACCCCGTTTTCTTATTTTAATGTTTCAGGGACCCAAACGTCAACGAAATCACCTGGAAATTTACGGGCGTCAATATTTGGAAGGAAGAAGACCTGTGGGCGAAGGAAGCGAGCAAACGGAGGCCCGAGGGCCAAACGAGGGGGGCCCACGCGGCCTGGTACTGTAGACGCGTGGGAACCACCCATTTGGGCCTCGTGGCTCCGTTGCCTTCGATCTTTTCTCCACCGACATCGTCTTGACCTAAAAACACCTATAAAAAAGGTCCCCCGACGTCCTTTGGAAGGAGCGCCGCAGAAACACAGAAACACCGAAACGGAGATCAGGAGCTGCAGATTGGAGGGGGAAAACTCCGGCGGGGTCTCCATCTTCTCCATCGACTTCTCCACCGTCTCCATGATGAAGAGGGAGTAGTCCACCTCTGGACTATGGGTTTGTGGAAGTAACTTATGTATCTCTCCTCTCTTGAGCTTCACTAATTAGCACCGTATGAGCTGCTGAACATGATTACGGTCACCGTTGTAATACCTTTGTGGTGGATCTTTATGAGTTAATATATGTTTGAGATTGCAATGTTTGTTTCAGTTATGAGTATAGATGCATATTATGTACCCCGTTCTTGTCTACTTGTTTTGATCAAGCATGTTTATGAGAGCGTGTGTGGGGGAACGTGTGCATTAGTTGGAGTAACGGGGGTGGCTAGTGCAGTGAACGTGAGAGAAAGTTCTGCGATCCACTTTGGTATCTTTACCTTACTTTGTTGCCTCACTAGGGATAAACTAAAATACCATGCTACCGGGGATGTGGGCGTGACCATTGCCACTACTCCATGACTAGATCTAGCATGTTCTTATTTTCACTTCATGTCATGATACTTAATGCTATACTCTGAGTTGTCTTAATTACTGAGGTGTTATGATTTAGTTCGCATCTTGGTGGAGTATAAGAGAGGTTAATAACCAAAAGATCTCTATGTTAGGACGTGATGCCCATATATCTAAGTAACTTGTTATCAAACCCTGTGTTGCAATCTCATATGTTAACTGTGTGTGTTCCATTGTCTACCACTTTATAAAGAGAGAGTGCATTTGTGAAACCATGAACCCCAGTCCATTTTTAATCATAAGAAACACCTTTCCAACACCATATACCACTTTTCTATTTTCAGCCATCATTAAATCCGAAAATACAAAAATACTTTTCATCTTGCATACATCATTCAAAAACCCAAAAATATCATTTACCATTGCATCCACCGTCATTGCATATTTATTTCTTGTTTGCATTGCATAACTATCCTGATATCATTCTTACACCTTGTGCTTGACAACCACAGGTGAGGTTGAGGACCAAAACATCTAACCTTGTTTTGTAGGTAACCAAAAGAAGGATAAGAAGATAAATCTACCACTTCAGATTCCCGAGAGTTCGATATTAAACCCTCGAGTCACCCCTCGTGGGGAAAACTGTCTTCCACTTACTATACACTCTGCACGTGGAGTCTCAACCTAATCCCGTTTACTTTTGCAGGTATCAAGGCCTTGCTCTTCGGGACCATCAACTTATCAATATTGTCAATTGCCCAGCTGTAATTTGTTTACCCAACATGTTAGTTATTTATTATGGAGAGACACCACTAGTGAACTGTGGACCCCGGTCCATTCTTTTACATCTGAAATACAACCTACTGCAATCATTGTTCTCTTTCATTCTCTGCAATTAAACATCATTTTCCACACTATACGTCTAATCCTTTGTTTTCAGCAAGCCGGTGGGATTGACACCCTCACTGTTTCGTTGGAGCAAAGTAGTTTGATTGTCTTGTGTGCAGGTTCCAAGTCAACCGCCGGAACCACCCCATCAACGCAAGTTTTCTGGCGCCGTTGACACCTTCAGAAGTGTCTTCATCTCCTACTAGTTCGATAACCTCGGTTTCTTACTGAGGGAAGACTTGCCGCTACACTCATCAAACCTTACTCTTGGGGTCTCCCAACGACGTGTGGTTTACACGCATCAGTCTTTTCAATATACCATCTGCCACATGTAGCATTTTCTGTTTCCAACCAAACACCAATCAACATATTTCAACATAAAACTCTCCAAATAATACAACAATGAAACAAGAGAGTACTTCTCTACAATAACTAACAGCTCTGAACAAGATGCATGAAAAACAAGAGCTAAACGTATTGCGGTAGCTAGTTAAGAATACTCAACAAATATAAGTGAAGAATACGAGTATTCACATGAAAAAGTGGAGCATGTCTCTCTCTCACACAAGAATGCTAGGATCCAATTTATTCATAAAAAGAAAATAACAAAGAAAAAATAAAAGCACACAGACGCTCCAAGTAAAGCACATAAGATGTGAAAGAATTAAAATATAGTTTCACTAATTATGACCTGATAAGTTGTTGATGAAAAAGGGGATGCCTTGGGCATCCCCAAGCTTAGACGCTTGAGTCTTCTTGAAGTATGCTTGGGTGACCCATGGGGGCATCCCCAATCTTAGGCTTTTCACTCTTCTTGATCATATCATTCTCCTCTCTTGATCTTTGAAAACTTCCTTCACACCAAACTCAAAGTAATTCTCATTAGAGGGTTAGTGCATAATCAAAAATTCACATGTTCTGTAAGGACACAATCATCTCTAATACTTCTGGACATTAGCTACAGCCACTGATGTTTTGTGGAGCAAATAAATCCACTCAAACATAGTAAAAGAGAGAATGCAAAATAAAAGGCAGAATCTGTCAAAAACAGAACAGTCCGTGAAGACAAATTTTTTCGAGGCACTTAAGTTGCTCAGATCAGAAAACTTAAAACTAATGAAAGTTGCGTACATATCTGAGGATCACGCGTGAATTGTTGCAGAATTTTTTGATTTTTCTTGAGTGTGTACAGCTCAAAACGGTGGACAGCAAAAATCTGTCTCTGCGCAGAAATCCAAATCTAGCATCAACTTTCTATTAGAGACTTTACTTGGCATAACAGTGCAATAAAATAAAGATACAAAGGAGTTGTTACAGAAGTAAGCAAACTCCAAGACTCAAATAAAAGAAAAAGTACAGAAATAAAACAATGGGTTGTCTCCCATAAGCGCTTTTCTTTAACGCCTTTCAGCTAGGCGCAGAAAGTGAAAATCAAGTGTTTCCAAGTGCAGAAGCATCAACATTATAATGTGTTCTAATAATAGAATCAAAAGGTAGCTTCATTTTCTTTCTAAGGAAGTGTTCCATACCTTTCTTGAGTGGGAATTGGTACCTAATGTGTAACACCCTGAAAATTTAAACCTAATTTTAGTGGTGGTTTAGGACACCTGAAAACCTTTTTCTCTTTTCCTAAATATTTCTTCAAATCTTTGAGGATGATTTGACTTGGGAATTGCTCCCTCAAGAGTTTTCCAGTGATCCACGAACCACTCCATCACCCGTGATGATTTTTGGTGCTTAGGTTCTCCCTCGAAAACCCTAGCCCTAATTATCGAACCTTTAAACCCTTTTCTCCACCTACCAAAGGAAAGCCTATTTCCATAGCTTGAAAAATTCCACTAAAAATACCAGAGGGCTCCCCTATCTATATAAAGACAATCCATGCAAAAATATTGCATACTCCAATGCAATATTTCCAAGTTAGGCCATAATTTCAAAACTGCCACTTTTGATCCAGAAATGTTTGAGTCAAGCTATGCATCTCCATAAATTCTGATAAATTCAGGGGATGAATATTTTTGCATTCCTGCACTTCATCTTTTGGAGCCAAAACTATTTGAGCAACTTTTGACCTACTTCCTTTGTAAGGCCATTTTCATGCCTTTTCGGAATCTTCAAGCAAACCTATACCTAGACAAATTCTATGACAATGGGACTTGGTCACATTGACCACATGGTCCATAGACACCCAAATCCAGGAGATCACCCCAAGGTGAAGTGTGGAAATTCACATTTCCATAACCATGCCATTATGTCCATTTTTGGACATCTTGCCAAACCCCAATTTCCTTGTACCCATTTGAGCTCATACTCCATAGACACCCTCCTTGTGCCACAAGTACTCTGTGGTAATTTTTGGGGATTTTTCTGAGATGTGAAAGGCCCCTGTCATTTCATCGAACACCTTCGGTATTTTTGCTTTTCTGGAAAATCTATTTTACAAAGTTTGGAACCCCTGTGGGATTTTTGTTGGGTTGTGTTCCTCTCGTCGTTGCGAACCCAGTGGCGGAAGCCGTCTTCAGTTTGGAGCTCCAAGTCATCGGGAACGCGTCGATGCCGCCGTGTCGCGCTCTGGACGTTCGGGACGCACACTTTGGCATGCCTCTAATCCAACTTAGCACTGACCTAATCCTCTAGCACAGTGCAGCCTCGTGCGTTGCTGTGCATCCGGCACGACAGCCACACCCTCCCCTCGTTCCTATCACCATCTTGTGGCTTGGAGTGAGCCGTGGCCGTCGGTGCTCCCTCTCCCTTGCGTATAAAAAGAACCCGAGGCCTCCTGAGCGTGGTTGACGGTGCTTATCGACGGAGAGAGTTCCCAGTAGCCTTAGCCACCTTTTCCCCAGCTCAGGTTCTTCAAAAAAACCTCACCACCGAAGCTCCAGAAACTGGCCGCCATGGCCGAAGCTCCCCGAGCTTGCTGGCGACGCAACCCCAGCCTCCCTTCCGCCTGAAGCCATCCCAGAGCCTTCCTAGCAGCGACCGCATCCCGGCCGTCCTCGAGCTGGCGGAGCAGCACCGCGGTGGCAGCTCACCCGTGTGAAGCCGCCATGGCCGTACTGGCCAAAGCTCGACGTGGCGCATCCCGGCCGTCCCCGTCGACGTTGAGGCCGTCCCCGAGCGCGGTGTGGCGGGGTGTGCCCGTCCGCGCCGTCGCCCGGCAGCCCGGCCGCCTGAACGGCCGGCGACGCGGCCGTGTCCACCGTGCGAGCTCCGGTCGCGGCTTGCACGCCCGAGCTGCGGACGCCGCAGCCGCCAGCTCCCGCCGTCTCTGCTTCCCCTGACCGCGGCACACCACCACTCCGTCCCCGCCGCCTCCTGGCCTCCCCGTGCGTCCAGCCACCAGCATCGACCGCCATCCGAGCCTCCCCGTGGCTTCCCGTACGCGAAGAAGAAGAGGCGTGCAGGGTCAACGCCTGGAGATGAACTGGATCGACCGATCCGTTTTTTTTCCTGTCTTCTTTCTCTCCCTGGCAGCAGCCCAGCCCAGCAGAGCATCCGGCCTGCCAGCGGCCCGGCCAAGCACGCAGCGCCCAGCGCGCGGCGCGCAAGCGCTCACTCGGCCCAGCCCCGGCCCGTCAGCGTCAGAAGCAGCCCGTGCAGTTTTTTTTCAGCACGATCTGTTTTTCCTTTTTCTGGTGAGCAGCAGTTAGCTATCCGTCGCACGTTAATAACTTTTGAACCGTAGCTCCGTTTTAGTCGATTCAAATTTGTAAATCCCTAGTTTGTAAGGATCTGTCCAGTGGTGCAGGTCTTACTTTTTTGTAAAATACTTGTATACTCAGCACCCGTGTATGCGTGTATAGGGTATCCCGCGGTACCGGCGAACCGAGACCCGAAACCGTGATGTTCGTGACCCTCCAAGCCAAACGGTGTCGATCTTCGCAGGCAAGCTAACCCCTTGCTATGAGCCGTCCTGCAATGCTTGTTTGTTTATTTGCTTAATACCATGCCTGGTGTTTATGTCTGTCTCCTGTTCTATTGTTATGTCTGTCTACTATTATTGTTGCATGTCTGTTGTTGTCCGTATTTTGTATGAGCCTTGTAGTGTTGCATATATTGTTGCATTTTAAACTGTCGCATTACCTTATAATTGCTTATCTGCGCATCACTCCCGTTCCCGAGACAATGGCCGGAGGAACCGCCTCAGTCAAAGGAATGGGGGGAAATATTACAACTGTGCGTCTCGCGCTTGCGGGGCTTTGTTTGCTTCTTCTTCTTTGCCGAGGTGAGGAGCGGACGAATGTCGTCTTATGATCCTCGGAGTTGGGGGCATTTGCCAAAAGAGTTATTTGCTTCTTGTTCCTCCGTCAAACGTGGTTGGCGTAAGCCCACCTAGACTGCGACGCTTGGAACATTTGCTTTCCATTTGGTTCTTTTTGCCAAGATTGCTGACACCACGTCGAGGAAATCCTCGAGTGGAATGGATGCTTTCTTTCTTATGAGTGCTTTTCGGTTCATTCTTTATGGTGACACCGGCTGGAGGAACCGCCACGGTCATCCGTTGAAACACTATGTTATATATGCTATGAACACTAACCCCTGGTGACACCGGCTGGAGGAACCGCCATAGTCACCCGGATATTATTATTGCTATGTTGATATTGTTATCGTGATTATTATGCTGGACTAATCCTCTGTTTTGTGACTTGTTGTGATGAAACTTGATTAAATGAAACATCCCTCCAAACAACGATAAGGTCTGTTCATAGTGCCACTAATCTGAACCCTTGAATGCGATACCACCGTTGTCCCATGGAAACCGTGACCTAGTAGGTTGTTGAGCCCCTTTTGTGCCATCCATTGGGCGCAGTCGTTCGGTTGTGCTGTCCGAGGGTAGAGGTAGACAGGCACGGGTTCGACTGTGATAGGGAGTCCGGAGCTAGGCATACCCGGTCGCGCCGGGGGATGTGCCGGATTTACTTGCCCGTTGTGCCACGCGCATAGGGTGGTGCAGGAGTGTGTCTTAACAGGTGGACCATCATGTGAGTGTATTTTGCTTAGTACGACTTTGGGCGTGATAAACCTGAAGTGTCGGCTGAGTGGGGTGCATTCTGATAGGTGGTAGAGCAAACTCTCGAGAGCATCAACCTAGCTAGCTAGCCCCGTTCCTGGGATATGGAACAATAGTTCAGTGTCGGTCACACTGTGTGTCCTCGTCGTGTTAGGAGGTTAAACTTAAGATCTGTTTGAAGAATTAATGAACAACCTGATTTCACTAAATGAACAATAAGTTGATGCAGGGAATGCTACTTGAGATGTGAATGTGAACCAGGTTTAGGGATGGCGGTGTGATGCATTGGGGAGCCTATAGTTAGGACAGAGCCCACATCTACCGTGCGTGCCCAGAGTGAAATGAGGAGGCCAGTGGGCCTAGCAGTGATCACAGGTGATGTTGTGTATTATTTGGTACCAACTGGTACACTCGTTTACTCGTCACAGGTAAACTCTTTATATGATTGCCGGTGCACGATCCAACCGCACCTGGCTTGGACTCTGCACTGGTGATACCCCGTTGTTTGCTTATGCCATGTTTTGCTTGTGATGCCATGCTACCTTTATGTTATACTATATATTTGTCTGTCTAGAGTACGCACTTGCCATGTGTAGTATTTTATTTCTGATGTATAACTTGTTGCATGATTGTGTGACTGTTCATGTCTTGTGGATTACGTTACTTGTGAGTACGTCATTGTACTCAGACTGGCTTTTCATGTGGCCAGACTTAGCCCGAAGATGGAGCAAAAGCGTGCTAGGATCAGTAGCCCAGCTAGATGCCTGTGGAGTGGAGCCGCTCCAAGCCGTTGCCTTAGCCGTCTTCCGCTGCCAATTAAACTCTGTCCTAAGCCATGCTTGGCTTGATGTTTTGTCATGCCTTGATGGCCTTGTAAACCATTTGTAGCACTTCTTGTGCCTGATTGTGTAATGATTTCCATAATGTTGCACTGTCGTGACGTGCGGCCAGATATCTTGGGCTGGCGCACGAGACGACCGCCTCTCTGGTAATATGTGCCAGGGAGGGGTGTCACAGACATGGTATCAGAGCACCAGGCTGGCTGTAGACTACCCTAGCATGGAAAGCCCAGCCTTACTTTTGCCCGACAGCGAGCCCGATGGATTTAATCCATCCCCGCCTAACAGGCATGGCTGTGTCGGTCCACAGTAAGGTGCAGTAGGATGTGACCCAATCCACCCAGCAAGGCTCGCCGGTTTCTTCCATGGGAAGGAGCCGACACAACCCAGCTTCTAGGAGACCCCAGTCCTAGCTGCTGTTTATCCCCACCCTCGCCTGCTATCCTTAGCCACCCAGCTCTCTTGAAGCAGGATCCCGCAAAGGAATCCCACGTCCTCATCTCATCCTACACCCAGATCCAGAAATAATCCGATGGCGAACCCCAAGATCGTCCTAGAGACCACTGCCGAGGATCATGGCGGATTTCCACTGATGCTTTGGAAGGCCGTCTGTGTTCTTCTGGGTAGGCCTGCTCGCCCCGATACGTGGTGCTCGAGAACTCACTCTCGCCTGCCGGGAGTGACTTTCGAGCAGACGTGCATGTCGGCTCGTGTCCGTTGGGCACAAGTCCGTCTTACCTGATCCAAGGTAGGAGCATGGCCACTCTTAATCAAGCCATCCAGGTAGCAGCCTGGGAAGGTCTCGTCCGCCTGCGGTACTCGGAACCGGCAATGGCGAACAGTCGAGCTTTCCACCTCCTTCCAGCCAGACCCCAGCATGGTGCGGAGGCTATCCAAACTCCCATTGGGAAGAAGTCGACCCTGCCGTAATCACTCTGGCCACCTACGGAGCTGCAATGACAAGGCTCAGCCATTCGCTGATGGAGGAACTCATGTCCACAAGGCGCAACCTTGGTATTGCTCGCATGCAACTGAGTCGAGCAAGGAGCCTACCTACCCCCGCCCAGGGGCAAGCTCAGGGCACAGGACTCCCGTTCCCAGATGATTTGCTGGAACGCGGTCTTGATGCATCTGTGGCGCAAGCGCTAGCTCGAGTTCAGCAGCACCCCCAAGAGCGAGGTATGATCCTCGGAGGCGTGCCTGCGATTCCCCACCCCGCGGAAGATGGAGATGTGGACACCACTCTTCGTCTCGGCCGCGCTCCACCGACTCCAGAGGCCGTCAAGCTGAGTAGAACCCTGTTTAGTTAGCCCGAGTGGCGCTTGTGTGTTGGTAGGTGAGAATCAGCGAGGTTGTTTGTTTTTCTTGTGTTAGCTTGCAATGTAAGTTGTTGTATGCTTTCTGGTGATGTTGAACCAGCCGTAATAAAACTTGGTGTTCTGATTCTCTTGTTAACCATTCTGGTTGAGAGGATTATGCCACACTCCTGCAAATGCTTTGGGCCATAAAATGCAGGATTAATTTTCTAAAAGATATTTTCTCAGTGTAGCAAGTTCTTCTATCTTATGCTAGTACCTCTGTAATTCTATCTGTGCTGCAAGACCAGGTTTGTTGCAGCTGAGAAAAGTTCAGAAATGAAAATCTTGTCCAGTTCATCAGAGGAGACAAATTTGATACATCCACTAAGTTCAGTACAGAAGGGAAATTACAGAAACGAAGGATACAAGTTCTACTCCAACATAGAACACTACAACTACCTCAGTGCAGATGCAAAGGCACCCCAGAAATCCTACTCCCTCTCAAGCTCAGTGGGTTGCTAGAAGATGAGCCTGGCTCACCCGAAGCCGAGTCGCGAGCCGCGCGATGGCGACGGATGGCTCGAGCGGCCGGCTCACCTCCAGCTGGAAGAGCGGCCACCTCAGCAACCGGCGGCGCAGCCTGCCCCTCCGCCGCAGCTTGCCCCTCTGCCGCAACCTGCCCCACCGCCGCAGCCTGCCCCTCCGCCGCAGCATCAGCACCAGCGCCAGACCACCAGTTGCACAGGCCAAAGATCAGGAAACCACCGCCGCAAATGGCAGTCCGCCCACCACCGTGGACGAGATCCCGAAGAGCGCGACGATGATCACATGCTCGATGAAGCCCGCCCTATCCAGCATCTCAACGTAGGCTCTGAAGAAGCTCTGAACGAAGCCCATGGTTGCGATGAAAGAAGAAAGGATTTTTAGAGATATCTGGTTTATAGCTGGAGCTCGGACGCCGCTCCTCGACACCGCACGCGGGAAAAGAGAAAGAATCGCGGCGTGGCGCGAAACCATCGAGGACATGTTCCCCAAAGCCGTGATGGCCGCGACGTCGACGGACCGCACGCGCAGCAGTGCCGCAGTGGAGTGCTCCGCGCACTGGGAACCGCCGTGTACAGAGCGAGAGAGAGAGCGAGGAAGAAGAAGAGAGAAAGGAGGAGGGAGACTGCCAGGTGGACCCCGGTCCCACACGTCAGCGAGTAGGCCGATAGCCATGGTGTGCCTCTATCCTTTCTCAGGAAATCATCCCCTCGTCTCTCCAGTGTTTCTTTTAGGGAAAATCTTTGCAAAATAATTTGGGAAATGGCCTATCCCACAGTGTCTGTGAACCAATTATTGGTGACACGGATATTTTCTTTTTAAAAGAAACCCTTTGGTTTTTCCAAAACCTGTGTAAACATGAAAATGTTTATGCAGCTTTTCTAAAACAAAACCCTAGGCAAGGGGTATGATTAGGATATCCCTCAATAATTTGGTTTTATAAAATGGTGGGTAATTCTTTACCCAAGAAAAATCTTTGGTTGTTGGTTGATAGTTTGGTTGTAGATCTTGGTTAATCTTGCCATGTTTGTGTTGAGTTGAGCAAAACCATAGATTTAATTTTAACTATGGTGGTAGATCCTATGTTAATTATTGAGTGAGCCCCTGCCATGCCATCTTTCAAATGCATGGAGTATGGTAGAAATACCATACTATTGTTTTAAATAAAAATCTTGTGGAGTGTTAATCTCTTGAGTGTTAAAACTCTAATATTTTGCAGAAAAAGTTTTTAAATGGGGTATAAATGGATCGTTCAAGAATTATCTTGTATAACCTCCGTAATCTCGAGGACGAGATTCTTTTAAGGGGGGAAGGTCTGTAACACCCCGAAAATTTAAACCTAATTTTAGTGGTGTTTTAGGACACCTGAAAAACTTTTTCTCTTTTCCTAAATATTTCTTCAAATCTTTGAGGATGATTTGACTTGGGAATTGCTCCCTCAAGAGTTTTCCAGTGATCCACGAACCACTCCATCACCCGTGATGATTTTTGGTGCTTAGGTTCTCCCTCGAAAACCCTAGCCCTAATTATCGAACCTTTAAACCCTTTTCTCCACCTACCAAAGGAAAGCCTATTTCCATAGCTTGAAAAATTCCACTAAAAATACCAGAGGTCTCCCCTATCCATATAAAGACAATCCATGCAAAAATATTGCATACTCCAATGCAATATTTCCAAGTTAGGCCATATTTCAAACTGCCACTTTTGATCCAGAAATGTTTGAGTCAAGCAATGCATCTCCATAAATTCTGATAAATTCAGGGGATGAATATTTTTGCATTCCCTGCACTTCATATTTTGGAGCCAAAACTATTTGAGCAACTTTTGACCTACTTCCTTTGTAAGGCCATTTTCACGCCTTTTCGGAATCTTCAAGCAAACCTATACCTAGACAAATCCTATGACAATGGGACTTGGTCACATTGACCACATGGTCCATAGACACCCAAATCCAGGAGATCACCCCAAGGTGAAGTGTAGAAATTCACATTTCCATAACCATGCCATTATGTCCATTTTTGGACATCTTGCCAAAACCCAATTTCCTTGTACCCATTTGAGCTCATACTCCATAGACACCCTCCTTGTGCCACAAGTACTCTGTGGTAATTTTTGGGGATTTTTCTGAGATGTGAAAGGCCCCTGTCATTTCATCGAACACCTTCGGTATTTTTGCTTTTCTGGAAAATCTATTTTACAAAGTTTGGAACCCTGTGGGATTTTTTGTTGGGTTGTGTTCCTCTCGTCGTTGCGAACCCAGTGGTGGAAGCCGTCTTCAGTTTGGAGCTCCGAGTCATCGGGAACGCGTCGATGTCGCCGTGTCGCGCTCTGGACGTTCGGGACGCACACTTTGGCATGCCTCTAATCCAACTTAGTACTGACCTAATCCTCTAGCACAGTGCAGCCTCGTGCGTTGCTGTGCATCCAGCACGACAGCCACACCCTCCCCTCGTTCCTATCACCATCTTGTGGCTTGGAGTGAGCCGTGGCCGTCGGTGCTCCCTCTCCCTTGCGTATAAAAAGAACCCGAGGCCTCCTGAGCGTGGTTGACGGTGCTTATCGACGGAGAGAGTTCCCAGTAGCCTTAGCCACCTTTTCCCCAGCTCGGGTTCTTCAAAAAACCTCACCACCCGAAGCTCCAGAAACTGGCCGCCATGGCCGAAGCTCCCCGAGCTTGCTGGCGACGCAACCCCAGCCTCCCTTCCGCCTGAAGCCATCCTAGAGCCTTCCTAGCAGCGACCGCATCCCGGCCGTCCTCGAGCTGGCGGAGTAGCACCGCGGTGGCAGCTCACCCGTGTGAAGCCGCCATGGCCGTACTGGCCAAAGCTCGACGTGGCACATCCCGGCCGTCCCCGTCGACGTTGAGGCCGTCCCCGAGCGCGGTGTGGCGGGGTGTGCCCGTCCGCGCCGTCGCCCGGCAGCCCGGCCGCCTGAACGGCCGGCGACGCGGCCGTGTCCACCGTGCGAGCTCCGGTCGCGGCTTGCACGCCCGAGCTGCAGACGCCGCAGCTGCCAGCTCCCGCCGTCTCTGCTTCCCCTGACCGCGGCGCACCACCACCACTCCGTCCCCGCCGCCTCCTGGCCTCCCCGTGCGTCCAGCCACCAGCATCGACCGCCATCCGAGCCTCCCCGTGGCTTCCCATACGCGAAGAAGAAGAGGCGTGCAGGGTCAACGCCTGGAGATGAACTGGATCGACCGATCCGTTTTTTTTCCTGTCTTCTTTCTCTCCCTGGCAGCAGCCCAGCCCAGCAGAGCATCCGGCCTGCCAGCGGCCCGGCCAAGCACGCAGCGCCCAGCGCGCGGCGCGCAAGCGCTCACTCGGCCCAGCCCCGGCCCGTCAGCGTCAGAAGCAGCCGTGCAGTTTTTTTTCCAGCACGATCTGTTTTTCCTTTTTCTGGTGAGCAGCAGTTAGCTATCCGTCGCACGTTAATAACTTTTGAACCGTAGCTCCGTTTTAGTCGATTCAAATTTGTAAATTCCTAGTTTGTAAGGATCTGTCCAGTGGTGCAGGTCTTACCTTTTTGTAAAATACTTGTATACTCAGCACCCTTGTATGCGTGTATAGGGTATCCCGCGGTACCGGCGAACCGAGACCCGAAACCGTGACGTTCGTGACCCTCCAAGCCAAATGGTGTCGATCTTCGAAGGCAAGCTAACCCTTGCTATGAGCCGTCCTGCAATGCTTGTTTGTTTATTTGCTTAATACCATGCCGGGTGTTTATGTCTGTCTCCTGTTCTATTGTTATGTCTGTCTACTATTATTGTTGCATGTCTGTTGTTGTCCGTATTTTGTATGAGCCTTGTAGTGTTGCATATATTGTTGCATTTTAAACTGTCGCATTACCTTATAATTGCTTATCTGCGCATCACTCCTGTTCCCGAGACAATGGCCGGAGGAACCGCCTCAGTCAAAGGAATGGGGGAAATATTACAACTGTGCGTCTCGCGCTTGCGGGGCTTTGTTTGCTTCTTCTTCTTCTTCGCCGAGGTGAGGAGCGGACGAATGTCGTCTTATGATCCTCGGAGTTGGGGGCATTTGCCAAAAGAGTTATTTGCTTCTTGTTCCTCCATCAAACGTGGTTGGCGTAAGCCCACCTAGACTGCGACGCTTGGAACATTTGCTTTCCATTCGGTTCTTTTTGCCAAGATTGCTGACACCACGTCGAGGAAATCCTCGAGTGGAATGGATGCTTTCTTTCTTATGAGTGCTTTTTGGTTCATTCTTTATGGTGACACCGGCTGGAGGAACCGCCACGGTCATCCGTTGAAACACTATGTTATATATGCTATGAACACTAACCCTGGTGACACCGGCTGGAGGAACCGCCATAGTCACCCGGATATTATTATTGCTATGTTGATATTGTTATCGTGATTATTATGCTGGACTAATCCTCTGTTTTGTGACTTGTTGTGATGAAACTTGATTAAATGAAACATCCCTCCAAACAACGATAAGGTCTGTTCATAGTGCCACTAATCTGAACCCTTTAATGCGATACCACCGTTGTCCCATGGAAACCGTGACCTAGTAGGTTGTTGAGCCCCTTTTGTGCCATCCATTGGGCGCAGTCGTTCGGTTGTGCTGTCCGAGGGTAGAGGTAGACAGGCACGGGTTCGACTGTGATAGGGAGTCCGGAGCTAGGCATACCCGGTCGCGCCGGGGGATGTGCCGGATTTACTTGCCCGTTGTGCCACGCGCATAGGGTGGTGCAGGAGTGTGTCTTAACAGGTGGACCGTCATGTGAGTGTATTTTGCTTAGTACGACTTTGGGCGTGATAAACCTGAAGTGTCGGCTGAGTGGGGTGCATTCTGATAGGTGGTAGAGCAAACTCTCGAGAGCATCAACCTAGCCAGCTAGCCCCGTTCCTGGGATATGGAACAACAGTTCAGTGTCGGTCACACTGTGTGTCCTCGTCATGTTAGGAGGTTAAACTTAAGATCTGTTTGAAGAATTAATGAACAACCTGATTTCACTAAATGAACAATAAGTTGATGCAGGGAATGCTACTTGAGATGTGAATGTGAACCAGGTTTAGGGATGGCGGTGTGATGCGTTGGGGAGCCTATAGTTAGGCCAGAGCCCACATCAGCCGTGCGTGCCCAGAGTGAAATGAGGAGGCCAGTGCGCCTAGCAGTGATCACAGGTGCTGTTTTGTATTATTTGGTACGAACTGGTACACTCGTTTACTCGTCACAGGTAAACTCTTTGTATGATTGCCGGTGCACGATCATATGGGCTTGTTCCATATCTTGGGACAAGAGGTACCCCAGTTGACGCTCTTGATGATACTATTATGCTTACAATGATATTTAATTGAACTTGCTTTGTTTCCCAAGTTGAGTAACACATGGTGTAAGTACTTGTAGTCAAGGGGCATGAGACATTCAACCCATTCTTTATCAAGCACACTACTCATATTTGCTTTCACTTTAACCTTAATCATTCAAGATGCTATGATAGGGGCAATGAGAGCTTGACACCAATGAATACCATATTGCAATCATTAACTTAAGTAGAAGAGTTTGGAAGTTGGATGAAACTTATGCATGCTTTACCTCTACTCACATATACATCTTTCCAAAGTGTACACCTATCATATTCAGATTTTCATCTACACTCTATGACCATTGTAGGATGTTCTACTTATCATTATGCATACATGTGTTCCATATTACTTGCTACCATGTTACACTTTGTGAACTATCAATGAACATCCTTGTCTTGAATACTTGATATCACTTCATAAACTATTTGCATATTGCTACTCCTTTGAAGAATGAATCATTTGACTATATGTAGCAATAGTAATCATCTTTGATATTCATTGTTAAGTATTAAATTGCAAAGTCCATGTTAGTTTTATCATCTTCATACTCGAGGACGAGCATGGATTAAGCTTGGGGATGTGGATGCATGTAAAATGCATACATGAACTTTGCACTTTAATTGCTTATATTCCAATCATATTTGCATCATATAAGGGTTATATCAATGTTTTATAATGATTTTTGAAATATTCATTTATTTCCTATTTTTATGGAATTAACCCTGCACAGGCAGAAAACCCCGTTTTCTTATTTTAATGTTTCAGGGACCCAAACGTCAACGAAATCACCTGGAAATTTACGGGCGTCAATATTTGGAAGGAAGAAGACCTGTGGGCGAAGGAAGCGAGCAAACGGAGGCCCGAGGGCCAAACGAGGGGGGCCCACGCGGCCTGGTACTATAGACGCGTGGGAACCACCCATTTGGGCCTCGTGGCTCCGTTGCCTTCGATTTTTTCTCCACCGACATCGTCTTGAACTAAAAACGCCTATAAAAAAGGTCCCCGACGTTCTCTGGAAGGAGCGCCGCACAAACACAGAAACACCGAAACGGAGATCAGGAGCTGCAGATTGGAGGGGGGAAAACTCCGGCGGGGTCTCCATCTTCTCCATCGACTTCTCCACCGTCTCCATGATGAAGAGGGTGTTGGGGATATACCTACTAGGGGTATCACCAGCATGGATCAATCCGGCTAGTCCAGGGTGGCCCGCAGTGGTGGTGAAGGCTTTTGCCTACCGGGCGGCCCAGATAGCTGACGACCAAGGAAGGCGGATGCCGGCAAGGAGGAGGCCCAAAGACTGAAGCCCATGAAGCCACCAAGACCAAGACAGAAGGCGGCATACTTGCCGGCTAGGTTTAGAACTCCGTATACTTGCTGGATACGTATTCACCTTGTAACCTTAGGTCCAGCCGCCTATATAAGCTGGACCTCGGGACGCCTTTAGGGCACGATATTCTCTCATACATCCAACTCATTGTAACCTGTTCACGGCGATATTGTCTTATAGTGAATTATAGCAGCACGTAGGGCACCGCCACCGCCGTGGTGCCTGAAGCTGGGTAAACCGCCTTGTACAATCCCGACCTTGACGACGTCCACCTTCTTGCCCTACGTTCACCCTCGGCTAGCAGGACCCCGTCTCCTATCCAAGATGCCGATACGACGACAGTTGGCGCCCACCGTGGGGCATAAGGCGTCCGGCGTCACGATCCAGGCGGGATCACTCTTGGCTGTCCGCAGCCGACGATTCGATCGTCATAATCAACAAAGATCGCATCTAGCCGGCTGATGTGCTCCGGCACACCAAGTCTCCGGTCAGATCGCATCTAAATTTCACCGTCAACAGCGGCGGCCAGATGTTTCGCCCTGGTCGGCAACTCCGTCAACAATGTCCGCCTCGCATACATGGTGATTCAATCTGTCAAGCTGCCGCATGCCCAACATGGCGGCAACAGCACAGCTTAGAAAGAATCACTAAAGCCTGGATCGGTACAAGCTTCGACTTCAGAAAGTAAGGCCGTGCTACAAGCCGGCTAAATACGCAGACAACTCCCATCACGATGGCCTGGGGCTTGACAGCGACGCTGTCCCACATGTCGCTGTCGGATGGCAGGAGTCGTCATCCGCTGAAATGGTGCTGGGAAGAAAAAACGTGATCCGGCTAGCTACTCGAGGATCAGTTTCGCATGAGGCTGGCTAGCTGGGTTGCCGATTTGATTAATTTACTCTGCACAAACAGCAGAGAAAGACAAACTCCAGCTGTTGTTCCTTGCATGCAGGCAAGCAAAAGCAAGGCACGATCGTTCGTAAAATATGTTTTGGTTTAATGCATGCAGCACGGCTCCCGAAGCCTAGTTGATCTCCACTATGGAAAAAACAGCTCCGTGTACTAAATCAACACATTGGTTCATGAATACATCGACAAATCTCGCCATGTCACGATTGTCAGCGGGACGCCGCCATCGTCACATCCAGCTTTGACGAATTCATCGTCGCACCACTGCTTCGTTTCGACGTCCAGTATAGAGGAGTTCACTGCCAAATTGCTAGCTGTTATTTCTGATCGCCCGAACCTGGCCAGTTTGGGAAGACATCGATCGGTATAAAACAGTCTAGTTCCGTGTTTTAACTTAATTGCTAACACGGCTCGCCACCAGTCCGGCAAATTTATTGACATGTTTCGGCATAATTGCCAACATGGCACAATGCCTGTCTGGCATACTTATCGTTGCGTTCCGGCTTAATTGCTAACGTGGCAAAACGCTTTTCAGCATATTCACCATCATCGCTGCGCGCTGGCTTAAATTGCCGTCTCGGCCTACTCATTGTCGCCTATTCGTCAAGCGCAACTTGACCGGCAAGCTGTGGCATGCAGCATAAGAGGAGAAATAGGACGCCGCCTACTTTCTGGGATCTACCACCTACTTTCTGGGGGCTGCCGCCTACTTTCTGGGGCTGCCATCTTCCGTCTCGACCTCCTCCTCGACATCAACGTCAGCAAACGTCAAAAAAGATAAGTTCTTTATACACTAAATATTTAATTAATTATATGGTCATGAAATAAAAGTTTATGGTTTGCTCATTCCATCTTGAGATCATGCCGTCTTTTGTCTTTTCATATGATCATATACTTTTAGTATCAAAGTTACCCAAAATCTGCTCCGCGCTAAGTGGTTCAAACTTTTCGATACTTGCGCCTCCGGGCCAAATTAAGCAATCATTTTGCACCGCCTAATATCCTTATTCTGATTGTTTATATGTGGGTTGCCTAGTAGTATGTTTTTGGCACCAACATGCCGGCTTCGGTCTCTGAGTCTAAACTATCTGGTACTAGCCCTGGTTGACTCAGCTAAAGTAACTGCGCTGCGGTACCGCCAACATACAAAAAACTAAGCATATAGGCCAGATAAATATTAAGGCGGGCCACATAAAATTTACAACCCAAGTGTTTGTGCATAAACTGCCGGCTTAGGCCTTAAAGTTATTCAGCTTACATTAAAAGTACATGTTAATGCAGCTATGTTTACTGTGCAGGATACTTGACACTTGGGGGCTGCAGTCGCAGCATTTTCATCAAGTCTCGAGCCGCCTTTCCGTCAAGGCGGCACAAATCTCGGCAACTACAACCATTCGATCTACAACGCCACAAGTTCTTCTGAGCATCGAGCCAACTTTCGAGTACGTCGACTCAACGCTCGGGGGCTGCAGATAGGCGGATCAAGAAAAACTCTGGCTAAAAAGAAGCCTGGGGGATCGACATCAACACTTCCCTCGCCAGATACTCAGGGGCTTGACTTGACAATGCCTTCGCCCAATACTTGGGGGCTGCACGACATGCAGCTCCATCATCACCGCCTTGTCGTCAGCGACACGGTCACCTTGTTTCAGCAACAAGGCCGCCTCCGTGGCACGGCCGCCTTGTCGTCAGCGACACGGCCACCATTATCGCCTCCGTGGCACAACCAACTTGTTGACAGCAACACAATCGCCTTGTCGTCAGCGACACGGCCGCCAGATTGTTAGTTGTTGTTTCCAATCGCCCAAACCTGGCCAGTTTGGGAAGACATCGATTGGTACAAAATAATAAAGCTCCATGTTCTGGCTTAATTGCTAACGTGGCACAGCCGCCTTGTCATCAGCGACACGGCCGCCTTTATTGTCAACAACACGGCTGCCTCCATGGTACAGCCGCCTTGTTGTCATGACCGCTTCCGTAGCACAAACAACATTTAACGCCATCATGGCACCGTTCCACCTCTGCATGTTCAAACTGTCGTGAACCAGAGCAACGTGAACGTGCTAACTGTTGGCTTGATCCGTCAACATCTGATAAGACCTTGCCTAGAAGATTCTTGACAGTCAGGCCGTCTTTCCCATGTTGGCGGCACCGGTCCGGCAACTTTAGACGGACTGCCGCCTACTTCAACTTCGGAATGCTTCAAGCTCTTCAGCCGCCTAAATTCAAGAAACAAGACGGACATCCTTCAAGGCGAAGACGGCAACTGGAGAACTTAAACCTTTCCGGGGGCTAATGTTGGGGATATACCTACTAGGGGTATCACCAGCATGGATCAATCCGGCTAGTCCAGGGTGGCCCGCAGTGGTGGTGAAGGCTTTTGCCTACCGGGCGGCCCAGATAGCTGACGACCAAGGAAGGCGGATGCCGGCAAGGAGGAGGCCCAAAGACTGAAGCCCATGAAGCCACCAAGACCAAGACAGAAGGCGGCATACTTGCCGGCTAGGTTTAGCACTCCGTATACTTGCTGGATACGTATTCACCTTGTAACCTTAGGTCCAGCCGCCTATATAAGCTGGACCTCGGGACGCCTTTAGGGCACGATATTCTCTCATACATCCAACTCATTGTAACCTGTTCACGGCGATATTGCCTTATAGTGAATTATAGCAGCACGTAGGGCACCGCCACCGCCGTGGTGCCTGAAGCTGGGTAAACCGCCGTGTACAATCCTGACCTTGACGACGTCCACCTTCTTGCCCTACGTTCACCCTCGGCTAGCAGGACCCCGTCTCCTATCCAAGATGCCGATACGACGACAGAGGGAGTAGTCCACCTCTGGACTATGGGTTTGTGGAAGTAACTTATGTATCTCTCCTCTCTTGAGCTTCACTAATTAGCACCGTATGAGCTGCTGAACATGATTACGGTCACCGTTGTAATACCTTTGTGGTGGATCTTTATGAGTTAATATATGTTTGAGATTGCAATGTTTGTTTCAGTTATGAGTATAGATGCATATTATGTACCCCGTTCTTGTCTACTTGTTTTGATCAAGCATGTTTATGAGAGCGTGTGTGGGGGAACGTGTGCATTAGTTGGAGTAACGGGGGGTGGATAGTGCAGTGAACGTGAGAGAAAGTTCTGCGATCCACTTTGGTATCTTTACCTTACTTTGTTGCCTCACTAGGGATAAACTAAAATACCATGCTACGGGGATGTGGGCGTGACCATTGCCACTACTCCATGACTAGATCTAGCATGTTCTTATTTTCACTTCATGTCATGATACTTAATGCTATACTCTGAGTTGTCTTAATTACTGAGGTGTTATGATTTAGTTCGCATCTTGGTGGAGTATAAGAGAGGTTAATAACCAAAAGATCTCTATGTTAGGACGTGATGCCCATATATCTAAGTAACTTGTTATCAAACCCTGTGTTGCAATCTCATATGTTAACTGTGTGTGTTCCATTGTCTACCACTTTATAAAGAGAGAGTGCATTTGTGAAACCATGAACCCCAGTCCATTTTTAATCATAAGAAACACCTTTCCAACACCATATACCACTTTTCTATTTTCAGCCATCATTAAATCCGAAAATACAAAAATACTTTTCATCTTGCATACATCATTCAAAAATCCAAAAATATCATTTACCATTGCATCCACCGTCATTGCATATTTATTTCTTGTTTGCATTGCATAACTATCCTGATATCATTCTTACACCTTGTGCTTGACAACCACAGGTGAGGTTGAGGACCAAAACATCTAACCTTGTTTTGTAGGTAACCAAAAGAAGGATAAGAAGATAAATCTACCACTTCAGATTCCTCGAGAGTTCGATATTAAACCCTCGAGTCACCCCTCGTGGGGAAAACTGTCTTCCACTTACTATACACTCTGCACTTGGAGTCTCAACCTAATCCCGTTTACTTTTGCAGGTATCAAGGCCTTGCTCTTCGGGACCATCAACTTATCAATATTGTCAATTGCCCAGCTGTAATTTGTTTACCCAACATGTTAGTTATTTATTATGGAGAGACACCACTAGTGAACTGTGGACCCCGGTCCATTCTTTTACATCTGAAATACAACCTACTGCAATCATTGTTCTCTTTCATTCTCTGCAATTAAACATCATTTTCCACACTATACGTCTAATCCTTTGTTTTCAGCAAGCCGGTGGGATTGACACCCTCACTGTTTCGTTGGAGCAAAGTAGTTTGATTGTCTTGTGTGCAGGTTCCAAGTCAACCGCCGGAACCACCCCATCAACGCAAGTTTTCTGGCGCCGTTGACACCTTCAGAAGTGTCTTCATCTCCTACTAGTTCGATAACCTCGGTTTCTTACTGAGGGAAGACTTGCCGCTACACTCATCAAACCTTACTCTTGGGGTCTCCCAACGACGTGTGGTTTACACGCATCAGTCTTTTCAATATACCATCTGCCACATGTAGCATTTTCTGTTTCCAACCAAACACCAATCAACATATTTCAACATAAAACTCTCCAAATAATACAACAATGAAACAAGAGAGTACTTCTCTACAATAACTAACAGCTCTGAACAAGATGCATGAAAAACAAGAACTAAAAGTATTGCGGTAGCTAGTTAAGAATACTCAACAAATATAAGTGAAGAATACGAGTATTCACATGAAAAAGTGGAGCGTGTCTCTCTCTCACACAAGAATGCTAGGATCCAATTTATTCATAAAAAGAAAATAACAAAGAAAAAATAAAAGCACACAGACGCTCCAAGTAAAGCACATAAGATGTGAAAGAATTAAAATATAGTTTCACTAATTATGACCTGATAAGTTGTTGATGAAAAAGGGGATGCCTTGGGCATCCCCAAGCTTAGACGCTTGAGTCTTCTTGAAGTATGCTTGGGTGACCCATGGGGGCATCCCCAATCTTAGGCTTTTCACTCTTCTTGATCATATCATTCTCCTCTCTTGATCTTTGAAAACTTCCTTCACACCAAACTCAAAGTAATTCTCATTAGAGGGTTAGTGCATAATCAAAAATTCACATGTTCTGTAAGGACACAATCATCTCTAATACTTCTGGACATTAGCTACAGCCACTGATGTTTTGTGGAGCAAATAAATCCACTCAAACATAGTAAAAGAGAGAATGCAAAATAAAAGGCAGAATCTGTCAAAAACAGAACAGTCCGTGAAGACAAATTTTTTCGAGGCACTTAAGTTGCTCAGATCAGAAAACTTAAAACTAATGAAAGTTGCGTACATATCTGAGGATCACGCCTGAATTGTTGCAGAATTTTTTGATTTTTCTTGAGTGTGTACAGCTCAAAACGGTGGACAGCAAAAATCTGTCTCTGCGCAGAAATCCAAATCTAGCATCAACTTTCTATTAGAGACTTTACTTGGCATAACAGTGCAATAAAATAAAGATACAAAGGAGTTGTTACAGAAGTAAGCAAACTCCAAGACTCAAATAAAAGAAAAAGTACAGAAATAAAACAATGGATTGTCTCCCATAAGCGCTTTTCTTTAACGCCTTTCAGCTAGGCGCAGAAAGTGAAAATCAAGTGTTTCCAAGTGCAGAAGCATCAACATTATAATGTGTTCTAATAATAGAATCAAAAGGTAGCTTCATTTTCATTCTAGGGAAGTGTTCCATACCTTTCTTGAGTGGGAATTGGTACCTAATGTGTAACACCCTGAAAATTTAAACCTAATTTTAGTGGTGTTTTAGGACACCTGAAAAACTTTTTCTCTTTTCCTAAATATTTCTTCAAATCTTTGAGGATGATTTGACATGGGAATTGCTCCCTCAAGAGTTTTCCAGTGATCCACGAACCACTCCATCACCCGTGATGATTTTTGGTGCTTAGGTTCTCCCTCGAAAACCCTAGCCCTAATTATCGAACCTTTAAACCCTTTTCTCCACCTACCAAAGGAAAGCCTATTTCCATAGCTTGAAAAATTCCACTAAAAATACCAGAGGGCTCCCCTATCCATATAAATACAATCCATGCAAAAATATTGCATACTCCAATGCAATATTTCCAAGTTAGGCCATAATTTCAAAACTGCCACTTTTGATCCAGAAATGTTTGAGTCAAGCTATGCATCTCCATAAATTCTGATAAATTCAGGGGATGAATATTTTTGCATTCCCTGCACTTCATCTTTTGGAGCCAAAACTATTTGAGCAACTTTTGACCTACTTCCTTTGTAAGGCCATTTTCATGCCTTTTCGGAATCTTCAAGCAAACCTATACCTAGACAAATCCTATGACAATGGGACTTGGTCACATTGACCACATGGTCCATAGACACCCAAATCCAGGAGATCACCCCAAGGTGAAGTGTGGAAATTCACATTTCCATAACCATGCCATTATGTCCATTTTTGGACATCTTGCCAAACCCCAATTTCCTTGTACCCATTTGAGCTCATACTCCATAGACACCCTCCTTGTGCCACAAGTACTCTGTGGTAATTTTTGGGGATTTTTCTGAGATGTGAAAGGCCCTTGTCATTTCATCGAACACCTTCGGTATTTTTGCTTTTCTGGAAAATCTATTTTACAAAGTTTGGAACCCCTGTGGGATTTTTGTTGGGTTGTGTTCCTCTCGTCGTTGCGAACCCAGTGGTGGAAGCCGTCTTCAGTTTGGAGCTCCGAGTCATCGGGAACGCGTCGATGCCGCCGTGTCGCGCTCTGGACGTTCGGGACGCACACTTTGGCATGCCTCTAATCCAACTTAGCACTGACCTAATCCTCTAGCACAGTGTAGCCTCGTGCGTTGCTGTGCATCCGGCACGACAGCCACACCCTCCCCTCGTTCCTATCACCATCTTGTGGCTTGGAGTGAGCCGTGGCCGTCGGTGCTCCCTCTCCCTTGCGTATAAAAAGAACCCGAGGCCTCCTGAGCGTGGTTGACGGTGCTTATCGACGGAGAGAGTTCCCAGTAGCCTTAGCCACCTTTTCCCCAGCTCAGGTTCTTCAAAAAAACCTCACCACCCGAAGCTCCAGAAACTGGCCGCCATGGCCGAAGCTCCCCGAGCTTGCTGGCGACGCAACCCCAGCCTCCCTTCCGCCTGAAGCCATCCCAGAGCCTTCCTAACAGCGACCGCATCCCGGCCGTCCTCGAGCTGGCGGAGCAGCACCGCGGTGGCAGCTCACCCGTGTGAAGCCGCCATGGCCGTACTGGCCAAAGCTCGACGTGGCGCATCCCGGCCGTCCCCGTCGACGTTGAGGCCGTCCCCGAGCGCGGTGTGGCGGGGTGTGCCCGTCCGCGCCGTCGCCCGGCAGCCCGGCCGCCTGAACGGCCGGCGACGCGGCCGTGTCCACCGTGCGAGCTCCGGTCGCGGCTTGCACGCCCGAGCTGCGGACGCCGCAGCCGCCAGCTCCCGCCGTCTCTGCTTCCCCTGACCGCGGCGCACCACCACCACTCCGTCCCCGCCGCCTCCTGGCCTCCCCGTGCGTCCAGCCACCAGCATCAACCGCCATCCGAGCCTCCCCGTGGCTTCCCGTACGCGAAGAAGAAGAGGCGTGCAGGGTCAACGCCTGGAGATGAACTGGATCGACCGATCCGTTTTTTTTCCTGTCTTCTTTCTCTCCCTGGCAGCAGCCCAGCCCAGCAGAGCATCCGGCCTGCCAGCGGCCCGGCCAAGCACGCACCCCAACGCGCGGCGCGCAAGCGCTCACTCGGCCCAGCCCCGGCCCGTCAGCGTCAGAAGCAGCCCGTGCAGTTTTTTTTCAGCACGATCTGTTTTTCCTTTTTCTGGTGAGCAGCAGTTAGCTATCCGTCGCACGTTAATAACTTTTGAACCGTAGCTCCGTTTTAGTCGATTCAAATTTGTAAATTCCTAGTTTGTAAGGATCTGTCCAGTGGTGCAGGTCTTACTTTTTTGTAAAATACTTGTATACTCAGCACCCTTGTATGCGTGTATAGGGTATCCCGCGGTACCGGCGAACCGAGACCCGAAACCGTGATGTTCGTGACCCTCCAAGCCAAACGGTGTCGATCTTCGCAGGCAAGCTAACCCTTGCTATGAGCCGTCCTGCAATGCTTGTTTGTTTATTTGCTTAATACCATGCCGGGTGTTTATGTCTGTCTCCTGTTCTATTGTTATGTATGTCTACTATTATTGTTGCATGTCTGTTGTTGTCCGTATTTTGTATGAGCCTTGTAGTGTTGCATATATTGTTGCATTTTAAACTGTCGCATTACCTTATAATTGCTTATCTGCGCATCACTCCCGTTCCCGAGACAATGGCCGGAGGAACCGCCTCAGTCAAAGGAATGGGGGAAATATTACAACTGTGCGTCTCGCGCTTGCGGGGCTTTGTTTGCTTCTTCTTCTTTGCCGAGGTGAGGAGCGGACGAATGTCGTCTTATGATCCTCGGAGTTGGGGGCATTTGCCAAAAGAGTTATTTGCTTCTTGTTCCTCCGTCAAACGTGGTTGGCGTAAGCCCACCTAGACTGCGACGCTTGGAACATTTGCTTTCCATTTGGTTCTTTTTGCCAAGATTGCTGACACCACGTCGAGGAAATCCTCGAGTGGAATGGATGCTTTCTTTCTTATGAGTGCTTTTCGGTTCATTCTTTATGGTGACACCGGCTGGAGGAACCGCCACGGTCATCCGTTGAAACACTATGTTATATATGCTATGAACACTAACCCCTGGTGACACCGGCTGGAGGAACCGCCATAGTCACCCGGATATTATTATTGCTATGTTGATATTGTTATCGTGATTATTATGCTGGACTAATCCTCTGTTTTGTGACTTGTTGTGATGAAACTTGATTAAATGAAACATCCCTCCAAACAACGATAAGGTCTGTTCATAGTGCCACTAATCTGAACCCTTGAATGCGATACCACCGTTGTCCCATGGAAACCGTGACCTAGTAGGTTGTTGAGCCCCTTTTGTGCCATCCATTGGGCGCAGTCGTTCGGTTGTGCTGTCCGAGGGTAGAGGTAGACAGGCACGGGTTCGACTGTGATAGGGAGTCCGGAGCTAGGCATACCCGGTCGCGCCGGGGGATGTGCCGGATTTACTTGCCCGTTGTGCCACGCGCATAGGGTGGTGCAGGAGTGTGTCTTAACAGGTGGACCGTCATGTGAGTGTATTTTGCTTAGTACGACTTTGGGCGTGATAAACCTGAAGTGTCGGCTGAGTGGGGTGCATTCTGATAGGTGGTAGAGCAAACTCTCGAGAGCATCAACCTAGCCAGCTAGCCCCGTTCCTGGGATATGGAACAACAGTTCAGTGTCGGTCACACTGTGTGTCCTCGTCGTGTTAGGAGGTTAAACTTAAGATCTGTTTGAAGAATTAATGAACAACCTGATTTCACTAAATGAACAATAAGTTGATGCAGGGAATGCTACTTGAGATGTGAATGTGAACCAGGTTTAGGGATGGCGGTGTGATGCGTTGGGGAGCCTATAGTTAGGCCAGAGCCCACATCAACCGTGCGTGCCCAGAGTGAAATGAGGAGGCCAGTGGGCCTAGCAGTGATCACAGGTGCTGTTTTGTATTATTTGGTACGAACTGGTACACTCGTTTACTCGTCACAGGTAAACTCTTTGTATGATTGCCGGTGCACGATCCAACCTCACCTGGCTTGGACTCTGCACTGGTGATACCCCGTTGTTTGCTTATGCCATGTTTTGCTTGTGATGCCATGCTACCTTTATGTTATACTGTATATTTGTCTGTCTAGAGTACGCACTGGCCATGTGTAGTATTTTATTTCTGATGTATAACTTGTTGCATGATTGTCTGACTTTTCATGTCTTGTGGATTACGTTACTTGCGAGTACATCATTGTACTCAGACTGGCTTTTCATGTGGCCAGACTTAGCCCGAAGATGGAGCAAAAGCGTGCTAGGATCAGTAGCCCAGCCAGATGCCTGTGGAGTGGAGCCGCTCCAAGCCGTTGCCTTAGCCGTCTTCCGCTGCCAATTAAACTCTGTCCTGAGCCATGCTTGGCTTGATGTTTTGTCATGCCTTGATGGCCTTGTAAACCATTTGTAGCACTTCTTGTGCCTGATTGTGTAATGATTTCCATAATGTTGCACTGTCGTGACGTGCGGCCAGATATCTTGGGCTGGCGCACGAGACGACCGCCTCTCTGGTAATATGTGCCAGGGAGGGGTGTCACATAATGTTTCCTTCCTTCATATCAATAATGGCACCAACAGTTCTAAGAAAAGGTCTTCCCAAAACAATAGGACAAGAAGCATTGCATTCAATGTCCAAAACAATAAAATCAATGGGGACAAGGTTATTGTAAACCATAATGAGAACATCATCAACTCTCCCCAAAGGTTTCTTCATAGCATTATCAGCAAGATAAACATCCAAATAATAGTGTTCCAAAGGTGGCAAATCAAGCATATCATAGAGTTTCTTAGGCATAAGAGAGATACTAGCACCAAGATCACTGATACGTCTCCAACTTATCTATAATTTCTTATGTTCCATGCTAGTTTTATACCAATAGCTACATGTTTTATTCACACTTCATAGCATTTTTATGCATTTTCTGGAACTAATCTATTAACAAGATGCCACAGTGCCAGTTCCTGTTTTCTGCTGTTTTTGGTTTCAGAAAAGCTGTTCTGGAAATATTCTCGGAATTGGACGAAACAAAATCCCAGATGCCTATTTTTCCCGACAAGTTCCAGAAGTCCGAAGGAGAGACGAAGGGGGGCAGCAGGGCGCCCTCCCCACATGGCGGCGCGGGTGGGGCCCCTGCCGCGCCACTCTATGGGGAGCGGGCCCCGCGCCTCCACCGACGTCGCCCCTTCGCCTATTTATTCCTCCCGACGCGAAAACTCTAAACCACCGAGCCATTATTCCAGAAAACATCCTCTGCAGCCGCCGCCGTCAACCCTAACTCGGGGGGTTCAGAAGTTCTCCTCCGGCACCCTGCCGTAGAGGGGAATCATCACCGGAGGGCTCTACCTCACCATGCCTGCCTCCGGAGTGATGCGTGAGTAGTTCATCCCTGTACTACGGGTCCATAGCAGTAGCTAGATGGTTGTCTTCTCCTTTTGTGCCATCATGTTTAGATCTTGTGAGCTGCCTATCATGATCAAGATCATCTTATTGTAATGCTACATGTTGTGTTTGTTGGGATCCGATGGATATTGAATACTATGTCAAGTTGATTATTGATCTATCATATATGTGTTGTTTATGATCTTGCATGCTCTCCGTTATTAGTGTAGGCTGTGGCCAAGTTTATGCTTGTAACTCCAAGAGGGAGTATTTATGCTAGATAGTGGGTTCATGCCTCCATTTAATCTGGGACAGTGACAGAAAGTTCTAAAGTTGTGGATGTGCTGTTGCTACTAGGGGTAAAACAGCAATGCTTTGTCTAAGGATATTAGTGTTGTTTACATTATGCACCATACTTAATGCAATTGTCTGTTGCTTGCAACTTAATACTGGAAGGGGTGCAGATGCTAACCTGACGGTGGACTATTTAGACACACATGCATGCTGGATGGCGGTCTGTGTACTTTGTCGTAATGCCCAAGTAAATCTCATAGTGATCATCATGACATGTATGTGCATTGTTATGCCCTCTCTATTTGTCAATTGCCCAACTGTAATTTGTTTACCCAGCATGTTAGTATTTTATTATGGAGAGACACCAGTAGTGAACTGTGGACCCCGGTCCATTCTTTTACATCTGAAATACAACCTACTGCAATCATTGTTCTTTTACATTCTCTGCAAGCAAACATCATTTTCCACACTATACGTCTAATCCTTTGTTTTCAGCAAGCCGGTGAGATTGACACCCTCACTGTTTCGTTGGGGCAAAGTAGTTTGATTGTTGTGTGCAGGTTCCAAGTCGACGAGTCAGACCTCCCCTTCGTCACCACACTTTTTCTGACGCCGTTGACACCTTCGAAGCAACTTCGATCTCCTACTGGTTCGATAACCTTGGTTTCATACTGAGGGAAAACTTGCTGCTGCACTCATCATACCTTCCTCTTGGGGTTCCCAACGGACGTGTGACTTTACATGCATCAATCACATAAATCATTACAATCAAAATCATTCACCTTCATCTTAATGATGGGCTCCTAACCATCTTCTAACTTCCTAGGGATAGAAGCTTCATGTTTAAATTTCTCTTCCCTAACTTGCATGAGAGCATTTGTAATATGTTTTGTAAAAGCCATATTAATAGCACTAGCATTAGGACTTCTAGCTAGCTTTTGTAAGAACATAATTAATTCAGAAATATTACAATCATCAAAATCAAAATCATTATGATCAATGGTAATGGAACCATTGTCTCCCATATTTCGAAAAATTTCAGCACTTTTATCAGGAACAGTTTCAGCGGCTTTAGGCAATTTTAAACATTTTGCAGAGGTAGTAGAAACATTGCCAACACCAATTATGTTACCATTGATAGTGGGAGGTTTACTAGCATGTGAAACATCAGCATTACTAGTGGTGGTAATAGTACAAACTCTAGCTATACTATTCTCTTTATCAATTTTATCCTCTCTTTCCCACCTAGCATGCAGCTCAGCCAACGTCCTAATATTGTTGTCAAATTTAACTTGGATAGCATTGGCAGTAGCAAAAGTATTGCTATCAAGAGTTTCAGGTTTAGCTGCCATTTTATTAATTAAAGAAGCTTGTGCTTCAGACATGGAGGAAATACAGGTTTCAGCGGTAGAAATCTTAGTTTGTAACCTAGAAATTTCCCTATTCAAATTTCTGAGTTGATGTCCTATAGTTTTCAACATGGCAGATTGTTCATTCATGGTTTTAGTAAACAATTGATTTTGTTCATATTGTGATTGCATAAAGTTCTTAGTGGCCCTTTCAATTTCTAGCATCCTTTCCTCACTAGGCAATCCAGATCTACCATAAGAATTACCATAACCATTACCACTATTTGAAGGATAAGGTTTATAATTGCTATTACAAAAATTATTCCTATAAGCATTGTTGTTGAAATTGTTGTTTTTAATGAAGTTCACATCAACTTGCTCTTCTTGAGCAACCAATGAAGCTAAAGGAACATTATTTGGATCAACATGAGATTTTCCATTCACAAGCATAGACATAATAACATCAATCTTATCACTCAAGGAAGAGGTTTCTTCAACAAAATTTACCTTCTTACCTTGGGGAGTCCTTTCGGTGTGCCATTCAGAACAATGAATCATCATATCATCAAGAAGCTTTGTTGCAGCACCTAAAGTGATGGACATGAAGGTACCTCCAGCAGCCGAATCCAAAAGGTTTCTTGAAGAAAAATTCAGTCCTGCATAAAAGGTTTGGATGATCATCCAAGCAGTCAGTCCATGGGTGGGACAATTCTTTACCAGTGATTTCATCCTTTCCCATGCTTGGGCAACATGTTCATTATCAAATTGTTTGAAATTCATAATGCTACTTCTCAAGGATATAATCTTAGCATGAGGATAATATTTTCCAATGAAAGCATCTTTGCATTTAGTCCATGAATCAATACTATTTCTAGGCAAAAACAGCAACCATTCTTTAGCTCTTCCTCTCAAAGAGAAAGGAAATAATTTCAGTTTAATAACATATCCATCTATATCCTTATACTTTTGCATCTCACAAAGTTCAACAAAATTATTAAGGTGAGCAGCAGCTAAGGCTGTGCACGGTTAACCGAAAACCGAGAAACCGAACTGAAAAACCGAAACCGAACCGAAATTGTGGTTATTTTGGTTTCCGGTTAAGGTTACGGTTAGTAAAATAGCTAACCATATGCCTTACGGTTAATACGGTTAATAACCGAAAACCGAATGGTTAACCAAAAAAACCGAAATGCCTATTAACTTTTATTATTTTGCTAGTTTTATTGACTTTTATTAACTTTACGGGTTACTTGTAGCATGTGATTTGCTACTTGTATAGACTTTTATTAACTTTATGGGTTATTTGGTTACTTTGGATCATATGCCTATTAATTTTATAGTCTATTCCGTTATTTTGTAATATATGGCCACAAAAAGAAATTGTCATTTTAAAATTCGCGTCAACTTAGGTTAATTTGGTTATTACCGAAACCGAACCGAAATTAAATGGTTATTACCGAAACCGAACCGTATTCTCGTACAAAACCGTATTTACCGAAGTATTGAAACCGTATAAATAAAAAGACCGTATAAACCGAACCGAATTAACCATATTAACCGAACGCGCAGCCGGAGCAGCAGCATCATCAGTACTAACACCAGAAAATTGCTCTTTCATAACAAGGTTTAACAGAGCAGGTTTAATTTCATAAAAGTCTGCTTTAGAAGCAGGTGGAGCAATAGGAGTGCATATGAAATCATTATTATTTGTGCTAGTGAAGTCACACAACTTGGTGTTCTCTGGAGTACCCATTTTAGCAAAAATAAGACAAAACCAAAATAATAAAATAAATGCAAGTAACTTTTTTTTTTGATAAAAGAAGCAAACAAGACAAAATAAAAATAAACTAAGCAGGACAATAACAAAGTAAAGAGATTGGAAGTGAGAGACTCCCCTTGCAGAAGGCTTGACCTCCCCGGCAACGGCGCCATAAAAAGTGCTTGATACGTGCAAGGCACATGTTCGTTCGGAGACCCCAAGAGGAAGGTATGATGAGTGTAGCAGCAAGTTTTCCCTCAGTATGAAACCAAGGTTTAATCGGACCAGTAGGAGATCAAAGTCACTTCTGAAGGTTGTTGGTGAAAGAGTGTAGTGCGGCGCAACACCAGAGATTCTGGTGCCAACGTGGAACCTACACATCACAATCAAACTACTTTGCCCCAACTTAACAGTGAGGTTGTCAATCTCACCAGCTTGCTGAAAACAAAGGATTAGACGTATAGTGTGGAAAATGAAGTTTTTTTTGCAGAGAATGAAAGAGAACAATGATTGCAGTAGGATGTATTATCAGATGTAAAAGAATGGACCAGGGTCCACAGTTCACTAGTGGTGTCTCTCCATAAAGATAACTAATATGTTGGGTAAACAAATTACAGCTGAGCAATTGACAATATTGAAAAGTGCATAATAATGCATGTACAAGTTATAGTGTCTACTATGAAATTTAATTGGGCATTACAACATGGTACAAAGACCGCTATCCATTATGCATCTGTGCCTAAATAGTCCACCTTCAGGTAAACATCCGTACCCTTTCAGTATTGAGTTGCAAGCAATAGACTATTGCATTAAGTAAAGTGCATAATGTAAGCAACACAGTTATCCTTAGACAAAGCATCGCTGTTTTACCCCTAGTGGCAACAGCACATCCACAACCTTAGAACTTTTTGTCACTGTCCCAGATTAAATGGAGACTGAACCCACTATCTAGCATAAATACTCCCTCTTGAAGTCACAAGCATCAACTTGGCCAGAGTATCAACAAGCAACGGAGAGCATGCAAGATCATAAATAACATAGACATGATAATTCAATAATCAACTTGACATAGTATCAATATTCATCGGATCCCAGCAACACAACATGTAGCATTACAATAAGATGATCTTGATCATGATAGGCACCTCACAAGATCTAAACATGATGGAACAAGAGGAGAAGACAACCATCTAGCTACTGCTATGGACCCATAGTCCAAGGATGAACTACTCACACATCACTCCAGAGGCAGGCATGGCGATGTAGAGCCCTCCGCTGATGATTCCCCTCTCCGGCAGGGTGCCGGGAAGAGCTTCAGAACCCTCCCGAGTTAGGGTTGACGGCGGCGCCGGCTCTGGAACTTTTCGTGGATAATGGCTCGGGTATCTAGGGTTTTCCCGAAAAGATGAATTTATAGGCGAAGGGGCGACATCGGTGGAGACCCGAGGGGCCCACACCATGTCGTGGCGCGCCGGGAGGTGGGGCCGCGCCGCCACATGGTGTGACCGCCTCCTCGGTCCCCTTCGTGTCTCCTTCGGACTCCGTGTACGTGACAGAAAAATAGGACCGTGGGCTTTTGTTTCGTCCAGTTCCGAGAATATTTCCAGAACAACTTTTCTGAAATATAAAAAACAGCAGAAAACAGGAACTAGCACTGTGGCTTAGTCCCAGAAAATGCATAAAAATGATATAAAGTGTAAATAAAACATGTAGCAATTGGTATAATATAAGCATGGAACATCAGAAATTATGAATACGTTGGAGACGTATCAATCATTTCTCAGACATACCCACAAACACACAACACATACATCTTCTCACTGGACAATACACCATTCACCTAGCAAACCGCTAGCCGACACCATCTTTTAGCTTGAGTGTCTCACACGTCGGAATACAATCGATTCACATAGAACCATGGTTTTTATTGGGAAGATACCAATGTTCGGGAAACTGGTAACTGGTAGCTGATCGCTCGGCTAGGGAGTAGCGATTAATCGGTGAATCGTCCTATTAACTAGATTAATCGGTCGACCATTAATCGGTAGATTTTATCTAATTTTGTATGTATGATACCAAACTCTAATATACTAAATGACAGCCACACATGTGACAATATGCAGCCACACATGACAATATAAATGGGAACAATATGCAGCCACACACGTGACAAAAAATGACAGCCACACACCAATAGTGACATACCGAATAGTTCATAAATGATAAATCATAACAGGTTCAAGTTCAACATAAATAGCCAAATAGGCAAATAGGTAACGAGGTTCACAACCACAAATAGCTCTCAGAACTCACATTGTCGCAAACAAACCAGCAAAGACCACATGGCAACAAGCAAGCAAAATATGTACGTATGGTAGGTTATTGGTTGATGATAAATGGCTCAAGGCTGCGGGGGGTCCTCATCATCACCATCGTCTTTGGTGGCCATCACGCCATCATCATCAGACTCAAAATCAATGTCATCGTCCATGTCCATCCCATGCTCAGATTCATTGTCATCATCGGAAACAAAATCTCCAACTTCATGGAGTTCTCTCATTAGTCTTGCACTCCTACGAGGCTCGACAGATTCGGTTTCCCCTGTTGGTTCATCATTGATATTGTATGGCAGCCCCGTTGTGGGATCAATCTCATCGTCAATGTATGCATCTTCACATATCCAGTCTTGTGCTCGTGTTGCATCTTCACCAAGAAGAACATCACTAGAAGAGGTTAACTTATTTCTTTTATCAATCATTCTTCCATTGAATTGGACAAAAACTAGATTGTCCCTACGGACCACATCTAGTCTGTTTCTCCTCTTTGCATCTACCTACAAAAGTACAAAGTACAACAAAATGCAAATGGAGCCAGTTTAGAATTTTCGCAGTGAGTAAGATTGTTTAGATTTGACTAATTGATTGAGAGTTACCATTTCATAACTGCTCCAATTTCTCTCACATCCGGATGAACTTGTGGTTAAGTTGAGTATCCGTATGGCCATTTCTTGCAATGCAGGAGTTTGTAATCCATAAGTTGACCACCAATCAGCTGCAATTTGAAAAAAGAGAAATGATATGCGATCAACCAATAATTTCAGAAATGCTATAATATTCCGGTTGCTTTGAGAAAACAAGCATACCAGCATCAAAATTGTCATTGCTAATTGCTTTGGTGGCAGCGACCTTCCCAAACATGCCTTCCTTCTTCTTAAACTTGGTGAAGTCAATGTTAAGCACTACATTTTGCTTGTTGTCATCATCATAATAAAATTTCTCCATGACTTCCATAAACACGGTCACTACCTCTAAATCTGTAAAGTTGCTTGTGTCGGCATAACTATATTTGGGATTCAACATGTATGCTCCCATGTGCAAAGCAGAATCCAACCTCCCTTTCATCTTGGTATCCATGGCATTAGTGATCAGCAAATAGTCTTTTTCTGAATTTTCAACAGCAACCTTGATTTCCTTTTTTGCACTTATTAGCTCTCCATACATAGAGGCCATTGATGGACCATCACTATCAGCCAACCGAAGCACCTTCACCAATGGTTCAAAAACCTTGCATTACAGCATAGAACATATACAAATATAAGAAAACAGCCAGCAAAAATAACGTGCCCAAGTATGATAAACAGCCAACAATCCAACATATAAAAGTATGATAAACAGCCAACAATTTCACATATAAAAGTATGAGAACATACCTTGATGCAAAGAGAGACACTTTTCCAAAATCCCCTACCCATTATTGTGGCATGAGCTGACTTTCCTTTCTTTGTTTGTGTGTGCTTACATGCTTCCCAGTCATCACTACAAGCCATTGACATTAGTTCCTTCTTCTTAGCAACCAAACTTTGCAAGGTAAGAAATGCCGAAGCAAATCTTGTCACTCCCGGCCTAACAATGTCCCTTTTTTTTTTTGGTGAAAGACCTCATCAAGGACAATGTTTTATGATGTGCATAAATAAAAATTGTCATCTCCTTGGCTTTAGCAATTGTAGAACTAAATGGTTTCAACTTCCCAATTGCTTCTACCATCAAGTTGAGCGTGTGAGTTGCACATGAGGACCAAAATATCTTTGGAAATTTTCCTTTGAGCATCTCCTTTGCTCCCATGTTGTTCGAAGCATTGTCTGTGACCACTTGCATAACATTGTCCACACCTACAAGACGAGCATGGAAAATCAGCAAGCAACCAAATTATGGAAAGCAATAAATGAAAGCAAAGTTGAGAGTTTATGTAAAATCAGAACTCACCAATTTTCTCAACACACTCAGCTACATAATTGAAGATGTACAGACTTGTGTGTGCATCAGCCGACGCCTCCTTTGATTCAAGAAAGGCAGTCCCTAACTTGCAATGCACACACAAATTCATTATACTTCTCCTTTTCTTGTCGGACCAAGCATCGGTCATGATAGAGCACCCGGTTGCCACTCTCTCAAGCTCATGCGGCTTCATCAAATCCTTTGTTTTTTCCACCTCTTGCAGCAACATCTTCTCTCGGAGCATGTATTGGGAAGGTGGCTTCCAATTGGGACCAAATCGACCAACGACTTCACAAAATGCTTTGAAGTCATCATCGTTTATGGCATTGAAAGGAACATATTTTTTGTACATCCATCTAGCCAAATATTGCCCTACTTTGTAAGCTCTCTCCTTGTCAATTGCGTCATTTATGTTCTGTTGGAACTTCTTTAATGGCATGGAAGGATCAATTGACATCACAAATTTATCCATAGGCCCTGCCTTGCGAGCTTCACCTTCTCCAATTGCAGCCAGCTCTTCCACGGTCTTGTCATTATCCTCAACATCAATGACAACATCAGCCCGTACTTCTGCATCATGTTTTTCTTTTTGCTTCTTCCTCATTTGTGGTGCATAATAAGCATCCTTACACCTTTTTTGCTGGCCAGATCAGCTACCATGCAACTTGTGACTTGCCCCTTAATCTGTGCAATATGTTGCTTCATCCTATTGACCCCTCCACCCATCTACTTTCCACACAACTTGCACTTCACACGCTGTAAATCTAGAGGATTGATCAAGACAGCAAACTCCCACCCCATGTCATCTGAATTTCTTTTGAGAGTTTGAGAACTAGCAGCGGTAGAAGCAGCCGTAGACCCCTGCAAATATGGGAACAAAAAATTAACGACAACTAGATAAGCAACAAAAATGTTTAATGACATTATGACAACAAGTAGATCATCATGCAGAGCAGCCACAACAGCTAGCGAGCAGATCAACACACTACGGATATACCTAGATACATATATACTTGTGTTCTTGAAATTGTTAGCCCATCCGATCATGGTTACAAGGTTTTACCTACATAAAAAATCATTAGGCGGTTACGAAACACCGAGACGGACTCACCACAAGTTCTGCTGCAACACACATCTCCCACACGCCCTAGCATACTAGTTTGACCATAACAAGCATACACAAATGGGGGAATAATATGCATCTACATATACATCAACAAGAAATTGACATATGCATCTCATAACAATATATCCACCACCTTGGGAATACAAAGACGATCATAATCATGTAGGGCACTTATATGGCTCTAAAATAATGAAAGCATGTAGAGAGAGATTTAGTCAATTGATGAATGTAAAATGCATACATGAACTTTGCATTGTATTACTTATATTTCAATCATATTTGCATCATATAAGGGTTATATCATTATTTTATATTGATTTTGGGAATATTTCACAATTTCCCTATTTTTTTGGAATTAACCCTGCATTGGCAGAAAACCTTATTTTCTATATTTTGATGTTTCAGGGACCCAAACGACGTCTAAATGATCTAATATTTTACGGGCATCCGTTTTTGGAAGGAACAAAGCGTAGGAGCGAAGGAAGCGAACAAACGGACACCCGAGGGCCAAGTAAGGTGGGCCGACGCGGCCAGATTCTTTGGCCGCGTGGGGCCCACTAACCTGGGCCTCGAGCCTCCGCTGTCGTCGATCTTTTTTTCAGAGGCTCCGTCTTGACCTAAAACCGACTATAAAAATAGTCCCCCGACGCCTTTCGGGAGGAGCGCCGCCGAAACACAGAAACAGAGACCTGGAGTTGTAGATTGGAGGGGGAAAACTCCGGCGGGGCGCTGCCGGCGTGGTCTCCATCTTCTCCAACGACTTCTCCACCGTCTCCATGATGAGAGGGAGTAGTCCACCCCTGGACTATGGGTTTGTGGAAGTAACTTACGTATCTCTCCTCTCTTGAGCTTCACTAATTAGCACCGTATGAGCTGCTGAACATGATTACGGTCATCTATGTAATCTATGTAATACCTTTGTGGTGGATCTTTTTATGAGTTAATATATGTTTGAGATTGCAATAGTTTTGTTTCAGTTATGAAAGTAGATGTATATTATGTACCCCGTTCTTGTTTACTTCTTTCGATCAAGCATGTGTATGAGAGCGTGTGAGGGGGAACGTATGCATTAGTTGGAGTAACGGGGGGTGGCTAGTGCGGTGAAAGTGAGAGAAGTTCCGCGATCCATTTGGGTATTTTACCTTACTTTGTTGCCTCACTAGGGAAAAAAATACCATGCTACCGGAGATGTGGGTGTGACCATTGCCACTTCTCCATGACTAGATCTAGCATGTTCTTATTTTAACTTCATGTCATGAAACTTAAAGCTATACTCTGATTTATCTTAATTACTAAGGTGCTAAGATTTAGTTCACATCTTGGTGGAGTATAAGAGAGATTAATAAACAAAAGTTCTCTATGTTAGGACGTGATGCCCATATAATTAGTAACTTGTCATGAAACCTTTTTGTTGCAATCTATTATGTCGATTCTAGTGTTCCATTATCTACCACTTTATTAAAGAGAGAGTGCATTTGTGAAACCATGAACCCCGGTCCATTTTTAATCTAAGAAACACCTTTCCAACAACTTTTATCAATTTTCTATTTACTGTCATTTAAAAATCCGAAAATACAAAAAATATTTTGATATCTTGCATTCACAATACAAAACCCAAAAATATCATCCATCATTGTTTCCACCATCCTTGCATATTTATTTATCATCATTGCATATTTTATTTATAGTTTGCATTTATTATCTTTTCATATCATTCTCACACCTTGTGCTTGACAACCACTTGGTGAGGTTGAGGGCACAAATCAATTTACTTTGTTTTGTATGTTTTCAAGAGAAGGATAAGAAGATAAATCTTTCATTACTGATTACCCGAGAGTTCGATATTAAACCCTTAAGTCACCCCTCGTGAGGAAAACTGTCTTCCCTATGCTATACACTCTGCACTTGGAGTCTCAACCTAACCATATTCTTTTGACGCAGATAACTACGTCAAAGGCCATCAAGACGTTTCCTGGTGCCGTTGCAAGGGAATCATTGCTGTAAAGATTTTGTCCAACTAGTTTCAAGCCACGCACCACACTTTCTGGTTTCGTTGCCTAAGGACTAGTAGAAGAGTATCTCACATCACAACAAAATCAACTTCATCACCAACTTGTGCAAACACCTAAGATTGGGGAGGTTGCACCTACGTGAGCATCATCTTATCCATCTTTACCTTCAAATCATTTTATTTTGTTTTGTTATTGTCTTGCATATCATATTTATATTTCGGTTTGCATATTTTATTTTTAGTTTTGCATTTTGTGTTGCATTTGTTATTTCGGTTTGCATTGTTTAGTATCATTTTATTTTTAGTTTTGCATAAAAAATGAGTCATATATGCTTAAAGTTTCCCTGAAGGACCATTCCTAGCAAAAACAAATACGCACTAGCTGCCCAAAACCTAACACCTCCTTTTTTCATGGTAAAACGTGTCTCACTTATAAAACAGAGATCAAATTACAGGGCATCTAAATTCGAGACGGCTTTCACGTCGTCAAAAGAAGCTGCCCATGGACCCATCGGGACAAAATAATCCAAAGTCGGCCCACCTGAGGATGGGCTCGAAGGCAATTTCGTGGCCAGTCGTCTGGTGTTACAGAATTCATAGATGAAGACGAGAAAGCCTAAAAAACTAAAATACGGTCTGAAATGATGCCTGTGTACATGGAGGCTGACAAGCCTTGCACATGGAGACGTTGAATAGTAGACTTGGATATGGAGAGAAATGGAATGACAGAACAAAGGCGAGTTTTGCGCGAAAGGACGTGCAATTTAAACAATGTGAAACTTGAGCAACATTACAAAAAAATCAGAAGCTATTATTAGTGGCACAAGGGACAAAATTTCACACGTACACCATTCATGAATTCAATCCATGAATATAGAGTTTTCAGATGCGGGGGATTCAGATGGTTAAGCATGGACATCCAATAGTTATACTTTGAACAAAAGAAAACATAAAGCATGATAATGCACATGCACATACGAAAACTATATAAATAGAAAAACATTACAAGCATAATACATAGGCCGCATTTTTGTAAGGGCCCCTCAGACTACCTGTCCGAGATGCCCACGTTATGTAAACAGATCACGATCCCAATGATCAGTGCATCACGATCACATAACCAACATGGTATACAAAGTTACATCATTCAACTCGACTAGTACAAGACTTACATCAATAATGGTCACATGACCAAGTCTGCAAACATCGCCACACATGGCGGGTTTGACTACGATATAGCGGAAGCTTTCGGCTAGCGTCGGGCCTCGGCATAACCAGACGCATTCCCACAGAGCAGTTGACCGGTGACACTCAGTTGGCGTAGTCGTCGGCGTACTCCTCATCCTCGTCGTACATCTCCTCGTTGTAATCTGGACGTTTGAATATCCAGGGACACAGCCATATTAGTACATTTACGTACTCGCAAACCATCTCAAGGCTTAAGTTTTCATAGTAAATGCAATAAAAACGTTTTTTTTTCGAAAACTGGGATAGCTGCTATATACGACTATAGGGCTTAGTTTTCGCAAACGATGCTTTTAGACATAGAGAATACAACATCTCTATATCTTTGTTGAAAAGAAACATTTAGAGATAGAATTCTCTCTTGTAGATATAGCATGCACTATCTCCACATTTTGTAAAATACTTTTGTAAAACTTTTCAAAGACACTAGGATGGGGATACCCCTTTTTCTTTCCACGAGATCAGACTGAGTTGTCTCCCTGAGACCAACCATATTCTCTCAAGCCGTACCTCCCAGGTACCATCTTGATCCTCCTCTTTTGTCCGAAACAGAAAACATTTTTCTTCTTTCCCCAATCGCCCAGTGTGGCCTTTGCAACCGTCCATGACCCCAATCGCCCAGAGGTGGTGCACTTTCACCACACCAAACGGTCATTCCGCCGTGTTCAGCCACGGTCCGTCATACGAACGTATGTGGGGGTTCGGATAACCTGATCAAAGCTTTTCACTATGTTGACCCTAGTACAGACACTAGTAGGAAAGGGGTTATAGGTAGGTTGACATTCTGTGGCGCACCCTTAATTGGTGCGCCACAGAAATATTTCTGTGGCGCATGGGAGGTGGTGCGCCACAAAATTTTTGGCCTTTCTGTGGCGCATGTGGTGTCCATGCGCCACAGAAAGTTGGTTTTCTGTGGCGCATGGACACCCATGCGCCACAGAAAGTCATACTTCTGTGGCGCATGTGTACCCATGCGCCACATATATCCTGTGGGTCCCACGTGCAATCATTGGAGCTAGGTCCATCTGGGCAATTTCTGTGGCGCAGCGTGGCTGGTGCGCCACAGAAACCAAACATTCTGTGGCGCACCCGTAGCCATGCGCCACAGAATGTTATCTTTCTGTGGCGCACCAGAAACCATGCGCCACAGAATGTGAACATTCTTTGGCGCACGGTGGGTGGTGCGCCACAGAATGTCGGCCAGATCCACAAAAAGGTGGCAACACCCACTTCCCCATGTGACCTTCTTCATTCTCCCCCCCATGCATCTAGCTCGAGCTCCTCCTCTCTCCCATGGCATTTTGACCATCCTATTATCCATTATTTGTTGTTAAACCTAATTTGTTTGACATATAATTGGTGAGGGCTTGGGGAGAGCCTCCATATATATTCTCCTCCTCTCTTTTTGTCCACTATTTTCTCTCCATCACCACACACTCTCTCTCATCGATCACGGTCACGTCTCGGCAACGGATCTAGATCTACTAGGTGAGTATTGTTGGATGAATATGTGTGTACATGAAGCTTGTGTGTGTTGTGCATGTTGTTGCCTTTTGTTGTTGTGTTGCGCCGGCGTGGTGCATGGATGTTTGCCGAAATGTTGATTCATTTCCATTTCGGTAAATTTTTGCACCACATATGTCCTACTTCTAGGGGAAGTCATGCCGAATTTTTTCGTCAAACATTTCCGACTTAATAACACATACTCTATATGTATACTGCGTAGGCGACCATGGTCATGTAGATGAGTTCCAGTCGAATCAACAACTACAAGGAAGAAGCGAAGGCGGAAATGATTCGGTGCAACAAGCGCCACATACGATGTCCGTGTAGAAGTTGCAAATTTGTGAGATGGATCGACCCTGATTCCGGACACTTGGAGGAACACCTGCTCAGGCGCGGTTTCATGGAAGGCTTCAATGAAGCGCCGACAGCAAATGTTGCGCCGACAACAAATGTTGCGCCTGAAGACGAGGGCGGGCAAGATGATCGTGACGAAGGAGATGCCGACGGACATGGTCATGATGAAGGAGTAGATGGTGGTGGAGAAGACGCGAACACGCCGCAGAGCTCGCTAATGTCGGCCTTGATGGAGTCTCATGTTCAAGAACTGCTCCTCAAGGAGGCGAGGACCGTTAGAGAGAAAGCCAAGCTGGCGCAAATGGAGATAGACGGGAAGACTCCGTTGTATCCAGGGTGCCGGCCACAGGATACGCGCTTGCAAGTAACGCTTGATGCTCTGGAGATGAAGTCGGGAAACAAATGGACCGACGTGAGCTTCAACAAGAACATGAAATTCTTCCACTAGCGTCTTCCCGAGGGGAACACATTGCCAACTAGTATCGAGGAGGCCAAGAAAGTCGTGTGCCCTCTTGACCTACCGCACGTTAAATACCACGCCTGCATCAATGATTGCGCAATTTATCGGGGCGAGTACGAGGACAGAACCACATGTCCGGTGTGCGGCCAAGGACGATACAAGAGCCATGGGAAGAAAGGTCCTCACAAAGTGGTATGGTACTTTCCTATCACTCCCCGTCTGCAGCGGTACTTCGTGGACCCTAAGGAAGCAAAGCTCATGCAATGACACGCGGAAAGGGAGAAGCCTGAAGAAGATCCGGAGAAGGGCAGGATCCTTACACACCCTTCAGACGCTGGCCAGTGGCAAGAGTTGGACGCCGTCGGAAATTTCGGAGGCGACGCAAGGAACGTCAGGCTCGGTATGAGCACCGATGGACTCAATCCGTTCGGCAACCAGAGTAGCACGCATAGCACATGGCCCGTGTTGGTATGGCCTTACAACCTTCCCCCGTGGTTGTGCACGAAGCAAAGGTATATTCACATGAGTCTTCTCATTCAGGGGCCGAAACAAGCAGGTGTCCACATACATACGTATCTCGCGCTGTTGGAAGAGGAGTTAGCCACGTTGTGGGCGACCCCAGCCCGTACGTGGGATGCCTACACTGGAGATTATTTCCCAATGAGAGCCGCGCTGCTCACGACGGTGCAGGACTATCCTGGTTGCTCATATGTATCGGCCCAGGTAGGCCATGGATTCTGCGCATGTGTGAGGTGCATGGATAAGACCCGCATCTCCAGCTACCAAGGAATCCCGGGTCTTCGAAAACCGTGTACCCAGGGGCTCGAAGGTGGCTTCGCATGGATCACCCGTGGAGGAAACGCGGTGACCTGTTTAATGGTAAGGACGAGCCCGAAGGACCCCCGATCCCGAGGAGCGGCACAGAAATCGACGAGCTGTTGAATAATTGGGAGGAGTGCCCTACGCCGGGAAAGAAACGACCGAAGCTAGATCCGCTGCTGGGTGTATGGAAAGCGAGGGCTGTTTTGTGGGGCCCCCTGACTAGCTGTCCGAAATACCCGATTATGCTTAACACAACGATCCCGTGATCAGTCAGTCGTTGCACATAATCCGAATTGGATACCAAAATTTACATCCATTACAGTACCGAATTAAAAGTCTTACATAAATGGT
This sequence comes from Poa pratensis, assembly GCA_947311845.1. NCBI lineage: Eukaryota > Viridiplantae > Streptophyta > Magnoliopsida > Poales > Poaceae > Poa > Poa pratensis. The sequence goes on along the minus strand of CAMZMU010000074.1, from coordinate 122,804,367 downwards.
CATTTAGACCAAGTTCTTACATAGGTGCCTTCAAGGGCCAAACCAAAATATCAGCGGAAGCTAAGGCGTAGTAGACATCATATTCTAACGATGACGACCCGACAGGCAGCTGACTTGTGGAGATCCTTAGTTCGCGTAGAAGTCGCCATACTCCTGCTCGGCGTAGTGCTCCTCCTCGTAGTCTGGCTAGGACAATAGCCAGGGACGAAACCAATATGTGTACATTTGAATGTACTCGCAAACTACCCCAACATGAGTATGCACTAGTTTTATTTTAACTTACCACTTTTATTTATTTAAAACATCTCTATATCTTTATTGAAAAAGGTAAGAAGAATTTTATAACTATTTTTAAAAGAAATCACCATCTCATTTGTTTCTCCAAAACTCTTCCTTTTCCTGACCATGGCTCACCATGGTCCATTTATTCCAACAACTCATACCACTCCATTTGGTATAGTTGTGTCACACCATCACCAATTTATTTTCTTTTAAGACTTAAAAGCTTTTCCAAAACTTGCACATGGTCAGAGGACAGCCTCCCAACTGTCCATATCCGAGGACTCGGCTATTCGAATAGTTTTACACTCTGCAGAGGTAGCACGCTTTTCCCCCATCCATCCGGCAACTCATCGTGTCTGCCACGTCTCGCCATACAAGGTGTATGCGAAGTAAGCCGCCGACCATAGCCTGTCCTTTGCTCATGCTAGTATAGGACCCTACCGCTACGAATTTATCATCCTTTCCATCTACACCCAGTCCAGATTCCCCGTCGGGAAACCTAAGTGTGAGGACTCGTAGTTCTGCCCGGCGAGCGAACCCTTCAATCCTCCCACCATCGTGTTAGGACCCAGGTCAGGGGTAGGTCACCAAACCATTCCCTCATGGAACGAGGTCATCCTCGTTGTTGAGGCATCCCATACTAATATGAGCAAATTATATGACTACGCCCTTTCCCATATGTGGGTAGATGTGGTCGCACAGGGTATAATTGGTTGTCATAGTACTAGGACACAATGTGCATTTTTCATAAACATCACCATTCTCCACTTCTTTACTTCCACACCGACATCTCGGTATTCCATAACCACACCAGTCTTTTTAAAGGAGTTTTGAATAAACAACATTGTTTCCCATCCTAAAGTTTTATATAAGCTACTACATAGGGTGGCAAAATAATATCCATATACTTTTCGAAAAGGTTTTGTAAACCATTGCCTTAAGAGTAAATCATTTGATCAAAGTAGATGCATATGTATTTAGGTGCAAGCTCAGGGAGTAGCTTGCCTTGCTGGGCAAAGTGGCCTTGGTCTTGATCTTCAAATTCAACAGAATCCCCTTCTTCGATAAATCCGGCAGTGTTCTCGTCTAAACGTTTTAACAAGCAAAACAAACAATCACTAAACTATTCAAACAATCAACTCATCATAACAATCATAAACATCACAATTAGCTACTGCACACATCAAACAATACAATTTGGTTTTCAAATAATTGAATTAAACAACATTTATTTACTTCTAAATTATGGCAGAAACTTGTTGAACATGTTTAATTCAACAACTTGGGTTCTGTTGGTCACGAAAATACAAACTAAAATTCTATGGAAAGCTACTGATGTGTAGAAGACAACACAATTTGATTTGGGTCAATTGGAGTTACTAAACTCCCTACACAATTGTTTGAAGTTAGTGAGTCAATAAGCAAGAATTTGCTACAACTCAAGTTAATGTTGCCCAAAAATTAAACCCTTTTAGGGGTAACTAAACATCACTAAATGTGGCCTAACAAAATTGGTTCTAAGTCATTTGGGTTAACCAATAAACATCTAAAAAGAATTTGGTTCAGAAGGGTGTTCAAACTTCTACCTTATACTAAACAATTACCACTGCACAAATAATTCCACCAAAATTTGGGAAGCTTATACATGGCAGTACTAGGCTAACAAAATTGGTTTGGAATTATTTGTACTAACAGAGCATCATAAACAAACAAGTTTAGAATTTAAACCTTCTGTAGTATTTTTAATAATACTTTTTATTTATTTAATTAAATGACATGAGACCAATTGGGTTGGTTAAACATTTTCATAAGATTTTCAGAACAATTGAATTTGAATTATTTGGATGTATAAATCTCAAGTTATTGATTTTTGAAGTTGATATCAGTATTGAAATTTGCAGAGAATTTAAATTAAGAAAATCCACTGTTCTGGATAATGTTCAAACTTCTGACTAGTGGGGCCTACATGGCAGTGGCACAGTGCACGCGGGGAAAAATAATAAAATGCTGACAGTGGGGTCCGCCTATCAGCGATACACTTAAGTGAAGCGGTATGCTACCGTAGATCGAAGATCTAACGGTCCATGTTCAATCTCATCCTCGACGACCTAATTCCGGCGGCGTTGCAGCGCCGGCGACGGCGAGCGTGGCCAGAGAGGGTTACTTGAGGGGCCTAGGGGCGGTGGAGTGGACGCGTTCGACGGCGGGGTTCGTGGGGAAGCTTGCTGGAGCAGCGGCACGAGCTGGGACGGACTGGTTCGACGGCGGCGATCTCCCGCACTTCCACGGCACGGCTGCAGCTCCGGCGACCTCCTGACGACGGGCCTGTGCATAACCCAGAGGGAAAAAGGGGCGGGTGAGTGTGGTGAAGCTGTGGCATCATGCTACGAGGCATAGAGGGGAGAATAGGGTAGAGCAGCGCGGCGGCCGTGTCCGACTTTGACGGCGGCCGTGGCGCAGCAATGTCCGCCCTCCGGGCAGAGCACGGTGAAATTGGAGCGAGGGAAAGGGAGATGGGGTGGTGTGGAGTGAGCAGAGGGGTTCGGGGGTGGTTTTATAGCGGCGGATGCCGGCGTTCATGGGCGAGGTGCACGGGCGTGTCCACGGCGCACCGGCAAGATCTTTCGCTTGAGGCTGACGAGGCACGGCGAGGGGCGGGGCAATGCGGTGACGAGCGAGGCTCTAGTGTCTTCTAGAAGGCCTGGGCGGAGTGGCACGCGTCGAGGTGCAGAGGGTGGGGCGAATTTCACCGGCGCCGTCCAAGTGCTGCTGCGGCGGCAATGGGGGACAGGGCGGCGATTTCGGCAACGGGGTGCTCGAGTTCGTGCAGAGGGCGCAGAGGCGACGACCGTGGACGGCTGCGAGCGAGAGGGGGGCCTGGGGGGCCCGGGGAAACGGCGAGGCGCGCGGCGTGCGGCGACGACACGGCGACGGAGAGGTAGGCGATGACACTTTTGCCAAAACCCCCTGGCTCCTGTGCGCTTCTTCTTTTCCTTCTTCTTTCATCTAATTACTTTTTAGTCCTTCTGTTAATTGCAGTAGCACTTCTTGATTTAATTTGAGGCACTAAATCAATTTATAAAAATTTGCCAAAATTTGTGGGGCCTTCCCATAAAGTGCAGAAGCTCCACAAAAATTGGCTTTGCAAAATAAAATGTTTTGAAACATTTTCTTTCATAGGGTTTTAATTATTAAATTTTGGTTTTATTGCTAATTGAATTTTACTTTTGAATTTTTAAACTAATTCAAAATATTATTTGAGAGAGAAAAGTAGTAAGAACAAAAGGGGGAGTGTTTACATTACATCTCCACTGACTTTGGTTTGAAATCATTTGAGTTTGTCACTTGGAGAATTTTATGTGACAACTTGTCACTTCTATTTTTCTTGCTTTATGATTTTATTTTGTTTTCTTTCTTTCTTACAAGTGTTCACTAGAGCAACAACACACAACCAGCAAGAACAACCAACTCAAGTAACAAGATACAACCATCACACAATAAACAACAAAAGTTTTTGTTGGCTCTCATTTTTGGAATATAATATTGATAATATTTTTGGGATGTTACAATCCTTCCCCCCTTAAAATAAATCTCGTCCCGAGATTTGCTAGGCTTGGGTTTTAAAGAGGTTTGGGAATGATGGGTTTCAGACACATACTCCACTTCTACTTCTTTGTTGGTGGTAATGGATACAGCTGTTCTGGCACAGTCAATTCTACCATGGTACTTGGCTAGCCAATTCATACCAAGTATCATATCTATGCCTGGGGTTCCCAGAACGATTAAGTCGACTGGAAACTGTTCTCCTTCGATCTCAAGGGGGTACGTCAGGGCAAAACAACTTGGTCTCTACGGTGGATTTGGGATTTGGATGACCATGGGTTTGGGTAAGAGGTTCTCGACTAATCCTCCCTAGCAACAAATTCTTGGGTAACAAAGAATGGGTAGCACCAGAATCAAACAGAACAGTTGCAGGTACTGAGTTGACAAGGAACGTACCCAGCACAACATCTGGCGCATCCTGGGCTTTTCAGCATTGATGTGGTGCAGACGACCCTTGGCTACAGCAACATTTCCGCGGGGTGCGGCATTCTTGCCATTTCCATTTCCATTGCGGGCTTGACCATTGTTTGGTGCCGGGGCATTGGGGCGCTGAACATTTCTCTTGGGATTAGGGCATTCTCTGGAGTAGTGACCCTTGTTGCCGCATTCAAAGCAGTAACATTGGCATTGCGGGTGAAGTTGTTGAAGTTTCCTCCGGGACGGTTATTGTCATTGGGGCGGTTGAAGTTGTTTGGGCGGTTAGGGTAATTGGGGCGTGGAGCTTGTGGTGGTTGATATGCCGGCTCGGGGTTTTGCTGAAAGATACGAGGCTTCTGACTGCTCGAACCTTCCTGAGCATTCATCCTCCTCTTGCGACCTTCAAACATAGACTTGCGCTTGGTCTCCAGCTGGATGGCTTTGTCCACAAGTGACTCCAGATCATAGAAGTCATGGATAACCAGAGCACACTGCAGTTCATCATGAAGTCCACTCATGAAACGCTCCATCTTCTTCTTCTCAGTGTCGGTGTCATCAGGAGCATACCGAGATAAGTCGGTAAACTCATCCAGATAACCGACCACATCTCTACTTCCCTGCCTCAGCTTGCGGAATTCATCCTTCTTCCTATCAATGAGTCCGCCGGGAATGTGCTTCTTGCGGAACTTCTCCTGGAACTCAGCCCAGTTGATAACATGACCAGCTTGCTGGAGAGCCTTGGTAGTTTCCCACCAAGCTCGTGCAGGTCCAGCGAGATAGTGGGTTGCATACAGCACCTTCTCATTTTCTCCTACAGCAGCAACTTCCAGATTGTTGTCGATGGTGCGAAGCCAATCATCGGCCTCCAGTGGGTGAAGTCCCTTGGAATAGGTGGGTGGGTTGGTCTTCTGGAAATCGCCTAAAGTGGATTGCTGGTTTCCATCGCCATTGCCATTGCCATTGCCACCATTGTTGTTGTTATTGTTATTGTTGTTGTTTTGGTTGAGATGGGCGGCAGCGATCTGCTGCAGGGCAGCGAGATGAGCTTGACGCTCCTCCGGGCATTTTCACGTTCCTCCATGATAAGCGCGAGAAGTTGGGCGGGGGTTGGGTCCGGTGGTGGTGGTGCTGATCCGATCCTCCCGTCGCGACGGGGCGGCATCCTGAAGCACACCGGGTATAAGGGGCAAGGCAAAAAGGTTCAACTAAGGGAAAAGATGATTTCGCGAAGTGGTTTATTAATTACTGCTTATAGAAAATATTTCACACACAGATCAAACAAGACAAACATACTTATATATCACAAACATCACATCAAGGAGTTCACAACATCGGGATTACAACATCGCCTTACATCTACTGCACCTAATACAGGGTTTCCAAAAGAACCACTACTTCGACTCGACTAGCGATAGGGGTCAACCTAATCCTGCGATAGTACTCAAGTCACTCGATTACTGAGGTGGAACTTTGGGCTCCATGCCCACATCTTCCATCAGGGAATCGCCACAGGACAGGAATTCTTCAACCTCTTCGCGAAGATACTGGACCTTTCCTACGAGCTCCTTAACCTGAGACTCCTTCTGTTCCATCTTCTCCTGAAGGTCTCCCAGTTGCTCTCTGAGGTAATCATTCGAGAGCTGAATCCTTTTCTTTATCTTATTTAAACGGTTACGGGAGTTCTTTGATATCTTCAGCTTATTCTGGGATGCTTGTAGTTGGTTCTGAACAATCTGTAGCTCCTCCTGAGCATCAAATAGCTCCCCAGTGATGTCAACGATCTGCATGTCCTTGAGGTCACAATCCATACGTGCATGACAAAGCTTGTCCTGTGTCTGGTGGAGCAAGTGCTCCACGTCCTCCAGGTGTTGTCCGAAGTCGTGGTGCTGGCGAGTCGGAAGTGGATTTCCCATAGAGTCACGCCTCCCGTAGAACTGGAAACGGGAGTTTGCCAACTCCTCCTTGTGCACTTCACAAAGTCGGGCCAATAACCTCTCCATGGCTTGACCCAGTCCGGCGTCCAGCTAACGTCAATGATGGTGGTGATCATAGTCTCGGAATGGAGAGACTTGAGATTACCCCGAACAGACGACTCGATTAACCAACTCAGGTTTCCGTTGCCATTAATGTTAACCTGAGCTCCCTTAAACTCTGGAGCGGGGCGACCTAACAGCTTGCTCAACTCGAACAAGTCCTTCTCGAACATCAACTTGCCGTCCTTCTCAAGCTGAACGAACTCGGTCCAAGGGATTGCCATCTACATTTTTAGCAAAATTTTAAGTTAGTGAGGTGACAAGTGTATCAAAATTTTAAATGTAGTAGGCAATATGTGAGCAAAATTTTAAGCTTAATGGGGTGACAAGTGTGCAAAATTTTAAGGATACAAGGAAAATGTAATATTTAGGGAGAGTAAAATTTTGTATAAGTAAGAGGATTGGAGATAAGAAATTTTCGAAAATACTTCATTCCTTTCTTTTTAGAAATTTATCTTTTGTAATATTTGACAAACGTCCATGCTAACTAAGGTTTCCTAAAGTCAGGATGGCTCTGATACCAAGTCTGTGGGGACCCCGGACTAGCTGTCCGAAATACCCGATTATGCTTAACACAACGATCCCGTGATCAGTCTGTCGTTGCACATAATCCGAATTGGATACCAAAGTTTACATCCATTACAGTACCGAATTAAAAGTCTTACATAAATGGTCATTTAGACCAAGTTCTTACATAGGTGCCTTCAAGGGCCAAACCAAAATATCAGCGGAAGCTAAGGCGTAGTAGACATCATATTCTAACGATGACGACCCGACAGGCAGCTGACTTGTGGAGATCCTTAGTTCGCGTAGAAGTCGCCATACTCCTGCTCGGCGTAGTGCTCCTCCTCGTAGTCTGGCTAGGACAATAGCCAGGGACGAAACCAATATGAGTACATTTGAATGTACTCGCAAACTACCCCAACATGAGTATGCACTAGTTTTATTTTAACTTACCACTTTTATTTATTTAAAACATCTCTATATCTTTATTGAAAAAGGTAAGAAGAATTTTATAACTATTTTTAAAAGAAATCACCATCTCATTTGTTTCTCCAAAACTCTTCCTTTTCCTGACCATGGCTCACCATGGTCCATTTATTCCAACAACTCATACCACTCCATTTGGTATAGTTGTGTCACACCATCACCAATTTATTTTCTTTTAAGACTTAAAAGCTTTTCCAAAACTTGCACATGGTCAGAGGACAGCCTCCCAACTGTCCATATCCGAGGACTCGGCTATTCGAATAGTTTTACACTCTGCAGAGGTAGCACGCTTTTCCCCATCCATCCGGCAACTCATCGTGTCTGCCACGTCTCGCCATACAAGGTGTATGCGAAGTAAGCCGCCGACCATAGCCTGTCCTTTGCTCATGCTAGTATAGGACCCTACCGCTACGAATTTATCATCCTTTCCATCTACACCCAGTCCAGATTCCCCGTCGGGAAACCTAAGTGTGAGGACTCGTAGTTCTGCCCGGCGAGCGAACCCTTCAATCCTCCCACCATCGTGTTAGGACCCAGGTCAGGGGTAGGTCACCAAACCATCCCCTCATGGAACGAGGTCATCCTCGTTGTTGAGGCATCCCATACTAATATGAGCAAATTATATGACTACGCCCTTTCCCATATGTGGGTAGATGTGGTCGCACAGGGTATAATTGGTTGTCATAGTACTAGGACACAATGTGCATTTTTCATAAACATCACCATTCTCCACTTCTTTACTTCCACACCGACATCTCGGTATTCCATAACCACACCAGTCTTTTTAAAGGAGTTTTGAATAAACAACATTGTTTCCCATCCTAAAGTTTTATATAAGCTACTACATAGGGTGGCAAAATAATATCCATATACTTTTCGAAAAGGTTTTGTAAACCATTGCCTTAAGAGTAAATCATTTGATCAAAGTAGATGCATATGTATTTAGGTGCAAGCTCAGGGAGTAGCTTGCCTTGCTGGGCAAAGTGGCCTTGGTCTTGATCTTCAAATTCAACAGAATCCCCTTCTTCGATAAATCCGGCAGTGTTCTCGTCTAAACGTTTTAACAAGCAAAACAAACAATCACTAAACTATTCAAACAATCAACTCATCATAACAATCATAAACATCACAATTAGCTACTGCACACATCAAACAATACAATTTGGTTTTCAAATAATTGAATTAAACAACATTTATTTACTTCTAAATTATGGCAGAAACTTGTTGAACATGTTTAATTCAACAACTTGGGTTCTGTTGGTCACAAAAATACAAACTAAAATTCTATGGAAAGCTACTGATGTGTAGAAGACAACACAATTTGATTTGGGTCAATTGGAGTTACTAAACTCCGTACACAATTGTTTGAAGTTAGTGAGTCAATAAGCAAGAATTTGCTACAACTCAAGTTAATTTTGCCCAAAAATTAAACCCTTTTAGGGGTAACTAAACATCACTAAATGTGGCCTAACAAAATTGGTGCTAAGTCATTTGGGTTAACCAATAAACATCTAAAAAGAATTTGGTTCAGAAGGGTGTTCAAACTTCTACCTTATACTAAACAATTACCACTGCACAAATAATTCCACCAAAATTTGGGAAGCTTATACATGGCAGTACTAAGCTAACAAAATTGGTTTGGAATTATTTGGACTAACAGAGCATCATAAACAAACAAGTTTAGAATTTAAACCTTCTGTAGTATTTTTAATAATACTTTTTATTTATTTAATTAAATGACATGAGACCAATTGGGTTGGTTAAACATTTTCATAAGATTTTCAGAACAATTGAATTTGAATTATTTGGATGTATAAATCTCAAGTTATTGATTTTTGAAGTTGATATCAGTATTGAAATTTGCAGAGAATTTAAATTAAGAAAATCCACTGTTCTGGATAATGTTCAAACTTCTGACTAGTGGGGCCTACATGGCAGTGGCACAGTGCACGCGGGGAAAAATAATAAAATGCTGACAGTGGGGTCCGCCTGTCAGCGATACACTTAAGTGAAGCGGTATGCTACCGTAGATCGAAGATCTAACGGTCCATGTTCAATCTCATCCTCGACGACCTAATTCCGGCGGCGTTGCCGCGCCGGCGACGGCGAGCGTGGCCAGAGAGGGGTACCTGAGGGGCCTAGGGGCGGTGGAGTGGACGCGTTCGACGGCGGGGTTCGTGGGGAAGCTTGCTGGAGCAGCGGCATGAGCTGGGACGGACTGGTTCGACGGCGGCGATCTCCTGCACTTCCACGGCACGGCTGCAGCTCCGGCGACCTCCTGACGACGGGCCTGTGCATAACCCAGAGAGAAAAAGGGGCGGGTGAGTGTGGTGAAGCTGTGGCATCATGCTACGAGGCATAGAGGGGAGAATAGGGTAGAGCAGCGCGGCGGCCGTGTCCGACCTTGACGGCGGCCGTGGCGCAGCAATGTCCGCCCTCCGGGCAGAGCACGGTGAAATTGGAGCGAGGGAAAGGGAGATGGGGTGGTGTGGAGTGAGCAGAGGGGTTCGGGGGTGGTTTTATAGCGGCGGATGCCGGCGTTCATGGGCGAGGTGCACGGGCGTGTCCACGGCGCACCGGCAAGATCTTTCGCTCGAGGCTGACGAGGCACGGCGAGGGGCGGGGCAATGCGGTGACGAGCGAGGCTCTAGTGTCTTCTAGAAGGCCTGGGCGGAGTGGCACGCGTCGAGGTGCAGAGGGTGGGGCGAATTTCACCGGCGCCGTCCAAGTGCTGCTGCGGCGGCAATGGGGGACAGGGCGGCGATTTCGGCAACGGGGTGCTCGAGTTCGTGCAGAGGGCGCAGAGGCGACGACCGTGGACGGCTGCGAGCGAGAGGGGGCCTGGGGGGCCCGGGGAAACGGCGAGGCGTGCGGCGACGACACGGCGACGGAGAGGTAGGCGATGACACTTTTGCCAAAACCCCCCTGGCTCCTGTGCGCTTCTTCTTTTCCTTCTTCTTTCATCTAATTACTTTTTAGTCCTTCTGTTAATTGCAGTAGCACTTCTTGATTTAATTTGAGGCACTAAATCAATTTATAAAAATTTGCCAAAATTTGTGGGGCCTTCCCATAAAGTGCAGAAGCTCCACAAAAATTGGCTTTGCAAAATAAAATGTTTTGAAACATTTTCTTTCATAGGGTTTTAATTATTAAATTTTGGTTTTATTGCTAATTGAATTTTACTTTTGAATTTTTAAACTAACTAGCTGGGTGGCCCGCGCAATTGCGCGGCTAGAAATGCGCTCTGCTCATAAATCGTAAAAAAAATGAGCAATCTACAAAATTCCATGATAATCGAACGAAGAAACTTTTTCATCCACGACAGATGTGAAGCAACAAACATAGCAAAACACGTCTCTACAATTAAAGATCTGTACATCATAACACAAAAAACAACACATGCTTATCAGACCGATCTTATAATTCCAGATCGAAACACACATGTACGTATACAACTCCCTATCAATTTTAATATTTACACGTGCGTATACAACTTCGTCTATCAATCAATTAGACATATACGGTGTGGCCCCGGCATTTGCACGGCTAGATTTATTTAAAAAAATCATTTGGTAGAGTTTTCTTCATCACTTTACAAAAAATATAGTGTCTCATGAGTGCCGTGGCGAAATGTTTTTCAGTTTGAAAACTTTAGGTACATTAACACATACATGTCATTCAGACTATATAAAGTATCATACTATCTACATGTAGTTGCCAAAGACCTTTATTGGTTCACGATGACCAAATGTATCTACCTTTTCTCCTCTAATGATGTCTATTTTGGCAAAACAAAATATCTGCTATTTTTGCACCTATTATAAAAATTGAACAACTTATTACATGTGTATATAATTGTGAGCTTTTCCTCAACCCATTTGTCAACTACACATGATTCAAAATTGGTAACAGAACACCTAGTTTGACTAAACCTGCAAAAGGCCCAATAAAAAATTTGGCCAAAAGATAACGTGAGTACTCTGATTCTTAAGCTTTAAGTAAGGAGATGTAATTTATATTATATGAATCAACACACTTCATTCTTTTGGTGTAAAAAACCATTGTAGGTATCAGATTAATTCTGCAATGACAGTTCTGCAAGAGAACAATGAATAATTGTCTAACTCTTTATAACCAATGTGTTCGGTACACAAAGTGGACGATTATTTGGATCTTAAAAGTGATACAGTATGTGCTAATTACAAATGTTGTCTCGCCTTCTGTAATATTCTAGAGATACTAATTAATATTCCCATGAACCAAACAAACATTGTCTAAGCCGTGGGATCTTGGCATGAGCAAAAAAATCGTGTTTTTCTCCCGCAACTGAATGAAATAAATGGTCTTAGGTTTATTTTTCTCTGTCAATTATTTCTGGTCTTATGCAGCTAAATCATTACTGACCTAACCATAAGAAATTATAGACAATCCAAAAGTTTAGCCTAGCTAATCTAGAGAGGATAATGACTTTGAGTGAAGATAATCTGTGTGGAAAACAATACATGTTACATAATATACCATTCCTGTGAACCTGAAGATCATATATTTATCTATGATAGTGTCTTCTACCTTTATGAGCAAGATAAATAGCAGCTTCGTGAGATGGCCGAACCCTGGAAATTGCATCCAAGTGAAGCATCAACATAATCTGGATCAATCAGCCATTCCATGTGTGTGGGTGTCACCTTCTGCGAGCATGATCCGACGGTTAGATGGTCTACAAAAATCCTTGTAGATGTCATATTAATTTTGCATTGGCAGTTCTGCAAGAGAGCAATGAAGAGGTGTGACTCTTTACAATCAATGTGTTGTCCACACAAAGTAGACTGTTACTTGAATCTCAAAAATGAAACAATACGTCTGTGCTGATTACCAATGTTGTGCCACCTTCTGTAATGTTCTTGAGATAATATTCCTATAAACCTGACAAAACATTCTCTCACCTGCAAGATCTTAAAAAAAAACTGATCAAATATGCTAAATATATGAAGAGCTAGCAAGTGCCCATTGATATTACCAGAAGCTCACGGTAGTATTTTTTGTTCCTTTTATTTGTTGAACGACTCTGCGTGGCTTTGACCGTCGCCGTCAGTGTCGTGCCTCCTAATTGCGGAGTGATATGGACCCTCCTATAAGAGAACACATATTCTGTTGGAAAAAAATGTAGTGTCTCGCGGAGGCTGTTGCAGCTGTCCAACCATGCTACAAAAAGGCGTCGCCCCCAGCACAGGGATGGCGATCATGGAGGAGCAGGAGGTTATGTCAATGCTCCACATACATGCAGCTTGCAGTGTTCGATCATATCACGAAGGAGCAGCATTCGTGAGACACTATATTTTTTTAAGCACCGTATGTCTCTTCTTTTCGCTTCATATGTCAAGTTGTATCTTGGTTTCCTATTCGACATGCGCATTTGTGCCTAGATTTACTATGCAATTATATTAATTTATTTGTTTGCACGGTGACTAATTGATGTTTGATCTTATTTAACTCTACATTAGCATTAATGTATCAGTTAGAGAAAAAATAAGACAAACTTTTTATTTTGAAAGAAAAACTAAGACAAAATTTTATTTGTTTTTGTGTGTGTGAAAAATAGTAAACGAATTTCTCCAACTCAATCACTAAGCTATTGTTCATTTTTACATGTCCATGTTAGTTTCCAGCTTACATATATTTCTATAGAACAGAAAAGCTCATTTGCAACAAAAAGCTCATTAACGATTGTGTGTTCATAGTTTGTCTACCAATATTTCTCCATATACTTAATTATCAGTGTAAATTTAGACATGAGAAAAGAGATTTATTACCTCGCTTTGATGTTTCCTCGTGCATTGTGCACTTCAATTAAAGGTGTAGCACAGTATATATCGGATGAAGATTAACTGATCCACTAATAAACATACTGTAGCTTGAAGATCCGCAACATCCATATATACTGAGTCCAATCATTAATGGCAACAAATTCGGACTGGACAACAAAAAAGACTATGCATGCATGCGACGGTGGTGCAGCTTGTAGCATCAATTAGCGTGAGAACGGCACTTCCATCTTGTGAGGCCAATCGCCATGACGCATAGAAACACAGTTAAACCTGTCTTACGAACTGAATTTCTGTAGCAAGCATGCTACTTATGATTTATTTATAAAAAATAAGTGTTCTAACTAATCATTAAATTTATATGAAGGCAGTTTTTTGTTAAAAAAATTGCATGTTGGAAGGGAAAGATCGAATCCACTTGAAGATTGCAGCTCTTACCTGAAAGTTGGAGCTATCACTCAAAGTTGCTGGCGTGCCTTTGATCCGCTGACCTCCTGCTGCCTTGTTCTGCGATGTTGTTGACGTGCCTTCGATTTGCCGATGCGACTTGTATTGATCGATTTTCGATGTGCTGGTGTTCAGGGTTGTGTTTCGATTTGCTGGTGTCCAGTCGTCTGGTCTTTTAGTCCTGTGGTCACGTACGGGGCTAATATTAACCAAGCGATATGAATGATGGCCTTAGCATTCACTACTCCAGGAAATAATTTTATGTGAGTGCATTGATTTAAAGATTTTGGAAAGCCCATTATTTTTCCTATATCCTAGACTGATGTTATACTTAACATATTTGGAACAAAATTAATAATTCAATTTTTTGTTCCAACCTGTGTGGCCAAGCACCTCCCTAGCTTATTGTGGCCTGAAAAACCAATTTAAAGAATAAATCCAGTTAATCATAGTGTCAATGCACCGAAAAAAAATACTTGCTTGTAAGCTCACATTTACCTAAAATCTGAACTAAAGATATACTTCCAATCAACGTTGCTTCATACTTATTTGTCACAAAACTAATACGTAGTATGTCCATGGCTGACACTTCAATCTTTTATGTACAGTTCAAAAGAAGAAGAAAAAAATACCGCGATCCTTTTCTTCATGGTCCAAATATTGCCTCATGATCACTCCGCAATAATAACTGTGTGGAGCTTTGTCCTGAGCCTCAATACCTGCTGCTCGTATGTGTATACATTTGTCAAATTAATTTCATACGATGGAAATAAAGACAAAAGATCTGAACAACACAAGGTAGAACGTGAAAGATAAATACGTTGAAGTTTCAATCCATCAAAAAATTATACAACGAATTCAAACATCTTGAGATACTTCCAATCAACGTTGCTTCATACTTATTTGTCACAAAACTATTACGTAGTATGTCCATGGCTGACACTTCAATCTTTTATGTACAGTTCAAAAGAAGAAGAAAAAAATACCGCGATCCTTTTCTTCATGGTCCAAATATTGCCTCATGATCACTCCGCAATAATAACTGTGTGGAGCTTTGTCCTGAGCCTCAATACCTGCTGCTCGTATGTGTATACATTTGTCAAATTAATTTCATACGATGGAAATAAAGACAAAAGATCTGAACAACACAAGGTAGAACGTGAAAGATAAATACGTTGAAGTTTCAATCCATCAAAAAATTATACAACGAATTCAAACATCTTGAGCACCACTACCTTTAATTAATAGAGCCCTGGAACAGACGCCTTCGTTGCGTCCGCCCGCTACCCAAGCAAGCAGCTGATCACTCGTGCCTTTGTGGCCTGTATACATTGCCATGTCCATTGCTCCATGCCGATAACCTACTCTCTAAATCTCTGATGCCTGCCCCAAGTCCAGCAGCAGAGAGACTCGCGTGGGCATACCAGAGATTGTCTCATCCATCATCTTCAGTCACCAATGATATGCATGACCTATGCACAACAAAAGTCACAATAATCAAGCAAACCAATTTGGCCCAGGCAGTTCAATCCAAAATCCTCATGTATGCTGCCGCTTCCGCCGCAATCAATCAGTTTTACTTGCGCCTCAATATACGAACATGCATGCAGGCCTGAAAATTGATCGATGGATTGAGCAATCCTTTCTGCTTGCATGCATATGTCCGCATGTAGCATTGCAAGAGATGGATCGATCAAGTAGTACATGCATGGCCTGACGCATACGTACAGGCGTACAGCTTTGAGCCAGGCTTTCCACACGCAGCCGCCGGCCGTATTCCGATGTTGCTCATCCATCATCGTCGTCTCGTCTAGTTGAGATCGGGAAACCGAGAGATCGTAGCGCTCCGCCTCGTTGATAAAAGCATTGCGGCGAGATATTAGGTCACGTAGGGATAGAATTCCAGATTTTTTATTTCCCGTCAAATAAGAGTTTGCTTCTATCACGTTTGACTTTCCGATCGGGACAACTTAGGTTTTTTTTTCACGGACTTCAATCTGAACCGTTTCTTATTTGTTGTCTAATCTGAGCCATTGGTTGTCCTGTGTTTTAATTATATAATAGATTCAAAATATTATTTGAGAGAGAAAAGTAGTAAGAACAAAAGGGGGAGTGTTTACATTACATCTCCACTGACTTTGGTTTGAAATCATTTGAGTTTGTCACTTGGAGAATTTTATGTGACAACTTGTCACTTCTATTTTTCTTGCTTTATGATTTTATTTTGTTTTCTTTCTTTCTTACAAGTGTTCACTAGAGCTACAACACACAACCAGCAAGAACAACCAACTCAAGTAACAAGATACAACCATCACACAATAAACAACAAAAGTTTTTGTTGGCTCTCATTTTTGGAATATAATATTGATAATATTTTTGGGATGTTACATGTTTTCCACAACTTGCCCTACCGGAAGTTCCTCAAGACACCACATAGCCTCGATATGATGCACATTACGAAGAATGTCACCGAGAGTCTGCTTGGCACTCTTTCCAACATGCCGGAAAAGACCAAGGATGGGACGAAAGCAAGATACGATCTGAAATGGCTTGGTGTCAGGAAAGATCTTCAGGCCCCCGATAGCGATGACGATGATGATGATGATGATCAGACGGAAGGGACTCAAGGTCGCGGCAAAAGGATAAAGAAGAACACTGTGGTGCTTCCCGCTACGTGCTTCACTATGAGTCCGGAGGAGCTCGAGCAATTCTACAGGTGTCTTCTAGGAGTCAAATTTCCGAATGGTTACGCGGGACAGATAAGCAGATATCTGGACGGAAAGAAGAAGAGGTTTAGCGGGATGAAGTCTCACGACTGTCACGTGTTGTTGACGCAAATACTTCCCATTGCGATTCGAGGGATAATGGACGAGCACGTCCGTGATACGCTGCTTGCCCTTTGCAACTTTGTCGACGTCATCAACAGGAAGTCGATCGGGGTGAAGCAGCTCGACAGGCTACAGGAAGAGATCGAGCTGGTACTATGCGAGCTCGAGATTTACTTCCCGCCAGCATTCTTTGATATATGCGTGCATCTCCTTCTCCATGTCGTTGATGACATCAGGCAGCTAGGGCCAACGTTCATGCACTACATGATGCCGTTCGAAAGGATGAACGGTGTCATGAAAGGATACGTTCGCAACAGGGCCCGTCCAGACGCAAGCATGACCAAGGGCTTTCTAACCTACGAGTGCATCTCCTTCTGCCAGAATTATCTAAGCAACGAGAACCAGGATGCAGGTCTGCCCACGAGGAAACACTTCGACAGGCTCAATGGATATGGTCACCGAGAGGGCGCCAGCTCAATCTTTGTCAGCATGCAGGGTCGAAAGGACGACTACGACAGGGCTCACCGGGTCGCGCTACAACACTTACAGTTGATCGAAACTTGGGTGGAACAGCACAAATGCTTACTCGAGCAACATTACATCAAACTGGGCCGGCCGAGGAAGAAGGGAGACGTAACCAGAGAGCACAATGCCAGCTTCACGCGTTGGTTCAAGCAAAAGCAAATGGAGCTAGCAAAGAGGAAACCGCCATCTACGGAAGATGAAAAACTCATATTCTCCTTATCACGGGGTCCCTCGCATAACGTAAAGACCTATCAGGCGTACGACATCAACGGCTACAGATTCTACACCGAGGAAAAGGACAAGATGTCGGAATATCAAAACTCAGGAGTAACTATGCTATCATACGGCGATGAGGAGGCTACTGTCAAGGAAAGATACTTTGGAAGGATTGAGGACATATGGGAGCTCAACTACTGTGGAGAGGTGGTGCCAATGTTCCGTGTAAGATGGGCCAAGGACGTCGTCAAAGAAGGCCGGAATTTCACCACCATGGTAATACCCGATGCCAAATCGAAGAACGCCTCCGCGAAAAATGAGCCATGGGTACTCGCTAGCCAAGTTGAGCAATGCTTCTTCATTACCGACCCGTCAAAGCCTAGCCGTGTTGTCGTGAGGAGGGGCAAGAGGAGCATCATCGGAATGGAAGGAGGCGCCACCGAGCAAGACTTGGACAACGAGCCAAAGATCGAGCAGGAATTCGACAAGTTCTTCGACATGCCTACTACTAGTACACAAAGAAGGAAGACCTCCCTACCTACCAAAGGTTGTCCGTTCACGCGAAAAAATCTCAAGGTCACCGGCCTAAAGTTTTCAACCGCGAAGAAGGGAAAGAAGAGAAACTAGCTCGCGGAACCGAGACGAAGAAGAGACTTTTTTGGTGTATTTTAATTTGTATGTGTGTGAGAGACAATGGATGAATTTATATGTATGATCATGAATATGTATGAGACATTGTATGTGAGACAATGCAAGACCATATATATGTATTCAATGAATTGAATATGTACCAAAGACATTGTGTGTATTTTTTTGAACCAAAAATATTTTAAAGAAAAAAATTAAAAAAGTGAGGCAGCCAGGATTCGAACCTGGCTGCACAGGTTAATTCAAGTGGTTGGAAACCACTGGGCTGTGTTGTGTGTTTGTGTAATGAAACAGCAGCAGAAATTTTTAAGTTCCAGGCCAACTTATTCTGTGGCGCACCGCTCCAAAAGATGCGCCATAGAATCCTGAGAATTCTGTGGCGCATCCCTCCCATGGTGCGCCACAGAAATACGCTGCGCCCACTTACATGTGGGCCCGCCCCTCCCTGCCCCAGTTCCAGGCCAACTTATTCTGTGGCGCATCCCTTTGGGCGATGCGCCACAGAATCCTGAGAATTCTGTGGCGCATCCCACCGACGGTGCGCCACAGAATTGGTTTCCTCCCACTTACATGTGGCCCCGCCGCCGCGCCTACCTCTTCGTTCCAAATTTCCCCAAGTCCACGCGCCCGTGCTCCTCGCCGTCGACGTCCACCACGCGCCCGTGCTCCGACGGAGCCCACCACGCGCCCGAGAACCTCGCCGACGATCGTGCTCCCGTGCCCTTGCCGACGCCCGTGCCCTCGTCGTGCTCCCGTGCCCTTGCCGACGTCCGTGCCCTTGCCGTGCGCCCGTGCCCTCGCCGACGCCGACGCCGACACTGGCGCCGCCCTCCATGACACCGACACCGGCTGCACCTCCACGACGTCGCCACCCTCTCCCTCCCCTTCCTTGCGCCAGGTGCTTCCCCTTCACCCTTCCTCCCTCCCCTTCCGAAATCCTGCCTACAAGTTGTTTGGAGAAAATACAAACCGAAACTAGGTTAGTTGCTTGCTAATTGCTAGGTTAGTTGCTGTCTCACTGCGGCAGAGCTAGCAGCCAGCGGCAGTCCCCTTCAGTAGTAGAGTGACTTGTGTCAGTCTGTGGTGATCGGCGGCACACTAGCCAGCAGCCAGGGGCAATTATTTCACCCCCAACTTCATTTTCTTTGGTGATGGCGACTTGTATGCATGGTGTTGGAGTTGCTTTGGTGGGTTGTTCTTGTGCATTTGCTTTAGATGTGGTCACTATGCATGTGGGACCCGTTTAACCAACGACAGTGCATCATCAACATCAAGCTTGATTGCCTGAAGGGTGCATCGTGTACCATGGAGTACATTTGCAGTGTACGTGCTGCTACGTGTGGCTGCCTTCGTGCTTGCTTGATCAGAGAAGTCATCGTGACCATCCAATTTCGTAAAAAAAAACATAGGAGGGTGATCAAGATAGAAGCTTCAATCAACAAATAGCTTACATGTCCTCTCAAATGAGGCTTTGTGTCATTACACGCTTTGTGCCACTACACACTATACTCCTATGGTTGACACACTGGTACAAATACAATGTACCTATATACTCCTTGTATCATGATCATTTTAGTGTTTAGATACTAGTTGTTGTAGTGTTTTGCTAGTTGTTTTGCTCCTATATACTTGTTCACAAGTTTTGACATGTTTATGTACTATGCAGTTTGAAGAGGAGACATCGACGCTGCTGTTCTGGAGCTCGTCGACAAGTGGTGAGAAATTATGGATATGTGTCCACGACCATCGTGTCGTACGTGGTTGTTTGTGCTCCGACCATCGTGTCGTGGAGATGCCGGCCGGCGGGAAATGTGTTGTTTGTGATGCTGTTGCCGGCCAGCTATGCCGGCCATTATTTGTGAAATGCTTGTGCAGGTACCCCGTGAGGCCCTTGAGATTGCCGGAACGTCGATTAACTTCCGTTCCGGCAAATTCGGGTACTCCATATGTCCTATTTTTAGCAAAGGTCATGCCAAATTTCGTGAAATTTAGCATGACTTTGCTAAAAATAGGACATATGGGGTATTGCGGCTAATGCATGGGCCGGGGTATCTTAGTACTAAATTAAGTGATGCTTTTGTTATATTTGTTGTACTAACATTTTGCCTCTTTTTAATGTAGTGCAAACATGTCTCCGAGGCCGGCCCTTCTGAGAAGCACATGAGCGTCGAAGAACAAGCTAGACAAAAGAACATATCGTTCTGGGAATTGAACCCGCAGATGGAGGATGCGGAGGCCGCCGAACTGGCTCGTGACGGCGATGGTGACTTTCAGTTAGAGTCTGCCGAAGCCACCACCACCGATGGAGAACCCACCAGCACGGATGTCGGGGGTGGCGACCACACGGATGGCGGTGGTGGTAGTAACCCGCCTGCTAAGAGGCCTGCTAAGAGGCTTAAGAAGCCGAGGAAGGACCGGACACCGCAAGCGGTCGGCAACATCACAGACACGTTCACTAAGGTCTCCTTAAGTGGCCAACCACTGGAGCCTAGGGACATCGCAAAAGGGTACGGCATGCAACTAGGGTGCATCCTCCGGGAAAACGCATCGATCAACACGTATGACCTCAGGAATCCGGAGAATGAGGCTTTGCGCAATGACCTCCTCAAGAAGCTTCACAACGATATATTTTCCCGGCTGATGGAAACAAAAAGGTGGACAACTTCGCCATCACGAAGATGAACACCGCCTTGACAAGCTGGAGAGGCCGGGTGAAGGCGAAGATTCTTGAAAAGGGTCTTAGCTGGGAGGAGATCAGTGCCAAAGAGCCGTACCTCGAGAAAGACGAGTTCGATATATTCAAGGCATCCTTGTCATCTCCGGAGGCTGAAAAATGGACCGAGTGGGGGAAGAACATGCGGGCACTGAACTTAGGTAACCACCATTTGGGAAGCGGCGGTTACGCAGGAAAAAAGCCCGTTTGGGACAAGGAGGATGCCGAGGTTGCGAGACTTGGGAAAGAGAACCCGTGGCATAAATTCACGGACGAGCAAGTTAGGAACTTTGTTCGGTCCCGCTACTATCTGAAGCCGGGGACGGGGGAATTCGTTACCGACTATGAAGATGTGTTGGAATTCGAGAAAAAGCTGGTAAGGAACTTAATTACCGCGGATATCTCAAAGTCCATTTGCGTTGATTTCTACATGGGTTCACGTTTATTTCCTTTGTCCGCAGGCGGCTGAGTTGGAGATTGAGGCTGAGGCCGGCCCGTCGTCCCAGGAGCCTCCGGCCGGCCCGTGGGACACGACTTTCAACCGGGTGATGAACGTTTACAAGGGGAGGGACAAGTCAAAGCCGCCGACGTCAGCTGGCCGTGTGACCGGCTTTGGTACGGCGATGAAGTTCACCGAGTACTACAGCACGGACACCGAGAAGAAAAAGGAGAGGAGGAAGCCGGCTAAAGATAGAGCCGAGGTTCTCGAGCTAAGGAAGAAGCTGGACGCACTAGAGGCCGAGAAGGTGGACTCCAGCGTGGTGGACAAGCTAGTGGCCGAGAAGGTGGAGAGAAGCTCCGGGCTTTGTTACCCTGCATTGGTGCAGGGGATAACTGCTTGGCATGCGGGAGGTCAACAGGGGCCGATACACGTGCCCAGCTTCGCCGGCAGCACCTCCAGCAATAACGTGTCGCCGGTCCTGCCGACCCCACCGGTGCCCCCTGCCGTGGAGCAACATACACCAACGCCGGAGAATAATGATAATGCACACGAGCGGCCGGAGATTGATAGGCCGGCCGCCGGCACCGGCGCCCTTGTCTCGACATTAGCCGAGCTCAACGCCGTCACCAAGGTAACTAATTAGTATGTGTGTGTGAGGCAATGGAAACATATATATGTATGATCATGAATATGTATGATACATTGTGTGTGAGACTATATATGCCTTATCTCATGGTGCCCGCTATGTGTTGACTCCCAGGACATGCCTTGCATACTCCTGCATAGGGTGGGTACCGACGGCGAGTTGAAGGAAGTCGCAAGGGCCTCGACCGTACAACCTTTGACCCGCGATATCCACAACGTCCGAATGAGCGAGCTCGTGATGAAAGTAAATGTGAAGGAGGTACTGCCTGAGTTCTGTGACATCGACCCCCCTAAGCAACCTCAGGGAGCCGAGAAACACATGAAGCTTGGCGAATGCGGGCAGTGGATGCTGGAATGGCCGAAGACCCAAATTCGTCTTGGGGATGTTCTTCAAGGGGCCAGGCGCACCGGCGGCGCCACCTCGAGGCCCCGAGCCCCGATCGTTCGGCCCCCGCCGAGGCGGACAAAAAAAGATGCTGCGGATGAACCGGCGCCACAAGCAGCCGTCACCACCACCCAGACGGAACCGCCGGTCGCCGCCACCGCCGGCCGGAAGCTACCGCCGGTCGCCCCCACCGCCGGCCGGAAGCTACCGCCGCCGGTCATCGCCGCCACCAACCGCCACAAACAGTTGTTGGGAACGTCTTCCCCGCAACCGTCCAAGGTTAGTTCTGACTTTCCGAATTCCCCGACTTTCCCGACTAACGGATGTGCTATTGTTTATGTTTTAGGACAAAGCCGTTGCACCTCAACTTGGTGGCAACGACGACAATGTTGAGGAGGATGATGATAATGATGTAAACGTCGATGACTACATCAACACTGGCGCCGCCGCGGATGATATGTTCATGCCTCTTATGGATGAAGAACCCTTCCGCGACCACCACATTCAACCTGCTCGTCCCACTTCATGCACACAGCGCCTGGCCTTCACCGACACGCCTCCGGATGCCGGCGATCATCAAGCTCAACCGGGTAACATTTTCAGCCCTACCACACTGAAAGAAACAGTTAAAGCGGGGTTCACTGCACCCCCACAATCCCCAGAGAAGAAGAAAAAGAAGAGTCATCAAAGGAAGAGAAAAGCATACTCTGCGAGCCAGCAAGATCCTAAGATCCGGGGTCCTGAAGACACGAATCCACAAGGCTACTCCAGAGTTCATGAAGCTGGTAAATCTATCTTGTCCGGGGACATGCTCCGCCTTGCAGAAGGACCCATGATTACTTTGCAGAATATATCTTGTATCTAGAGGAGACCCTTCTTAAAGAGAAGAACCCAGGTTACCCGGCGTTCTCGGTCAAGGTGCCAAAAGAGTTGGTGGACTTCGTCCAGGAAGACCCCGCAGATGTGTTCTTCATAGCGTACGAGGACATCTTCAACCTGTATCACTCCAAACGGCTGGACTATAACATGGTCCGCCTATATGCTCTCGATGCGGCGATGAAGATCAGGAGAGATGATACCCCGTACATCGCGATAGTGGATCCCTACTACATGCGCGACAGCCATCTGGTGGAAGGATCAACAACACGGGAAACGGCCAAGGAGTACCTCGTTAGGGTCTTCCTGGCCAACAAGGAGAAGACCGCCCTTCTTCTGCCTTACTTTTTCGAGTAAGTACACATCTGCTCGCCACCGTCCTATCTTATGCCTTCTTGTACATTTCTTCCATCGCTGATCCTTTGTCCAACATTCTGCTTCAATTGTGTTGAGCAGGGACAAGTACTGCGCACTCATCCACGTATCCCCGAGGTGGTCCGTTGCCACTTATTTGGACTCGGGGAATAAATCCCAGCCGAGATCATACAACAGAATAAAGGGTGTTCTCGATGACGCTCTCGAGGCCTATGCCAAAAAGGGCGGCCCCTTCCATAAGAAGTCGGAATTTTTCACGGAGGACGACAACACACACAAGTTCTTGCATGGGACCGGATTCCATTGCGTCAAGCAACTGGATGGCAGTGTGATGGAGGCCTACTATGCCCTCCGTCACCTTAAAACGATTGTCCGGGATTGCGAGAAAACGAAGATTGCATCTAATCTCGCAGAATACACCAAAATGGCGGAAGGTCTCACCGATGCTGATTATAGACAAGACTTCCATCGCATCCGGCTGCAGTTAACAAATATCATCCTCGACGATGTCATGCACGCCTCAGGGTCCTTCCACTTCCGCTTCGGTACGTAGGATGTATTATAAAAGATAGCCTTGCTAAGCATTACTAGCTAGTGTGTACTTTTTTGTAGAAGTGCATGTGTAGGGTTATATATTATATATATGCTATGCTATGAAACCCAAATAGGATAGCCATATGATTTCCAACCATGACAACATTGATTGATCGTCTTGCCTCTATACTTAGATGAACAAATTATACTCTATGTATATCACTAACCAATATATATCCCAATCCATCTTCAGCGTTGTCTCAGAAGGAAATGGAAGAACGACTAGCGGCGCAGAATGACACCAGGGAGTGGAGGACGAAAGGGGGCATTCTACCGTTCCCGGCGCCGCTCAAGAAGAGGAAGCCATGATTATGCATGCATGCTCCCGCGCGCTCTTGCTCACCATCATCGCCGATGTGTACTACATTTGATCCTAGTTAGGCGGTGAACACTTATTTGTAATGTGTAGTGTGAAATGATGAACTTTTGTTTCTATCATAACTAATATATTGTGTAAATTAACATTCGGCACTTTTGTGACTATGTGTATGTATCTCGGGCACACTAAGTAATATGTGTGATGAAATAGTGATTAATGTGTGTCTGTTTATATACCTGTCAAATATATCTGTATTTCTGGATAAATCCTGTATATACCTGTATTTATACAGCAAAATGAAAAAAATACCTGTAATACTGTTTCATATTTCTGTGGCGCACGCTTTTTTTTTTTGTGGCGCACCACTTTCTGTGGCGCACCAGGCGTGGGTGCGCCACAGAATTCCTTTGCTATGTGGCCTACCGAGCTATTTCTGTGGCGCACGGCCTGGTGCGCCACAGAAAGTGGGTTTCTGTGGCGCATGCCCATGGTGCGCCACAGAAAACAAATTTTAGTGGCGACGATTCTGTGGCGCACCCAGCTATTCTGGGGGTGCGCCACAGAATCTCAATTTGGTGCGCCACTGATAACCCTTTTCCTACTAGTGAGAGCCTCCTCTTCAGTGGGTCTGAATCTCCCCGACACCCAGTGGAGATGGCCATCGTATCGATCCGGTCCCTCCAAGCAACACTGCGCCATGACAGGAGGCCCACTGTTTGCAACCAGTAGCGATCCAGACTCGAACTGGATCCCGCATTTAGATAACTAGGTTCAGAGAGCCCCGCTCTCCTAAGCATTTTGAGGCGCCCCGTACTAAGATAAACAAGTTTCCGGCTAAGCCCTACCCATCTCAGGTAGTGTGGTTGCACGGGTTAATTGTTCAGGCGGCAGCAGGCACTTCGTAAACAAACCTCCATCTCCGACTGCTCCCAGCAGCTCGGGTTTTCGTAAATCCACCGAATGCTCCCAGCACTTCGGGTTTTCATAAACATATCCACTTGCTCCCAGCAAGATGGGTTTTATAAAACACTTTCTCGCCGATCGCTCCCAGCGACTCGGGTTTTTCCTCCGAAAATATTTTATCAAATCTAGGTTCCCATCCTAAAGTTTTGAGATAAGGGTATAAGGATATACTACCAGAAAATATAATTTTCTTGATAGCGCCTTTAGTAGAAGGCTTCTCAAGTAAAGACTTATTTTTATAAAACCTATTATATACTAGTAGATATCTTTGGCCAAACAATATTTTGTAAAATAGTTTTTGGGTGGCAAAATGCCACAGAAGAGATAAAACATGCATTATTTTATTTTTGAAAACAAAACATGCTTTGAGAAAATAATAGGATTTCAGTAGGGTGTTGAGGTGGCTTGCCTGGCTCAGCAATATGTCCTTGGTCTTGATCTTGATTTTCCTCATGTTCGCTTCTCACTTCCAGTTCCCTCTCGATCGTATCTAACGTCGTAAACAGGAAAAAAGAACAACACTTAGAATACAAGACAATGCCATCAGGACATAACAAACAGCAAGCATTGCACCAGACACTAAGCTAACAAACAAAAGCGAGCAGTTCACTTAGTTAAACAACATCAAGCAACAAGTCCATAAAGCTAAAACAAACAACAAACATATCTAAGAAAGTATGCATAACAACTCTAACAGTTAAAAAGGTAGTTTTAACTAAACCCTA
The DNA here is from genome assembly GCA_947311845.1 of Poa pratensis. Lineage (NCBI taxonomy): Eukaryota > Viridiplantae > Streptophyta > Magnoliopsida > Poales > Poaceae > Poa > Poa pratensis. The sequence goes on along the minus strand of CAMZMU010000074.1, from coordinate 122,778,519 downwards.
GAGCAAAACTCCCCTTAGGGTGATCGATCTTTTAAACAAGGGTTGCTACAGTAGTTTAGGAAATACTGCAGACAAAAGAATCCTAGTAGAAGGAAATACTCCAGACAAAGTATCTGAGTAAGCAAGCATTAGTACTAGCACTAAACACACTCACATGCAAGCACGCTACTAGCTCCAGGAGCATGTGCTAAAAGAAACTAACCAACCAACAAGGTTAACCCTATTGCTTACATAAGTTGTCGACTAAGAGCTAAAAAGTGCAGGTGAGTTATTTCAATAGAACACCACAAACAGTACCGCAAGGAAATGGGTTGACAACAATCTAAAATAAACCAACCATAATTACAAGCATTACCAAACACAAACAAACCATGGATAAAATCTAACACAACTCAATAAGCTCAAACAAAGCAACTAATAAAATAAAAACAACACCTAGGGAGCAAGGTGAACTAAGTTGAACTCAAGGTGAAATTCACCACAAACAACCTAAACAACCAGTGGCTAACCTTCTTAGAGGAAAGTGGTTCATTAGCCCTTAAAAACTATTAGACACCACTAACTCAACCAAGTAAGTGTTAAGCTTTTAAAACACCACTTAGCAACTCATGCTTTACTCCAAACAAAACTAACATAAGTCACTAACAGTACTAAAATAATAAGAATAATGATAAGTGTGCTACAGTACCACAACAATTCACAAACAACAGTAGCACATTTTTATAAAGAATTCAAACCAATGTTTTCATCATTTAAAAAAAAGCAGAAAACACCAATTTGAGAGTTTATTTAGCCCAGGGTGTTCTGTTCAACCCAAATTTATGAAAACCTAGGTTTAGGTTCCTTATTAGTATTAGAAACTAACCCAATTGGATGTTCTCCAAAAAGTGTTTTTAATAACCCACTAAAAATCACGAAACAGCTACTGGTGTCAAAACAAAACCTAATAGAACTATAGTTTTACAAATCCCCTGCATTCAAGGATTACACTAGCCGAAGGGTACCACTTCAGGCTATCCACAGAATTTTAGTTTGCACTATTTGGATAAGTAAAACTCTAGTTATTTACGTTTTAGAGAAAAAGATACTTTTTACAAGATTAGGTCTAGCACCCACATAAAAATGTATTTTTGCAAACGGCCAATTCCACGCGATTAAGAAAACACACAGAAATCTAACAAAATTTACTTCACAACATTTGCATGCACAGATCTACCACAAATGAATAAAAGCTAAGCTATTAGTTTTCAGGAATTTAAATAGGGGAAGGATTTTCAAAGAAAAACAATGCAGATGGGCTGGATCTGGCCGCGGCCAGCACGGATCTGCCGCGCGGGCGAGATGGGCCGGTCCATCTGTGCGCGAGACGCAGCGAGGCGTGCGGGAACGGCCTGCGGGCGCTGTTTTGAACTGGGCCGTTGATCTCGCGATCAACGGCTCACAGCGCGCGACGGGCGACAATGGGCAGGGAAGGACGGCGGCGACGGGCGGCTCACCTAGGGGCTCTGCATGCGGCTTTGGCGGGCTGGGGACGGTGGAGTGGGTCGAGGGAGAGGCGCGGGCGTGGACAGCGTCACCGGAGATGGCCGGAGTCCATGGCGGCGACGGCGGCGAGCTGCTTCCGGTCGAGGACGGCCGCGAGCTCCACAGGCGACCTCTGGGCAAAAAGAAGGAGGGTGGAGTTAGCTCTTGACGAGCGGAGTCCAGCGGGCCGAAAATGGCGGAGAATGGAGGGGAGTATCGCCGGCAATCGCTGCCCGACGCCGGCGGTGACCGTGATGAAAACCTCAGTTCCCGGGCGGCAGAGAGCTGCGGCTTGAGCGTGGCTTCGGGGGGGGGGGGGGAGGAGAGGGGGTTGGTGCGCGTCGATGGGAGGTGAGTGAGGGAAGTGGGGTGAGCACGGGGTCGAGTTTGGGCAGGGGGTCGTTTTCTAGGGTTTGGTTCGGACAAGGGTCAAAGGGGAGCTCTCAGTGGCCAGCTTGGGCGGTGGGGAGTGGGTCAGGGATGAGGTGGCCGGGGTGAGGTGTTCTGACCAGTGAGGAGAGGGGGGAGTGATCTCCCATAGGGGGTGGGGTGAGAAGAAGTGGTTTAAGTGGTGGAGAGGGAGAGAGGGTGGCTGACCTGCGGGCCCTAGCTGACTAGGACACCCTCCTCTGTCTAGGGGTGAGAGGGGTGAGAGAGAGGTCGATGCAAGAGAGGGGAGGGCTAGGTTTAGCTAGGTTTAGTGTCTTATGCTAACACTAATTTGATTGCTAACTAAAACATCAAACCCAAACAAACACCACTCAAGTGCATAAGACACAAACATGCTAGTGATGACACAAACAAGGCGATGCAAACAAATGCAGGTCAAAAAGAAGGGGAAAAGAATTTTGAAAACAAAGCAAGTGGTGGAAATTGACCAAATGGTCACTGTTTTGAGTAACCCAAAACACACAGATGATTTTATGCTAAAACAAGCTTTCAAAGGGTCAAGCAAAGCATGAATCAAAAGTAGAAAGTTCAGAGAACAGGAGGGTCAAGTTGCATGTCAAAAAATGACACAAGGGTTGCTTAATCTAGGGCTCTAGATTGGCTAAGTTTTAACAAACAAGAAGATCGTAGTCACTAAAATTTAAACTAGAAGAATTTTATAAAAGTTCTCCTAAAAGTTTTCAAACAGGACTAAAGGCTAAAGAACTCAACTAAAACAACCAAGTAAGAGTTGACTAAAATCAAACAAGAGTTTTTGCTATTTTGGAAAATTCTAGATTATCACCACAATTCTAAAAGAGGTAAAACATTCCACTCAAACAAGACAAGCAAAACAAACATTTAGATACCAAATCCAAAACATGTGCATCCAATGATGTTACAATCAATCACCACATGAATATTCATAAAATACAACCTCAAGTCAAGCAATTCAAACACAAACAAACAACAAATCAAAAATTTACATAACACTTAATATTATTAGGTGATATAGTGCTCACACACAATCATGACAAGATGATGTTTTAAAAATATCTCAACTCATAACTTTGATAGTTGTCAAAAGGTTTGATAAAGAAAACTATAGGAGTAATATATCTCCAACTTGTATCATTTTCAAAAGGTGTTTTGAAAATAGGAGCTTTTAAAAATAAGATAGGTTGATACTTGCAACACACCAAGGTGTAAAATAAGTAGGAGATATTATATGGATCTTCATAGTTTTGGAAACACTTAAATTTTGGAATACTTTTACTTTCTCAAATAGTAGGTCTTTGGTTAGTTGATAAAATCAAAACATCATTGAAAAAGGAGTTGGCCAAAATAAGATTTAGAGAAGATATATCGATCATTCTTCTTGTCATGACATGATCACCAAAATTTAAATGATATGTTGCATTAGTTGAGTTCAAAGGTTGGTGTTTTCAGTGATTGTTAACTCAAACAACAAAGCAGACACAAATTAAACAGAGCAATGCTAAGTGAAACACAAGCATTAGTGAAGTACTTCAAAAAGTTTTTGTTGGTCCTGATTTTTGGCTCTCTAACCACTGTACTTTTCTAGCTTACCAAAATTGGGGCGTTACAGACCCTCCCCCCTTAAAAGAATCTCGTCCCGAGATTCCTAAGCGGGTACTAAGAGAGTGCAAGGTTAGGGGGTTCGATGCTCCTTCATCTTCCGGGGTTGTTGATTCTCAACTGAGGTCTCCTTGTCGATACGTCGTCGGATTTCTTCTCGATGGATTTTGGTCTCTGCTGAAGGTGTTGTCATGAAGGTCGATGCTGATCAGCGTTCTTATCAAGTTGACTTCAAATCCTCCAGATTTAGGGCGCAAAGGTCAGTTTGCCAAAACTCCCTAATAAAACTAGCGTAGGTCGTCCCCCCTTAAAAAGGGGACTTGAAGGGTAGCTGTTGATGGTATAATTTGTTACTGACTTCAAGATGTTGTTGTTCTTGCGTAACACTGCGATTTTCGTCTTGGTCGTAGCTCCTTGCCGCTTGCGGTTGATGTAGACACTTGTCCAAATATTGCCGTCTTGAGGGGTTAGCAGTTAAACACACGCCAATTCAAGCCTCACAGGGGTGTCAGGTCCGTAGACTTGACTCTCTCCGGCTTTTCTAATAAGTCGAGGGGTGCTACAAGCTACTAGCTGTGTCAGAACTTGCTAGGTGTTAATGTCGTCAACTGCAACAGTCCTCGGGCTTCTCATCGTTCTTGGCACCTTGTTGAATATGACATCTTGATCTGTGTCCGCCTTCGGTTTAGCAGACGAAGAAAATTGACGAAGGCTTCTTTGGTTCGTTAAGTTCATGACGCAACACACTATCCTTCAGAGGTCGGTTCTATCTTAGTTAGCCTAGAAGATTAGTTCAGATACTTAATGCTATCCGTCTCAAGTCGGGCAAGTCCAGTAAATAAGGTTGGCGCATAGAAGGCACTTATGACTCTTGCTTCGGGGTTCATCTTGATGTAGACGATCTTCAGTGCTGGTTGTCTTCGTTGTTGCTGACCTTGATCGCCTTCGGACTTCACGACTTGAGGGCTTCACAAAAATCTTCAAAAAGTAGTGGCTCTTGCCGATCTTTGAGTCCTTCTTAATGTCATCTAAGAGTGGGACTTCCGTTGTCACTTCTTTTCTTGACTCAGTTTGCAGGTCTTGAAGAGGTTAGTTAGCAACGAGACATCTAGGGTTAGATGTTACTCTAAAGTTAGATACGCTAAGTTAGTGATGGTATACTGGTAATTCAAAAAGTTAATTTAAACTAGGCAAGGCTCGTCACATCACGGGAATGGGCTTTCTCGGGGTGGTCTTCTGTATCAAGCGCGGTTAAGGACTCTCACGTGACAAGGTTTAGATCAGAGGCAAAACATTTTAGGGAGGTCTTCTAGACAAGTTTTGAAATGCATCACGATGCATCTAAGGCTAAAAGGGCCAAAAAGGTATTTTGTGTAGCGGCAAAAGGATGTTTAAACAAAAGGGAAGTTGTGCCTAATACGTGTTTCCGACAAGGCGTGCTTGTGAAAGATACCCGCAAAACAACACACCAACAACAAAGACACAAACAAGACACACACAAGCAAAAAGCATACCAGCAAAACAGCACACGAAACACCTATAGTACCAAAAGGGCACTTAACATTCGTGATAGTCGGGTAATCCAACCAAGGGTCATATCTTACCTTATTCTATGGGTTTTGGGGTCACATGGTTGCTGAAGTCCTCATTTCATCACCCTTGGCTTCTGCCGGAAAGCTTGGGATTCTTGATGTTGCCGATGGCGTAACATTGTTGGGGTCGAGTCGAGGGAGTGAAGGTGATATGTCATTCTGGTCTTGCATTCTGCACATCCGAGGTAGTTGGGGGTCCTGGCTTTGCTGTCATCGATGATCTTGGTCTTGTGTACTGTCTATCTGAGGGCTCCTGGATGCATTGTAACTTCTTGATAAGGTAATTCTCCGTCGTGGCTCTAGCTACTTAGGTCTCACTTGGGTCCATCGTCAAGCGTAAACAAGTTTGGAATAGGGACAAGAGAGTAGAGAAAACTCTTTCGAAATACTTTGAAATTAGAAAGGTAAGATCAAGATATTTTTGAGAATAAGTGAGGAGTGGAAGCCATACTACGCTTACCTAGAAGAAAATAGATTTCTGTAGAAATAGGTTTTAGCAAAATATTTCCTTCCCAAGCTAACGACCATGCTAACTAAGGTCTTCTAAGGTCTCTGATACCAAGTCTGTAAGGGCCCCTCAGACTACCTGTCCGAGATGCCCACGTTATGTAAACAGATCATGATCCCAATGATTAGTGCATCGCGATCACATAACCAACATGGTATACAAAGTTACATCATTCAACTCGACTAGTACAAGACTTACATCAATAATGGTCACATGACCAAGTCTGCAAACATCGCCACACATGGCGGGTTTGACTACGATATAGCGGAAGCTTTCGGCTAGCGTCGGCCCTCGGCACAACCAGACGCATTCCCACAGAGCAGTTGACCGGTGACACTCAGTTGGCGTAGTCGTCGGCGTACTCCTCATCCTCGTCGTACATCTCCTCGTTCTAATCTGGACGTTTGAATATCCAGGGACACAGCCATATGAGTACATTTATGTACTCGCAAACCACCTCAAGGCTTAAGTTTTCATGGTAAATGCAATAAAAAGTTTTTTTTCGAAAACTGGGATAGCTGCTATATACGGCTATAGGGCTCAGTTTTCGCAAACGATGCTTTTAGACATAGAGAATACAACATCTCTATATCTTTGTTGAAAAGAAACATTTAGAGATAGAATTCTCTCTTGTAGATATAGCATGCACTATCTCCACATTTTGTAAAATACTTTTGTAAAACTTTTCAAAGACACTAGGATGGGGATACCCCTTTTTTCTTTCCACGAGATCAGACTGAGTTGTCTCCCTGAGACCAACCATCTTCTCTCAAGCCGTACCTCCCAGGTACCATCTTGATCCTCCTCTTTTGTCCGAAACAGAAAACCATTTTTCTTCTTTCCCCAATCGCCCAGTGTGGCCTTTGCAACCGTCCATGACCGCGGACACAGCTATTCGAATAGTTTTACACTCTGCAGAGGTGGTGCACTTTCACCACACCAAACGGTCATTCCGCCGTGTTCAGCCACGGTCCGTCATACGGACGTATGTGGGGGTTCGGATAACCTGATCAAAGCTTTTCACTATGTCGACCCTAGTACAGAGCCTCCTCTTCAGTGGGTCTGAATCTCCCCGGCACCCAGTGGAGATGGCCATCGTATCGATCCGGTCCCTCCAAGCAACACTGCGCCATGACAGGAGGCCCACTGTTTGCAACCAGCAGCGATCCAGACTCGAACTGGATCCCGCATTTAGATAACTTGGTTCAGAGAGCCCCGCTCTCCTAAGCATTTTGAGGCGCCCCGTACTAAGATAAACTAGTTTCCGGCTAGGCCCTACCCATCTCAGGTAGTGTGGTTGCACGGGTTAATTGTTCAGGCGGCAGCAGGGACTTCGTAAACAAACCTCCATCTCCGACTGCTCCCAGCAGCTCGGGTTTTCGTAAATCCACCGAATGCTCCGAGCACTTCGGGTTTTCATAAACATCTCCACTTGCTCCCAGCAAGATGGGTTTTATAAAACACTTTCTCGCCGATCGCTCCCAGCGACTCGGGTTTTTCCTCCGAAAATATTTTATCAAATCCAGGTTCCCATCCTAAAGTTTTGAGATAAGGGTATAAGGATATACTACCAGAAAATATAATTTTCTTGATAGCGCCTTCAGTAGAAGGCTTCTCAAGTAAAGACTTATTTTTATAAAACCTATTATATACTTGTGAGATCCTGGCTCAGGGCTTAACAGGATTGATAGAATACTCATATCAATAAGTTGCAACTTCTTTTCCGGAAGCTCATCTGGAAGGAACTCCGGGGTTAAGCGTGCTTGGCCCGGAGCACTCCAAGGATGGGTGACCGACCGGGAACTGGTTCCCGGGTGCGCACGAGTGAGGACAAAGTGCGCAGAAAATACCGGTGTTGATCTGTGGGGCCAGTCTAGAGATCCTAGAGAGCTGCCAGGGGTGACAGGCCCGGCCCGGGGGTTGCCGGGGTGTTACAATTTGGTATCAGAGCCGACCCTCGCGGCAACACGGGCGTGTGCGGGTCAGGGGCGCGGACATGTGGAGCATGTGCCGACACTGGGCGCACAGACGTGTACCAAGAGGGAAAGTTCCTGGACTGGGGGCTGACCGACGAGGGCGTCGGTCTTCTAAGGGGGGAAGGATGTGAGATCCTGGCTCAGGGCTTAACAGGATTGATAGAATACTCATATCAATAAGTTGCAACTTCTTTTCCGGAAGCTCATCTGGAAGGAACTCCGGGGTTAAGCGTGCTTGGCCCGGAGCACTCCAAGGATGGGTGACCGACCGGGAACTGGTTCCCGGGTGCGCACGAGTGAGGACAAAGTGCGCAGAAAATACCGGTGTTGATCTGTGGGGCCAGTCTAGAGATCCTAGAGAGCTGCCAGGGGTGACAGGCCCGGCCCGGGGGTTGCCGGGGTGTTACAATTTGGTATCAGAGCCGACCCTCGCGGCAACACGGGCGTGTGCGGGTCAGGGGCGCGGACATGTGGAGCATGTGCCGACACTGGGCGCACAGACGTGTACCAAGAGGGAAAGTTCCTGGACTGGGGGCTGACCGACGAGGGCGTCGGTCTTCTAAGGGGGGAAGGATGTGAGATCCTGGCTCAGGGCTTAACAGGATTGATAGAATACTCATATCAATAAGTTGCAACTTCTTTTCCGGAAGCTCATCTGGAAGGAACTCCGGGGTTAAGCGTGCTTGGCCCGGAGCACTCCAAGGATGGGTGACCGACCGGGAACTGGTTCCCGGGTGCGCACAAGTGAGGACAAAGTGCGCAGAAAAGACCGGTGTTGATCTGTGGGGCCAGTCTAGAGATCTAGAGAGCTGCCAGGGGTGACAGGCCCGGCCCGGGGGTGGCCGGGGTGTTACAATACTAGTAGATATCTTTGGCCAAACAATATTTTGTAAAATAGTTTTTGGGTGGCAAAATGTCACAGAAGAGATAAAACATGCATTATTTTATTTTTGAAAACAAAACATGCTTTGAGAAAATAATAGGATTTCAGTAGGGTGTTGAGGTGGCTTGCCTGGCTCAGCAATATGTCCTTGGTCTTGATCTTGATTTTCCTCATGTTCGCTTCTCACTTCCAGTTCCCTCTCGATCGTATCTAACGTCGTAAACAGGAAAAAGGAACAACACTCAGAATACAAGACAATGCCATCAGGACATAACAAACAGCAAGCATTGCACCAGACACTAAGCTAACAAACAAAAGCGAGCAGTTCACTTAGTTAAACAACATCAAGAAACAAGTCCATAAAGCTAAAACAAACAACAAACATATCTAAGAAAGTATGCATAACAACTCTAACAGTTAAAAAGGTAGTTTTAACTAAACCCTAGCGAATCCTAGTTTAGGAAATACTGCAGACAAAAGAATCCTAGTAGAAGGAATACTCCAGACAAAGTATCTGAGTAAGCAAGCATTAGTACTAGCACTAAACACACTCACATGCAAGCACGCTACTAGCTCCAGGAGCATGTGCTAAAAGAAACTAACCAACCAACAAGGTTAACCCTATTGCTTACATAAGTTGTCGACTAAGAGCTAAAAAGTGCAGGTGAGTTATTTCAATAGAACACCACAAACAGTACCGCAAGGAAATGGGTTGACAACAATCTAAAATAAACCAACCATAATTACAAGCATTACCAAACACAAACAAACCATGGATAAAATCTAACACAACTCAATAAGCTCAAACAAAGCAACTAATAAAATAAAAACAACACCTAGGGAGCAAGGTGAACTAAGTTGAACTCAAAGGTGAAATTCACCACAAACAACCTAAACAACCAGTGGCTAACCTTCTTAGAGGAAAGTGGTTCATTAGCCCTTAAAAACTATTAGACACCACTAACTCAACCAAGTAAGTGTTAAGCTTTTAAAACACCACTTAGCAACTCACGCTTTACTCCAAACAAAACTAACATAAGTCACTAACAGTACTAACATAATAAGAATAATGATAAGTGTGCTACAGTACCACAACAATTCACAAACAACAGTAGCACATTTTTATAAAGAATTCAAACCAATGTTTTCATCATTTAAAAAAAAGCAGAAAACACCAATTTGAGAGTTTATTTAGCCCAGGGTGTTCTGTTCAACCCAAATTTATGAAAACCTAGGTTTAGGTTCCTTATTAGTATTAGAAACTAACCCAATTGGATTTTCTCCAAAAAGTGTTTTTAATAACCCACTAAAAATCACGAAACAGCTACTGGTGTCAAAACAAAACCTAATAGAACTATAGTTTTACAAATCCCCTGCATTCAAGGATTACACTAACCGAAGGGTACCACTTCAGGCTATCCACAGAATTTTAGTTTGCACTATTTGGATAAGTAAAACTCTAGTTATTTACGTTTTAGAGAAAAAGATACTTTTTACAAGATTAGGTCTAGCACCCACATAAAAATGTATTTTTGCAAACGGTCAATTCCACGCCATTAATAAAACACACAGAAAGCTAACAAAATTTACTTCACAACATTTGCATGCACAGATCTACCACAAATGAATAAAAGCTAAGCTATTAGTTTTCTGGAATTTAAATAGGGGAAGGATTTTCAAAGAAAAACAATGCAGATGGGCTGGATCTGGTCGCGGCCAGCACGGATCTGCCGCGCGGGCGAGATGGGCCGGCCCATCTGCGCGCGAGACGCAGCGAGGCGCGCGGGAACGGCCTGCGGGCGCGGTTTTGAACTGGGCCGTTGATCTCGCGATCAACGGCTCACAGCCGTCGTCTCCGTCGCGACGCGCGCGACGGGCGACCATGGGCAGGGAAGGACGGCGGCGACGGGCGGCTCACCTAGGGGCTCTGCATGCGGCTTTGGCGGGCTGGGGACGGTGGAGTGGGTTGAGGGAGAGGCGCGGGCGTGGACAGCGTCACCGGAGATGGCCGGAGTCCATGGCGGCGACGGCGGCGAGCTGCTTCGGGTCGAGGACGGCCGCGAGCTCCACAGGCGACCTCTGGGCAAAAAGAAGGAGGATGGAATTAGCTCTTGACGAGGGGAGTCCAGCGGGCCGAAAATGGCGGAGAACAGAGGGGAGTATCGCCGGCAATCGCTGCCCGACGCCGGTGGTGACCGTGATGAAAACCTCAGTTCCTGGGCGGCAGAGAGCTGCGGCTTGAGCGTGGCTTCGGGGGGGAGGAGAGGGGGTTGGTGCGCGTCGATGGGAGGTGAGTGAGGGCAGTGGGGTGAGCACGGGGTCGAGTTTGGGCAGGGGGTCATTTTCTAGGGTTTGGTTCGGACAAGGGTCAAAGCGAAGCTCTCAGTGGCCAGCTTGGGCGGTGGGGAGTGGGTCAGGGATGAGGTGGCCGGGGTGAGGTGTTCTGGCCAGTGAGGAGAGGGGGGAGTGATCTCCCATAGGGGGTGGGGTGAGAAGAAGTGGTTTAAGTGGTGGAGAGGGAGAGAGGGTGGCTGACCTGCGGGCCCTAGCTGACTAGGACACCCTCATCTGTCCAGGGGTGAGAGGGGTGAGAGAGAGGTCGATGCAAGAGAGGGGAGGGCTGGGTTTAGCTAGGTTTAGTGTCTTATGCTAACACTAATTTGATTGCTAACTAAAACATCAAACCCAAACAAACACCACTCAAGTGCATAAGACACAAACATGCTAGTGATGACACAAACAAGGCGATGCAAACAAATGCAGGTCAAAAAGAAGGGGAAAAGAATTTTGAAAACAAAGCAAGTGGTGGAAATTGACCAAATGGTCACTGTTTTGGGTAACCCAAAACACACAGATGATTTTATGCTAAAACAAGCTTTCAAAGGGTCAAGCAAAGCATGAATCAAAAGTAGAAAGTTCAGAGAATAGGAGGGTCAAGTTGCATGTCAAAAAATGACACAAGGGTTGCTTAATCTAGGGCTCTAGATTGGCTAAGTTTTAACAAACAAGAAGATCATAGTCACTAAAATTTAAACTAGAAGAATTTTATAAAAGTTCTCCTAAAAGTTTTCAAACAAGACTAAAGGCTAAAGAACTCAACTAAAACAACCAAGTAAGAGTTGACTAAAATCAAACAAGAGTTTTTGCTATTTTGGAAAATTCTAGATTATCACCACAATTCTAAAAGAGGTAAAACATTCCACTCAAACAAGACAAGCAAAACAAACATTTAGATACCAAATCCAAAACATGTGCATCCAATGATGTTACAATCAATCACCACATGAATATTCATAAAATACAACCTCAAGTCAAGCAATTCAAACACAAACAAACAACAAATCAAAAATTTACATAACACTTAATATTATTAGGTGATATAGTGCTCACACACAATCATGACAAGATGATGTTTTAAAAATATCTCAACTCATAACTTTGATATTTGTCAAAAGGTTTGATAAAGAAAACTATAGGAGTAATATATCTCCAACTTGTATCATTTTCAAAAGGTGTTTTGAAAATAGGAGCTTTTAAAAATAAGATAGGTTGATACTTGCAACACACCAAGGTGTAAAATAAGTAGGAGATATTATATGGATCTCCATAGTTTTGGAAACACTTAAATTTTGGAATACTTTTACTTTCTCAAATAGTAGGTCTTTGGTTAGTTGATAAAATCAAAACATCATTGAAAAAGGAGTTGGCCAAAATAAGATTTAGAGAAGATATATGGATCATTCTTCTTGTCATGACATGATCACCAAAATTTAAATGATATGTTGCATTAGTTGAGTTCAAAGGTTGGTGTTTTCAGTGATTGTTAACTCAAACAACAAAGCAGACAAAAATTAAACAGAGCAATGCTAAGTGAAACACAAGCATTAGTGAAGTACTTCAAAAAGTTTTTGTTGGTCCTGATTTTTGGCTCTCTAACCACTGTACTTTTCTAGCTTACCAAAATTGGGGCGTTACAATTTTATGTAGCCAAAATATATATAGCTAGGAGCCTAGGAATACTGATGTCCACTGTTCTGCCTCTCGGTGCTGAGTCTGAAGAGCCTTTCGGGGCGGAGCTGGTTGCAGAGCTCCATGTATGCGGAGAAGAGCACCCTGTCCTTGGCGCCGGTGCGGTGCTGCCTGGTGTGCGCGCAGAAGAACTTGAGCTGCTCCAGCGTGCACAGCCCGAGCGTCTGCCCGAGCAGCAGGAACACCCAGTTGATCCGCTCCTTCTCCGGCGATATCACCGGCCTCAGGCTGTTCCTCTGCCCACACCCGTCGCAGTTCGGGATCTGGCTTGAGGGGCGCAACCACGAGTCCGGCGCGCGGTCATCCATGTTCTGGACGTTGCGGAGGACGAAGTCGCGGATCAACTGGAACTTGGACGCGATGTCGTAGGAGGCGGTCTTCCGGGCGTCGCAGCGGCTGCAGTGGACGTCGCCCTCCACGCAGGGCCGGCTCTAGGCCTAGTTAGGAGGTGCGACCGCCTAGGGCCCAGGCCAGAGGGGGGCCCAAAATTTTATATTCCTTCATAATTCGATTACTACACATCTAAAAAAAATTGTTGGGTTGGGCCTTTGGTATCCATCGCTGGGAGACGAGGAGTCAAGCTGACAAGGAAAGGCGCGAGACTGCCTGTTCCTCTTCGCATCTTGATCGATCGAGTCGCTTGTTTCTCTTCGTCTTCGCGACTTCGCCTCTTCTTCGATCGACTCGACGGATCGAGTCGCCTCGCCCTCGCCCTGACTGCTCTGCGCCTCTGCTCCGCAGTCCGCACGGTCATGGGCGGATCCAGCCACCCCTATGCCCGGGCGCTCGCCCAGGCTTCCGGCCGGCCGTGTAGTGTATTCGTAGTGTATTTGCACAGTAAATTGACTAAAAAATCATTTTATGCCCTTAAATTTACTGTTTGCCCGGGCTTCGAATTCTCCCTGGGTCCGCCACTGCGCACGGTCGCCCCTACCCAGGTTCGAGGTATGTCCTCCATCACTCCATGAATCCATGATTTCCGAATCCATGAATCCATGATGTCCTCCACTCCATGCCCTCCTCCATGCCCTCAATTGCTCCTCTCTTTAGGGATTCTAATTATATGTATTCAACTCTCTCACAATTATAGGTGTTACAATGCCTAAACAATTGTCCGGTGCTGCCAAAAGGAAACAAAGAAAACTAGGGCCCCAAAATAATATGTGGTTAGATGTAAACTTTTAATATTTTACGTCATGTGCGTAAATATATAGTAAATGTAGGGGCCATTTTTTCAACCTTGCACTAGGGCCCCAAAATATATAGAGCCGGCCCTGCCTCCACGGTGGTGATGCCGAGAGCGGAGAGGTAGGAGATGGGATGGTGGATCCCCACACGGTTGGTCGCCCACGGGAACGGCGGGCTCGCGAGTGGTGGAGCGGCGACAGTGCCCGGCTGTGGCGGAGAGCCATTGGCCATGCGCCGCCGGACTGGACGGTGCGCGGGACGTGCCACCGGTGAACTGCGCGGTGGTGGCGCCGGTGAAGTTCCCGTCGCGATGAAGGCCGCACCGGCTGCAGGAACCGGTACGTGCGCCACGAGGTTCAGGGCGTCGGCCGGCACAACGTGGATGAGCGAGGAAGATATCAGCGAAGCCGCGATGTTGGTTCCGGCGGCGAAGAAGGCCGCGCCGTCTGCAGGAACCGATCGTGCTTGCGCTGCGAGGCGGCTGGACTCACCATCCGGCGACAGCGTGGGCGGCGCCGCCGTGGCGCCGCGGTAGACTGATCCGAGGGACAGTTCCCAGATGGGCTCGTCGTCGCCACTAGGCTCATCCTCTTCTTCCCCGACGAGGAACCGGTGCCGCGCGGGAGCAAATCCTTCCCATGGAGCGAAGAGATGCAACTAATCCGCCTGTGCAGGGAAGGCCAGAGCTTTTATACAACTTGGGGGATCACGTAGTCGACGGACGCCTCGGGGAAGGATCGAGGCGATGGATTGGTGGAGGTTGAGGTTATTACGGCGGGAGAGGAGAGGATTTTTCAAAATCATGCCGCGTTCACATTGCTGCGCGCGAGCGCGGGTTCATATTTTTACGTGTCCAGTCCCTACTTTCATGCGCATTAGTTCAGATTCTTACTCGGAAAATTACAGGTGTGGATATGGATAAGTGCCGGAGCGTGTTCACATTCTTAATCCGTTTACTTGCCGTTCCAACTGCCAATCGTATTAACTGCGAGCGCGGTGGAAACTGTGCTGAAGATTCACGCCTTGTTCTTCAGTGTTCATGCATGTCTACCGGAGCAGCGGTAGTAAAAAGTAAAAACGTGGTTAATTTGCGCGTGTGAGCACGGTCCAGCCCCGGAGTTAGCAGTCTACTTATCCACTGTGCACTGATTTAGACGATGGTCAAACCGAGCCGTCAGAGAACTCGAACTGCTACTGGCCTGTGCAGTCCGCGCACTCGTTTCAGCGCAACAGAGAGGAATGCACTCTTGCAACGTAACAGCAAGGCGTATGTGGTCAGCGATCTTCTTTTACAAGAGCAATTGCCTCTTTGCGAAAAGAGAGACAGAGCTATGACACAAGAGCAATTGCCTGTCTTGTAGGACGAGCTACATGAAGCCAGTTTTTCGAAGAAAAAAAAACAAAAACGACATTTCAAAGTTAAAAAAAAATCTGAAAAAAATCTTGAATACAGATAATGATGAATTCTAGCACTTTGCAGAAATTCAATTTTTTTGTATTTTGGGCTGTGTAAAAATGAGAAATCTCTAAATTTGAGGTGGTGAACAGTTTAGATTTTGATTTTCTTTTCAGATTTGTCATTTTTGTTTAGACCGGAATATAAAATATTGCGTATTCAAAGTTTTCAGCATCTTAGAGTAATTCATTGTCAACCTTTAAGTTTTTTCTTCGAAATTTTTGAAACCTTAAAATATTTATTTGATAGAAATAAAAAACCAGCCTGCATATAGCCCAAACTACAAAGTGAATTTTTGTTCTCGGAATGCATGCAACGGGTGATATTGTGATGATACCACATTGCTATTCATACCCTTCTCCGGATCACGTGTCAATATAGTGGCCAAAGCCGCAACATATTACACACTTTGTTTTTATTTACCCTGCTATGTATTTGAAGTCAGATTCTTGAAGGTGTGAAAAGTTAGATATGCAATATTATCAACATTTTATAATAAAAAATATTTTATTGTGATCCTAATAATATTAAATCTATAATGTACATGTTGATATTTTATTCTATATATGTTTTCAAAATTTGGAAAGTTTGAATTTAACTTTATTCAAGATAATTGTGAACGGAGGTATCATATCAAAGGAAGTTGATGACGTGAAAACACACGCTCGTTGGGAGACCCCAAAAGGAAGGTATGAAGTAGTGCAACAACAATTTTCTCTTGAAACCTACCAAGGTTATCGAACCAGTAGGAATTAGAAGAGGTTTAACACGGTGTCGATCTACTCTGGCGCTTGTAGATCAACGGGGACCTGCACACAACACAATCAAAGTATTTTGCCCAACGAAACAGGAAGATTGTCAATCTCCCAGCTTGTTGAATACAAAGGATTAAACGTATGGGGTGGAAAATAAATATACGCAAAAATGAATAGCGAGCAAATGAGTGTAGAGCGTGGTGGAAACGGTGTTTTTATCAGTGTAAAAGAATGGACCGGGGTCCACAGTTCACTAGAGGTGTCTCTCCATAAACAGATAACAAGCATGTTGGGTAAACAAATTACAGCTGGCACTTGACAAATGACAAGAGCATGACAATGCATATTATGACAACACAATGTTCATTGTAGTATTTATTTGGTATTACAACGAAATACATAGACCGCTTACTAGCTGCATCTATGACTAATAATCCACCCCCGAGATAACATCCGTGTCTCTCGCGAGTATTAAGCTGCAAGCAACAGATAATTACGTGAAGAAAAGTGTGTAATGTAAACAATGCAAGTGGCATATAAGAAAAAATATAGACAAAGCAAAGTTATTTTCTCCCTAGTGGCAACAGCACATCCACAACTTTAGTCGTTTCTGTCATCTCGAGCCCAGGTTACAGGAGACATGAACCCACTATCTAGTATACATACTCTCTCTTTGAGATACTAGCATCAACTTGTCCAAAGCATCTACTATCATCGGAAAGCATGCAAGAACATAAATAAAACATAGAGATAAATAGATGAACAACTTGATCATAACTTCACAATTCATCGGATCCCAGCAAACACAACATGTAGCATTACATAAAGATGATCTTGATCATATTAGACAGCTCACAAGATCTAAACATGATAGCACAAAGTGGAGAGACAACCATCTAGCTACTGCTATGGACCCGTAGTCCAAAGATGAACTACTCACGCATCTGTCCGGAGGCGGGCATGGTGGTGTAGAGCCCTCCGGCGATGATCTTCACATCCGGCAGGGTGCCGGGAAGAGCTGCAGACACTCCCGAACTAGGGTTGTCGACGACGGCGGCGACAGAACTTTTAGTGGATTTCTGATCGGGTGCTTAGGGTTTTCTGGACGGGGGCGATATATAGGCGAAGAGGCGGTGCTGGGGACCACCCGAGGCGGCCAGAAGGCACCTCGGCGTGACCCCCACCTTCTGCCGCGCCGAGGTGGCTTCTGGGCCCCCTGGGTCGCCTCCTCGGCTGTCCTTTGGACTCCGTCTTCGTGTCGGTAAAAAACTTGTCCGCGTTGATTTTCGTCCAATTCCGAGAATATTTTTTTAACAGGTTTTCTGGAACAAAAAAACTGCAAAAAACAGGAAGTGACACTGTGGCATCTTGTTAATGGGTTAGTCCCAGAAAATGTATAAAAATGATATATAATGTAAATAAACATGTAGCATTTGGTATAAAACATGCATGGAACATCAAAAATTATAGATACGTTTTAGATGTATCAGAAGTACACACGAGATAGAAATGGAGAGATCAATCCTTTTTTTTCCAATACGACTTCACACGTGAAGCCAGGTCCCATTATCAAGGATAACAAAAGTATGAGTCCAGGATTAAACTAAAAGAATCAAAAAACGAGCTAAGAGAAGCATGAGTTTTAAGAAGGCTGCTCCTCATCGGGAAGAGTATCTGACAAGGGTATACATCTCGGGTACCCTACCGTGAGGGTACCTGGTGCACGTGGCGACTAAGGCCCAATAGCGAAGAACCTATTCGAAGCACAAGACCAGAGACCCAAGAAGATGGAGTATCCTTCAAGATTAGTCATAGGCATAGTTGGTTTAGGCTTTCCTTACGTGTAAACTAGGTCGGTTATGAACTCCCGAGACCCAGCCTATTTAAAGGCTGGGAGGGGTGCCGATCTAGGACAAGCCATACTCAAACCACCAAAGCTCTAGCGAGATCGACATCTCGCCGGAGCCTCCTTGTAACCGCATAATCTCACACGATCAATAACAGACAAGCAGGAAGTAGGGTCTTTACCTCCACCCGAGGGGCCTGAACCTGGGTAAATCTTTGCCTCTGCTTGTCAGCCGACGAAACTACCAGTACTACCACGTTCTCTCCCCATAATCTCAACCCTAGGTCCTTAACCATGGGATTTGATGAGTGTACCCCTCGTCAATTGGCGCCGTCTGTGGGAAAGAATAGTGCTGGACTCACGGTTTCTTCGGTTCCATCGGAAAACGGCGACTCGCCGATCGGATCTACAAACGGCAACTCGCCGGCTGCATCAACAAACCAGAACTCGCCGACTCGGGCGGCACACGGCAACTCGCCGACTCACTCGACAAACGGCAGCACGCCAGCTTCACCTGCAAAAAGCACATCAGATCCTCTGATGGATTTCGAGCCACACTCGCCAGAATTCCAGGAGGCCTTCTCCGATCTCGAGTCAGGTTTGGGTTTAACCGTTGGTTCGTTCAATTTTTTCGTCAACAAGCTTGGTGTGCAGGACTTGACGGATCCACGCCAACTCGCGACTTCCGCACCCGAGGCTCCATCGGTTGCGGCTCCTTCGACTGCGGATCCATCAACTGCGTCCATACCATCGTCTGCAACAACCATGTCCACACGAGAGATCAACGAGCTCATTGAAGAACTCCAAGGCGAGGAGGCCGAATCAGCATACCGCACAAACGATCCCGAGCTCGATCTCCCACTCGAGGATAGTTTCGACTGCGGGATCTCCCTCAGCGACTTTGACGAGCCTGAAACTCATATCGACAACTACGTCGACTCCGAGATCTGCACCAACAACAACCTCGACTTCGAGATTCATAACAACTTCGCCGACGCCGAGATGAGCATAGGCGATGAAGGCATCGACAGCGAGATCCGTCCAGACGGACCACTCGATGGGCATATCGACTCCGACATGAGCCTTGATGACGACGTCGAGTCCATGATGGGACTCGAAAACACATACACATACCCTCGGGTGATACCCCAGCAGGTCTACGTTGCCTTCGCCGCAGAATCATCTGATGCTGCGGCCAGTCGCAGGCCTACAGAGTTCCCGTGCACGGTTACTATGCCGGACGGAGTCACAAATCTCACAATTACTGCTGAGATGGCAGCAAAAGCAGATAAAGTTATCAAGGAGTGCACAATGATGCCAGCAGACGCAACACGGGAGGAGATGCTGACCTTCCAGTACTTCAACTGGCAGGAATCACTTCGACTGAAGCAGATAAGAGCAACACTCGAAGAACGCAAAAAGCAGGCTAGCTTGTCGAGTGTGCGCAGAAGACAGCTCTCCCTGAGCTCCACCGGGCGAGCAGACACAAGACCCAGATCAAGGCTGTCACACCTCTCGCCGGATGAGAGGGCGGCACTCACCCGCAACTTAGGCAACTCTTTCATGACATACGACGAGGAGGGAGTGCCAGTACCCAAAACAGCTGCGGGTGCTCTCTTTACCGCTGCAGCATACCTAGAGGCAATCAAGCCTCCAGCTGATGACCCCAATGCAAAACTACATCGCCAACAGATCAAATCACTCGCCTTAGCGGCGAAGGCCATACGCCAAATTCCAAAAACTCCAGGGGGAGTCGAGACCGTGCCCTAGTTGACACGCGTCGTGAAGAGCATAATCACAGTGGTCGCCGCCACACTCGAAGGAAAGAAGCGGCTCACGTAGGCGCAGGTCCAGGAGCAGATCACGCAGATCTTACAGTAGCGACTCATACTCTGATCGAGAGCCTGAGCCACATGGAGCTCTGTGCTTCACTCGACGCGTCCGCGAGACACGGATGCCCAAAGGGTTCAAACTTACATCTGAACAGCCCAAGTACACGGGTCGACAGGAACCTTCGGGTGGCTGGAAGACTACAGGCTGGCTGTCGCGTGCCAGCGAGGCACAAACATCACAGCCATGCAATACATACGACTCATGCTCGAAGGCACAGCCCGCGACTGGCTCAAGGCCCTACCTCCATCAACATACGACTCGTGGGATCACTTCCGCACTGACTTCATCAAAAACTTCGAGCCTCTATGTGAGCGCCCAAAAACGTTCGAGGAGCTGCGAGCTTGCGTTCAACGGTCAGACGAAACGTTGAGGTCATACATCAGACGATGGACTGAGATACGCAACTCAGTCGGAGTAATTTCAGAAGATATGGCCATGGACGCTTTCATAATGGGCCTCGCCAGGCGGGACTTCAAAGAAGCACTTGGTCGCAAAAAGCCAACCTCTGTGGCTAACCTCTTGATGATCGCGACTGAGTGGGCAGACGGAGAAGACATGGCGCGCACCACACGCGGGTCCTCACCCCGTGACAATCATGAAAGTGGCAGTCGAAGCCGCAGAGACTCATACAGAGACGACCGAAGGCGCAAGCGTTCAAAACGTCACTACGACGACGACAGACCCGAATTCATGGCGGCTGGGTTCTCCACACCCCGCAACGACCAAGACAGAAGCGACCGGCGGTCAGAAGATCGACGGGACAGTCGAGATGATCGCGGGACAGTCGAGACCGCGGCCAACGCAGTGATAGCTACAAGAGGAAAGACTGGCGCAAGTCACGATCCGCGCACAATCCGAGCGATCATTCGAAGAAAAGATGGATGCTGATTGCAGATTCCACCTGTACAAGGGGGAAGACGGAAAACTGCGCTCCAATCACTCGATGAGAAACTGCAGGGAGTTCGACCAAATGGCGACTGATTACATAAATCTCAGAAAGGCAGCAGCCACACCCGCTGCGCCGCAGCCAGCCAATGTACCCGTTCTGATGCCACCACCACCACCACAGCCTGCAGCAGGCGGCAACATCGCGGGTGCCATACAGCAAGTACCTCGGGTGGACGAACCTCAGTACCTCCGCCCAAGGGCAGATGTACATGATACAGAAAGGTCGCCCTTCCAACAGGGAGCAAAAACTTCGCACTCGACAAGTAAACATGGCGGTCATGTCACCTCCTGCCGTAACTGAATTCTTGAAGGATCCGAAACTGCAATAAGCTTCAGCAGAGAGGACCACCCCCATCGGTCGTTCGTCCAGGGCACTCTGCTCTGGTACTCGACGCACAAATTGGAGGCTACGCCATGTCTTCATGGATGGTGGCAGCGGCATAAACATCATCTTCGCAGATACGCTCCGCAAAATGAACAGGTCAGTCGAAAACCTGCCAAGATCTTCAAATACCTTTCACGGTATCGTCCCAGGCAAAGCAATAAGCCCAGAAGGCACCATACAACTCGACGTAACGTTCGGGGACAAGAACCACTTCAGGACAGAGTCGATTGAGTTCGAAGTTGTCGACTGGAAGTCACAATACCATGCTATACTTGGACGCCCGACGTTCGCTCGATTCATGGCGGTGCCACACTACGCATACCTCCAGCTAAAGATGCCTGGACCAAAAGGAGTAATCACAGTCAAGGGAAACTTCCAAAAGTCTGACTCTTGCGACCGAGAGTTTAGCAAAATCTCTGAGATGTTCGGCATGGAAGCAACACTCGCCGATCTAGCGGTCTCCAACGATCGAACACTTATGCCGGAGCACAAAAGGTGGCAGTCGACAGAGCATTCAATGCCACCAATGACACGATCGCATCAGGTGCACCCGACTGACCCGACCAAGACAGTCAATGTCTCGTCGAGTCTGCCTATCGCATAGGAAAGCGCGCTCGTCGAATTCCTCCGTGAGAACTGGGATATATTTGCGTGGTGTCCAGCCGACATGCCAGGTATTCCCAGGGAATTCGCCGAGCACTCTCTCCAATTATTTCCAGATGCTAAACCAGTCAAGCAAACAATGCGCCGCATATCCGGCCCAAAAAGAACCGCAGTCGAAGCCGAAGTCGACAGGCTACTCGCAGCAGGTTTCATCAGAGAGATCAAGAAATCACAATGGGTGGCCAACCCCGTACTCGTAGAGAAGAAGCACACAGATATCCTTCGGATGTGCGTAGATTTCACAGCACTCAATAAATGTGTCCAAAGGATCACTTTCCACTACCTCGAATCGACCAGATCGTCGACTCCACCGCCGGGTGCGCTCGCTTGTCCTTCCTGGATGCTTACTCGGGTTACCACCAGATAAGGATGAAGGAAGAATGAAGAAAAACGGCGTTCATAACCCCACTCGGGGTCTACTGCTACACAACAATGCCTTTCGGGCTCAAGAACGCAGGCGCAACCTACCAGCGCATGATGCAAGACTGCCTCAAGAAGCAAATTGGGCGAAACGTCCAGGTCTACGTAGATGACATTGTCATCACAACAAGGGAGGAAAACACACTACTCGATGACTTGCGAGAGACGTTCGCAAACCTCAAACGCTTCCACATCAAGCTCAACCCGAAGAAGTGCACGTTCGGCGTTCCAGCCGGGCAACTCTTGGGTATCTAGTCTCGGCTCGAGGAATCGAGGCAGACCCGGAGAAAATACAGGCCATCTTGACGATGCAAAGGCCTTCAAAGCTCCATGACGTGCAAAAGTTAGCGGGTCGAGTGGCAGCACTCAGTCGATTCATCAGCAAGCTAGGCGAAAAAGCACTCCCGTTCTATCGACTGATGAAGAAAGCAGATAAATTCGAGTGGACGCCAGAAGCCGAAGCAGCCTTCACGGACCTCAAGCGAGTCCTCACAAGCCCTCCAATCCTCGTCGCACCAAGGGAACGCGAGCCACTATACCTATATGTCTCCGCAACTAACAGGGTGGTGAGCACCGTACTGGTGGTCGAACGCAGGGAGGAGGGACACACCCAAAGCATACAACGTCCAGTCTATTACTTGAGTGAAGTGCTCTCCATATCAAAGCAGCGGTACCCGCACTATCAAAAGCTGGCCTACGCCGTGTTCATGTCCTCAAGGAAGCTGACGCACTACTTCGCAGAGCACCCGATCACTGTGTTAGCACCTCAGGGATCGGGGACATCCTCACAAACCCCAATGCAACTGGGCGAGTCGCAAAATGGCTCATCGAGCTAGCACCACGAGATATCAAGTATGATTACCCGAAGGCCATCAAAGCACAAGTCTTACCTGACTTCCACACCGAGTGGATCGAAGCTCAGTTGCCAGGAGCACCAGATGTGTCCAACTCATGGACTATGTACTTTGACGGCTCAAAGAAGAACGAAGGCGCAGGCGCAGGTGTCATCCTCATATCACCAAAAGGCGACAAGCTTCGCTATATCCTGCAGATGGGATTCGAGTTCCCATCCAATAACGAAGCAGAGTACGAGGCCCTGATCCATGGCATGAGGATGGCCAAAGCCCTCGGGTGCACTCGACTGATGATCTACGGTGACTCGAATCTTGTGGTGCAGCAAACAATGAAGGCCTGCGATGCAATCGCAGATAACATGATCGCCTACCGTGACCTGTACAACTCATGGAGGGCAGCTTCGAAGGCTGCGAGTTGCGGCACATAGGGCGTGAAGCAATGAAGAAGCAGATAAGCTAGCCAACATTGGCGCGACCAAAGCACCAGTTCCACCTGGTGTCTTCTTCGAGCGCATCGAGCACAGGTCCATCAAGAAAAAGCGAGCATCTCCTACATCAGCCGCACCAGCCAAGAGCAAAGCACCTAGCACAGAGGACCCGCCAGTCGAGGTACTCCTCATCGAGCCAACTTGGACTCAACCTTTCCTCGCATACATACTCCGCGGCGAGGTACCTGAAGACATAACAGAGTCAAGACGCGTCACTCGACGATCTAAAGCATACACTGTCATCAACGGCGAACTTACAAACGCAGCGTATCAGGTATGTTCCAACGTTGCATAGCATTTGAAGATGGCCAAGCCATCCTTCGTGATATTCATGCAGGTACCTGCGGGCATCATGCCAGCAGTCGATCACTCGTAGCCAAAGCCTTTCGCGCAGGCTTCTACTGGCCCACAGCACTCAAAGACGCGGAGGACATAGTCAAAAGGTGCATCGGCTGTCAAAAATTCGCCACAAAGCCGCACGCACCCGCATCGGCGTTGAAGACAATACCATTGGCCTGGCCCTTCGCCCAATGGGGGCTCGATATGGTCGGGCCACTCAAAAAATCCTCCCATGGAGGGCATACTCACCTTCTGGTGGCGGTCGACAAGTTCACCAAGTGGATTGAAGCAGTCCCTATCACAAGTTCGACTGCCACTACAGCAGTCAATTTCATAAAATCCATCATATACCGCTTTGGTGTGCCAAGTAGCATCATCACTGATAACGGTACAAACTTCACGGCTGAAGAATTCCGATCCTTCTGCAAAGAGCAGGACATTACGCTCAATTATGCATCTGTGGCACACCCGCAATCCAATGGCCAAGTCGAAAAGGCCAATGGACTTGTGACGAGTGGAATCAAGAAACGCCTCCTGGTGCCACTCAAAAGGGCCGCGGGTGCTTGGGTCGAAGAACTCCATCTGTGCTATGGAGCCTACGCACAACACCCAATGCCTCAACACAATTCCATTCTTCATGGTCTACGGCGCAGAGGCAATCCTGCCATCAGATGTAAGATTCAATGCACCAAGAGTCGAAGCATACAACGAAGAAGATGCAGATGAAGCACTCGAAGATGCAGTCGACTTGCTCGAAGAAGCACGCAACACGGCGCTAGCACGCACAGCTGTCTATCAGCAAGACCTCCGCAACTATCACAGCCGTCGACTGCGTACCAGATCCTTCGAGGTTGGCGACTTGGTACTTCGACTGAAGCAAAAGAAGGTGCATAAACTTGCTTCTCCATGGGAAGGACCCTTCATCATCACCGAGGTCATTGGTGGTGGAGCATACAGACTGAAGCACGCGAAGACAGGCGAACTCTCGCATAATCCTTGGAACGTTGCGCAGCTGCGCCGTTTCTATGCTTAGATTGTTCAGTCGCATAATGTAATAGGCACATATGTCGGATGGCTGCAGGTTTCAGACGCGCTCTTTTCCTTACCAGGGTACCTACGGGGACTGGAAGGTTTTTAATGAGGCGGCCTGCAGCTTAACATTCAAAAATGGAATATAGTCAATGATTCCTCATATTTCTCCTGTTTACTACTCGCACAACCTTAGCCTCACCCGAGTACTCGGGGGCTGCGCTACCTCAAAACATGAGCTTTCGCTCCTTCTTCAAACATACACCCAGCCACACTCGAATACTCGGGGGCTGGGTCATAAAATCATACATAAACAAAAAAGTTGCTCAATAACATGAGTTGAAGCTCCAAACATCGCAAAAATTCACAGCCTCACTCGAACACTCGGGGGCTGCGGAATTCATGTTCCATACTAGTGTTTTCATAAACCCCACTCGATACACAGGGGGCTGTGCACATACATATAAATAAATATACACTACGTATAGTGGTAAATTTACACTCGGGGGCTGCTCTATACAGAGTACCCTAATCTTCCGTTCGTCCTTGACTGGAAGAACAGGGCCCATAAGTTGAGCATGATAACACTCAACCATCACCCTCGCATATTCGACTGTTTCGTCCAGTTGCGATTGTGACAAGTCGATCCAGGCACGGGTGGACGTAGCTGCATATGTGGACGCTTACTCCGGATATACGCCATTGTTGCGTTGGCTCCATCCACAAGCTTCTGGGTGATAAAATCTCGAATGGGACCTCACTCCGGAAAAGCCCGAGCAATGCATGGATTCCTTGAGGTTGCGGCTCAGTCGGGAAAAGAGTCTGGTTGATTCGACTGAAGGCCGACCTGCATAACTCGAGTAGCATAGTGCTCTGCCACACTCGATTCTTTAGAGTCGCGAGTATGCGCGCTCGGTGCTTATCCAAGCGAAAGTGCTGACGGCCCGTCGTTGGTTCGTCAGTCGCATTATTCAACTGCTCATCAACACGAGCCTGCTCCGCCTGGAAATCTGGAACAAAACCTGCAACAACGCACGTTGGGTGAACAAAAAGGACAGACTATGAACTCTTGAGATCAAGGCAGTCATGCTTACACTCGAGTTGTCTGTTCACGATCTCCATCTCGCCAAGCACATAGTCCTCTCCTGAGTGGGTAGAGCAGGCCTAGCCCTCATCCTCTCCAGCTCGCTCAGGGCACTCTTCAACTCCTGCTCTAGCTTCACGACTCGAGCTTTCATATAACGCATTACTGCTGTATCATTCAGCGCTTGAGCTCGAGATCGGGTGGAAACACGATGCCGCGACGAACCAGCTGAAGTATCGGCTGCCCGTGGTTGTTCCAAATATCATAACGATCTCATGTCAGATATGAGCAATTCATCACAAAGCTCAGGCGAGTAATTGCACATAGCCTTACAGGCGAAAACATAACAAGGAACCAAATTCATACAGTGTAGCAAAAGCATACGCATACTCGCGTTAACATAAAGTATAATTACACAACATAAATAAGGGTTCGGATGCCCTATCTCTCGGACATAGACTCCGACCTAGCCCTACTTTCGCGGGTGGCAACTTCCGCCGCTCGGCGCTCCATAGTGGCTATGAAGATGTTGGCCAGTCGAGCGGTTGGCTCGCTAACGGCCTTCAGAGACATAGGCTTCCCACCGGGCCTTTGAGGGAAGTCAGACATGGCTGCTTCGAAGTCACCCTTTATTCCATGACCCAAAATGAGCTTGAGGGTGGACTCCGAGCCGCGTACCGTTAGAGCACGAGCAAAGCTCGCCATGGTCGAGGTCCCCGGTCCAAGCACGTCAGCGAAGCCATCAGCAGTCGACGGCACCTCGTTCAGTGGAAGCACGTTCTGGTGCACGCGCCGAGGGTGCTGGTAGACTTGGCAAGAGCGTCCTTCGCCTGGACGAAAGTAGCGCCGAGGTCACCTATAACTTGGTCGAGTGATAACTCATCACTGACCGTGTCAGTAGGTGCCGGCACGCCAATCGTCTCTGCAACAAGTACCAGAAAGAGAAAATATTAGTACATAATACCCAACGGGTACACGAGGGACAGGCAAAGAGATAGTTGCTTACCTCTCACATTCTGCGCAAGGCCGGCCAGTCGCTCAGCATACTCTTTCTCGCGTACGGCGGCTGCGGCCTTGGTGGCATCCACAATTTTCTTCGACTCGGCGCGCTGAGCTTCGAGTGTTTCCTCTAGCTCTTTCACCCGAGACTCAGCCGATGCCTTGTCGCCTGAATTTGATGGCAAGAAGCAATTCACAACAATCGACTAAGCAAAAACAGTGCAAAAAGAACTTCGGGTACAGAATCAAAATATACTTACGAGTAAGTTGCTCCAAGTTAGCACGCAGACTGTTCCTCTCCTGCTCCACCTGGACAAAAGCCTTGCCTGATTCCACCAGGTTGAGGTAGTAAGGCTGCAAGCACACGAAACCAGCATAAGTTATACATAATCAGTCCCATATGCGGACTCGACAAAAAGACACTTACGTGTTCAGTCCAAGGTGCAGGCTTCGCGGCCGATGTCCCGACCTCCGGAGTTGCAGCACTCGTAGCCTTGGCCGTTTCAATGGCAGTAGAAGTGGCCGTTGGTTGAGCAACATCAGGAGCAATGGGGGAGAGGTTCGGGTGCGCTGGAGTCAAAATTTTGTCGGATGGAGGAGTTGGAGGATGCACAGTCTCAGCACTACGAGTGACAGAAGACAAACAACATAAGCAAAAATATCAACCAGCAGAAACTTCAGTGCAGCAAAGCTCAGGAGCAAACCTGTGCCTTCTTCCTCATCAGTATCGAGGTTGTCAAGGTTTGGGCCTCCAAAAAGCAGCTCCTCACCTGATTGGGGAGGAGGAGCTGATCTCAAAGGGCTCACATCCAAAGGAACAGCCTTGGCAGAAGGAGAGGAGCCCGAGTCTCCGTCGTCCTTCACATCCGACTCCTTCGCGAGCGAGCTTGTGGAAGAAGACAAACCTTGGGCCACCCGACGACGTTTGCGAGTGGGAACCTCGCTCACATGGTCAGTCGTGGCTGGCTCTTCAGTCTGTACTTCCTCTGCCTCTCCCTCTTCAGCCTCTTCCATACGAGATGTGGTAGCTGAAGGTAGGGCGATTCATCCCCTCCCTTCGTCTCTACCGTTTGCACCCTGTTTCATTAGTTGGGCCATTCTCGGAAGGGGAGGAAGGGTTGACGCAGTCGAATGCCCCTGCACACAAAGGAGAACATCCAAAGAGTTAAAACATGCAAAAACAAAGGGTGACAAAAGCCCGATGACAGAAAGTACATAACAGCTAATCTTACTTCAAGCAAAGGGTTGTCAGCCCCATATGGAGTGACAGGGAAGTCAAGGTTGCACGGATCGGTTGCCTTGATGCTGGTAATAGATCGCACGTGCGTGTCCAGCTCATTCTTCGACAACTCATCTGGGCTCATTCGGCTGGCGTCATGTGCACCTTCATACTGCCACATGGGATGAACGGGCGCGAAGCGGCCACACCCGCAACTTGACAAAAGTGGCGATCAGATGCACACCAGTGACAGTGCCCAACATCTTGGCAATCTTCTCCAAAAGGGGTTGCGCCTCCGCTTCTTCTTCAGTCGACAAAGGATGGGCCCATGCGTTGGTCTTCTCCAGAGCCTTGGCAGCCGAAAAGGCAGGGAGGCCTGCTTGCTCCGTGGAGACGTAGAACCATTTGGTCCTCCACCCTTGTGCAGAATCGACTGGCTTCAGAGCAAAATAGCGGGTGTCGCCGCGCACTTGGATCCCGAAGCCGCCCACGGGGTAGGTGCGACCACCTCCCACATTTGGGAGAACGACGAAAATCGACTTCCACAGCGGCCAACTGGGCGAAACTCCCAGAAAACATTCACAGAGCGTGATAAAACACGCAATGTGCAGAATACCATTAGGGGTGAAATCGTGGATTTGCACCCATAGGCATACATAAGACCACGAACAAAATCGTGGAGGGGGAGCGAAAACCCTCTAGGTAGAAATTTGCAAAACAAACTCGCTCATTAGTGTGAGGCTCGGGGAATACCTCCTTGGGCGATGGAGCGCGGACCGCTAACTGGTCCTCGGGTGGCAGCAGGCCCTTCGGCGGAGCTTGACAAGTTGGGCATCCTTGATCGAGGATTTCGCCCAATCCCCGGTGCTCTTCTTCAGACAGCAGCTGCTGCAGATGTGCTAGCCGTGGTTTTCTTTCCCTTCACTACCGCCGCATCGGTTGCGGCAGCAGCAGTGGCGGCAGAACGCTTGTTGCCCGCTCCTTTCTTCATCTAAAAGGGAAGGTGGCGGCGCGCGCAAAGCTTTGGCACAAGAACAATGGAGGAGGAGCGCGAGGAAGAAGATGCAACAGGGGCGGCGCAGGAGGCAAATGACTAGTAAAAAATTATGCCAGCGTCGTTCTCCCTATTTACCACAAGGCGAAAGCAATCTTAACCGTTCAAACAAGAATCGTGTGCTCCGCGAAGCAACCCTACCGTACACGTGGCAAGTGCGGAGGGCAACCGTCGCCGGCCACTCCGCCCACTACGCACGCAAAAAGAGGAGCCATAATCACCTCTCCGTAAAAAGTGGGCCAGAGCGGTCAAATCAAGTCCAAACGGCACCGTCGTTCGGTGAGCGCTGCACAATGGGCCCACCTATGTGTCACGTCCCATCCATCACAGCATAGCGCACGCCACCGTGTGTCAGGCAGCGCAGTCGCCGAAAACGTCATCCCTGACGTCATCTCAAAACGCTTTGATCAGAAATACATTGAGTCTGCCCAACACATATCGGTCATTCGACTGCCTTGTTTGGTTCGGGTATGGAAACGCAATGTTAAAGCAAAATTGGTCACTCGACCGTTCCTTCGACTGAGGCATATTACTCCCATCGGGAGCATATTAGAAAATTCTTCGACTGGAGATGCTCAAGATAAAATGATTTTGAGATTATCCTCCATTACAAGCAATACAGCATAATCTTGGGGGCTACTCCCATCGGGAGCACTGTCGTGCACCCGATAGAATTACGGCAAAAAATTTCTTCGATTAACATATGCAAGGTGAGAGGATCTGAGATTATCCTCCATTGCGAGCAATAAAGCACAATCTCGGGGGCTACTCCCATCGGGAGCGCTATCGCGCACCCGATAGAATAACGACAAAGTGTCAGTCGACAAACGTCTCGACTCAGTTCATATACAAAATCATACTTGAAACATTCCCGAGTTGCGTCTGCCGCAAATACCTCGGATGCTGCACGCATAGTGCAAAGGTAAGACCCGCCGAACTTTCGAGCCGGACTAAGGACCGTTCCAGCAACGTAAATCATTATACTTTCCGTGTCAGCAGACATGATGAAAAATCCTGACGGACGCGTTGGTAAAATTCAAATTTATGCTGCAGATCGACTCAGTAAGACCTCCGCGGCCTAGTCGACTCTGACCAGTTTGTTCCAGATTCGAGTCCGGGGACTCGAGTTTGATTGAAAGCTAGTAAGGTTTTACCCGAATGTGTAGTTAACCAGTCCCGATCCGTCGAGTGTACTGGGCCTGCTAAGCTATTGTCCCTTGATCATCATAAGCAGAAACCACAGTCGATGGATACTCGACATAGCCAAACATGTGCTATTCATACAGGAATTCCAAATTATATTTACAGAATACAAAGCATATGACGTGCACTTACGAACGAGCCCATGCCCGATTTTTCGAGTCAGACAAGTACTCGGGGGCTACTGACAAGGGTATACATCTCGGGTACCCTACCGTGAGGGTACCTGGTGCACGTGGCGACTAAGCCCCAATAGCGAAGACCTATTCGAAGCACAAGACCAGAGGCCCAAGAAGATGGAGTATCCTCTAAGATTAGTCATAGGCATAGTCGGTTTAGGCTTTCCTTACGTGTAAACTAGGTCGGTTATGAACTCCCGAGACCCAGCCTATTTAAAGGCTGGGAGGGGTGCCGATCTAGGACGAAGCCATACTCAAACCACCAAAGCTCTAGCGAGATCGACATCTCGCCGGAGCCTCCTTGTAACCGCATAATCTCACACGATCAATAACAGACAAGCAGGAAGTAGGGTCTTTACCTCCACCCGAGGGGCCTGAACCTGGGTAAATCTTTGCATCTGCTTGTCAGCCGACGAAACTACCAGTACTACCACGTTCTCTCCCCATAATCTCAACCCTAGGTCATTAACCATGGGATTTGATGAGTGTACCCCTCGTCAGTATCCTAAGAGTATTACTCCAAGAGACATAGAATTTACAAGTTTTTAGTTGATGGGCAAACACATGCCAAACCATGAGACATGCGAAACAGGTTTTTGTTTTTTTGCCAACGCAACTTGCAGCCGCGCTCTCAAAAAAAGGCAACCTCCAAGACTTGCGAGGATGTGACACCTTCTTACCCGTTATCTCCTCGGCATTTAATTTATTATTCTAGCACTTAGCTCGTTCTTCCAAATCATCACCCTCTCCATCTTCATCAATGCGCAAGGTTGATCTTTGAGCTGCTTCATGCGCTCTCACTGCTACCCCCTTGGATCCTTGTCGCTCCTTCTTCTATGTTCTGCCTAGTGCCATCACTTTGAAGACCTACCAAGTAAGGAAGGAAGGCGCACATATAACATATGAGTTCTACTGGAGATGACATAAATTTCTTATCAAAACATGCAAGATTTCTAGTTTTCCAAATCGCCCAGCTAAAGGCAGTGATGCCAACAATGTGTATGTTAGTTCCCAAGGGTAGGTATTTGGCAATCCACACAAATTACCGAGTAAAACACACCGGCCTACAATGATATCAAGAGTAGAACTAATGACACCCCACGTATAAACCGCATTCAAAGAACATGTGAGAATTAGCATGACAGAAGTTCCAAGAGTAGTTCACAACCCAGTTTCTTTTTTCCATGTTGTCTTTGGTTGAAGTGGCATTAGGAAGTTAATCCCTATAGACCGGGACCGGATTAATCCATATACATTTAATGATTCTAACACTAACACCACTGGTGTGTGCATGTGTGTGTGTGGGGGGGGGTCGAGGAGATGGTCGGGGCAGCAGACACTAGTACAAAACCTCACTTTGCAGACGGACCTAGAGCCGTCGAACCAAAAAAAATTACATCCGTCTGGGACATATCTCCTCAAGCGGTTCTTATTTCCGGCCGTCTCTAATATAACATGCGACAGCTGAAACTCTCCGCCGTCTCCCATACAAAACGATTCGAGACGGTTAGTAAACCACGCCGTCTGAGATGGATTTCTCGCGCGCTGAATGAAAGGAACAGAACTGAAGATAAGTGCGCGAAAACGTGTACAAAATCATGAACTGAGAACTGGGAATTCAACATATCGATCAGAGTTCATAACTTGTATTCGTAATATAATTAGTAGCAAAATACAGTTATTTTTGTACCAAATCATCACCGCACCGGCGGCCGGCCGGCCTAATCCTCGATTCGATCGATCTTTCTCTAGCTACGATCGATCTCCCCGGCCGGCCTAGCTATCGTAGCAAAATATGTTCCGCGCGCCCGGCGCAACTCGCGCACGAATATGTTATCGATCAATGGATGATCGATCGATCGATCCCGGCCCCCGGCCGGATCGATCAAATAGCTAGCTATCCTAGCAAACTATGTAAGCCCCAGATCTCAAGCTCTAATATACTACTAAGCTAGATCGAGCTACCTACTACTAGATCGACTGCGCGCGCGATCGATCGGTCGATCTAAACGATGAACTCGTCGTCATCCTCGATGGAGGAGCCCCAGCCGCCGTGGTCGGGCATGTCCTCATCGGAGTCAGAGTAGTAGAAGGCCGCCGGCATGCCCTCGTCGTCGTCGTCGCCCGCCTCGCCACCATCGTCGTCGCCCGCCTCGCCACCATCGGCGTCCGGCATGTCCTCGTCGGAGTCGTCGTCCTCACCATCCACGCCCGCGTCCGCCGCGCATGACGCCGCCACGACCTCGAGTATTTCGCGGTTCTCCGCGATAAGGCCGGCGTCTGCCTTCATCTGCCTGATGAGTGCGGCGTCCATGCGCTTGGACTAGATTTGCTACCAGGCCGCGCGGTGCTCTTCCTCGACGGCCTCCAGACGGGCGAGTGCCCTGGGCGCCGGCGCGTAGTCGCCATCGACGGCCGCGACGGCCTGGCCTTCGCCCTCAACGCCATTGCCCGACGTCGAGGCCTGGCTCGACTCCACCACGACCTCGCCGCCAGCAGGCGCCGCCGAAGCCTGGCTCTCCACGCCATCGCCGCCATCTGCCGCCACCGGCACCACGCCCTCGCCGCCATCTGCCGCTGCCGAGGCCACCACGCTCTCCCCGCCATCGGCCGCCTTTGCGGCCAGGCGCGCCGGCACGCCTTTGCGGCCAGCGCGGCCCACCAGGAGCTCCACCACGGCCTTCGCAATGGCGAAGATGATTGCCATCGCCCCGACATTGGCCGGCGGGCGCATCTTCGACTGGGTCGTGGGCAGGCGGCGAGGCATGATGCGCGTGGCGGTGACGTGGTCATACCCTTCGGGTCCCCCACTTTTGGTATACCTGGTGCGGCCCAGACGAAGGCCCACCTGGCGGATTAGCTATTACTTCAAGAACAAGCTAAGGATTCCAAGTCGTAGTCTACTAGGACTCTTGTAAACCCTACCTGGCTCCCTTTATAAAGCCAAGCAGGGCACCCCCATAGAACATATAGACACGGGACAAAACATACACGCATAGCCATAGCGAGACCACGTCTCACCACCACCATTGCCATTACGGCCACCATGTAATCATATAATATATACAGATCACACAAGCAGGAAGTAGGGTGTTACCCTCCGGGGGCCTGAACCTGGGTAAATTGATTGCGTGGATCACACGTTCGTTGGGAGACCCCAAGAGGAAGGTATGAAGCAGTGTAGCAGCAGTTTCCCTCAGTATGAAACCAAGGTTTAATCGAACCAGTAGGAGCAAGAAATCACTTCTGAAGGTTGTTGGTGGCGGAATATGGCACGGCGCAACACCAGGGAATCCGGCGACCGACGTGGAACCTGCACACAACACAATCAAACTACATTGCCCCAACGAAACAGTGGGGTTGTCAATCTCACCGGCTTGCTGAAAACAAAGGATTAAACATATGGTGTGGAAAACAGTAGTAAATTGCAGAGAATGAAAAGGAACAATGTTTGAAGTTGGTTGTATTATCAGTGTAAAAGAATGGACCGGGGTCCACAGTTCACTAGTGGTGTCTCTCCATAAAAGATAACTAACATGCTGGGTGAACAAATTACAGCTGGGCAATTGACAAAATATTGAGCGCATGACAATGCATATATATGACATGATGATTACTATGATATTCATGAGGGCATTATGACAAAATATATAGACCGTTATCCAACAGCGTCTATGACTAATAATCCACCGCCAGGTTGTCATCCGAGTTCCCCGTTGGTATTAAGTTGCAAGCAACGGATAATCGCATTAAGCAATGTGCGTAAAGTAAACAAATGCATTAGACCTAACGGCGCACCCTTAAGCTAAGCATCGGTTATTTTATCCCTAGTGGCAACAGCACATCCACAATCTTAGAAGTTATTGTCACTCTCCCAGATTACCGGAGGCATGAACCCACTATCTAGCATAAATACTCACTCTTGGAGTTACAAGCATCTACTTGGCCAAAGCATCTACTAGTAACGGAAAGCATGCAAGATCATAAATAACATATAAGATAGATTGATAATCAACTTGACATAGTATTCAATATTAATCGGATCCCATCAAACACAACATGTAGCATTACAATAAGATGATCTTGATCATGATAGGCAGCTCACAAGATCTAAACATGATAGCATAAAGTGGAGAGACAACCATCTAGCTACTGCCATGGACCCGTAGTCCAAGGATGAACTACTCACGCATCACTCCGGAGGCAGGCATGGTGATGTAGAGCCCTCCGGTGATGATTCCCCTCTCCGGCAGGGTGCCGGGAAGAGCTTCTGAACCCTCCCGAGCTAGGGTTGACGGCGGCGGCGTCTCTGAAACTTTTCGTGGATAATGGCTCGGGTATTTAGGGTTTTCGCGTCGGGAGGAATAAATAGGCGAAAGGGCGGCGGCTGGAGAGGCTCGTGGGCCCCACACCACCCCACGGCGCGGCAGGGGGGCCCGCGCGGCCCCAAGGTATGGGTGCCACGTGGCTCTCCTCCGTCTCCCATTTGGACTCCGTGTTCGTGTTGGAAAAATAGGAGGTTTTGTCCATGTTTCGTCCAATTCCGAGAATATTTCCAGACTAGCTTTTCTGGAATACAAAAACAGCAGAAAACAGGAACTGGCACTGTGGCATCTTGCTAATAGGTTAGTCCCAGAAAATGCATAAAAATGCTATGAAGTGTATATAAAACATGTAACAATTGGTATAATATCAACATGGAACATCAGAAATTATAGATACGTTTGAGACGTATCAAGCATCCCCAAGCTTAGTTCTACTCGTCTTCGAGTAGGTAAAACAATAAAAACAAAATAATTTCTGAGGTGACATGCTACAATCATAATCTTGATCAAATAGTATTGTAAAGCACAAGTTATGAATGAAGTGATCCAGGTCAATGGTCTATAGTTTGCTTGCAAGTAGATAATGAGCAAACAACTGAATCATATAAGCAAAAACTTTTCATGAATAGTACTTTCGAGACAAGCATCAACGAGTTTTGCATAAGAGTTAACTCATAAAGCAATAGATTCTAAGTAAAAGGTGTTTAACCAACACAAAGGGAGATTTAAGCTTCAGCAAGTGCTTTCAACTTTCAACATATATATCTCATGGATATTTTTCAACACAAAGCAATATAATAAGTGCAATATACAAGCATATAAATATTGTTGCACCAAAGTTGACACTAGTGTTTGCTTCTAAGATAGAAAGAAGTAGCAAAACTGACTCAACATAAAAGTAAAAGAAAGGCCCTTCGCAGAGGGAAGCAGGGATTAAATCATGTGCTAGAGCTTTTTAAGTTTTTGAAATCATATAGAGAGTAAAAATAAGTTTTGAGAGGTGTTTGTTAATTGTCAACGAATCAGAAAATGGAAAGTACAATATGACCCCTGCCAACCAGACTTTTAAGAGCGGCTCCCATGAAGGACGTTATTTCTACCAGCAAGGCAGATCATCCCTCTTTCTCTTTTGTTTACACATGCAGATATTTCACTGTTTGTCATTGCTTGACTGATAAACCAGGGCAAAAATGTGAAGAGAATTAAACGGTTAAAGTTGTAATTAATTGGGATCGGGCACCCCATTTGCCAGCTCTTTTTGCAAAATTAATGGATAAGCGGATGTATATGCTGCTAGTCCGGTGGTAAAGTCTGTTTGACAGTTGACATAAAGACATCCACCCCGTCCTCATGAGCTTGGTAAACATTGACACAAAATAAGAGTAATAAAGTTTGAATAGTTTAAAGGTAGCACATGAAAAATTTACTTGGAATGGCAAGGAAATACCACATATAGGTAGTTATGGTGGACACAGATGACATGGATTTTGGCTCAAGGTTTTGGATGCACGAGAAGCATTCCCTCTCAGTACAGAGTTTAGGCTAGCAAGGTTATTTGAAGCAAACACAGGATATCAACCGACACAACAAGACATATATGAAAACATATTGCAAGCATTATAAGACTCTACACTGTCTTCCTTGTTAACCAAACCCTCTTACTAGAAAATATCTAGACCTTAGAGATACCAATCATGCAAACCAAATTTCAACGAGCTTTACGGTAGTTCTTCATTAATAGGTTTTAACTTCATGATACAAAAGCTTAAACATGAACTACTTGATAACTCAAAACAATTGACAAGTATCAAATTATCCAATACAATGATCTACAAGAATATGTAAGCTTTTTCCATTATACCATCTACCACATGCAACATTTTCTGTTCCAACCAAACACGAGATGCATGAAAAACAGGAGCTAAAATCATAGCAATAGCTAGGTAAGAATACTCAACAAGTATAAGTGAAGAATAGGAGTATTCATATGAAAAAGCGGAGCGCGTCTCTCTCCCAATCAAGAATGCTGGGGTCCAATCAAGTTGACCAAAAGAAAAATAAAATACTGAAAATAAAAGCACACATACGCTCCAAGTAAAGCACATATGATGTGAAAGAATTAAAATATAGTTTCACTAGAGATGACCTGATAAGTTGCTGATGAAGAAGGGGATGCCTTGGGCATCCCCAAGCTTAGACGCTTGAGTCTTCTTAAAATATGTTGGGGTGATCCATGGGAGCATCCCCAAGCTTAAGCTCTTCATTCTTCTTGATCACATTATATCATCCTTCTCTCTTGACCCTTGAAAACTTCCGCCACACCAAACTCAGAGTAATTCTCATTAAACGGTTAGTGCACAATCAAAAACTCACATGTTCTATCAGGACACAAACATGACCGTTACTTTTAACATTAACTACTGCCACTGATGTTATGTGAAGCTCTTCACCCTAAAAAGAATTCCACTCAACACTAGTAAAAGAGAGAATGCGAAAAATAAAAGACAGAATCTGTCTAAACAGAACTGTCCGCAAAGATGAATTTTTTAGAGGCACTTATGTTGCTCAGATCGAAAAACTTTAAATAACGAAAGATGCGTACATATCTGAGGATCACGCACAAAAATTTGCATATTTAAATAATTTTTCGGTGATTTTACAGAATTAAAACGGTGAACAACAGAAATCTGTTCCTGCGCAGAAATCCAAATCTAGCATCATCTTCCTATTAGAGGCAATACTTGGCACAACAATGCGATAAAATAAAGATACAAAGGAATTGTTACAGAAGTAAACAACTCCTTGACTCAAAAAGAAAAGAAAAATTACAGAAATAAAATGATGGGTTTTCTCCCATAAGCGCTTTTCTTTAAAGCCTTTTAGCTAGACTTCTGATTTTTAATGATGCTCACATAAGAATAAAAACATGAAGCAAAAGGGAGCATCAAGAAGCAAATTCGAAATACACTTAATTCTAGCCCACTTCCTATGCATAGGAATCTTGTAAACAAATAAATCCATGGAGAACATAGTGACAAGCATAGGAAGGTAAAATAAAAGTAACTTCAGAACTTGCATCTTAAAGACAGGTGTTTTTGTAACATGAACATTCCTACAACCATATTTTTCTCTCTCATAATAATTTACAGTAGCATCATGAACAAACTCAACAATATAACCATCACATAAATCATTTTTTCATGATCTACAAACATATAATTTTTATCAAGCTCCAAGATAGTGGGATTCAACATTTCAAACCCACTTTTAACAATTTTATAACAAGATGATTGATCACTCTCAAGAGGTAAGGGACTCCATCTAGATAAAGTCAAGACCTCTCCAATCCCATTTTCAGTAGTAGTAGTAGTACAATTAATATTATCAAGTAACATAGGACCATCATCTAGAGGTTTATCATAAACATTGTCTAAGCAAACTTTCTCATTACCATGCATTTCGAAATTAGGCACAAATAAAGGATTATCATAAGATTTATAAAAATAGCATGGATTATCATAAATAACAGTAGCATAATTATTTCCACAAGTTTCATTTATAGGGACTATTTCAAGAGAATCCACAGGAACATAACATTCATCCTCCTTTGGTAAGCATGGAGGGCAATCAAATAGTGTAAGAGATAAAGAGTTACTCTCATTAGAAGGTAGGCATGGGTTAATCCACTCTTCCTCATTTTGTTCATCACTCTCTTCCTCTTTTTCATCCAATGAGCTTTCAGGTTCAACAGTTTCTTCTTCCACAGGTTCCTGAAAGGTAACAAGTTGTTCTCGAGAATAAGTTTTCTCAAGAAATTCAGTGATATAAGGATTATCATTGTAATATTCAAGGCAATAACCAAGTATAGCAAAATTTTCAGATTTATAAGGAAAATCATCATCGTGAATATAACCAGCAATTTCATATGCACCTTTAAAAACAAAAAATTCTTCAGTTTGTTCAAGATTACCAAAGTCATAGTTTCCTTTAGCATAAGCAGCCAAGGTTTCATTATCATTATAATCACATTGGAAAGGGAGGTGTTTATGCCTTCTACAACATAATGATTCATTAAAGCAGTAGGATTCATCATAAGTAGAGCACAAGTTCTTAGCAAAATAATTCAATGTACTTATTTGTTTCCATAAATATACCCCTTTTTTTAGAAAAGCGGTATTCCTTATAATAATTTTGTTGATCATCAGTGAACCCACTTAGCCAACACGATTTTGTTTCAAAGAGAGAAACCATTGATATCAAGTAAACAACTAGACATAATAACAAACCGAAATAAACTAGATGCAGAAAACTAATTTTTTTTGTGTTTTTGATAAATAAAGCAAACAAGACAAGATAAAAATAAA
This sequence comes from Poa pratensis, assembly GCA_947311845.1. NCBI lineage: Eukaryota > Viridiplantae > Streptophyta > Magnoliopsida > Poales > Poaceae > Poa > Poa pratensis. The sequence continues at coordinate 122,739,291 of CAMZMU010000074.1, read as the reverse complement.
CTAAGCAAGACAATAACAAAGTAAAGAGATTGGAAGCGTGAAACTCCCCTTGCAGAAATCCTCTTGCTCCCCGGCAACGGCGCCAGAAAATATTCTTGATTGCGTGGATCACACGTTCGTTGGGAGACCCCAAGAGGAAGGTATGAAACAGTGTTGCAACAGTTCCCCTCAGTATGAAACCAAGGTTTAATCGAACCAGTAGGAGCAAGAAATCACTTCTGAAGGTTGTTGGTGGCGGAATATGGCACGGCGCAACACCAGGAAATCCGGCGACCGACGTGGAACCTCCACACAACACAATCAAACTACTTTGCCCCAATGAAACAGTGAGGTTGTCAATCTCACCGGCTTGCTGAAAACAAAGGATTAAACGTATGGTGTGGAAAACAGTGAGAATGAAAAGGAACAATGTTTGCAGTTGGTTGTATTATCAGTGTAAAAGAATGGACCGGAGTCCACAGTTCACTAGTGGCGTCTCTCCATAAAAGATAACTAACATGCTGGGTGAACAAATTACAGCTGGGCAATTGACAAAATATTGAGCGCATGATAATGCATATATATGACATGATGATTACTATGATATTCATGTGGGCATTACGACAAAATACATAGACCGTTATCCAACAGCGTCTGATGACCCACAAGTATAGGGGTGTATCGTAGTACTTTCGATAAATAAGAGTGTCGAACCCAACGAGGAGCAGAAGGTGTTGACAAGTAGTTTTGATCAAGGAATCACTGTAAATACTAGCAGACAAGTTTTTAGGGGTTTTTGATATTGCAGATAAATAAAATACGTGTAAATAAAAGACAGTAATAATAATTGCAGCAAGTGGCCCAATCCTTTTTAGAGCAAAGGATAAGCCGGTTGGTTTACTTATGATGGCAAAATGTTCTTGAGGACACACGGGAATTTCGTCAAGTGCTTTCGCTTCCTACAGCTGATTAATCTTTATTGTTTTGATAAGTGTTGTGTGGGTGAACCTATGCTAATGCACTGCCCTAACTTGGACTAATACATACTTGTGATTAAACCCCTTGCAAGCATCCGCGTTACAAGGAAGTAATTAAGATAAATCTAACCACAGCCTTAAACTCTGAGATCCTACACTCCCTCATGCACCGGTTTACTAACGGGGGTTTAGGTTTCTGTCACTCCGGCAACCCCACAATTAGTAGCCGAATACACAATGCATTCCTCTAGGCCCATAAAGGTGAAGTGTCATGTAGTCGACGTTCACACGACACCACTAGAAGAATAACACCACAACTTAAATATCAAACCATTAAATATTACTCAACATAGTTCCACTACTAACAGCATGACTTCTCCCATGTCCTCAAGAACTGAACGAACTACTCACAAGACATCATATGGATCATGATCAGAGGTGATATAATGATGAATAACAATCTGGACATATACTTCAATTCACCGATAAAACTTAATAGCATCAACCACAAGTAGTAATCAACACCGGGAAAGTTTCCCCTATGAACTACACAAAGTATAACCCTAGATGTTACAGCGGAACGAAGTGGAGCGGTGGAGATGATGGTGACAGCGGTGGAGATGATGATGATGATCCCGATGAAGTCCGGCGTGATGACGATGACGATGACGATGGCGATGATTTCCCCCTCCGGGAAGGAATTTCCCCGGCAGATTTCTGCCTGCCGGAGAGCTTTTTCTCTCTCTGTGGTTTCCGCCTCGTGGAGGCGGCGGAATATTTCCTCGATGACTCCCCGCGTCTTAGGGTTTCTGGGGGATGAAATACGCGAAGGGGGCGTCAGAGGTGGGCCAGGGTGGCCACACCATGCCACGGCGCGGCAGAGGGGGGCCCGCCCGTGGGGTGGTGTGGGCCCCTCGTGGCCCATCTCAGCCTCCCCTTTTGGCTGGCTCCGGCATCTGACAAAATAGGAACATCTGTATATTTTCCGTGAATTGTTGATCTTCAGAAATAGGGTGTCTTGACGATGCTTTTTCCAGCTGAATCCTGACTCCGGCAGTTAATTCTCCAATAATCATCAAACATGCAAAACAAGATAAAATAACATAAGTATATCATCCAAATATGAAATATATCAATGAATAGCAGTAAATTATGATATAAAATAGTGATGCAAAATGGACGTATCAACTCCCCCCAAGCTTAGACCTCGCTTGTCCCCAAGCGAAAGCTGAACTCAGTAAACAAGACCACAGGTTTATGGAGTGAAGCGTCGATAATAAAGAATACGGACAAGAAGCATCAACATGTATTAATACACAAATCATTTTAGACAGCAACTTCCCCTCATATAACTTATCTTGGAACGAGTAATGGAAATCACAATAAAGGTGCATAAAGAAAATCATAGTTTGGTGATGGCAAACTTCGTTCTTGGTCAGAGAACAATTAACAGATTGTACTTATCTTTCGAGTAGAGTCCTTATATCGGAGCTATATTGCAGAACTTACATGCTCAATTATCACAATTTCTTTACAGTCATTGATAACTTTCAAAGTTATATTCCTTCAGATAAAAGACTTGTGCAAAACAAGGAAGGATAACAAACATGATTGATAATATTAATATATAGATGGTTGAATCACAACAACTCAAATGCTTGCTTAAGAAAGAAGGGAATAGGTTTACTGACTCAACATAAAAGTAAAAGAAAGGCCCTTCGCAGAGGGAAGCAGGGATTAAATCATGTGCTAGAGCTTTTTAAGTTTTTGAAATCATATAGAGAATAAAAATATAAGTTTTGAGTGGTGTATGAGAATTGTCAACGAATCAGAAAATGGAAAGTACAATATGACCCCTGCCAACCAGACTTTTAAGAGCGGCTCCCATGAAGGACGTTATTTCTACCAGCAAGGCAGATCATCCCTCTTCTCTTTTGTTTACACATGCAGATATTTCACTGTTTGTCATTGCTTGACTGATAAATCAGGGCAAAAATGTGAAGAGAATTAAGCGGTTAAAGTTGTAATTAATTGGGACTGGGCACCCCATTTGCCAGCTCTTTTTGCAAAATTAATGGATAAGCGGATGTATATGCCGCTAGTCCGGTGGTAAAGTCTGTTTGACAGTTGACATAAAGACATCCACCCCGTCCTCATGAGCTAGTAAACAGTGACACAAATAAGGAGTAGTAACTTTTGAATAGTTTAAAGGTAGCACATGAAGTATTTACTTGGAGTGGCAAGGAAATACCACATATAGGTAGTTATGGTGGACACAAATGGCATGGGTTTTGGCTCAAGGTTTGGATGCACGAGAAGCATTCCCTCTCAGTACAGGTTTTTGGCTAGCAAGGCTGGGTAGCAAGCATAAGAGTGGAGGGATACAAACAAATATAAATGTAATAGAAACAATCATGCAATCTTCCTTGTAAACACAAATAATTTTAACTTGAGAATACTAAGCTCATGAGCCAACAAGAAAGAAAGATAATGAGATAATGTATCTACATGCAATCCCCTCTTTTCTACTTAAGCCTCAAAGTATTGTTGCTACTGACCAATGCTAAGTTTGCCAAAACCAAATAGATTTACTTGATGCTCCCAAAGTGATGCCAACACTAACAACAAGATCATTCATATGACAGAAATTTGCAAAGTAAAATAAAGTGTGCAGAAAGTAAATGATAAAACTTCTCATTAATATTCCAATAACGGCAACTCACACCAAGGGATACATAGATAACCAACTAAGGAGAGATACTTCCACACTGCAAACCATCCTATATGATAACTTCTCTACTCATGATATGACTCGACTGAAAAGTAAAAGGTAAAAGATAATGGTGATGATACCGCGGCACTCCCCCCAAGCTTGGAACAAGCTGAGGGGATGCCAATACCAATGATGAATTACTCCTTCGGTGGTGATGGTGAATCCCTAATAAGCTTCTCAACCAACTCCTTCAACTCGTCAATCTTGTAAGTGAGAGCACGAATCAACTCCGTGTTGTGTTCAATACGGTTCATGAACCTATCAGACTGTGAGTCCCAGCTCTTGGAATTGTTTCCCCACTTCTCATCAGACTGAGAGCTTCCTTTTCCTGCATTGTTAGAACGATCTATATTCCAACTAGTGGGTAATTCTGCCTCAGGAACTCTTTCAAACTGATATTTATGGATTAAAGTGTGGAAAGGGTTATTGGTGCCTGGAGAAGATGTTCTTGGAGCTAAGAAATGACGCGGAACCTTCCCCCCTGTGCTCATCCGCGCATTCCTCTTTGGGTTGAATGGATTTGCCACCACTCCGATACTTGCAATGGTGGCGCGCGGGTACGAGTGCGGGTCTTCTTCTACTTCATCTTCAGCTTCACTCTTGACTTCCTCCTCCAGCTTGGGATCCTTGAGATCATCTTTCAGAGCCTCCTTGCCCTTGTTGTTGTTGTTGGAGACCATGATGCTTCTAAATCTGGAAACAATTCCTGGCAGAAACAGCTCGAAAACAAAACACGACGAGAAAACGATATACGGACCTCGGGGGATCCGGGGATTATATAGCAAAAAGTTTCATAACAAAAGGAAAGTCCAGGTCGAAACCGGGCTGGAGACGGGCTCCGAGGCGCCCACACCATGCCCCGGCGCGGCCAAGGGTGGGCCCGCGCCGTGGGGTGGTGTGGTGCCCTCGGGCACCGTTTCCTCCCCGTTTTGGCTCGTAATTTTCCATATTTAATAAAAACAACAAAAACATAAGTTGGAAGTTAAACGCGAACTTTTTCTTACCAAAACTGTTACCTATTCGAAAACAGACTCTGCAGTTTTCTGAATTTGACTTTTAATAAAATCTTCCGGAGTCACTACTTGAATAATATCAACGTCTTCGTTATAAGAATCCCCAGAAATATAATGCTTGAGTCTTTGACCATTAACCACTTGAGATTGTCACCATCAAGCGAAGTAATTTTGATTGCACCTGAACGGTAAACCTCTGAAACAACATAAGGTCCTTCCCATTTCGAAAGTAATTTACCTGCAAAAAATCTGAGACGAGACCTATACAATAGAACTTTCTCACCAACATTAAACTCTCTCTTTAGGATTCTCCTATCATGCCATTGTTTCACTTTCTCTTTAAAAAGTCTAGCATTTTCATAAGCTTCACTTCTCCATTCATCTAAGGAACTCAAGTCAAGTAACCTCTTTTTACCGGCAAGTTTGAAATCTCTATTAAGTTCTTTTACGGCCCAATAAGCTTTATGTTCTAATTCTAGAGGTAAATGACAAGCTTTTCCGTAAACCATTTTATAAGGAGACATACCCATAGGATTTTTATAAGCAGTTCTATAAGCCCACAAAGCATCATTAAGCTTCCTAGCCCAATTCTTTCTAGATTTATTAACAGTCTTCTGCAAAATAGATTTAATCTCTCTATTTGATAATTCTACTTGACCACTTGTTTGAGGATGATAAGGTGAAGAAATTCTATGATTAACATCATATTTAGCAAGGGTTTTTCTAAAAGCACCATGGATAAAATGAGAACCACCATCAGTCATGAGATATCTAGGCACACCAAACCTTGGAAAAATAATATCTTTAAGCATTTTTAATGATGTCTCACCATCAGCACTAGATGTTGGTATAGCTTCTACCCATTTAGTAACATAATCAACAGCAACAAGTATATGAGTATAACCATCAGAAGGAGGAAAAGGACCCATAAAGTCAAATCCCCAACAGTCAAAAGGTTCAATAACAAGAGAATAATTCATAGGCATTTCATTGCGTCTAGTTATATTACCAACTCTTTGACATTCATCGCATGATAAAATAAATTTTCTTGCATCTTTAAAAAGAGTAGGCCAATAAAAACCTGATTGTAAAACCTTTTGTGCAGTTCTATCTCCAGCATGATGTCCTCCATAAGCACTTCCATGGCATTTCTCAATATTTCTTTTTGCTCAAATTCTGGAACACATCTTCGCATTATACCATCCACTCCTTCTTTATATAAGTGTGGGTCATCCCAAAAATAATGCCTCAAGTCATAAAAGAATTTCCTTCTTTGCTGAGCTGTAAAGGTTGGAGGCAAATACTTGGCAACAATAAAGTTAGCATAGTCAGCATACCAAGGACTTTCTCGCGAGCTTACCTTTATCACAGCCAATTGTTCATTTGGAAAACTATCGTTAACAGGAACAGGATCATAAGAAATGTTTTCCAATCTAGACAAATTATCAGCGACAGGATTTTCAGCACCTTTCCTATCTACAATATGCAAATCAAACTCTTGTAATAAAAGCACCCATCTTATAAGTCTAGGCTTAGCATCTTTCTTTTCCATAAGGTATCTAATAGCAGCATGATCGGTATGGATAATAACTTTCGAATCAACAATATAGGGTCTAAACTTATCACAAGCAAAAACTACTGCTAAAAACTCTTTTTCAGTAGTGGCATAATTCTTTTGAGCAGCATCAAGAGTCTTACTAGCATAATGAATAACATTCAACTTCTTATCTACTCGCTGTCCAAGAACAGCACCTACAGCAAAATCACTAGCATCACACATAATTTCGAAAGGTAAAGTCCAATCAGGAGGTTGAACAACAGGAGCAGTGGTTAAAGCCTTTTTTAGAGACTCAAAAGCTTCTTTACAATCATCATCAAAAACAAAAGGTACATCTTTTTGGAGAAGATTAGTAAGAGGTTTTGAAATTTTAGAGAAATCTTTAATAAACCTTCTATAGAAACCGGCATGACCGAGAATACTACGAATACCTTTAACATCCCTGGGACAGGGCATTTTCTCAATTGCTTCAACTTTAGCTCTGTCCACTTCAATACCTCTTTCAGAAATTTTATGTCCAAGAACAATCCCTTCATTAACCATAAAGTGACATTTCTCCCAATTAAGAACAAGATTAGTTTCCTCACATCTCTGCAAAACTTTATCAAGGTTTTGCAAGCAGTTATCAAAAGAAGTTCCATAGACGGAAAAATCGTCCATGAATACTTCCACAATTTTTTCACAAAAACCATGAAAAATAGCAGACATGCATCTTTGAAATGTAGCAGGAGCATTACACAAACCAAAAGGCATACGCCTATAAGCATAAGTTCCATAAGGACAAGTAAAAGTAGTTTTCTCTTGATCTCGCTCTAACAGCAATTTGTGAAAATCCAGAATAACCATCAAGAAAGCAAAAATGAGTTTTCTTAGACAACCTTTCTAACATTTGATCAATAAAAGGTAAAGGATAGTGATCTTTCTTAGTAACTTTATTAACCTTTCGAAAATCAATGCACATCCTATATCCAACAACTACTCTTTGAGGAATAAGTTCATCATTTTCATTTGGCACAACAGTAACTCCTCCTTTCTTAGGAACACAATGCACAGGACTTACCCATTTACTATCAGCAATAGGATAAATTATACCAGCATCGAGGAGTTTTAATACCTCATTTCTTACCACTTCCTTCATTTTAGGGATTAGACGACGCTGGTGCTCCACAACAGGTTTTGCATCATCTTCCATGTTGATGGCGTGTTGACATATAGCAGGAGAAATCCCTTTTAAATCATCCAAAGTATATCCGATAGCCCCTCGGTGTTTCCTCAACACTTCCAATAACCTTGCCTCTTCAGTACCTGAAAGTTTAGAACTAATAATAACAGGATATGTTTTCTTATCATCAATGTGAGCATATTTAAGGTTATCAGGCAAAGGTTTTAAATCAAAAACAGGATCTTCTTTAGGAGGTGCAGGGGTACCCAAATCTTCCACCGGCAAATTATGCTTAAGTAATGGTGGTTGATGAAGAAAGATATTGTCAATTTCATTCCTTTCCTCCATAAAGACCTCACTTTCGTGTTCCTCCATAAATTGCTGCAAGGCATTGTTAGGAGCAATAGCAATAGCAGCAGTTGTTCAATTTTCGGGCCTCATTAGGCAAATCAGTTTCATAAAGTTTCTTACCAAACTTAGAGAAATTAAACTCATAAGATTCTCCATTAAATTTAGTGTAAATTTTCTCTTTCTTACAATCTATAATAGCACCACATGTATTCAGAAAGGTCTACCGAAAATAATAGGACAAGTTTTACTAGCTTTAGAACCAAGTACTAGAAAATCAGTAGGATATTTAGTTTTACCGCATAAAACCTCAACATCTCTCACAATACCAATGGAGAGATAGTTTCCCTATTGGCAAGTTGAATAACCACATCAATATCCTCAAGTTCACAGGGACTAATTTCATGCATAATTTCTTTATAAAGTTCAAAAGGAATAGCACTAGAACTTGCACCAATATCACATAAACCATAATAGCAATGTTCTCCTATCTTCACTGAAAGCACAGGAACACTTGTTTTCCTAAATTTACCAGGATGCGAAACAATATTAGAAGCATCTTCACAAAAGATAATATGTTCTCCATCTACATTTTCAGTTACCAAATCCTTTATAATTGCTACTTCAGGTTCAACAGTTATTTGTTCATCAGGCTCTAAAGGTTTCTTGGCACTTTTATTAACCACACTAGCTATCAGAGAATGTTGCTTGACTTTAACAGGAAAAGGTATTTTTTCAATATAAGGTTCTGGCAAAATGTGATCAACAGTATGAACTTCAATACTTCTGCCAATGGCCGAATTGGTTTTATCTTTATAAGGTTCATGATATTTATTCAAATCCTTCTTAGGCACATCAAGATAAGAGGCAAAAGCTTTGTAATAATTTGCAACAACTTGAGAATCAAGACAGTAAACAGCACTAACATTACGGAAATCATCAGTCTCCATAAAAGATTTAATGCATTCATAATCATAATTTATACCTGACTTTCTACCTTTGTCATTCTCCCATCCTTCAGGACATTTGAGCATTAGTGACTTCAATCTCCCCCACGCTTGGGCAATACTCTCTCCATCATGAGGACAAAAATTATATATGCGATTTCGATCTTGATGAATCTCACTAGGAGGATAGAATTTAGAATAAAAGAGAGGTACAATTTCCTCCCAGCCAATAGATCGGCCATTCTTCAGCATCTTATACCATTCCGCAGCTCGGCCCTTAAATGATATAGAGAATAACTTCCTCTTGACTTTTTCCATTGAAATACCTGCACACTTGAACAACTCGCATAATTCATGTATAAATAGTAAATGATCACCAGGATGGATGGTTCCATCTCCAGCATAGCGGTTATCCATAACACGTTCAACAATTTTCATAGGTATTTTAAATGGATCTAATTCAGTAGGCGGCGGTTCATCTACTAACTTAGCAGTGGCAGTAGTATTCCCAAATAGGGATTCGAATGGAGATGTCTCCATAATAAAATAAAGCAACAAGCAGAAATAAAAACAACACTTACAGTAAAGGTTTCCCTTACCAATTCCACTTACCAATAGCACTTCACTCCCCGCAACGGCGCCAGAAAATAGTCTTGATGACCACAAGTATAGGGGGTGTATCGTAGTACTTTCGATAAATAAGAGTGTCGAACCCAACGAGGAGCAGAAGGTGTTGACAAGTAGTTTTGATCAAGGAATCACTGTAAATACTAGCAGACAAGTTTTGAGGGGTTTTTGATATTGCAGATAAATAAAATACGTGTAAATAAAAGACAGTAATAATAATTGCAGTAAGTGGCCCAATCCTTTTTAGAGCAAAGGATAAGCCGGTTGGTTTACTTATGATGGCAAAATGATCTTGAGGACACACGGGAATTTCGTCAAGTGCTTTCGCTTCCTACAGCTGATTAATCTTTATTGTTTTGATAAGTGTTGTGTGGGTGAACCTATGCTAATGCACTGCCCTAACTTGGACTAATACATACTTGTGATTAAACCCCTTGCAAGCATCCGCGTTACAAGGAAGTAATTAAGATAAATCTAACCACAGCCTTAAACTCTGAGATCCTACACTCCCTTAGGCACCGGTTTACTAACGGGGGTTGAGGTTTCTGTCACTCCGGCAACCCCACAATTAGTAGCCGAATACACAATGCATTCCTCTAGGCCCATAAAGGTGAAGTGTCATGTAGTCGACGTTCACACGACACAACTAGAAGAATAACACCACAACTTAAATATCAAACCATTAAATATTACTCAACATAGTTCCACTACTAACAGCATGACTTCTCCCATGTCCTCAAGAACTGAACGAACTACTCACAAGACATCATATGGATCATGATCAGAGGTGATATAATGATGAATAACAATCTAGACATATGCTTCAATTCACCGATAAAACTTAATAACATCAACCACAAGTACTAATCAACACCGGGAAAGTTTCCCCTATGAACTACACAAAGTATAACCCTAGATGTTACAGCGGAACGGAGTGGAGCGGTGGAGATGATGGTGACAGCGGTGGAGATGATGATGATGATCCCGATGAAGTCCGGCGTGATGACAATGACGATGGCGATGATTTCTCCCCTCCGGGAAGGAATTTCCCCGGCAGATTTCTGCCTGCCGGAGAGCTTTTTCTCTCTCTGTGGTTTCCGCCTCGTGGAGGCGGCGGAATATTTTCTCGATGACTCCCGCGTCTTAGGGTTTCTGGGGGATGAAATACGCGAAGGGGGAGCATCAGAGGTGGGCCAGGGTGGCCACACCATGCCACGGCGCGGCAGAGGGGGGGCCCGCGCCGTGGGGTGGTGTGTGGGCCCTCGTGGCCCATCTCAGCCTCCCCTTTTGGCTGGCTCCAGCATCTGACAAAATAGGAACATCTGTATATTTTCCGTGAATTGTTGATCTTCAGAAATAGGGTGTCTTGACGATGTTTTTTCCAGCTGAATCCTGACTCCGGCAGTTAATTCTCCAATAATCATCAAACATGCAAAACAAGATAAAATAACATAAGTATATCATCCAAATATGAAATATATCAATGAATATCAGTAAATTATGATATAAAATAGTGATGCAAATGGACGTATCAGCGTCTATGACTAATAATCCACCGCCAGGTTGTCATCCGAGTTCCCCGTTGGTATTAAGTTGCAAGCAACGGATAATCGCATTAAGCAATGTGCGTAAAGTAAACAAATGCATTAGACCTAACGGCGCACCCTTAAGCTAAGCATCGTTTATTTTATCCCTAGTGGCAACAGCACATCCACAATCTTAGAAGTTATTGTCACTCTCCCAGATTACCGGAGGCATGAACCCACTCTCTAGCATAAATACTCACTCTTGGAGTTACAAGCATCTACTTGGCCAAAGCATCTACTAGTAACGGAAAGCATGCAAGATCATAAATAACATATAAGATAGATTGATAATCAACTTGACATAGTATTCAATATTCATCGGATCCCAGCAAACACAACATGTAGCATTACAATAAGAGGATCTTGATCATGATAGGCAGCTCACAAGATCTAAACATGATAGCATAAAGTGGAGAGACAACCATCTAACTACTGCCATGGACCCGTAGTCCAAGGATGAACTACTCACGCATCACTCCGGAGGCAGGCATGGTGATGTAGAGCCCTCCGGTGATGATTCCCCTCTCCGGCAGGGTGCCGGGAAGAGCTTCTGAACCCTCCCGAGCTAGGGTTGACGGCGGCGGCGTCTCTGGAACTTTTCGTGGATAATGGCTCGGGTATTTAGGTTTTTCGCGTCGGGAGGAATAAATAGGCGAAAGGGCGGCGGCTGGAGAGGCTCGTGGGCCCCACACCACCCCACGGCGCGGCAGGGGGCCCGCGCGGCCCCATGGTGTGGGTGCCACGTGGCTCTCCTCCGTCTCCCCTTTGGACTCCGTGTTCGTGTTAGAAAAATAGGAGGTTCTGTCCAAGTTTCGTCCAATTCCGAGAATATTTCCAGACTAGCTTTTCTGGAATACAAAAACAGCAGAAAACAGGAACTGGCACTGTGGCATCTTGTTAATAGGTTAGTCCCAGAAAATGCATAAAAATGCTATGAAGTGTATATAAAACATGTAACAATTGGTATAATATCAACATGGAACATCAGAAATTATAGATACGTTTGAGACGTATCATAGATCGCCTTGCTTGTCAGCCGACGGAACTACCAGCGCGCTGATGGCCCTTGATGTAGTTACCTGCGTCAAAAGAATATGGGTTAGGTTGAGACTCCAAGTGCAGAGTGTATAGTATAGGAAAGACGGTTTTCCCCACGAGGGGTGACTCGAGGGTTTAATATCGAACTCTCGGGGAATCAGTAGTGAAGATTTATCTTCTTATCCTTCTCTTGAAAACCTACAAAACAAAGTAAATTGTTTGTGCCCTCAACTTCACCTAGTGGTTGTCAAGCACAAGGTGTGAGAATGATATGAAAAGATAATGAATGCAAAACAGTAAATAAATATGCAATGATGATGTAAACAATGATGGATGCTATTTTTGGGTTTTGTATTGTGAATGGAAGATGTAAAAGTGTTTTTGTATTTTCAGATTTTTAAATGGCAGAAAATGTAAAGTGGATAAAAGTTGTTGGAAAGGTGTTTCTTATGATTAAAAATGGACCGGGGTTCATGGTTTCACAAATGCACTCTCTCTTTAATAAAGTGGTAGACAATAGAACACTAGAATTGACATATGAGATTGCAACAAAAAGGTTTCATGACAAGTTACTAATTATATGGGCATCACGTCCTAACATAGAGATCTTTTGTTTATTAATCTCTCTTATACTCCACCAAGATGCGAACTAAATCATAACACCTTAGTAATTAAGATAAATCAGAGCATAGCATTAAGTTTCATGACATGAAGTTAAAATAAGAACATGCTAGATCTAGTCATGGAGTAGTGGCAATGGTCACACCCACATCTCCGGTAGCAAGGTATTTTTCTTTATCCCTAGTGAGGCAACAAAGTAAGGTAAAACACCCAAGTGGATCGCGGAACTTTCTCTCACGTTCACCGCACTAGCCACCCCCCAATACTCCAACTAATGCACACGTTCCCCCTCACACGCTCTCATACACATGCTTGATCATAACAAGTAAACAAGAACGGGGTACATAATATGCATCTACTTTCATAACAGAAACAAAACTATTGCAATCTCAAACATATATTAACTCATAAAAAGATCCACCACAAAGGTATTACATAGATGACCGTAATCATGTTCAACAACTCATACGGTACTAATTAGTGAAGCTCAAAGAGAGGAGAGATACATAAGTTACTTCCACAAACCCATAGTCCAGGGGTGGACAACTCCCTCTTCCTCATGGAGACGGTGGAGAAGTCGTTGGAGAAGATGGAGACCACGCCGGCAGCGCCCCGCCGGAGTTTTCCCCCTCCAATCTGCAACTCCAGGTCTCTGTTTCGTGGTTTGTGTGTTTCGGCGGCGCTCCTTTCCAAAGGGCGTCGGGGACTATTTTTATAGTCATTTTTAGGTCAAGACGGAGGCTCAGGAAAAAAGATCGACGGCAACGAGCTTCGAGGCTCAGGTTGATGGGTCCCACGCGGCCAAGGAATCTGGCCGCGTGGGCCCACTCAACTTGGCCCTTGGGTCTTCGTTTATTCGCTTCCTTCGCTCCCACGCTTTGTTCCTTCCAAAAACTGATCCCCGTAAATTATTAGGTCATTTGGACGTCGTTTGGTTCCCTGAAACATCGAAATATAGAAAATAGGGTTTTCTGCCTGTGCAGGGTTAATTCCAGAAAAATAGGGAAACAATGAAATATTCCCAAAATCAATATAAATCAATGATATAACCCTTATATGATGCAAATATGATTGAAATATAAGTAATATAATGCAAAGTTCATGTATGCATTTTACATGCATCAACATCCCCAAGCTTAACCTATACTCGTCCTCGAGTATGAAGGTGATAAAACTAACATGGACTTTGCATTTTAATATTATCAAAGGATATCAAAGATTATTACTATTGCTACATAGAGTCAAATGATTCATTCTTCAAAGGAGTAGCAATATACAAGATAGATTATGAAGTGATATCAAATATTCAATGTAAGGATGTTCAATGATAATTCACGAAGTGTAACATAGAAGAAAGTCCTATGGACCAAATGTATGCATAATGAAAAGTAAAAACATCCTATAATGGTCATAGAGTATTCTTATAAATCTGAATATAAAAGGTGGACACTTTGGAAAGATATATAACTGAGTAGAGGTAAAGCATGCATAAGTTTCATCTAACTTCCAAATGCTTCTACTTAAGTTAATGTTTGCAATGTGGTATTCATTGGTGTCAAGCTCTCATTACCCCTATCATAGCATCTTGAATGGTTAAAGTTTAAAGTGAAAGCAAATATGAGTAGTATGCTTGATAAAGTATGGGTTGAATGTCTCATGCCCCGTGAATACGAGTACCTACACCACGGTGTTACTCAACTTGGGACACAAAAGCAAGTTCAAGTTAAGGTCATTGTAAGTAATATAATAGCGTCATCAAGAGCGTCAACTGGTACTGATGCATGTAAAATGCATACATGAACTTTGCATTATTTTACTTATATTCCAGTCATATTTGCATCATATAAGGGTTATATCACTGTTTTATAATGATTTTGGGAATATTTGGTATGTTTCCTATTTTTATGGAATTAACCCTGCACAGTCAGAAAACCATGTTTTCTATATTTTAATGTTTCAGGGACCCAAACGACGTCCAAACGACCTGATATTTTACGGGCATCAGTTTTTGGAAGGAACAAAGCGTAGGAGCCAAGGAAGCGCACGAAAGGAAGCCGGAGGCAAAAGTTGAGTGGGCCCACGCGGCCAGGTACCTGGGCCGTGTGGGACCCCCCCTTTTGGTCCTCGGAGCTCCGTTGCCATCGATCTTTCCTCCACCGACTCCGTTTTGACCTAAAACCGACTATAAAAATAGCCCCCCGACGTTCTCTGGAAGGAGCGCCGCAGAAACACAGAAACCACGAAACAGAGACCTGGAGTTGCAGATTGGAGGGGGAAAACTCCGGCGGGGCGCTGCCGGGGTGGTCTCCATCTTCTCCAACGACTTCTCCACCGTCTCCATGATGAAGAGGGAGTAGTCCACCTCTGGACTATGGGTTTGTGGAAGTAACTTATGTATCACTCCTCTCTCTTGAGCTTCACTAATTAGTACCGTATGAGCTGCTGAACATGATTACGGTCATCTATGTAATACCTTTGTGGTGGATCTTTTTATGAGTTAATATATGTTTGAGATTGCAATGGTTTTGTTTCAGTTATGAAAGTAGATGCATATTATGTACCCCGTTCTTATTTACTTGTCATGATCAAGCATGTTTATGAGAGCGTGTGAGGGGGAACGTGTGCATTAGTTGGAGTAACGGGGGGTGGCTAGTGCAGTGATCGTGAGAGAAAGTTCTGCGATCCACTTGGGTGTTCTACCTTACTTTGTTGCCTCACTAGGGATAAAAAGAAATACCATGCTACCGGAGATGTGGGTGTGACCATTGCCACTTCCTCCATGACTAGATCTAGCATGTTCTTATTTTAACTTCATGTTATGATACTTATTGCTATACTCTGAGTTATCTTAATTACTGAGGTGTTATGATTTAGTTCGCATCTTGGTGGAGTATAAGAGAGACTAATAACCAAAAGGTCTCTATGTTAGGACGTGATGCCCATATAATTATAACTTGTCATTAAACTGTTGTGTTGCAATCTCATATGTCAACTCTAGTGTTCCATTGTCTACCACTTTATTAAAGAGAGAGTGCATTTGTGAAACCATGAACCCCGGTCCATTTTTAATCATAAGAAACACCTTTCCAACCACTTTTACCACTTTACCATTTTCTGCCATTTAAAAATCTGAAAATACAAAAACACTTTTTCGTCTTGCATTCATCATATAAAACCCAAAAATATCATTTATCATTGCTACCACCATCCTTGCATATTTATTTACCACCATTGCATATTTATTTCTTGTTTGCATTGCATATTATCTTGATATCATTCTCACACCTTGTGCTTGACAACCACTAGGTGAGGTTGAGGACCAAAACATTTACTTTGTTTTGTAGGTAACCAAAAGAAGGATAGTAAAGATAAATCTTCACTACTGATTCCCCGAGAGTTCGATATTAAACCCTCGAGTCACCCCTCGTGGGGAAAACACGTTTTCCACTTACTACACACTCTGCACTTGGAGTCTCAACCTAACCCATTTACTTTTCACGCAGGTAACTACGTGAAGGGCCATCGGGTACCTCTTGTCCTAGGACATGGAACAAGCCCATGTCAAAATGACAAGACAAACAAACAAAATGAACAATCTCCACACCCTTTTTATTTACTATTGGTATATCTTTTTATTGTGGGGTGCATCACTGAAGGTTCACCATAGTATGTAAGTAAATTTCCACCATGAATGATGCATGGCTTAGATTAGCGGCCCAGGCGTCTCTCTAGCCATTTATACAAACTCACTAAACTTACTAAGTTTCCGCATTTATTTGGCACCATGATAAGCATCCATAAACAAAAGTACATGATATCAACTAAATATAAAGAGCACGTTGAAAGCTTGCCATGTGACAGCACATATGAGCTAACTCCCAACCAAGACTCTTGTCAAGCTCACAATTTCATAATTTTAATCACAATGGGTCATGTTTATTAAGTGCAATAAAAGTAAGGTGTACATCAAGTTCGTGAGAGCTCTTTAACCAACTTTTCCCATAACAATCAATAACATAAGCATTTTAATTCAGAAGTATAGATAATACAAAATAACATGATAAACATACTCGGAATAGCATAAAGCTAATAGGTCGATATGGTGGACTCACTGGAAAAACTTTGGTTGAAGGTGTTGGAAAACAAGATTTTACTTGTTGGAATTTTTGGGCTAGCAAGAGGGAGAAAGGTGACCGTCTAAATGCATACATAAGTGTCCATAGAACTAACCAATCCATGTTAAACAAAGTAAAGTAACATTCAGCATCAAAACATGAATAAGAGATAGCTCTTGATAACACACTTGCAAATTAATACTCATTAAAAAGCACATGAATCTTGCAACTATATGTATCTTTTTAAATCAACTCAAACATCCCTTTTCCCAATCTTTTTAATAGCATCCAACTTAATTCAACCCAAATTTCCAGTAGCTCTCTCATATATAAATGATAGTGGTGGTCTCAAGACAAACAAAAAATCAAACCGAAATAAAAAGCAAATAAAAGACGCTCCAAGTTTATGCGATAAAGTGCATTGATCAAAAAACAGAAGTTAGACGTGTGCAAACCGAGAGTGTGTTGGTCCAGTGGGGTTGTCTTCACATCCCCAAGCTTATGGTCTTCACCATCCTTGGATAGCTCTTGGTGCATCTCCTCTAATCCCTGTGAAAAAACTTCAAAACACCGTTTCTCCCATTTCTTTTATGTGGGGTGACATTAGTAGTGATGGACAAATGAATTACTTGCTGCATAAAATCCTTAAACAAAAATTCATATGAATGTCCAGAAAGTGTATAATGGTGTATGCCTACTTATAAACTCAATTGGATCAAAAAGATTCAAGTTAAAAGTTCAAAGAATGCATCAAACAAAATGGGACAGAATCTGTCCAGAAAAACAGCAGCAGCAAAACGTATTTTTCTACCCTACTTAAATATGTCGACAAATTCTGAAAAAAATCATGCTTACAGAGGATGAAAAGTTGCAACTACAGTTCAAATATCAGCTCATTCGGAGTTACAGAATAGGAATTAAAAATCATACCGTGCACATATTTGTGCTGGAATAAAATCTCCGAATGCAAATAGCAACTTTTTCAAGCCAAAATAGGTAAAACTTGGCACTTTATTAAAAATTCCAGAAACAAAACTAAAAACTAAGTCTCTTGTTACAGCAAGAGGACACAAAGAAAATCAAAAATAAAAACAACCGGGTTGCCTCCCGTAAAGCGCTTTCTTTATAGCCATGTAGCTAGGCTTCTTACTTGATATTTATAGTGGACGAAGCTCATGAGGGAGCTTGAACTTTGATGTGTCCCTCTTCCTTGGGAAGTGTTCCATGCACTTCTTGTGTGGAAACTGAAACTTCACATTCCCTTCTTTTGAATCAATGATAGCACCTGTGGTACGAAGAAAAGGTCTTCCAAGAATAATTGGACTAGAGGTTTTGTTCCCCATATCCATGATTAGAAAATCAACAGGTACAAATGTCATATGCAACTCTACCATAACATCACTTACTTTTCCTAAAGCATGTTTAATGGAATCATCAGCAAGTGCAAGTTCAATAGAGCATTTTTCAAGATTCTTTAATTCAAGAACTTCATATAATTCTTTAGATAAAATAGAGACACTAGATCCTAGATCTAATATAGCATGGTGTGTCTCTTTTCCAATGGTTACTAGTACTTTGGGAATCCATATATCCCCAAGCTTAGGTGGTATCATAGCTTCTTGGTTGTACCTAGCAATCTTTTCTTTTAAAACATGATTAGCAATATAAGAACCAAAACCTGCTTGGTTAACATTAATGGAAGGATCACTTGCAAATTTTTGTAAGATAGATATTAATTCATGCAAGCTACAATTCTTTAAGTCAAGCAATGGTTCCTTGACTTCACTAAGCATTTTAACTTCCTCAACTTTTCTCTCATTTCTCTTTCTTAATAATACATCCAAAGCTATATTGAGATCTTCTTTAATAGATTCTTCAAGATTCCCTTCCAAGAGTTCTAGCATAGAAAATATTTTGTCATTAAATTTCTTAGTTGCTCCCTTTTTAGACTTGGCATTGTTTGCTATCCTTTTCATTCTTGAAGCAATTTTAGAAAGGGTGTCATTAGTTTTCTTCATACTAGTTTTTGAGTAAAGGATGAAAGAGCGTATTTCATTTTTAGTAGGATACTCTTCCACATAGGTTTGTAGACCTAATATTGACCTATCAATAGAAACTTTTAGTTGTTTGATCCCAGTTTCATCTTTTGTTTCTATATAACTCCCAAATAAATTTTCCATTAAATTATTAGCATGTGAGGGATTACCAGAAGCAAATCTTCCATTAGTCAATGAGTCTAGAAAACATTTTGACCAGCCATCTAGACCATTATAAAAATTTCTTATCAAAGTAGCAGGGGTATGCTTGTTGACACCATTTTTATTAATTCCCTTCATTCTATACCAAGCATCCATTAATGACTCTCCATAATATTGACCAAAATTTTTCATTTCAACACTAGAATCCATTTTGATAAAGTTTTTATGTGTTTTTAATTTTTTATGCAAAACTGAAAATAAAATGATACTAAACAATGCAAACCGAAATAACAAATGCAACACAAAATGCAAAAATGATAATAAAAATGAAACCGAAATATAAATATGATATGCAAGACAATAACAAAACAAAATAAAATGATTTGAAGGTAAAGATGGATAAGATGGTGCTCACGTAGGTGCAACCTCCCCAAGCTTAGGTGTTTGCACAAGTTGGTGATGAAGTTGACTTTGTTGTGAGATACCCTTGGATAAACCTTTACAGCAATGATTCCCCGGCAACTGCGCCAGAAAACTGTCTTGATGGCCCTTGACGTAGTTACCTGCGTCAAAAGAATATGGGTTAGGTTGAGACTCCAAGTGCAGAGTGTATAGTATAGGAAAGACGGTTTTCCCCACGAGGGGTGACTCGAGGGTTTAATATCGAACTCTCGGGGAATCAGTAGTGAAAGATTTATCTTCTTATCCTTCTCTTGAAAACCTACAAAACAAAGTAAATTGTTTGTGCCCTCAACCTCACCTAGTGGTTGTCAAGCACAAGGTGTGAGAATGATATGAAAAGATAATGAATGCAAAACAGTAAATAAATATGCAATGATGATGTAAACAATGATGGATGATATTTTTGGGTTTTGTATTGTGAATGCAAGATGTAAAAGTGTTTTTGTATTTTCGGATTTTTAAATGGCAGAAAATGTAAAGTGGATAAAAGTTGTTGGAAAGGTGTTTCTTATGATTAAAAATGGACCGGGGTTCATGGTTTCACAAATGCACTCTCTCTTTAATAAAGTGGTAGACAATGGAACACTAGAATTGACATATGAGATTGCAACAAAAAGGTTTCATGACAAGTTACTAATTATATGGGCATCACGTCCTAACATAGAGATCTTTTGTTTATTAATCTCTCTTATACTCCACCAAGATGCGAACTAAATCATAACACCTTAGTAATTAAGATAAATCAGAGCATAGCATTAAGTTTCATGACATGAAGTTAAAATAAGAACATGCTAGATCTAGTCATGGAGTAGTGGCAATGGTCACACCCACATCTCCGGTAGCAAGGTATTTTTCTTTATCCCTAGTGAGGCAACAAAGTAAGGTAAAACACCCAAGTGGATCGCGGAACTTTCTCTCACGTTCACCGCACTAGCCACCCCCCGTTACTCCAACTAATGCACACGTTCCCCCTCACACGCTCTCATACACATGCTTGATCATAACAAGTAAACAAGAACGGGGTACATAATATGCATCTACTTTCATAACTGAAACAAAACTATTGCAATCTCAAACATATATTAACTCATAAAAAGATCCACCACAAAGGTATTACATAGATGACCGTAATCATGTTCAGCAGCTCATACGGTACTAATTAGTGAAGCTCAAGAGAGGAGAGATACATAAGTTACTTCCACAAACCCATAGTCCAGGGGTGGACTACTCCCTCTTCATCATGGAGACGGTGGAGAAGTCGTTGGAGAAGATGGAGACCACGCCGGCATCGCCCCGCCGGAGTTTTCCCCCTCCAATCTGCAACTCCAGGTCTCTGTTTCGTGGTTTCTGTGTTTCGGCGGCGCTCCTTTTCGAAGGGCGTCGGGGACTATTTTTATAGTCGTTTTTAGGTCAAGACGGAGGCTCGGGAAAAAAGATCGACGGCAACGGAGCTTCGAGGCCCAGTTGATGGGTCCCACACGGCCAAGGAATCTGGCCGCGTGGGCCCACTCAACTTGGCCCTCGGGTCTCCGTTTGTTCGCTTCCTTCACTCCCACGCTTTGTTCCTGCAAAAACTGATCCCCGTAAATTATTAGGTCATTTGAACGTCGTTTGGGTCTCTGAAACATCAAAATATAGAAAATAGGATTTTTTCTGCCTGTGCAGGGTTAATTCCAGAAAAATAGGGAAACAATGAAATATTCCCAAAATCAATATAAATCAATGATATAACCCTTATATGATGCAAATATGATTGAAATATAAGTAATATAATGCAAAGTTAATGTATGCATTTTACATGCATCACGCGCCAACTTCTCCCTCTATACGAAACCCGGGGTATCTCGACCCTGGGACTTGCCGTGGCCACCCCACGTCAATTGGCGCCGTCTGTGGGAAAGACGCGCGCTGGAATCACGGTTTCAGCGGCTCCAATCTACATCGACAACGGCGGCGACTCACCGTCATGGATCAACGCCCGAGGGATCGACATCAACAACCTTTGTCAACAACGGCGGCGCCTCGCCGTACTGAATCTGCACCCGGGGGCTCGACATCCACCTCGCTTGCGGGCTGCTGATCAAATCCACCAGATTGAAATTCGTGTGCATGCATGGAGGCAGATCAGCTGCGATATGCGGCTCCCGACGTGCTGGCGAGCATCGTCAACACCAAACGCGTGGGGGCTCGACAGCGACCTTGCCCCCTAGCGATCCAATCTACGAGATCAGACCTCGGCAGATCAACAGAAATTTTGTCGTCATCTTCGTCGGATTGTCAGCCGAGCTGGTCTCGTGGTACGAGCAACGAGTTAAAACATGGCGCCTGCCAGGACAGCAACAATTTCCATAAAAGACAGAGATTAAACTTCCGAACCATCCATCAGGGCGCTGGCCTCGAGGAGCTACTCGTCCGATCCAACTAGTATTGCTTTTCAAAGCTATGCTCAACATGCAAAAACCCAATTTGCATCTACAAAGTATACATCACGTGACCTTGTCTCATGCCGTGAGAGAGAAAAAAAGAGAAGGAGATTATCAGGCTAATACATACATGCATGGATTTTCCGGCCGGCCTGCTAATTACCTGCATGAATTTTCCGGCCGGATCACTAGTGACATGCATAATGATTCGCGGGGGATTGTTACTACTCCGTAGCATCTTCCGTGTATTCAAGGCAGCGGATGCAGATTCAGCAAGGCGCCGACTTCCTCAAGACGATCGCAGCTCCAATTCAGCAAGATGGCGTGACGAGTCGGCAATGCGCATGCGTCCGACTCGGAGGCACGGCTTCAGCCGTGCGTACCCGACAGACCAGCGAGTCGGCAAACTGGCAGTTGCAATCGACAGCCTCTACAACAACAAAGCGTCGACATCGACCACACCCCTACTGCGGGCAAACTTCGACTCCCTCGACTTCATCGACCACGGCGACAGCGATCAACGTCGTCGATGCCGACACATACAACCGGCTCCCTGGGAGGGCGCAACAAACCCTCGGGGGCTGGCGCTTCGGCGTCAACAACGGCGACCCAAACGCATCTAGCGACAAGCCTCATCATCAACAAGCGGCAGTCGGCTCTCGACTCGCTGACAAGCATCATCGACATCAAGCGCACGGGGGCTGGAGCTTCATCCGCCGCGTCGACTCCGGTCCGCCGCGTCGACTCCCTCCGCCAGACGACTCCGCCGCGTCGACTATGGTCTGCCGCATCGACTCCGCTTCCTTCATCGACTCCGCTTTCGACGCTCGGGGGCTGGCGGCCTCGCCTTCATCGACTCCGCCTCCGACGCTTGGGAGCTGGCGTCCTCGCCTCCATCAACTCCGCCTCCGACGCTCGGGGGCTGCCGGCCTCGCCTTCATCGACCCCGCCTCCGACACTCGGGGGCTGCCGGCCTCGCCTTCCAACGGACCACGCGGCCCGGCAAATCATCGACTCGGGAAGAGGACGGCGTATGCACGCGCACCCGAGGCTCGGGGGCTGGCGATTCATCATATAAAACGAAACAAATACATCATCGCGCCCGACAGGCGGCTCGGGTGCCTTCATCGACTCAATATCATCGACCACAACGGCAGTGAGCGGCGTCAGTGGCATTGCTGCAGACAGCCCGCTCCCTGGAAGGGCATCACGTACCCTCGGGGGCTGGCGCTTCGACGTCAACAACGACATCAACTTCATCGCTGCACTCGACACACGACTCGAGTGCCTTCATCGACTCCACATCGTCTCCCTCCGCTTCATCGACTCTGCAGCATCGACTCCGCTTCGCCGGCTTGACAAGGAAGACTCGGAGGCTGAGCGTTGCCCGCGCCGCGTCGACTCCGGTCCGCCGCGTCGACTCCCTCCGCCGCACCACTTCACGGCGTCGACTCCGTCCACTACGACGTCCATGATTCGACAAGATCGGAGTCCATGACTTGATAACTTCTACCACCACTTTGACGATTTGACCTTGACAGTCTACAGATTTCCGTCGCTCATGAACAGCTAAGTCACTTTCATATTTTAGTTCTTCAATTCTAACCTTCTTCGGTTGCAGTCAACACTCGGGGGGCTGGCGCTTTTCGACTCTGACTCCTCGACTCCCTCCGCCGCATGACTCCCCCGTGTCGACTCCGGTCCGCCGCATGACTCCCCCGCGTCGACTCCGGTCCGCTGCGTCGACTCCCTCTGCCGTACTACTCCGCCGCGTCGACTCCGGTCCGCCGCGTCGACTCCTTCCGCCGCGTCGACTCCGGTCCACTGCGTCGACTCCCTCTGTCGTACTACTCCGCCGCGTCGACTCCGGTCCGCCGCGTCGACTCCTTCCGCCGCGTCGACTCCGGTCCGCTGCGTCGACTCCCTCTGTCGTACTACTCCGCCGCGTCGACTCCGGTCCGCCGCGACACAACAAATTTGCCTTGGCCGCACCTGATGCTCTTCCGGGTGCTGCGCCACACAGGCCGCAACAAATTTGGCTTGGCCGCACCTGATGCTCTACCGGGTGTTGCGCCGCACAGGCCGCAACAAATTCGCCTTGGCCACACCCGATGCTCGGGGGCTGCGCCGCACAGGCCGCAACAAATCATCGACTCGGCTACTTAGCCCCATGCAAAAATTCACGACTAGCGCAGTCGCAAAAAGACTTCCCGAGATGCGTCCGCCGCATATGATCCGGAGGGTTAGCTTTAGATGGAGG
Organism: Poa pratensis; assembly: GCA_947311845.1. Lineage (NCBI taxonomy): Eukaryota > Viridiplantae > Streptophyta > Magnoliopsida > Poales > Poaceae > Poa > Poa pratensis. Next base: position 122,715,204 of record CAMZMU010000074.1, on the reverse strand, counting down.
AGAATCTCGGAGGGGATGGATTTCTACCGTCCGGCGGCGTAGTTAATAAAGCTCTCACAAGTCCGGAGGGGAATCTCGGGCGCTGCGCCGACCGGCCGCGGGTCTGGGTGGGACCGGAGGTCAGGTCCATTTATCCGGAGGTTCGGACACTGCGCCGCTCACACTGGAAAAAAAATGTGGTCAAAGCATGCGCATGCAGGCATGCATGTGATCTGGTCATCCATGTTAAAAAGTCCGGAGGGTACGGATGTTTAAAAATATGGAAAGATCAAGTTTTCATATATTTTGATATATTTTCTATATACGTGATAAATTCTGAGCTATATGTATGCATCCATATTGTCTTGTTGTCGTTATATTGGGAAAATACTGCGATATAATTAGGTACATAATATCCGGAGGGTCCGGCTATGATCCAAATTTTTGCTAATTTAATATACCGAACTAATATTTCTTCAAAATTTATACAATATTTTTTTAAATGCAACGTACGAGTAAATCTATATAACTGTATTTTTTAAGTATATAGGGTTTATTTTCTGTATTTCGCGAGTTAATGTAATATATATAGTAAATTTCATATTAAAATGAAATATGAGCAAAGGGCACACGTAAAAATTAATGTACATGGATGAATAATTCGTAGTATGGTACATCTATGAGCCCATTGTCTGAGACCGTAGAAATTACTCATATTTTGTGAAAAGTTCTTTCGTATGTCTGAAGTACAGTTGTAAAGAAGATATCGTTCTAAACACACCAGACCTTTTTCGTGTAAGCTACAAGTTTTTTAGTACCTAGTAAATTATCTTCGGTGTATGAACATATATTTCCTTCTACAACTCAATGTAACACTAATTAACACGCATAAATCATTTATATTCCCTTTTGTTTGAATATTTTGTAATTATTTGGATTATGGTAAATCTCGGACAGAACAAACATATCCAGACAGTGCGGAATGTGATTAACTGGCGGCAAAGTGAAAAATTCGGGCCCCAAATCGATAACGGGTAGGGGGAAATTTTCCCCTTTTGCCGCCACGCCACAAATCGAAATCTCGCCCACCTCCCCCTCCCCCACCAAACCCTCGCCCACCTCCCTCACTGGCCGCCTCCCCACCGCCGGCCCCCTCAGTACCCACCTCCCGCCGCCGTTCCCCGTTGCCGCGCCGGTCCGCCCCGTCGCTGCGCCTCCCCGCCGTTGTACGTGCCTCTGTCTGACCCCTAGCTAGTTCTCATTTCCTTATAGAAATTGTGTTGCCCATTTTTAGGAATTTATGGTGCATGTTGATGCACCACCTTACACGGATCTGTAGGTTTAATTTGTGATGCCCATTTGTACCACTTAAACTCCGTATATTTGTTTTAAAACTAGCTTGAATTGCATTGATGTAGGATACGTGATGCACATGTTAACTTGATTAATTAACAGGAAATGACGTGCCCATTATGCAAGAACGAGTGCTTTAGGCTCCTCAGTGGATCCAATTTTAGTGTTCATCTGCAAGAGAGTCATCACAGCAAGACATTCGTAAGTAGCTAGGACTATAACTTCTAATTTTATAACGAGTTTCTGTTGCACAGATATATAGTACTGTAATGCTGCTTATTATGTTTCTGTTGCACAGGTAGTACCGTGCAACGCTCGGGAAACGTTCAACAGGATAGTAGGCGACACCTTGTTGTTTTCTGCTTTCGAGAAAACATTTACCATTTATGTGACCAAAGGACGGAGGACGACCCGCTTGCACGGCTTGGGATGGGAACTGTTCGTCAAGCACACCAGTCTTCACGGGGGAGTAGTGCTGCTTGTTTTTACTACGATAGGACCAAACCCAGAATCTCTATTGCCTTTACGGAACATGGCAACAATGAAGAGGACAGTGAGGAGGATTATGACAGTTCTGGCTATTATTCTGACAGTTCTGTTGGGAGTGACGAAGGGGCCAATTACATAGTTTCCCCAAGAGTTCATCTGAAGACACATGAAAACGACCGCCTGGTTCATCCTCTACCTGTAAAAGCCGATGTTGGTGTTGACGACCACAAATTTGAAGAGACATGATATGGTATATATGTGCCTCTTTTCAAAGTTAAAAATTCAAGAAGAACTGCCTCTTTACCCGGTATATATGCCTCTTTCCTAAGTTAATATACTATATGATGTCCTATGCGCAGAAACTACCTAAGCTGATAGTGGAAGACGCTGGCCTACCTAGTCATGGCAAAGCTGGACTACGACTTGGAGCAGTTGGGGCCGTCACAACCATTACCTACAACAAGAAAAATGATGGCCGCATTGAGTTCGACAAGCTTGGGTGGAAGAATTTCATTGAAGGCAAGCATTTTAAGATCAATCAACCTGTTTTAATCATTATGAGGAACACCAATCACCTAAGCTTGGAGGTCATGATTGAGATGCAGATCATATAGGAAAATATTTCATCGAGATTGGTGATCAATTTTCTTATTAGGTAGTTTGTTTGCACAAACATTGCAGTTTTTAACAATCTATCTATATGGTTTCCTGAACATTTTCTACATGTACGTTTTTGTATAACTGATTTGAATAATGATAGGTTCTGCTTTGTATAACTAACTGGATATAAAAACCAGCCGGGTTGCTGTAATTATTCTGTTTTGCTTCACAAAGTTGGACCCCCGGATATATTTCCGGAGGCAACGATTATTACGCCCAGAGTGATATGTCGGACCCCACGGTTTTGTGCGGCGGCCAGTATTCACGTACGTCTATGATTAGTCATGTTTACAGACGGGGCATTTATTGACCGTCTCTATATGAGAGACGGTTGGTTTTCCTGGCCGTCTGAGGTCCTGAGGTCATTACAGCCGGCCTGAGCCAACCGGCTCTAATGAAGCGTACATTAGAGACCCCGACGTAGAGGCGGACATTAAAACCGTCGGAGGTGACTCCCTGGGGCCGGCTCTAATGCGAGGTTCTGTACTAGTGAGAGGCCGTGATTTGATAAGGGAGGGGCGGCGAGGAGGCCGTAGAAGCGCCCACGGCCACAGATGGCGGTATATGTGGGGTGGATGATCTTCTTTCTTTTCCGTCCTCCTTATCATTTTGATGTGGGAAAATCGCACTAGCGCTCGTGGGATCCAAAGATAACATCGACCGTTTCGACTTTAGAGTGGAGATACAATTGGTTGCCTCGGTCGCGCGCGGGAGGTGCTGCCCATTAGCGTCGCGGAGGCGTCACATTGCCTGAAGAGTGGCTTCATAGTCCGGTCAAAAAGCGGCTCACATTGCCTAAAGAGTGGCTTCATAGACCACTAAAAAAGCGGCCCAATCAGATTTTTTTTTTGCATTTATATACCAGAACATTTAAAAAAAACTGACAAAATTTTAAAAATCTGAATAAATTTCAAAGCTGAACATTTACCAAATCTGTTTTGAAATAAGATTTTTTAATTTGAACAATTTTCAATTTTTGAAATGAATAACTTTCTACTATGAACAATTTCAAATTCTAAATATTTTATTCGCTAAAAAGTTTGAATATTTTACAAATATGAACGTTTTTCAAATCTGAATAATTGTTTGAATCTGCACATTTTAAAAATCTAAAAACTTTTTCAAATTCTCAAGAATTTTTGAAAATAGAAAATTAATGAAGAGAAACAGAAAACAATACGAAGAAGAAATGAAAGAAAAAACCGCAAGCTGGGCCGGCCCTCAGCGTCGCTCCTTCAGGCGGCGCGACGCCTCCGCGCCACCGACCGGCGCGATATAGGATTGGATTGGCGGCCGCGCGCAGACACAATGCACTGAAACATGTGCGGGCTGTAGTTCGATCCGGCCCAACATGAATCACTGAAACTACGGAAAACTCCAAATGGGCCGTGTTTCGCTAGTTCGTCCCGTGGCGCATGCCCCTAATTGGGCGATCCCTGAGACGGGAGGATCTCCCCAGCGACGCCCGCCTCAGGCAGCGCCGGCGCCGTCTGCCACTCTTGGTGCTGCGCTCTCGCGCGCCTATTGCCCCCCCCCCCCGACACAGCTCTCGTGGGTCTGTGGCAATCCCAACGCGTATCCCCGCCGCCGGCACCGCGCCCTTGCGGCAACCACCCCATCCCAGCCGCCACCGGCAACCACTCCTGTTCGCACCCTTGCGGCACTACACCACGGTAGACACTTGCCGACAGATCCATCTGTCGGCAAAGGCCCCCTACGCCGACACATAATCAATTGGGAAGAGATACGCCGACAGAAGATAAAGAGTCGGGGCAAAAGCAGTCGGTGAAAGTTTCGCCGACACATAATTAACATGCCGACAGACTTTATGTCGCCGTTTGTCACACCTACGCCGACAGATAGCATGTCGGTGACCAGCACACCTATGCCGACACTTGCGCTGTTGGTGTGCACTACCTATGCCGACACTTAATCTGTCCAGAGACACCATAGCAACGCCGACACCAATGATGTAGGTATACTTTTTGCCGACCCTAATTCTGTTGCTACACCTGCATACAACCAAACACACATTGTGTATATATATTGCTCCAATATCACATCGATATCAAAATCCATATATCATGAACAGTTTACAAAAAAGTAGAGCAACAAACATCGCACAAGTACATATATCCACAAATATCATCAATATATTGATCACACGTACACAAACATCCACTTCTTGACATAGCTACTGTTTTGGCCTACTTATTATATAAATAGCTAAAGATTCTGGCCTATAGATTAGAAAAATACAACAAAGATTTCTGCTTGTCACTTCCATGAGCACAAGGTTGCTGGTCAATGACACTTCAGACACACATTGGTCCAAACCACTTCAAAGTCATGACATCCATGTGAGGCAAAGTACCTGCAAATTGATCACACAAAATTGTCATACTCTAGTGCTTTCAAATATTGCTAAATGACCAAAAACTATAGCAGACACGGCATCAGATGGACTTATAACTAAATAGCATATCAAATGTTCAAACAAATTGTCACAGGCAAACAAATCGTAGGTACGAGGTAAGCTGCCAATCAGGCCATGTGCTGGGGATGAAAAAAAGGGACAGAAGTTCTTGAGAAACCAGTGCAGCTAAATTGCCATTACCACTACACAACTTCTTTTTTATCGATGAAAGTGTATCTACTTGTTACTGTCAGCATTGAGGCAAGCAGAATGTATACATTCTTCTTTACGAGCAAAATTTAGCACAAATACGCTTATAAGTGAGGTTTCAGTTGCTTGTCCAACAATAGCAAAATCTAACTACAAGTGTACAAGAAGCTAGTCTTTGATTCAATATATTAAAAAAATGAAATATCCTATAGGCATCTCTTTACAAAGCGAAATTCAGCACATATATGGTAAAACAAGTGAGGTTTAGTTGCTTGTCCAACAATAGCGAAATCTCGCTACAAGTGCACAGTAAGCAAGGCTGTGATTCAATATATATAAACAAAATGAAATATCGATCCTATGGCATCTACTGTCAACTAGGTCAATTGATTCAATATATGAACATCCAAAAGGAAAATGCATGCACTACTTGAGAAAATCTAGCTACCTGCCCATTGAAAAAAAGGATAAAAACAACCAATGAATCATAAGTGTGTGACCCTTGTAACTAGCGGGAAGTAGTATACCAATAAAGCATGCATTGCTGAAAAGAATCATGCTGAAAATAGAACAAGTTAAATCATCAATTCGATTATATTATGCTGTACAACATGGTTGCCTTTTGTACATACCCTACAAAGTCACGAAGTAAAATGGAAAGGTTCAAGGACATGTTAAAAGATGCAGTGGTTTTTTGTGGTTTATATTGTTCATCAAGATGAGATTCAATGGACCGATATTGCTATTAAATACAACGAATGTTTTATTTAAGCATCTTAGCCACGTTGAGATAGTCAAAAGGAAGTATAAGACTGCACAATTGCATTAAAACAAGCACCCAGCCAAGCAGAACACAACCGAAATTAGTAAGTCTACCGTGTAGATACTATCCAAGAGAGATAGCCCATGGAACAATTATATTTGAAGTAAATGGAGGCACATAATATTTCCATCCACAATAAAAAGGAAAAAGGCTGCAGCTGCTAACTTGGCATATGTACGATCAAACTAGTCACTGGTAGCTATTTATTTGTGGCATGTTACTTATATGACAGATTGTCTATTGCAAGTTAACTTTAACCCATAAGAAGTAGTGGAACAAAATTAAGCTAACAAATGGATATATAGGTACAATAAGAGAGATGGACTAAATACCTGGACAGAGGTCAATATTGCTCCAACATCATATATAGGCTCTACTGGTTCAGTAAGACATCCAAGCAGATGCTTCCGTCTCCATAAACTGAATAGATAACAGAAACATTAAACCAATATATGTCAGACCTTGAAGGCTTCAAACTCTGAGAATGGTTTAGAATTTCAGTTACTGAAAAAAACATAAAAATAACTAACTATTCGGGTGAAAAGCTCCTTCAGACAAACCGAACAATTTGTGGCTTGTTGGGATAACAGAAACATTAAACCAATATATGTCAGCTTGGACGTACCTATAAAGTATAACAAAATCTATTTTAGCGAATATGTTTACTGCAAACCAATATTCGAGTCTAAGAAAATCTTGTATATTGTAGAACTATGCACATCTCTTGTACTTAAACGTAAGCAAAGATTATACTCTATAAATAATTTCAGTTGGTGATTAGAACATCAAAATAAATCTGCAACTATGCAAATAAAAAACTCAAGACATATTTAGCCGAACCTTTCTTGAGCAGCATGAAGTCACAAACAACTTATCATTCACGAGTAGACTTTTACTGATAAACTGATGATCAAAACACCAGGATCTGTAACACACCTTCAACAATAGCAACATATATTATCAATACAAAAATCGAATCTCAATCATCACAGCTTTCATGAAATACTCTATTGACTAGCCAGTTTTACCTAACCACGAGATCGATAAAAATCCTCTACTGACTAGCTCGAACTACTGTTCTCCCAAACAATTTGTACCAAGAGCAACACATGACGCCGGGGAGAGGTATGGGGGCAGGGGCAGGCGGAGAGATGACTCACAGTTTGCGTGCTTCCCTCCTGAAAAACGAGGAGCTGGCGTCCCGCTGCTCGGGGGTAGCGGCCTGCCAGGGCATGGGGGAGGCATCCTGTAGCGGGAGAGGCCACCGAGTTGTCCGGTGACTGCGGGCGGCGTCCCATCGCTGGGAGGTAGTGCCGTGGTCGGGGAAGTCAGGGCGGCGTCCCGTCCCTAGATCCTGGTCGACGCGGTGGTCGGCAAGGACAGGGACAGAGTAGGAGCCTCTGTCGCAGGCCGGCGATGTGGAGGCGGCTGCCTGAGTAGGGGAGTTGGCGACGGTAGGGTTAGGGTTGTAGGCGGCGTCGAAGACGAGATGGGCCAGGATGCGGTGGACCAGGGGCGCTGGTGGTGGGAATATGAGCGAGGCGGTGGACGGAGATGGCGAGGCGTCGGTCCCTCGGCGGTGGCGGTGGCGGTGGGCGGCGGGATCTGAGGAAGGGAGCTGGGCGCCCAGATTGGAGAGGGGATACTATTTGAGATCCGGTGAGAGAGGATAAGGTCTTTCGATACTTGTCCCTGAAATTTCGCGCCTAAGTCCTCCAGTTTCGCTCCGAAATTTTCCAATCGCGCGCCTATTCTCCCGCGATACTGAGCGTTGCTCGTTGTCCGCCACGTGCAGACCTACGCCGACACTTTCGCTGCCTGCGTAAACATCTGCCGACAGTTGAGCAGTTGGCTATATAGACGCCGACACATAATCTGTAGCTAAGTCTATACCAACAGATGGCAGGTCGGCATATCTCCTTCTCTGCCAACACACAATGTGTCGGGATAGCTCCACACATACGCTGACAGTTGTTTTGTGGGTATAGCTATGCCTTTCCCTACAGAAATGTGTTGGCAAGTTCCTACCGTGGTGTAGTGCGGCAGGTGCCACCCGTCCCGGGGTATGTGTTCTTGCACTTGGACGGAATCACGCGACCGGTAGATTTCCTTGTGTAATTATGCTAGGATGGAGATCAAATTTCGGATTGGATTCAGATCAGATCACAATCGGGCTCGAAAAGAAGCCCCTTTTATTCAGTCCTCGTCCTGAGGTGTTGCATTGTTGCAATAGGGATCAGAATCGGAGATACGGCAAGTTGTCCGCTTTGTTACGCCGGTCTCCTCCTCCGTAAATAAAGGCGGCGCCGGGCAAAAACTTCGATTATGGAGCAGTAGTAGAGTCATCATTTGTCGAATAAGGTGACATCTGTTCAATTGGAGGCTTGGACATGAAGAACAAGAAGGGGTCTCGCCGCAGCCGCAGTAAAGCCGCAGCAGCTCGCCATGAAATTTCTGGAGAAGCTGGAGGAGATAGGCTCAGCAAGTTGCCAGATGACATTCTACTCAACATCCTCGAGAGGGTGGACACGCTAGATGCCTTAAGAACCTGCATCCTCTTGAAGCGAATGCTGAAGCTCCCCACCATGCTCACGCGGTATGACATAAACATTGCTTCCCTTGTTCATTACCATGACATGGTAACCCGTGGGTTCACCACTTCTCACGCTGCACGGTACAACGATGCCATTGCTGGGGTCGCGGAGAAGGTCCTGAGTGCAAGGAATCCAGAGATCCCCATCCAAAAGCTGAAGGGCAGATTCTATTTGAGGCTTGGTGGATGTCTCTCCATCGGCAGGGCTTTTGCACGCACCATGTCAACCCAGAAGGTCGACGAAGCCGAGTTTACACTCATCACAGAGAAGAGCTGTCCAAGATGCACTCACGAAGATCTACTCTGCTACGGGAAGCTGTTCAATACCTTGTTTGGTGACTGTCCAGGCGCGTTTGCTGGCCTCACACGCCTGTGGCTGCGCAATATAAGGTTTGCTGAACAGGATATCCCAAACGTCTTCAGCACCTGCAGGCGGCTGCAATCTCTGCGTCTCTCCCACTGTGACGCAGGGGTCGGCTCTGTGCTGCAAGTAGAACATGCTCAACTCGTTGAACTACACGTTGAGCATGGCAAATTTGAGGCAGTCCAGCTCAACTGTCTACCAAAACTCCAACGAGTGAACTATACTGGTTGGACTTACTCAGACCCCAACCTGACTTTTGGTTATGTCCCGCAGCTTTCACAGCTAAGTCTCGTACAAATGGGTATTAGTTTTTACCAGAATCTACGGTTGAGTCATCTCCTTGCTAATGTTCCCTCGAGGATAAGCGACCTGCATCTGGATTTTAAAAGTGAAAAGATTTGGGTTGTACCAGAATGCCCAAACCTACTTGCCCCTATGCTTTCCAAACTACGGGTTGTGAATCTAGTTAATCTTCCTGAAGGATGCAATATCGCTTGGACCATGTTCATTATTGAAGCTGCACCCGCCCTGAAGGAGCTATGCATCAGGGTTTGGGATCATTGGTGTAAAATGGTGACAGACAAGGAATTCAGAAAGAAAAATGGTTACTGTGAGAAAGCAAACGTGGAGTGGCAACCATCTGCTTTTGATTTCAAGCACAAGAATCTGGTTAAGCTCACCATCTACGGCTTCCAACCTGACGAATACTTTTTGCGGTGCGTTAGGCGCGTCTTGGAAGTTGCGGTAAACATGGAGCAGATATCTCTGCAAGACAGGGAGGCGTGCGAGCGCTGTGGGGATTTGGATCCCAGCATCAAGGTTTCTCCTTCTAGATATCCACGGACTTTTGATGAGAAGAATATGTTGAGGGAGGAGGTTACTAAGGAGTTACAGATGGTTTCACCTGCCCTGATTCACTTCGAGTCGTAATAATTGAGAATAAGAGGTGCATCCCATCACTTTGGTTTAGAGTCTGTGTGTTTAAAGATAAGATGCATGGTATCATGACTGAGTTCTGGAACTCTACAATTAAGTACTTCTTTTACTCTTTAGATCTTGGCCGATCATTATACCATAGCACTCACTCTCAAGTCTATGCTCCTTTGGAGTCTTGACGTGGGCAGCGCCAGCAGGGGAAGGCCATAATGATTTATTGCATTAGTTTGATTTTGAACCCTAAACCTCTGGTTGCAAGTTGTATGCAACTAACCAATCAACCCATCAGCCCGAACTAGTGGAAAGGGCTAGGCTAGATATTTCAACAGTCACTTCTACCGAATTGAGTGCTGTACAGTTGATGAACTATTATGATTCTCGGTTCTTGCAACCAATTAACCATGTGCTCTCCAAGTAAGCGAGTAGTACAACCTCTGTATCAGCTCTGATGCTCTAATCAGAATACTTTGGCTAAATGTTACTCATTCACTGATTATTCCCCCAACGAATTGTGCTCGTCGATCTTCTCTTATTGTGCTGAACAACTTACACTGCATGATCAACTGATTTATATTGTCTATGTACCTGCTCTAAACTTAACCTGCAGTTATTGAACTTAACCTGCATGGAACCACACAAAATGTCGCTTCACAGTTCCACCTTGAGACTCTATAGCCATGTTTCTGGTTCAGCATTGCTACTTCAACATTTGTGTGAGTACAACGGACTGTCGTATCTGTATGATTTACCTTGAAACGCTACAGCCATGTTGCATGCGGTTCCTTAGGAATACCGGATCTTTGGTGTTCCTTATAGTATAAGTAACAACTGAACTGGTCAGTTTGCTCCTCCTTAAACTCTTTGCTAAATTCTTTCATTTTCATACTTATTCCACTCTTTCCTAGAACGATCCACAATACTTGTCAGTAACTCACCAGTTATGGGCCAATTTCCCCAAGGAATGGTCCTACTTTATATATTAGTGCCACACTGAACCTGTAATGCTTGCGTTTCTGAATATACACAAATCTTGGTTATAAGCTGCATAAAACACATCTGACGTGTCACTGTATATTACTCCATCTTTTTAACATGCACATGCACAGAATATATAGTATAAAGGATAAAAAAAGTCTGCATCAAGATAAAGAGCTGTGATTATTCATCGAATCGTTTGACTCGTGAACCAAAGTCAACCAGCTTACTGTTGAGCTCCCTCATCCGAACGGCTTCTGACTTGCTCCCTAAACAATAATACAAGGCAATCTGACTTTTTTTGTCATCACGGAATTTGTCTGACAGTGATGACATTTTCAACTATTTGACTTTGCATTGCATGAACTGCGTTGTGGTTGGGTGCTATATATGAAATTTGGTCAACGATTTTTATAATGTCAAATGTTATCAACGCAGGGCCATGTTCACCATCTACAACAGCATATTCGCAGCATATCTTGCAAACATGTCATTTCACCCAGATTACAGATTATTTCCTGCAAATCTCTCTACAGCTAACCATGTCAACCTTTTTTTTGTGTGCGAAAGTAACCATGTTCATTATCAGCTGCTGGTTATGGTCTGAACAAGGTAACTAAATTGACAGTTCATGTAAATACAAATCAAAGGATACAGATGATTGCATACTACCAGCTGGAGTCTGAAGAACCAATGTTTCTGAAGAGCCAATGTTGCGAGGGAAAAGTGCCAGGTTTCAGATCTATCCTTTGCAACAACAGCCCAAACTTCAGAGCTACTGGTCGAAGCACAACAACTAGCACAAAGATTACAACTTAATATGTCCTCCAAACTACAGATTACAACAGTGTCCTGAACTTGGACATGATTCCTGAAGTAAGTACAACAAGTGGTTGCAGGATAAGAGTTTCTTACGTGGCCACCAATGACCAATGGTGGGTTAAACACGCGTTTCGCTGAACTTTGGTTTAAGAAAAAGAAGCTTGTGTTTGCTGAAAGCCAATTTGTAGGGCCATCAAGTGCAAGAGGGATTTATGAAATGGTCTTATGTCAGTACATGTCGTGTGTAGTGTTGTCTTTTCTGAAAATACAAACATCATAGTCAATTTTCATTAGTTATAACTGAGTCTGCTACTGGTTGAATCAGTTTGACTGATGAGCTAAAGTCAACCAGCTCCAGCCCAGGAGCCATAATCCCCAGCCAAGCAAACGCCTCCATCCAAACAATCCCTTCTGACTCACCTCACCAAACAATAATACTACATGGCTATTTGACTTCTTTTTATTATCACTGAACTTGTCTTGTAGTGCTGATAATTTTAAACTATTTGACTATGCATTGCATGAAGTGTGGTGCAGTTGAGGTGCTATATATAAGGCTTAGTCAAAGATTTTCTATACTATGAAATATTATCAGTGCACATTAGGTTCATCATCTACAACATCAAATCATGAAAATCAGTCATTTACCCGGATTCTACAGCATTGATTGCAAGACACTCCATCTTTACAGCTAACTAACCATGTTCATCTTGTGTTGTGTGAAACTAGAAAGCTACAATAGTAGAATCATAGGTTTCCACAGATCATGCAGATACCTCATTGCACATTTCTGTTTGGTCAATTTTGCAAACTGAAATTTCGTTCGGTTTCTGAAGGCAGCGGCAACACGTGATGCTCTTCCACTGCGGAGCTGTGAAGGTGGTGCCGCGGTTTCATATCAGTGGTTTCCAGTAGCTGCACAAACTTCAGAGCTACTGGTCGAAGTACAGCAACTAGCACCATGATTAGTAGTAGTTAAGCTTTTCCAAGCTATTGTTTACATGAATGACCTGAACTTGGACGTGAATCCTGAAGAAAGTACAGCAAGTGGTTGCAGGATAAGAGTTTCTTACGGGGCCTCCAATGCCGAGTTAAACAGGTGTTTCGCCGACCTTTGGAGTAGTAAAAGAACAGCGTCCTCGGAACTGAGCCAATTTGCACTAATCTTAAGTGACTCCTTAATTAAACAAAGCATCGTGTAAGCTTGTTCCAGGTTGGGGTATCCAGCAAGGCTGTTCAGTGTAAGAGGGAATGAGAATTCCAAAACATTGTTTGCAACACTTCTATATTGACAAGGAAATCCATCAAAAAATCATTGCATGGATGATGGATGGCATGCATCCATTTCGGGAACAACATTGAACCAGATAATTGTTGCAAAGACATTTGATAAGATATCTGAACCCCTTAATTGCAATACACAACCCTGCATGTTTAATGATAAGTTTATAATTACCATCTTGCCTGGTCTTCCAATATTCTAATCATTGTGAGAAATGCTGAAGATAACGACGCATAATGTAGCACCAGATGAGATTTGCATGGAGCCTGTTCAAGGTGAGCTGTGCTGCTAAATCAAGATAAAGAAGCAGCTCCTCTGCAGCAACAGTGCCGCACATATGCAGGTACCTTGAAGCTTCTCATTTTTTCCGTCTAGTGCTGCTGAGTATACCAAACATTTTTGTGGTATTAAAATGTTTAAGCTGAACATTTCTTAGACAAACTGATTTATTCAATGTTGCTAGAAAGCTGTAGCCCCATTAGCGAGGAGTTGTGTATATAGCTGCTCAATATGACTACAAAATTTGGAAAAAGATTCAGTGAACATTTCTATTTCTAAATATGCGGTTAATATCAATATATTTAACTAACAAGAGTAGAAGTAATTTGCCCTGAAATATTCAACTAACACATACATCTGACAATGCTGCCATTTAGTAAGGCAGTCCGCGTTGTTGTATTGTTACTGCCATCATCAGAAATAATAATAATGATCTGTACAGTTCTGTTTAGTTGTGTATACCACTTTTTCAATTTTGAACAAATTTACAGTTTACTCTTGCCGCTACCGCTTATTTGAAAAAAATGCACATATTTGCGATTCCCATGTGTGCGGCATCATTCAAACTGACTGACCCAATCGAATCAAGCAAGAACATTCCCGAAGTATGCATATTTTCATCAGCAATTAGATTGCTAGTCAGAGTCTATCAGCTTCGACATTACAGATCATAAAATGGAATGCCAAGAGATAAATTTTTCAGAACTTCCATACTTATTTCTTTCTTTTTCTGAGATCTTCCATTTCTGATCAAGAAAATAAACAACAAGGATGCCAACACCCAGCAGATCCTCACGCACATCCTTGCCATACAGGACTTAGGAGCAGCACACCGAAACTTTACATCCAAATTAGCTGTCAGCAACAAAACCTCTGAACTAGCCTATTTACACACATATACACACATACACCAAAGGGTCCGTTAAGCCTAGCTAGAAACGAGAACCAGATGTAGAACAGAACACCTATGGTAGGGTCAGAGCAGATCAGAGATGGATGATCTAGTCATGGCAGCAGAGGAGCATGACGATTGACGACGCATCGCCGGATGATGTAGAGCCTGGCCTTGTGTTGCCTCAGCATCCTGCTAAGTCCTCCTCCTGATCCCTTGTGCTTCCCATGGCTCTTCACCTTGCTGTTCATCCTGAGCTAGCTGGTTCCTGAACGATCATGGAATTTATTTGCACAGTGCCGTGGTCTAGGGAGGGGCTGAAAAAATCGATCACCGACCGGTGGCCATGGTATTTGGTGGGTAACCAAATCCTTGGCCTGACTGCAGTGTTCAATTTTATCAAATTGCATAGAGCGTGCTATTACCATCGCTAAACTATTTTTGGCCGTACGTAACGCGTGCAGGTCGGTCAGAAATCCGTTGGACGCCGTGGAAGGCTAACATGCCGGAGTGTAAGTGTACTTGTTTATCGTGGTCAAATGTATCGTGGTCAAATGTATCTGAACTAGCTGTTCGTGCAGTTTACAGCAGCAGCTACTAAAATAAAAAAGAACTCGATTTACAACGTACAACTGTAGCATGACAAAAGAAATATTTTCCTAGTGTCGATAGGTATCAAAATCTCTCGCAAAAGGAAACAAGCTAGGAACGACACAACTGTAGCATGACAAAACAAGTATTTTCCTAGTGTCATTGTCATACACTACTACAGAAATGATTTCCTGTCCCTGGGATGCATGACCAGGATTATAGCATCACAAATCTAATCAGACACACATATCCTAGAGCTACACTTGATACAGTCAGCTGGTAGAGTAGTTCGTGAGGGGGCATCAGACAAAAATATCTTCTCCGACCAGTACTCCGACGAGAACGCTGTAGCAGATGCGTGGTGGAGCTGTCCGATCCGCCTGTCCAGCCATGACCAGAGCCAGGGCTAGCTCGGTTGAGGGAGAGACGCCCTCGCGCTCCATGTGATCTCCCCGAGATCGTCGTACCGTCCAGCACAATTTCACACAGCTGGCACCTGTAAATTAACTAACGACGACGGCAATAATACGGTAGGTTTTTGGTGGCCTTTCCGTCCCGCGGAAACGCAGCTTGCTTAATGGGGCGCAGAATCTGAGCATGTGGCTGGTCAAATACGAGTGAGCATATGACCCCGATCGAGCAGCCAGCATCGATCGGCACCACAGCCCTACTCAGCGTTGTGGTTTCCCCAGCGGGGGTTGTTTGCCAGTTCATCACTAGTAGGAGAAGAAAAAACAGTTGTTTTATCGAAGAATTGCTCCCTCCGATTTAAAATAGGTGTTGTAGTTTTAAACTAACCTTAGTTCAAAAATGCTCCCTCCGTTTGATTACTAAGTAGAAGTCTGTGTCTTTTGCCTTTCTCTGTACATTTTTTATTGCTGGCGCCATTTTGGTTCACCCTTTCTAATACAAATGACGCGCACTTAGGAGCGTGTTTGAGAAAAAAGGAAAAAAAAACTTAGTATAAATCTGATTTATATTAAAGAAAAACATGTTAAAATAATTAGTAGTCTTTTATCTAATTTAAATCAATATTAACATCATGCAATTTTTTCACAAAAATCAATATCATGACATGTGTCACAAGAATAACAGCGTAGCATAGGCAGGCGGGCACCTTATGTTACAGGGAGATATCCCTTCTATTATCAATACCCATTTGAAAAACACTAGTCATACATATGATAATTTTGATCTGAGCTGCCTTTTTTTTTTTACATTTAACCAGCCAATGGTTGTGAACAAATGTGATACCCTCTCCTAATAACACTTATAATTATAGCATCTTAATGCCTATTAATTACCCTAAATTTTATTTCGTATACATGAGATGAGTTGTGTATGATGCTTACATTTTTTCTAATTGTATTAAGCTAATTAATAAGAAAATTTCCATGCATGTCTTTGATCGACAA
The DNA here is from genome assembly GCA_947311845.1 of Poa pratensis. NCBI lineage: Eukaryota > Viridiplantae > Streptophyta > Magnoliopsida > Poales > Poaceae > Poa > Poa pratensis. The sequence goes on along the minus strand of CAMZMU010000074.1, from coordinate 122,699,125 downwards.
ATATCCATGTAAATATTTTTTGAAACAGTTACTGGGAGAGAATACCCATATGAATATATATCCATCTTATTTAAAATTCTTGGAAAATGTACTTTTATTTAAAATAAAAATTTCACCTGTGATCCACAAAGGCTTGAATCATTTCTTATGTGTTTCTAATATTTTTACTTAAGATATACTAGCTTCTCTTACAAAGAGTGCAAATTATATGCTTTTATATTTTTTTTCCATGTCCATGATTTTCAAGGTACAAAACACATGTTATTGATTTTCATTCTAGTTAATTGATTTTTATATGCTAAATAATTGACGTGTATAGTGCGGACAATAGTTTAGACTGCCATTCACATACAATCCGTTAACTACTATGATAATAAAATCTCTTCTTTGTTTAGGTTGTCTGCATGCAAGGGCGCCCCAATAGTATCGGAAGCCAGTATAATCAAACAAGTATTAAACCTTTATTTCTGCCGATGCAATATATTTGGCTATTTGCATGTACGGACTAACACTCCGGATAGAAAACCCAAAATACCTAGCAGCTTTGGATATATGAGTATATGACCGAACCATATGATCATGTCATCACGCATTATAAAATGAGAATCCCCCAACATGGCGACAACATAGACATGAGCATATATTACGTTCCAAGATCCGACCGGACAGTTCCTAAAGCAAAGGCGTCTAGCCTGGCCAGCCACTCCCGTCCATCGTCAGGGAATTATTCTCACGATCTTTGGAAGAATCATGCCAAGAACGAACAAAATACACTAGAGACTAGACAGGCAGGTGGGAATCTCATGAATGGAAGACGCTAAGCTACTGGAAATAGGCCCTTTTTGGTTGTCCAGAAGTCGATTGTCCCCTGGAGCTTCATCGGAATCCGTTGCTACTTGTGTGTGAGAGAAAGGTTGGCTTCTGCATGTGCTTGTGGAGCTAGCGTTAGCTCCCCAATTCCTACAAGGGGCATATGCCCCCATCTCTCTGTACGCAATGTCTCTCGAATCAGTTTTTTATAAGCTCAAGTAGGCGAAGATGCGAGGATCATGTGAGGGAGTAGTCACTCTCTCCCATTTGGAAATTTCCTCCCTATATAAACATGCAAGCGCTTGACACTTGGCCACAACCACAGCAGAACCAGATCCATCCAATAGCAGCAAACAGACTTCCTGTTCTCCTAGCTTAATCACCATCTCTGTTCAGAAGCTATCTAACTCAGGATGGACAAGGTGAAGGCCAGCCATGGGAAGAACAAGATGTCTTCAGGAGGAGGAGGGCTCAGCAGGATGCTAAGGGAGCACAAGGCCAGGCTCTACATCATTCGGCGATGCGTCGTCATGCTCCTCTGCTGCCATGACTAGCTGATCCATATCTGATCTGCCCTTCTCTGACCCTACCATAGGTGTTCCCTTCTTGATTTGGTTGTTGCTAGTTTCTAGCTAGGCTTGACAGATATTCTTTTTGGTGTATATGTACATGGGGTAATTTAGAAATTCAGATTTTGGTCTCGTGTAATGGTGCTCCTAAGTCCTGGAATGGGCAGCATGTGTTGATCTCTGTTGGGAGTTGGCATCCTTTGTTATTTTTTTGCTCCTTCAGAAATGAAAAATCCGAGAAAAAATTGAAATAATCTCATACAAGGATTATCTCTTGGCATTCCAATTACGAATCTGAAATGTTGAAGCATGATTATTCGGGGTCGTTGACAAGCCATGTATTTGTTTTATTCAACATCATTTCGGAATCATGCCTAAAACGAACAAAAGCTTGTAAATGTGACGCATACCCTTGAGGCAACGAGATAGGAAGGTAACCGGTGCCGCCAAAATCCCTATAGCAATAAATATACGTTGTCCCCAAATGATAACATGTGTTCATCCCTGGTTTGTGTACGTGACTACGCGTTATGTTACAAAGAGAGATATCCGTCTATTATCAATACCCGTATAGGAAACGGAGTTAAACATTAATTTTGATACGAGCTGCCTAATCCTTTTCAAAATTACTCATCCAATGGGTGTGAACAAATATGATACTCTCTCCTAATAACGCTTACAGTTACAGCCTCATATTTCCTATTAATTACTCTATATTTTATTTTGTATAAATGATATTTTTTTAATGGTCACATTTCTAATTGTATTTCATAAAAAATTGTTCACGCATTCCTCTGATCTACATCTATCCGTTAAATTATTTTTGAAACAACAATCGGGAGAGAATCCCCAACTGATTATTTATCCATGTTATTTAAAATTCTTAGACAATGTATATTTATCCATGTTATTCAAAGGCATGCATCATTTCTTATTTGCTTGTAACATTTTTTTATTTAAGATATACCAGCTTGCCTTACACAGTGTAGAATTACATGTTCTTATAGATATCTTCCACGTCAATAATTTTCTAGGCACAATAAGTTCTGTCAAAATAATCGTATTTTTATTATCAGCATATCAGTTGAACATGTCTAGTCCGGACAATAGTTTAGACGTAGTCGTTCATATACAATCAGTTAACTAATTTGCTTATAGAAATCCCTTTTTGTTAAGGTTATCTGCATGCAAGACCCCAACAATGTTCGCAAGCTAATATAATCAAACATGTATGGAGTATTAACCCTTTTATTTTTCTCTGACGGTGCAATATTTGTGTATTTGCATGTACGGAGTCATACTTCTAATAGCCCAACAAAATTATTAAAGCGTGAAGACAAAAACCCAAAGTACATACTCCCTCCGTCCAAAAATAAGTGTCTCAAGTTTAATAAAAAGTGAATGTATCTATATATGAAACATGTCTAGATACCTCCACTTTTGAGCAAACTTGAGACACTTATTTTTGGACGGAGAGAGTACTAGCTTGGATACCCGTCGGAACATTATCATCTTGTCATCACGGGTTATAAAATGAGAAATCCCCTACATGGCGACAACATAAATTAACATGAGCATGTATTACGTTGCAAGATCCGACCGAACAGTTCCTAAAGCAAAGGCGTCTAGCCTGGCCAGCCACTCCCGTCCATCGTCACGGAATTATTCTCGCGATCTTTGGAAGAATCATGCCAAAAACGAACAGAAAACACTAGAGACAAGGCAAGCAGGTGGGAATCTCTTGAACGGAAGACGCTAAGCTACTGGAAATAGGCATATCCTTATGGACGGTGACCCAAGCTAGAGTGGCCCTTTTTGGTTGTCCAGAAGGCGATTGTCCCCTGGAGCGTCATCGGAATCCGTTGCTACTTGTGTGTGAGAGAAAGGTTGGCTTCTGCATGTGCTCGTGGAGCTAGCGTCAGCTCGCCACTTCCTGCAAGGGTCATATGCCCCCATCGCATCAGTTTTTATAAGCTGAAGTCGGCAGAGATGCTAGGATCATGTGAGGGAGTAGTCACTCTCACCCATTTGGAAATTTCCTTCCTATATAAGCATGCGAGCGCTTGACACTTGGCCACAACCACAGCAGAGCCAGATCCATCAAGTAGCAGCAAACAGACTTCCTGCTCTCCTAGCTAGCTCAATCGCCATCTCTGCTCAGGATGGACAAGGTGAAGGCCAGCCATGGGAAGAACAAGGTGTCGGCGGGAGGAAGAGGGCTGAGCAGGATGCTGAGGGAGCACAAGGCCAGGCTATACATCATCCGGCGATGCGTCGTCATGCTCCTCTGCTGCCATGACTAGCTCACCCATCTCTGATCTGCTCTTCCCCTCACCCTAACATAGGTGTTCTCTTCTAGATTTGGCTCTCGTTAACTTCTACTCCCTCCGTTCCGAAATACTTGACGTGTATTTGTCCAAATTCGAATGTATCTACACACTAAAACATGTCTTCATACATCCGAATTTGGACAAAGTCACGTCAAGTATTTTGGAACGGAGGGAGTACCTAGCTAGGCTTGACATATTCTTTGTTGTGTGTACGTACAGGGTGTAGTTTCAGAAAGATGTAGCTGACGTTTTGGATATTCAAGTTTTTGTGCTCCTAAGTCCTGCAATGGGCAAGGATGTACATGTGTTGATCTCTGTTGGGTGTTGGCATCCTTTGTTGTGTGTTTGCTCCATCAGAAATGAAAAGTTCTCAGAAAAAAGAAGAAAGAAACATGAATTAGTATATGAAAGATCTCAGATATATGTTTACCCTTGGCATTACATTTTTGGATCTGAAATGTGGCCGCCCTGAAACGTTGAAGCATGATTCTAGGTCGTTGATTAGCTATGTATTTGTTAATTAAAAGATGAATCATTTAGGATTTGCTTATTTCTTTCGACTAGATCGGCCGTTTAAATGATTTCACGCATCTCCATCTCAAAGGCGTGCATATTGGGAATTTGCCGCTATGTCGAGGTGGAATTTGCAAGATCTGTCCACGTATAATTTTTTTTTCAAAATTTACATAGTTGTATGCACAACTAAATAGAACTGTACATGTACTTATTACTTTTTCTCAAGACGACAGTAATATTTCCAGGATGCTGACTACTTTACTCCGAAATTTAGTAGCATTGTCACAATGTGTTCAATATGCCAGGAAAATTTACTTTCATTTTCATTAGTTTAATATTTCTTAAATTAACCTCATATTAAGAATGGAAACGTTTCATTGGATCTTTTGTCAAATTTGCAGTTACTTTGAGTGACTCGACTATACACACAACTCCTTGCGCTTGGGGCTACTGGTTTTCTAACAACACTGAATGAATCAGTTTTCAAAGAAATATCCAGGTTTAAATTTTAATGTACCACAAAAATGTTTGGTAATACCCAGTAGCACAGGACAGAAGATATGAGTGGCTTCAAGGTGCCATTTTTGTCGATAAGGGGTTCAAGGTGCCTGCATACCTACAGCACTGTTGCTGACAATTATAACTTTTCCATGGAGACATGCTTCATTATTAATTTCAATTAAAGACAGTTCAGCTATACAAATATCTTCAGAGCAACAATTTTGGTTCAGTGTTGCTCCTTCAGATGGATACATGCTATCCCAGCAATTTGTTTGATGGAACTGAATTCCCATTCCCGCTTGCGATGGATGCCTCAACCTGAAACAAGCTTGCAAGATGCCTTGTTTGATTCAGAAGTCACTTTATTTTACTAATTTTTGCTCGGTTCCAGACACGCGTAAAAGCCGTCACATTGGAGGTCGCGTGTGAAATGCTTATCCTGCATTCCACTTGATGTACTCTGTTCAGGATTCATGTCCAAGTTCAGGTCATTCATGTAAAAACTATAGCTTTCCACTTGCTTATCTACTACTAATATTGGTGCTAGTTGCTGTGCTTCGACCAATAGCTCTGAAGTTTGTGCAGTTGATACAAAACCACAGATCTGAACCGCAAGCACTCTCTACTTTCACATCACCCACACAGTGGCATCGTAGTGCCTTCAAAACGGAATGAAAAATTAGTTTGCAGAGCTGAGGTGACCAAATAGTAATATGCCATCAGGTATCTGCATGAACTGTGCAAAGCTGTCAATGTAATATTGGAATTTTCTGGTCTACAGACCCATAACCAGTATCAGAAGATGAACATGGTTACTTAGTTGGATGTACTCACCTGCAAACAATGATGCACGATCGGGGTGAAACATGTTATTTTGTGGTGATCCAAATTCGTATATACTGATAAAGGCCGACTTGTGACGAGGAGAGCGGTACGGTACGAGTTGTTTCCGGGTCGGACTGCAGTTGACCTAGGGTTTTACCACTATATATACATCTTGTAAGCCGCCGGCTGGGATAAGTCGCATTGTGTAAATCCCCGGCGTTTGTAACCTCACCCCGATATAGTGAAGTATTGCTGGCTGGCGCCCGTGGTTTTTTCCTCTCCTTTGTTTGGAGAGGTTTTCCACGTTAAAATCTCGTGTCCCCTTTGGTGTGATCGTTCCGCTCTTCGTCGTTTATTTGCTATCGTTTATAACAAAACAACTTGTTTGAAAGATAAGATGAGGATTTGATGCTGCGGATAAATTTTTTTTTTAAACGAAGGCAAAAGCTTTGCCTTATTCATTAATTAAGCAGAAGGTGTCCGATTTATTAGCAGAAGAAACCGGACGAAAACCATACAACGAACACCACATGACAAAGCCCACACAACACCCACTCCACGGCCGGCCGGCCAGCTATCCACCCTTGCCGGAGAGAAGAATCCCTACTATGAGAGGGGCAGATACGGGACACTCCGTCGTAGATGAAAGCGGCCACCACCGGGGAGCCTCGACGACGAAGAGCACCGAGAGCAACCTTGTCGGCCACATGACACAAGGTGAAACGTCCTCGATGATGCTGCGGATAATGAACATAATGTGCACTGATAACATTTCACAGTGTCAAAATCTTTGACTAAATCATATATAACGTTACTTTAATCAAAACACTTGCACCACAGTTCATGCAGCGTGAAGTCAAATAGTTTTAAAGTATCATCACTATCAGACAAATCCGGCCATATTAGGAAAAATAAGTCAAATAGCCCGGTGGTATTGTTTGGTTAGGCAAGTCAGAAGCCATCGTTTGGATGAAGGAATATCGATCAAAGGTTTGGTCGGTCAGGGCTTGTGGCTCCTGAGCTGGAGCTGGTTGACTTAAACGCTGTCAAACTGATTCAACCAGTAATCAGCTGTGCCACTGGCTCCTGACTTCTATGTACTCTTTGTTGCAGGCATTTCATGATTTCCCTTGCATTTAGCTACTCTGTATGCAAGACGGGCTATAAGCAGGTGCTTGATACATCTGTTCAGTCATTGTGTGCCAAGGATTCAGTTATAAATTGTGCACAATTTAAGGGAACTGTCCGTACTGAAATAACCAAGATCGTTGCAGTTTCAGAAAAGACGAGCACTGCACTCTAAAATTACCGACACATAAGCCCATATCAAGGAAATTTGTAAGAAAAAAAGGTGATCCTAGAATGTTGCAACACGCAGTTCATAAATACTCCTGCGCCTAATGGTGATGGATGCCTCGCCAAAGTAACTTTCTCGTTGCCTATTCCACACATTTTAATTGTTCGGTTACTCCGTATATAACGGTAGCTACCTAATCGTCTGCATTTGCATATTTAATCTCTTGACATGGTTATCACAAGTGGTGGGAGATCCAAGCTACTGAGCGTAAGTGAACTCTAACATCTTGAATATCATGATTAAACCCTGTGTTTCTCTGCCGGCCCAATATTTCGGTATTTTTCCTGTACGGACCCATACTCCTAATAGCCCAAAAAAATGCATGATTAACGCGTGAGTACCAAAAACCAAAAGGACATAACAGCTTGAACAAACACGGCTGCATGAGCATCAGGCATTGTAAAATGATACCCCAACTTGATGACGACATAAACATGACTACATGAGCATATATTACATTCCAAGATCCGACCGGACAGTTCCTCAACGAAAGGCGTCTAGCCTGTAAGCCTGGCCAGCCACTTCCGTCCATCTTCACAGTATAATTCTCACGGATCTTTACATCATCCGGCAATGCGTCGTCATGCCCCTCTGCTGCCATGACTAGATCATCCGTCTCTCTGCTCTGCTCTTCTCTGACCCTACCGTAGGTGTTAATTTATAGCTAGGCTTGATAGATTCTTGGTTGTGTGTGTAGTTGTGTACATGGGCTAGTTCAGAAGTTTCAGATAGATATTGTTGACGGTTTTGATCTCCTGAAGTGGTGCTCCTAAGTCCTGCAATGGCAAGGATGTGTGTTTATCGATCTGTTGTGTGTTGGCATCCTTGTTGTGAGTTTGCTCGACCAGAAATGAAAGATTTCGAAACAAAAGGAAAGATTATGAAAGCTATAAAAAAAAGGCTTATCTCTTGGAATTCCATGTTATGATAACATGATTCTTGATCTCCGACTACCTACCTAAATGCAAGTACAAATGCGCACCTTTTTGGGAATGTTCCTACTTCATTAGATAGGATCAGTCGCTTGAACATTTTCAGAAACATTACCTTCTCCAAGAGAGAAAATTGCAAAAAGCCACTACATTTGGGGTAGGGTTTTAAAAGACCACCAAGATGCGATTTTTTTCTCAAAAACCCACTATTATTCGGTAACAGCGTAACAGAAAGCACTAATCAGTCATTTGGCGCACGGTAAGTGAAATTCTGATGGGTGGACCTCCGTGTCAGGATGACATGGGTAGGGGAAACGTTCATAAGCAGTTGGCCGTTAACGGCGCCCGGCTTGTCTGAACCGCACCTGTTCGGATAGGCTGACCGCGTCACTCCACCCCCTGGCCCCATGCTGTAGCTCCTGTGTCTCCATGGATCATAGCGGCGCCATCAGCAATCTGAGCTTCGCCAAAGTTGAAGGGGCTAGTGGAGGCGGCCCAATGCCCGACTACTTCTGTGATGACGACTCGTTGTCCCTATGGTGACGGCGGCCTCAAGTCAACAAACTACGTGTACACCAGCTCGTTGGGATTCGAAACGCAAAGTGTTGTAGCAAGCGGACTTTTTCCCACAAGATTTACTCGAGCTTAATATCGAACTATCATGGAAATGCCATAGATCCCTTTCCTCCAAAAACAAAGTAATTTCCCTATGTACCCAACTCCACCGTGGTAGTTATCAAGCAACCTGGCGTACTGAAAACAAAATAAAATAAGAAGTAAAAAACAAATGTGACCGCGCCGGAAAAGTAGCATTATTGAAGGGAAAAAAATTTGTGTGAGTGAAACTAGTAAGTCCCCGACAATGGCGCGCGCTAGGAAAGTGTGGTTGCACTGAAACTAAGATGCAAACTACAAGTGCAACGATGTTAGAAAAGTGTAGTTAATGTTAAAATGATATGTAAACTATAAAAGCTATAAATGCAAGCAAGATAATTGTTTTTGTATTGTCGGATTAATTAACCTCAGAAAATTAAAATGCAAGTATAGTAAAATAAAAGATGTTTCTTATGCTCAAAAATGGACCGCGGTTCATGGGTTCACTTGTCTATGCTCTCATAAATATGGTGGCTCGAATATTGCTTTTGTAAAAAAAAAAACGAAAGCATCTTCTATATAGTGTTTGATTCGCATTCATATGGGCATCACGTCCTAACATGGGATGATGCAACACATCCCTCTAATACTCCCCTAGTAAGAGAAAACTCCGCATAATAGGAATTAAGTACATCATTGCACCTTGGATCACAACATTTGGTACGTTAGATTAGCATTTGATGGAAGTGAGAATCTAGAGAAAAAAGGTCATTCAGACATTACTTGTATGAACTTGTTAGCACTTATAGAGACATCGGGATATGGGATGAATAACAAAATGTACTGTGTAAATTAGAAGGGCATAGGTTTGGTTGGGATGACACTGGCATGTAAAAATTGAATGAAATGGTGAAAAAAATGTGAGGATAAGAAGTGCATATCAATCACTCTTATCAAAGGAAAGTATAAACTTCCTACACACATTAACACACTCCATATGACGAAGAACAAGTTCGACCATAGTATATTCAGTTGATGATGAAGGAGTGTTTTTTGAGACTCAACAAAGTGTAGTAGATTCATATTACTTCTATATATGGACTCAGCACTGAAACAACAAGAATTTGCAAAATGATAAGAACATTATTGCATCGGAAGAACTAGATCATTATATGGTCACAAAGGAGAGTAATAGTTTGAGGAAAGGAAAGCAAGCAATGTCAGAAAATATGGAATATTCTTTTGGAGAAGATGCTAAACATTTAACTATATAAGATGTAGAATAGTATATTCAGCAGATGCAAAGGAAGATTCGGAAGAGGAATGTGATTTTGACATTGGGGGGGGGGGGGTAGTATGTGTATGAGAGTGATTCAGATTACTGCATTCCCATATGTTTTTAAAGTTGCCAAGGAGGTTCCCCACAACCAGATCACATTGTAATAAAGCAAATATTTTAATGCATAATTGTATGCCCTCCGGTGATGAAAACTTCGAAGAAGCAGAAGATTCAGATCAATGTATTCAATTACCATTTGTGCTAACAAGTGGGAGAAGTCAATGTCAAAGAAGATGAACCCGAGGATGTGGTATGATGACAATAGGCTTTGGACTAACGAACAAATTTGCCCGAAAGTGTGCTTCCTAGATGTGTACCAATTCAAAAGGGCTCTACAAATTTTGCACATAGAACAACTTAGGAATTTCAAATACCACAAAATTTGCAAGTACAAATAATAGTTCACTACAAAGAGAAGGAAATTCCTTTTTATATAGTTGAAAGTAGGTGAAAAGGCATTTTTTTAATTAGGAAGACGCACTTTAAACATACGTGTGGCCCATCTGGTGAAGGTTGCAAAGTTAACTTCAAATGGGTTCCCAAAGCTTGGATGAAGATGCATTGTCGCAACCAAAGTGATACCTGAGCATCCCATCTGAAATTCAAGATTCCATGGCCTTTTTATTGCTTTTAGTGTATATGTTCAGGGATTTCCAAAAGGATGGAGACCATTTACTTGTAAGCAATTGTGAGCCCTAGGATTTTAGTAGCTTCATGAAAGATGATAGAATACTTGTAGCATTTTTTTGATGAATTTAGGTAGCTTCATAAACTATGAGAGAACACTTGTACCCTTTTTATGAGTTTTAGTAGCTTCATAAAATATAAGAGAATTTTCGTATCATTTTCAATGAATTTTGTAGCTTCATAAAATACGAGAGAATTCTTTTAGCATTTGTTATCAATTTTAGTAGCATCATAAACATGTGAGAGTACTTCTAGCATTTTTTTTGATAAATTTTAGTAGTTTCATAAAATATGTGAGAATATTTGTAGAATTTTATGATGACTTTTAGTAGCTTCACAAAATATGAGAGAATATTTGTAGCATTTTTTATCAAATTTAGTAGCTTCATAAAATATAAGAGAATACTTGTCACACTTTTTTATGAAATTTAGTAGCTTCATAAAATATGAGAGGATACCTTTAGTATTTTTTCATGAATTTTAGTAACTTTATAAAATGAAAGATAATAATTGTAGTTTTTTTTACGAATTTTGGTAACGTAATAAAATATGAAAGCGTATTTCTGGATTTTCTGATGAATTTTAGTAGCTTTATATAATATGAGAGAATAATCTTAACATTTTTATATTTACTTATTTTAGTAGGTTTATATAATATGTGAGAATAGTCGTGCCATTTTTAATGAATTTTAGTAGCTTTATAAAATATGAGAAACCACTTGTAGTATTTTATGAATTTTAGTATATTCTGAAAATATAAGACAATATTTGAAGCATTTTTTGATGAATTTTGGTATCTTCATAAAATGTGAGAATGCTTGTAGCATTGTTTTTCCGTTTTAGCAGCTTCATAAATCATGTGAGAATACTTCTATCATTTTTTGATCAATTTTAGTACCTTCATAAATATGTGAGAAAAGTTTGTTGCGTTTTTTTTTTTGAATTTTAGTAGCTTCAAAAAATATGAGAGGATGCTTGTACATTTTTTCATCAAATTAAGTCGCTTCATAATTGTGAGAGAATCCTTGTAGAATTTTCTCATAAAATTTAGTACCATCATAAATTATTAGAGGATACTTGTAAAAAAACGATGAATGTTAGTAGCTTTATAAATTACATGAGGATAATAGGAGCATTTTTTTTATGAATTTTAGCATCTTTATAAAATATGAAATAATAGTTCAAGCACGTTTGATGAATTATAGTAGCTTTATATAATACTAGAGAATGATTCTAGCATTTAATTATTTATTTATTTTAGTAGCTTTATAAAATATGTGAGACTGTTTGTAGCATTTTTTTAATGAATTTTACTAGCCTTATAAATATGAAAAATTGCTTCTAGTATTTTTTATGTGAAATAATTGTAGTATTTTTTATGAAATTATTAGATTTATAAAATATGTGAGAAAATTGGTAGCATATTCTAATGAAGTTTAGAAGCTTTATAAAATACGAGAGATTCATTCCATCATTATTTTGATGAGTTTTAGTAGTTTCATAAAATATGTGTCAATTGTTTTATGTGGCTTGCCAAATGTAAAAAAACCAAGTATTTTCCAACTTCCCACAAAGATACTCCCTCTGTTCCAAAATATAAGACTTTCTAGCCATTCTGGTTTGTCATGATCCATTGCTAAATGAGTGAATTAACACACTAGAACATGTCTACATATGTACACCTCAGGATACAACCAGAAAGGCTAGAAAGTATTATATTTTGGAACAGAGTGAGTACTACCTTAGGCGCACATTTATGCAAACTTCCAATCTGCTAGTTTAGAGGAGAATTAAAAATGGACTATGCAAGCTACTACTGCACTCTTTGACCTGACAATGCAAAACACGAAAAATGAATGTCAAGAATGGCTTAACATAATCCATGTATAATGTTGGGATAGACAAGCTTAATGAGGTGTTCAACATAATGAATTAATGATCTTTGATTATAGAGGTAAACCTATAAAATAATTTATTTTGTGAACTCCCTAAAACTATTTGTCATTTTCCTTGAACTAGAACCATTGTAATGTATCAAACTTAGTATTGCTAGTTGAACGATTTAGTACATACTGCTATTTGTGATCAAACTTGTAATTGCAATACTTGTGGTTTTTTAAAGAAAAACTAACAAACAAATTATTCATAATCTTTTAGAAAATAATGGCCTGTTGCTTCATGTAAAAATGGTGTATTGTCACATCGGTTAATTGAATATTCCGCGGTAAATATACTTGAATTTTCGTTAGTTCAAAACATTTGGTGGTAGAATTTTGTTTTGACACTTTGTGATCCGTGATGGTATCATTTCCATGATGAAATATGCAATAAAGATGGGATTTATTTATATTTTTTATCTTAATATGAAAATGGTTCAGGTTGGCGCTTTCGCCCCCCGTAGATTTCTCAAACAAAAGATGCACGTGTGCATCAGTTGATGCAAAGGCCGGTGTATTAACCTTTTTAAAATAGAAAAGGGAAAGGTTAATTCACTCTTTTCTCAACTTTGTTAGAATTCGGTGGCCTTGGCCTATGCGTTTTCAGAAAGTCCAAATAAATCTCAGATGGTCATGTGTGGCCAGAAAAATTTCGAAGTATGAAGAATATCAAAAAATGTATACTTTTATATGTCAAAATAATTTATTTTCATATTAGTAGAACATGCTTGTATGTGGATGCTTACTTTTTTGGTGAAAGTCTTGATATTCTTTGAAATACTAGATCTAGTAATTAAATCATACTGGATAAACGGAAACACATAAGTTACATCAAAGACCTTTAAAGTCGCCCTCGCTTGTTCCATTATTTGCATCTTGATGTTTCTCCAAAACTCTGGTGACAGATCCATGCATGGTTGATGAAACCTGCATAAGATGGAAGAACCTCGAAGGTTATAAAGATTAGCTTGAGTCATCAACCCAACAATCTCAAGGGTATTAACGTTTTGAAGATCCGAAGAATGTTGAATGTGCATGTTATGTCTGAAGACACACCCCTGTCAAGGTAAATTGTTGAACCACTGATTAACCACGATGTTGTCATGGAAGACCCGCATGTGCGTAAAAGAATAAAACATGGGAATCATTGACCGCATCAAACTTCACATCAATATCGCAGGCTCCATTGCTAGTGCGGGTCGAAGTTATGGACAACAAACCAACACATTTAGAGCAGAGGATCCACAAGACCAAAACATCACACTCTGTGATGTCAACCGCATCGGCCACAACGATTGTACCAAACGGGGACAGAGCCGTGGAACTTTTATTTCTCATGGTGTTGTTGTCTTCGCTGTAAAACTTTGGCACCAACCATACAAAAAAGTAACGTCGAACAAAAACATATTGTACTCCTGAAAATATGCGGGGTGGCAGATCTTCCCTCGAGACAAAGGGGCCTGGTGACTATTCCCCCTGTTTGCTAGTGTGCTGGTAAAAGCCTAGGCTGTACGTATTATGTACTCCTATATCATAGTGACTCATATACTATCGGTTAATTTGTTTGTGACTATGCGCCGGGGGCTTCGCCTCCTTTTGGAGAAAATTTCAATTAATTTGCTTGTATTTTTTCTTTGTTTAGTTATCTGCATGAAAGGTCCCAACTATATCGTAAGCTAATGCTCCCTCCATTCTAAACTAAAACCACGACAAGAATTATAAAACGGAGGTACTATACTCAAACTAAGTAGTAATCCTTCCTTTTCTCTGTCGATGCAATATCTATCTATTTTCATGTGCGGTCTCATACTCCCAAGTCCTAATAGCCCAACAGAATTATTAACGAGTGAGTACAAAAACAAAAGGTACATACCAGCTTGGATATCTGGTGGAGCATTATCATCATGTCATCACGCTCTATAAAATGAGAATCTCCCAACTCGGCGACGACATAAACATGACCATGTTGAATTCATAGATCCGACCCAGACATGACAGTTCCTCAAGGAAAGGCGCCTAGCCTGGCCAGTGACTCCCGTCCATCTTCACGAACGAACAAATTTGCACTAGGCAAGCAGTGGAATAATCTCGCGAGTGGAATTCGGCATCCATTTCAAGACATTCTCCTCTTCCAGAAATGAAAACATGCCAAAAATTGCAAGCCTTAATTTGCAGGTAGGATTATCTTGCACGACACACAAGAAGGAATCCAGAGGAAGAATCTAGTGGAATTAGGCATCCTTATAGTGGATGGAACCGATGGATTCGGTGTCAAGGGTGACCCTTTTTTGGTTGTCCAGAAGGCGATTGTCCCCTGGAGCGTCATCGGGATCCGTTGCAACTTGAGAGAGAGAGAGAGAGAGAGAGAGAGAGAGAGAGAGAGAGAGAGAGAGAGAGAGAGAGAGAGAGAGAGAGAGAGAGAGAGAGGCTGCTGCGTGTGCCACTGGAGCTAGCTGCAGCTCCCGGCTTCCACAAAGGTCGTATGCCCCCATCTCCCTCTACCCAATGTCTCATCATCTGGTTTTTATATGCGCAAGTAGAGAGGATCATGTGCGAGAGCAGTCCTTGCCACATGGCCATTCCCCTGCTATATAAGCATCGCAAGCGCTTGACACTTGGCCACAACCACAGCAGAGCCGGCAGATCCATCCACTAACAGCAGAGAGCCTTCCTGCTCACCTAGCTAGCTCAATCGCCACCCTTCCTGTTCAGGAGCTTTCTAGCTCCAGATGGACAAGGTGAAGATCAGCCATGGGAAGCAGAGGGGGTTGTCAGGAGGAAAAGGGCTGAGCAGGATGCTGAGGGAGCACAAGGCCAGGCTCTACATCATCCGGAGATGCGTCGTCATGCTCCTTTGCTGCCATGACTGATGCAGCTCTGCTCTGCTCTGCTCCTCTCTGACCCTAGGTGTTCTGTTCTTGATTTGGCTCCTATTAGTTTCTAGCTAGGCTTGACAGATTCTGTGGTGTGTGTGTGTGTACATGGGGGTAGTTCAGAACTTTGAGATAGATGTTGCTGACGGTTAGGATATTCAAGTTTTGGTCTCGTGTAGTGGTGCTCCTAAGTCCTGCAATGGCAAGGATGTGCATTTATGGATCTTCTATGTGTTTGCATCCTTGTTGTGAGTTTGCTCCATCAGAAATGAGATTTTTTTTTAAAAAAAAGAGGAAGGAATAAGAGAAAGGCTTCTCCTGGAATTCCATCTTATGACTGAAATATGATTCTTGATCTCCAACTAGCTACGTAAATGCTAGTGCAAATATGCACCTTTTTGGCACACATTGCCTTCTAAAAAATGTGCATTTTACAAATTTTGTGGTACCGGCAACTGTTGGCTGTAGATTTGATTCAAATAGTTGTGTACAGTGTACACAACCAGTTAAGCTTGTAGACCTAAAAGTTGTTATTCTGAATATGACAGTAACATTTTTTCGATGCTTCAGTAACAAAATGGCAGCATTGCCACATGTGCTAATTGAATATTCCAAGGTAAATTTACTTGTATTTTCGTTAGTTACATTTTGTGAAATCTGCAGTCGCATTGAGCGACTATACACATGACTCCTTGCTCATGGGGCTACTGCCTTGGTGCTGTCAGTTTGTCAAATATCACAGAACAGTTGGTATACAGAGAATCACTGGGTATCAGAAATGAGAAGCTTCAAGGCACCTGCATACATGCAGCATTGTTGCTTCGTGGTCTTGATTTTGTAGCAGCACAGCTCACTGTGAACTGGGACCTTGCAGATCTAATCTGGTGTTGTCATGGCAGTCGTTATCTTCAACATTTCCCACGATGACTAGAATATTGGAAGACCAGGCAAGCTGATAATTATAAACTTATGCATGAAACATGCAGGATTGTGCATTGCCAAATATCTTCTCAGCAATCATTTAGTTATTGTTGCTCCTTAGAATGGATACATGACACCCACGCAATGATGTGTGTTGAATTTCCTTGCCGATAATAAGAACAATTGTTCAAATTAGTCTCGAATTCCCTCTCCCTCTTGAACTGAATACTGAAAGCCTTGGTGGATGCATCAACCCGAAACAAGCTTACTTGAAACTTTGTTTAATCAAGGCGTCACTTTTGTATAGTGCAAATGGGCATGGTTCCGAACACGCTGTTCTTTTATTAGTCCAAAGGTCGGCCAAACCCCCATTTAACCCGCCATTGAAGGCCGCATAAGAAATGCTTATCCTGCAGCCACTTGCTGTACTTTCTTCAGGATTTACGTCCAAGTTCAGGCCATTTGTGTAATCTATAGCTGGGAACAGCTTAAGTACTGCTAATCATGGTGCTAGTTGTTGTACTTCGACAAGTAGCTCTGAAATTTGTGTATTTCCTGGAAACCACTGGTCTGAAACCGGGGCACCACGTTCACAACTCTGTAGTGACGGGCATCACACGTAGGCGCTATTTTCAGAAACCGAATGAAAGTTTGGTTTTCAAAACTGGCCAACCTGTCAATCTACTGTTGTAGCTTTCTGCCTTTCTGGTCTCTAAACAAAAGTCGCCCCTTCACAAAAGCCAGTAGTACAAGATGAACATGGTTAGTTAGCCATGACGATGTCCGAGAGTATTGCAATTAAGGATATAGAATCCTGGTGAAATGACTTTGTGTCATGAGGCAAACTGATTCAACCAGTAATCAGAGCTCTGTAAGCGGCTCTGAACTCCTCGATCTGTACTCTTTGTTGTAGACTTTTTCATGATTATCCGTGCATTAGCTGCTATGTTTGTTGTCAACACCTAGTTTTGAAATCACTCTTGCAATACATGACCTTGGCCAATTGTCTGGATTTTCGGAATCCGCGACATATGTTACCAAATTTTACACCATTCAGATTTGATATGTCAGTATTAAAAAATATACCCACAGCCCATTCTTAGTTTCATCTATGTAATCTTATCGTTATATTTGCAAAAGATAATGTATCTTACTATCAAACTCAACACCCAGTGCACCATACCTAAATTGATAGGAAGAACTTGGATGAAACTTACATGTACATGATTTTTTAATGTAAAAATAACAACCACAAACCTGCACTCATCTTGATAAAAGGATAAAATAAGTAGAACATAAATTTGAGAAAAAATCACAGAGCAAGAAAAGATAAAAGGACAAATAAAAAAGTAGTTCATGCATGTGTTCATGTAGTGTAAAAAAAAAGTAAAATGAAAACATCTATCTGGAGGGACCCCATCCATCTCCCTTCCATGCGGCAACAAGTAACTAAGTTGTGCATAATCTGGTAAACTAGAAGTATACCCGTGCGTTGAAGCGGGATCCTTTATAAACTATATTGTGTAAACTAAATCATATAAGAGGTATGCTATATTATGTTGTCTAGAGGAGTATGCAATATTCAATTGATCATAGTCGAGTTATTAAATTTAATACACATGAGATGAGTGTTTGTATTATTAATTATTAATATGAATAATTAAAGGTTTAAAGAATGGATGATGTGTAGCTTGCATATAGTGATTAATAAATATTAGAGGAGTTGACATGGGTACTGATTGGCTAAGAGAATGGATAATGTGGATAGCTTGCATGTTGAAATAGACAAATTAGTTATACATGTTAGTTGGGTTTTGCTTTATAAGAGGTATAGATATGTGACAACAACCTCACAATTATTGATAAAAAAGTTTTGAAAATATGACAATATTAGATTAATTTTGAAAATATCGGCACGAGAATTGAGATACCGGTTTAAGAGATAATTTTTAAAAAGCTAAAATCAAAATATTCATTGATAATGTCGTGCCTATATGTTATTACATGCGTGCAAGAGAGAGAGGAGGAGAAAAGTAACGAAATCATTTGTAGCTCCCGGGCTCTAGTGACCCATTTTTCTAAGAATCAAAAAGTCCATTTTTAGGTCTCCAAAAATTCTAAAAAATAAAGCATAACAGTATCTATACATGTATAATATGTACGACCAAATTTGCATCAACATATGTTTTCATATATGGTCTGCAAAAAAAATGTTGGAAGAAAAAATGACTTTTTTTTGCTCTTTAGGGCCATGATTTTGTGATTTCTCTATACCCTATAAAGAATGTATATGTAGCAAAACCTTGTAGAGATGTAGATAATATATGTATGTATACACACTATTTTTTTAAAAAAAACTTAAACTTCAAAGTATCATTTTATATATTTTTAAAAAATATCGAGATCACTGGAACTGGGAAGGCCAAACACCTCACTAGACAGAAACGGATAAAAAGATAAACGAAAGGAAATTGCAAAAACAAAAAATACGCCTTCCCTCGTTGGGCCGGCCCACCCACAGGCGAAAAGGGGGTACGCGTCGGGCCGTCGGTTGCCCTACCTCTCCCTCCCTTGTCCCGCCGGCCAGAGCTTCCTCCGCCGCCCTCTCTAACCCTCCCTCAGCCACCTTGCCCGACCGTCTCTACTTCTCCCCGACGCTGCCGGATTTGAGTCGCCTCCGCCGCCATCGGATTCGAATCCACCCCACTGTATCCGAGTCACCGCCGCCGCTGCCTACGCCAGCCGGGAGCTCCGAGGAGGATGGGGAAGGCGAAGAACAAAGGCGCCAAGTTCGCCGCCGTCAAGAAGATCATCAGCAAGAAGACCATCAAGAAGTAAGAAACCGTCCCCTTCTCCCTGTCCGTTCCCCTACGATTTCCCGTTCGTGCGGCCTCAGAGCCCTGAACTTTCCGTTGCTTAGGTACAAGGATGAGGTGCTGGACCCCAGGAAGAAAGACACCGAGGCGGAAAAGCTCGGCCGGAATGTGTGAGTGCCTGCTCGCGGTTGGGTTTTGGGCAACTTTGTTATTTTGATGATTGGGTAGTCATTTTGATTTACCATGTTGCTTGGGTTTTCGTGTTTGCAGGCCGCAGGTCTCCTCGGCGCTGTTCTTCAGCTACAACATGGCGCTCGGGCCGCCGTACCGGGTTATTGTGGACACCAACTTCATCAATTTCTCCATCCAGAACAAGGTCCGTCCTTTCGAATTAGCCTGCGTTGTTTTGTTTCACTTATCTGAAGCCCCATGTGTAATCTCAACTGTACAAAGTATTCAGTGTTCAACGGAAGCTCTCTCACAACTGCTACTGTACTAGATAGATAATTTCAAGTTTGCATTCGTCAGGACTGAAACATAGGATGAAGTTTTTCTTCTTCTTATTGGCAAGTTAAGTTATACAGTACTAAGGGCATGTACAATGCAAGGTGCTTATGGAGGTGCTTAGAAAAATAAATCGGTTTTTAACTAAGCACCGGTGCTTATTTGTACTAGGCAAATGCTTAACTAGGCACCCCTGCTATAGGAACAGGCACCGGTGCTTATGAAAAAGCTTGGTTTATTTTGTTTAGCACCTATCTAAGCACCTTGCATTGTACATGGCCTAACAGGCAAATAAGCTAAGTCATGTGCAAACAATCAAGGCAAATTCATTATCCGATTTGTGTGTGTCATGTGGTGTGCTGTAGATCTACACGTCAATGTAAGACACTAACCTGAAGCTACTAACTCTTACCAGATAAGAAAACGTTATGGGCAGCTAAGAAAAAAGGCCAGGATAACTGTTTATATTGTGATTAGATGTAGGCCACTAGCATTGGTCATATGTTTTGCTAATTCTAATGTTCTGTTTATGTTAGACTCATCTTCATCCATAGGATGTTATCTATGTGACTGAATGCTTCTTTTCCCCTGTGCAGTTGGATCTGGAGAAAGGAATGATGGACTGTCTTTATGCCAAATGTAAGCTTAAGCATCATTGTGTTGCTTTCACTTATCTTATTTGGACTTGTGCTATCCTTTTGATATGTATTTGGAACTGCATACTTCTTTCTTGACAAATTCATCCTTCTATGAAGGTACCCCTTGTATCACTGACTGTGTTATGGCTGAGCTTGAAAAGCTAGGACAAAAATATCGTGTGGCTTTGAGGTATGTTCGTGCCCAATTATTATTGTATTATTTGATGGATCGTCTCTCTATAAGTGTGTTATTTGACCATATTTGGGACTAGTGTTTCATATTTTTCGTTTTTGTCCATTAACACTTGTATTCTATGTGATTAACTCTGTTACAGAATAGCTAAGGACCCTAGGTTCCAGAGATTAGCATGCACACACAAGGGAACATATGCTGATGACTGTATCGTTGACAGAGTTACTCAGGTAAGATTCCACCTCCTTGAATTACTTTTTGTTTAGTTACAGTACAGGGCGTTTAAGAGGTGAGATAGTTCACTTTAGCAAACTATCTACATAGTCTTCATAATTTTTTCATTGATATTAATTTCATATCTTTTTCGTGTTGCAAACCTTAACTTGAATTAGGTACAGCCATGGTATTTAAGGCGTCCCTAAGGCGACTCTTAGGCGACCCCCCTCCACCTTAGAAAAAACGACCGCCTTAGGCACCTAAAGCATCTGCTCAGGCGACGCTTAGCCGCTAAGGCCCCCACCCCCCCTCCGCCTTAGGACACCTTACTGCCTTACAAACCATCGGTTGCAGCAATGATATAAAAACTTGGGTTTGTTCGCTCCTTAAAGTTCAAGACTGTAAGGCTTGATCAAGTTTTCAACAAAAAGTGGCACTCCTTCCAATTTTTCTCGAGAGTTGTTTTGTTCACTTAAAATCTTTATCGTGTCCTTTTATGGCATCCAAATTCTTTCATGAATGAATAGGTTTTGCATGTAAGGTGGGCCCATTAATACCGATTAGGTGATGTATACTCTTGTTGAAGCTTCGCCATTTTTTCGTGTGCACACGCATATAGTGTATCAGCTCTTCCCATGCAAGTACCATGTCTTGGCATGTGCGAATTCTCTTCCAAAATACATGATGTCCTAGAAAGCGTGTAGTCGAACCTCTCTATCTTTGATCACTTCAAAAAATGATTGGATTTGTTGAGTAGAAGTTGTGCATAGATTGGACAGACCCAGTGCTAGAAGCTCCCACACCAGGTGGGGTTTGGGGAAGGATTATACGAGTCAAGCCTTACCCCTGCAAAGTGCAATGCAGAGAGGCTGAGTCGAACCCAGGACCTCTTGGCACAAGTGGGGAGTACTTCACCACTGTACCAGGCCTGCCCTTGAAGTTGTGCATAGATTAGTCCTGAAAAATAGATTCACATTATTTTTTAATTACTTACATATTCATACAAAAGTCGATCATCAAATACTTCTAATTTGCTCACAAGTGATACATGCTTTATTGCTTTGGGTTACATAGTTCATCTTCAGATAGCTAGTCATACTCACATTGGACTGTTACCTTGTATGATATACATTGGAATTAGCCATTCGTAACCACATGTTTTCTGTAACAGCACAAATGCTACATCGTTGCTACTTGTGATAGAGACTTAAAGAGGAGAATAAGAAAGGTATACTTGCAGCCTTAAAGCTCAGCAGTAGGACTTAATATCACAGAAGTGATTCCCTTAAGCTGATAGCATTGTACATGTTGTCGATTGGCAGGTTCCTGGTGTTCCAATCATGTATATCACCCAACACAGGTACTCAATAGAGCGACTCCCTGAAGCCACAATTGGCGGAGGTAATATATTCTGCACTGGTGGTAGTTTCTGTTCTTTTCTGCGCTCGTGGTAAACCCGTGACCTAAGGAATGTGCTAATATCTTATGCAGCACCAAGAATCTGATCTTCCCAGATCCAGAGAAGTCGAGGAACCTGTCTCACCGTCGCACTTGCCCAAGATCCTGGATTTAGGATGGCTAAAAATACTGTTGTGCCGAGTTGAGCTAATTGTAACCATTTCCAAATTTTGTATCAACCTCGTGAGGATATTTTTTCCATAAGCATTCGAAGGAACTTTATAAGAGGACCTATTTAGTTATCTTTCGTCTTAAACTGCAGTGTAGCCAACTTCACAGCTTTCTCGGTGTTGAGTTGCGGACTCAAAACTATGTGATGTGTGATAGGTCCCTATGTAATATGTACGTGAGTGGTTATGTGGTTCATTACTTCGGCATGATGGTGTTCTTGGGGGAAAGATCACTATTACTCTGAGCATTGTAAAGGACCGGAACCATATTACATCTTACATCCCACTGCACAGTTCCTCAGCGAAAGTTCCCTAGCCTACATGCAATTGTCCCCTGGAGCGTCGCTAGAATCTGCTGTAACTTGAGAGAGGGTGCTTCATGTGGCTGTGGACATGGCAGCAGCTCCTCGCTTCCTACAGAGGTATATGCCCCATTTCTCTTGTCTCTCTACCCAATTTCTCATAAGGGTTTTATACGCACAAGTAGGCAAAGGTGTGGGAGGATCATGTGAGAGTCTGTCTTTGTGCCGTTTGGCCATTCCCATGCTATATAAGCATGGCAAGCACTGCACACTTACCACAACCACAGCAGGGGCAGATCCATCTTGGCAGAGCAGAGAGCCTCCTTGCTCGGGTAGCTCCCCTCTTGTTCAGCCTGGATGGATAGCAACGTGAAGAGCCATGGGAAGCACAGGGGATCAGGATGGCGCCAGAGCAGAATGCTGCGTGAGCACAAGGCCAGGCTCTACATCATCCGGCGATGCGTCGTCATGCTCCTCTGCTATCATGACTGATCCATCTCTGCTCTGTTTACTTCTCTGACCCTACCATAGGTGTCGTTTCTCCATCTAGTTCTCGTTTCTAGTTAGGCTTAACAGAGGTGTGTGTGTTTGTGTATAGGGTAGTTCAGATAGTTTAGGCTGCTGACAGCTTATTTGGATGTTCAAGTTTTGGTGTGGTGCTCCCAAGTCCTGCAATGGCAAGGACGTGCATCTGTTCTGTGTTGGCATCCTTGTTGTGTATTTGCTCGATCAGAAATGAAATACATGAGAAAAATAAAGGAAGAATTGTGGAAGTTCTCAAAAAGGTTTTTATCTCTTGGCATTCCATCGTATGATATGTATACTGTTGACGCCTGATTGTGAGTCTCTGACTAGCTACGTAATTGCTAATGCAAATGTGCATGCTTTGGGAATGCTCTTACTTCACTTGATAATATAATTCGTTTGAATGATAATTTTACTTTAATTTTCGCTAGTTCAGTTTTATCTGATTCAACCTCATATTTGGAATGCAAAGGTTAATTCAATCTTTTGTCAAATTTGCAGTCACATTGAGCAACTATACACACAACTCCTTGCTCATGGGGCTACTGGCTTTGTAGCAGCATTGCATAAATCAGTTTGTCTAAGATATATCCAGTTTTCACTTAAAAGAAGGAAATATACAGCTTTTAATACCACAAAAACTGTTTGGTATAACCAGCAACACTTGACGACAGAAAGGAGGAGCTTGGAGGTACCTGCATACATGCACCACTGTTGCAGTAGATGATCTGCCTCCTGGTCTTGGTGTTTTAGGAGCACACCAATGACTGGAATATTGGAAGACCAGACAAGCTGTTAATTATAACTTATCATTAAACTTAAGTGCAGATTAAGGAGTCACTTAGCTTTAGGGCAAATTTGCTCGGTTCAGAACAAACTGTTCCTTCATTAGTCCAAAGGTCGCCAAAACACCCCCGTTTAACCCACCATTGGAGGCCGCGTAAGACATACTTATCCTGCAACCACTTGCTGTACTCTCTTCAGGATTCATGTCCAAGTTCAGGCCATTCGTGCTAATCATGGTGCTAGTTGCTGTACTTCGACCAGTAGCTCTGAAGTTTTGGGCAGTTACTGGAAACCACTGATCTGAAACCGCGGCACCACCTTCACAGCTCCTCAGTGGCCGGCATCACGCTGGGGTAGCTAGGCGCTGCCTTCAGAAACCGAAAGGGCAGTTACTCTTGAAGCAGGATTGTGGATCACTAACCAGCGCTTCGCCCCCGCGTCGCTCCAGCTGGGGCGACTCGGGCGGCTCCCCCAAACCCTAGCGCCGCCACCCCTCCCCCTGCTCCTCCCCTCCCCCGCCGCCGCCAGAGGAGTCCGCTGCGTGTGGTGCGGCTACTGATGAAGGTGGCGGCGAGGATCCGGTCGCGCCGCGTCCCCGCGGTGGACCCTGGATGCCTAGGCGGCGGCCTCGGGTGGTGAGGCGGCGCTGGCTCTCCGGCGAGCAGCGCGCGCGGGTGCTGGTCCTCTTCCTCGGCCGTGAGGGCGGCGGGGTGGAGGTGGGTGTTGGTCGTGGTGCAGGGGCTGGTTCTTGCCCCGAATCCAGATCTGACGAAGGTGGGGGATGGGAACCGGGAGAAATCCCTGGCTCGGTCTTGCCAGCCACGACGGCGACGACGCCGGTGGGCGCCGTCTTCTTCCCTGGAGGCGCCGTTGAGGTTCTTCCTCCCCCCCTCCCACCCTCTCTCTTTTCCCGGGAGAAATCCCAAATCTTTGGATTGGGCGGCAGCGGCGCCGTGCGCGTCGTCACCTTCATGGAGGTGCCGCTTCGGGAGCGAGGGGGTGTGTCTCGTCTCTGGTTCCGACGGGGGCCGTCGTGGTGTGCGCTGTGGTGTGCTGCGCCGCCTCTTGCCCTCCACGACGCAGAGTTCTGCATCTTCGTCTTCACCAACAAGCAGCTTCTCTCCGTGGATGTATCCGTGATGTGCGGCAAGGCTCCTCTGTGCAAGCTAGGCGCAGCAGTGTGGCAGCCTATTCTTCGGGCTCGGTGGGAAGCATGTCCTTGGCCCTTTCCTTGCTCTTGGGGAGCATCTCCATTACTGTCGGTTCGGCGCCCTTCGATCCGGGCGAGGGGACAGAGGTTCTCTACGGTCATGGAAGAGGATGGTCAGACATTGGCGCCCTATCCTGGAGCAGAAGAGGGCGTGTTTCCGCTTGCTGGCGTCTCTCGCCCGAAGGCCTTGCCTTGGCCGCTCCCCGGTGCTCCATTCGCGGACGAGGACATCGACAACCTCAAGCTGGCCTTCATCTTGCTACCTTCTGTTTGCTGTTGTTTGTGATGTTGTAAGCTGTTTACCAGCATCATGTACCTGCCGTGTGTGGGTGTGGCCTTGTGTGCGTGTGGGGTGTTGTATTGGTGGCCTTGTGGTTTCTCTGGCCGGTTGATGGCTTTCTTAATTGAAAGCAGGGCTCTACTCGAGCCTGCGTTCTCACTAGCAAATATGCACCATCTGGATATGTTCTGGCTTCATTCGTTTGGATCAGTCGGTTTGAATGATTTCCTGCACATACACGGCATCTCAAATATTTCAGATGTTAACCTACTGTACTTTGAAATTTGAAGTTTCATTCATTCCATCTTCTTTCAAAATTTCAGTCACATTGTGAGACTATTCATAGAACTCGTTGGGCATGACCGCATGACTCATGAGGCTATTGGCTTTCTAGCAAAGAACTGGACAACAGAAATGAGAAGCTCCAAGGTACCTGCACACACGGAGCACTATTTGAGAAGCACAACTTACTGTAAACAAAACAGAGTCTGTGCTTACATTATTCTTTGGTTAGTTGAGTCGCTTCTGAACCTAATGTGCACTGGTTACATTTCACAGTATAAAAACCTTTACTAAAGCTCATATAGAGCACCTCACTTGCACCACAGTGCAAGTCAAATAGTTTAAAAGTATCATCACTACAAGACAACTTCAGTGTCCCCAAAATAAATAAATACAACAAAAGTTGAGCGATAAGAAATAGGAACATCAAAGCGTTTGGTCGGTCGGGGCATGCGACTCCTGAGCTCATGAGCTGGAGCTGGTTGACTTGAGGTCATGAGTCAAAGCTGATTCAACCGGGTCGCCGCAGCATTCCTCCTTGGATCCGGCTTCTTGGACGGTATCGCGGATTCCGGCGCGGCGCCCGTCCAGCGGTATCCCGAGCTCCGCCGTTATCTCGGCATGGCTCAGTAGGTAGGTGCTGCGTCAGTCTTGGCATCTAATCCATTTTCCACTTCATGCCCAAGCTGTAGCGTGGGGATGGATTGCTCGCGGTCGGATCTGCCCTGCAAACCTAGTGTACAAGTGAGCCGTCTGTCAACGCTCAAAGGGGGCGCCGGAGATGTACTGGCGGACGAGGCCGCCGTTGAGGCCCCTGGGTCTGGCAGGGACCAAGGCGTATCAGTGCGCATCTCTACGGCGCCATCTACCCTGCCCGCTCCGGGATTGCGTGGATGTAAACGGGGGTAAGCTGCCGACCTTCTATCTACATCTGGTCAGAGTTCTGAAGAAAAATAGATAATGCGTAGTGCAAGAACACAGAATTAATGTATAAAAGTTTTACATATCACCTGCTCCACCTCGTATAGATCGATGTCATACAGGGGACATTGTTTTAATAGCTCGTATACATCGACTGAACATAACTACTTAATTTAATTCTGAACTTATGCGCACCTAATTACGTCTATCGTGAACATTTTTAACAGGCCAAGGGCTCCCTCTATCCCAGATGAGAGGCCACCGTCAGTTGACAGGGTCCCTGCCCTTGAAACGGCGTTGAGATGTTTTGCTGCCCGCTAGACGGATGTGGTTGTGCATCCATCCACGGGGACAGTGTTTGATTCTCTTTCTGAAGCTTACGAGTTCTTCAACCTCTACTCATGGGAGTATGGATTTGGCATTAGGTACGGCAGGAGCCGGCAAAACGTAAGCGGGACCAAGTGCATGCAAGAGATTGTCTGTGGATGCGCGGTAGGTGGACTTATCCGGCACCTTTTTTAATGTAGTATGATTAAACAGAGTTCTAGCAACTTTGCTCCGTAACATGATGATGTAAGTGTTTTCTCGTCACTCGCAGGGTAAGCCCACGCGAGAGAACAGTTCCTCTGCAAGGACGCAATGCCCGGCAATGGTCCGTTTGTCGCGTACAGATGACCATGGGTGGTTTGTGTATGAGCATCGCGTGTCTCATAACCACAAGCTTTCAGAAACTTATGCAGAGACGCTACACTGGCCATCTCACAAGCATATTGATAAGTACACCAGAGATTTGGTGAAGCAGCTGAGGGAAAACAACGTAAATGTAAGCAAGGTTTATAGCATAATCGGGAGCTTGTTTGGGAGAGTGGAAAACGTCCCCTTTACCAATAGATGCCTCCGAAACGTGTGTGGTAAAATCAGCAGGGACAGGCAGATGACGATGTCCGCAAGACAATGGATGTCTTTTGTGAGATGAAAGCTGCTGATCCTGAATTCTCTTATGTTGTTGAAGTTGACGCCGAGAGCCTGGTCAAGACAGTACTGTGGACGAATGGTCGAAGCAAGCTGCAGTATCATAATTTTGGCGATGTGCTCACGTTTGACACCACCTACCGAACAAACCTGTATGATATGCCATTTGGTCTTTTTGTTGGTGTGAACAATCACTTCCAGAGCATAATTCTTGGTGGTGTGCTAATGAGGGAGGAGGTGACAGAGAGTTTCAAGTGGGTGTTCACGGAATTTATAAAGATGATGGGGGGTCGGCACCCCAAGACTATACTGACAGGCATGTTCAAAAACCTTCCTGCCGTTGTTGTTTATTATGTGCTTATGCGGTACTGCTGCATGAAAAATTGCCAATTAAACTTTTTTTTAGATCAAGCGCGTGCCATGGAAGTTGCTATCAAGCAAGTGATGCCAAACACAACGCACAGGTGGTGCAAGTGGCATGTCCTCAGGAAAGCGAAGGAAAGCATCGGAACACATTTCACAAAGAAGAGTGATTTCCGTGCCGAGTTCTACAGAGTAGTTCATGACATGCTAACGGTTAAGGAATTTGAGGATGCATGGAGTATGCTGCTGGAGAAGTACAAACTACAGAACAACGCGTTTCTGGCGCAGATTTACGAGGTAAGGCACAAATGGGCCAAGCCTTACTTCAGCAGCAAGTTCTGTGCTAAGCAGACCAGCACCCAACAAAGCCAGAGTGCTAAGCACCTCCTCAAGGGCTACATACCGCCGGGGTGCACAATGAACTTATTCGTGAAGCAATACAGCAAAATCCAGTTTGATATAGAAACTGAGGAAGCATTTCAGGAAAAACGCACGAGGCTGGTACGCGAGTCACCTCCCGTTACTCATGTTAGATGCACATGATCTGCACCGTTGCATTCACGGCTCGTGACATGAAATTATGATGGAAATCTTCTGGTGTGAACATAACTTCTGTCATCCTCCACCTTGCAGGGAGGCGTTGTTCTGAAGTACAACATACCACTGGAAGAGCACGCGAGTACGATATACACCAGGACAATGTTCGAGATGTTTGGAGAGTTCTTGTACAAATCTGGTAGGTATATGGCTGAAGAGGTTATACCTGGACGGAAATATGTTGCAAGACATGTAGATGCCGCAAACAGGGAACAGTGGTGCCGTGTTGCGTATAGCGTTGACGTTTCGGCTGATGGCGGAAAGTACGCCTGCGAGTGCGGCCTATTTGAGCATATGGGCATGGTATGTTGTCACATAATCAAGGTACGTAATAGCTGGTTCACTAGATGTTTTTTGATATCCTATCCTGATCCAATAGGTTCGAAATGAGCTTTCGTTGTTTTTTCTATATGACAGTAACATGTCTTGCAATCAACCTACTCGCAGATAATGATTCACCGCAGTGTCCAGAATATACCTCAGCACCATGTGTTGAAGAGGTGGACGGTGGATGCACGTGAAAACCTTCCACCACATCTGCGGCATTATCAGATGGACCGAGGGCCGAGGGTATCGTCTACTTTCAGACATTCTGCACTGTACCTAGCAGCTCTGGAGTTCGTGCAACTTGGGGATAGCAATGCAGCTGCGTTCGATAGGGCGATGGTCATTTTGGTAGCTGGAAACGCCGAGTTAACATTGCTGGCCGGTGCGAAGGATGGTATGGGGCTAGCAGAAAAGGAGAAGACGGCTGTCTCGGATAAGCGTTCTAGGTTCTGCACGATCTGCCGAGTGAAAGGGCACAAGAGCACCACGTGCCCTGACCGGGGTGATATACCTAAGAGACCTCGGAAAGAACCAAGGTGCAGCAATTGTGGTGTTGCCGGGCATAAGAAGACAAGTTGCTGTAAACCGTTGTCCCCGTAGTAACATGATTGTCCTCCCTCGGCCTGCCGTAGTAATAGATCCGCAGTAATCCTGAACCCCAGCCTGCCGTAGATGGCGCCGGTGCAGATGCCGGTCGGCTCAATCCGCTCCTCTATGCACTTTGATGCAACCTTGTCCATGATTTCCCTTGCATTAGTTACTCTGTATGTACAACTAACTATAAGCAGTGATAGACATTGATCCTCTGTTCACTTTGATGCAAACTTTTCCATGATTTCACATGCATTGATACATCAGTTGTGTCATTGTGCGTAAAGGATATACTCAGTTATAACTTATGCAGAACTGAAGGACACTGTCCGTACTGAAATAATATGTTTGCATTTTCAGAAAAGACAACAATAGACTCGACATCACTATTGTCGCCTTAGGTTAGTGCAAATTGTCTCCGCCTGAACACAATGTTCTTTCTTTTAACCTGCCAGTGGAGGCCGCGTAAGAAACTCTTATCATGCAACCACTTGTTATTCAGAAATCACGTCAAAGTTCAGGCCATTGTTTGTAATCTATAGCTTGGCGAACAGCTTAAATGGCAATCTTTGTACTAGGTGCTGTACTTACCACTTGTTGTACTTTCTTCAGGGTCCATTTCCATGTTCAGGCCAGGCCATTCATGTAAACTACAGCTTGGAGCAGCTTTTTACCTAGTGCTAATCATGGTTCTAGTTTTTGTACTTCGACCTGTAGCTCTGAAGTTTTAGGCAATTACTGGAAACCACTGATCTCAAACCGCTGCACCACCTTCACAACTCCTCAGTGGCAGACATCACGCTAGGCACTGCCTTCAAAAACCGATTGGAAGTTCAGTTTACAGATTTAACCTAACGGAAGTATGCAACGAGGGGTATCTGCATGAACTGTTCAAACCTGTCAGTCTACTATTGACCTATCGTAGCTCGCTCTACTTTGTCCAGATTCCTGCAATGGCAAGGATGTGCATGTACATCGACGAGTAGCTCTGACGTTTGAGCAGTTGCCCTTCACAGCTCTGTAGTGCCAGACATCACGCGTCGGCGCTGCCTTAAATAACCAAATGAATTTGCAGTTCACAAAATTGAACAAACAGAAGTATACAATGAGGTATCTGCACCAACTCCGCAAACCTGTCAATCTGCTGTTGACCTGTTGTAGCTTCTGGTCTCCAGACCATAGCCAGTAGCACACGATGAACATGGTTAGTTAGCTGTAACGATGACAGATTTTCAATAAATGCTGTAAGATCCGGTTGAATTGGCTTATTGGTAAGATATGATGAGGATTTGATGCGAACATAATGTGACTGATTAAATTTTACAGTATAAAAATCTTTGACTAAGTGCATATATATAGCACCTCACCTGCACCACAGTTTATGCAATGTACCGTCAAATAGTTTAAAAGTATCATCACTACAAGACAAGTTCAGTATCCCTCAAAATAAATACAACACAAGTTCAGAGATAAGAAAACTAATTCAAATAGTCAGATAGACATGTAGTGTTGTTTGGTGAGGTGAGTCAGAAGCCATTGTTCAGACTTTAGACTGAGGATACTCATGAGCTGGTTGACTTTAGCTCATGAGTCAAACTGATTCAACCAATAAGGATAACTATGTAACAGGCTCACTTTGATGCAAACTTTTCCATGATTTCCCTTGCATTAGCTACTCTGTACGTACAACTAACTATAAGCAGTAACATTTTTTTTTTTAGATAAAGGGAGTTTTATTACTTAAAAGGTTTAAGCATTACACCCAGCCTCTGCATAACTAAGATGCACACAGCCGCAACATGTCTGAAGTACGAAACATAAAAAGGCGAATTACATATCAAAATGAGAAATTGTAAAAACGCCTATGGTGGTGGATGGCCAATCCGCAAATTATGCTGCCATCCATGTCGGGATAAAAAGTCTCTCGCCGTATCCTCCAGTCTTGTACAGACCTCCATAAACAGGTCTCGATGCCCCGCACGTTGCAACTGAGACCACGAACGGAGTGTAGCAGTAGTCCTGTAGATAACCTGCATAAGAGAGCAATTTTTATCGTTAAAAACCTTGTCATTTCTACATAGCCAAAGCGACCATATTACGGCAAGCGCTGCCACCCTAATAAGTTGTTTGAACCTATTATCCACACCATTCAGCCAATTGCCAAAAATATTGGCAATGCTTTTAGGTGGGTAAATAGTAGAACCTATCTGGATGATGGACCATATAGAACTAGCCAATTTGCACTCGAAGAATAGGTGTTTGATCGTCTCATCTTTATGACAGAAGACACACTGTCTACTTCCATGCCAATTGCGTTTCGCAAGGTTGTCTTTTGTAAGAATAACTCCTCGACGAAGATACCACGCAAAAACTTTGTTTTTTAGTGGAATTTTCATCTTCCAGATTTTCTTATTATTATCTACGGCACTTCTGGTTGGACGAGTGCTGTATACATGGAGTCCACAGAGAATTTACCGCAATTGCGTAAATTCCACCGAAACTCGTCGGTCCCTTGTGTCAAATTGACAGTAGCTAGTCGCTGTAGCAACTCGTGCCAAGCTGCCAGCCTGGGGCCAACAAGATCTCTTCGGAACGTCACTGTTGGATGATTATCAACCAACACTTGAGCAAGCGTATCGCTCTTGTGACATCCTTGGACTATGCCATATAACGCTGGATATTGTTCTCGGAGTGGGGTAGTACCCAACCATGTATCCTCCCAAAACCTTATCTCTGACCCATCCTTAATGGAGAAAGAACCATATGGAAAGAAGAATTTCTTCGTCGCCATTAGGCCAGCCCAAAAATGCGAATCACCTGATTTCCAAGAAACCTGTGATAACGCACTTGAGCCTATATATTTCCTCCTAAGAAGAGTTTGCCACACCCCCTCTTCAGTCAGAAGCTTAAACAGCCACTTACCGAGGAGGGCTCTATTCTTGACCTGAAGGTCATGAATCCCAAGACCGCCATGGTCCTTAGGTCGGCACACTACATCCCATTTTGCCAGCCGATATTTCTTTTTTTCATTATCCCCTTGCCAAAAGAATCTGGATCGAAAGTAATCCAATCGATGTAAGACTCCCTTTGGTAGTTGAAAGAAGGATATCATATACAGCACCATATTAGTTAGGACTGAATTTATGAGCACCAACCTCCCACCTAAGGACAATAATTTTCCTTTCCAGCTACTCAACCTTTTTTGTAGTCTCTCCTCAACATGCTTCCATTGAGCTATCGTTAGCCTCCTATAGTGAATTGGGATGCCAAGATAGTTAATTGGAAACTGGCCAAGCCCACAGCCGAATAACTCAGCAGTAACATGCATTGATACATCCTGTGTTCACTTTGATGCAAACTTTTCCATGATTTCTCATGCATTAGCTACATTTCAAATGGTAATACTTGTACTAGGTTCTGTACTTCAACCAGCAGCTCCGAAGTGTGGGCTGTTTCTGCAAAGGCCAGATCTGAAACCTGGCACTCTTCATAGCATTGGCTTCAGACTCCAGCTCTGAAGGTGGGACATGGTTAGTTAGTTGTAGATAGATTTGCAGGAGATGCTCTATGATCCGGTTAAAATGACATGTTTGCAAGATATGGCGAGGATATGCTCTTGTAGTTGATGAACATGGCTCTGCATCGATACCTTTTGACAGTAGAAAAATCTTTGACCTAAACACCATATATTAGGACTTAACCGTGCCACACTTCATGCAATGTAAAGTCAAATACATGAATATGGTCATCACTATAAAACAAACTCGGTGATGATAAGGAAAAAAATTGCCCGGCAGTATTATTTAGTGAGCCAAGTCAGAAGCCGTTTGTATGAAGGGATATCAAAGTATGCGGCCAGTCACAATCCTGGCTCCTGAGCTGGTCGACCTTGCTCACAAGTCAAACCGATTCAACCAATAATCACAACTCCATACAGCTATTCATTGTGCGGGGCTGCTAATCAGATGCAGTAATGTACTCACTTGTGCCGTTGTGTGTCATGACACTATAACTTCTAAGCAGGATTATAAGCCATTGACTGTCCTAAAATAACCAAGATGTCTGGCGTTTTAAGATCTGACGCGATATAGAATCGTGGGTATGGTGTTTTTGGATGAGGGTCGAATGATCATGGCAGGGTTCAGTTAGGTACGTATTTCCCACTATACAAGAGAAGCAAACAATATGGCCTACACGATTACTAATGTATGCCTAGATAATCCGCCTATGTTTGTGGTTCCACAACTTTTAGAAGATGTAATATGTTAAGGTGTTAAGTATATAATATCACCACTTCCTAAAAGATCGGTCTTTTAGGATAGTTGGTTGATAGAACTATTCTAACATGGTATCAGAGCACTTGTGAGCGTCTGAGGTCTCAAGTTCAAGTCTCAATCCCCACACCATTTAATCCCCAATTTATCTGAGCGCCCGGGTCGGGTTCAAGTCTCAAGGGGAGGTGTTATCCACGTCGGATGTGAAGGGGGGGTGTTAAGGTGTTAAGTATATAATATCACCACTTCCTAAAAGATCGGTCTTTTAGGATAGTTGGTTGATAGAACTATTCTAACATAATCATCATTGCTTAATTAATAAAAGTTACAAATTTGT
Organism: Poa pratensis; assembly: GCA_947311845.1. Taxonomy (NCBI): domain Eukaryota; kingdom Viridiplantae; phylum Streptophyta; class Magnoliopsida; order Poales; family Poaceae; genus Poa; species Poa pratensis. The sequence goes on along the minus strand of CAMZMU010000074.1, from coordinate 122,665,172 downwards.
TTTAAAAAAGAACATCGCCAAGTTTTGAGATAGCTCGTTTCCCCCACCAAAACTCAAATCTCTCCGTGAAAAGAAAGAGAATCTCGATGTACAATTCCACAGAACCAAACGGGATCCCCCATTTAGTTATGTGTTACCCTTAGGTTTGTTTCTAACCCTAGGCGTACTAGAGTCACCCGAAAGCTTTCAAGTTGTGGATTTGGAAATTTTGATAAAACCCAACAGTTATACTTGTCCAAATCGTTCTGGTGCTATATCGGAACCTGACCCAGAAGTTCCGGGTTGCCGGATACTCCGGTAGTTTGGATAATTCCGGATTGCCTGGGTTTGTTTCGGCTTAGGCATTTTCCAGGGGTGCGCGTGCGCAAATCGCCCTGGTATGTCCAGTACATTTGCCAGATGTTCCCCGTTTGTCTGGACCCTGATATATATCCGGTCGTGCCCCTGATGATCCGGACAGGCAATTCCTGCAACAAACAGTTGGATTTCGGAACCCTATAAACATAACCCTCCTACAACTTCATTTCTCTCTTATATCCAAGGTTTTGGTTCCCGAATTAAAAAAAAAATCCCGAGGGGGCTCGGGATTTCCAGTTACCGCGGTAACCGAGAAATTCCGGATGGTTACCGGACGAATTTTAAAAGTAAATTTCGAATTCAAATTTTGTTTGGAACTGTTATTTAGGGTTTAAACTCAAATTCTTCACAAACCTGACTATAGTGTAGTGGTATGCCTCTGTTCTGTAGTATCCGCGCTTATTAGGTCTCGAGTTCGAAACTTTTTTACACTTTTTTCCCCAATTATGGAGATTTACTCTTACACAGAAGAAATAATAATCAAAATCTGGAGACGGTCTGCAAACTCGAACCTCCGGCAAAGAAAAGCACGTCGATGCCACCTGGCTACATGTACGAACGTGTATGTATGTTGACGATACGTCCTATTTATCTAGTTTGCACGTCTAAACTCAAAAATTTCAAACAATTTCGAATTTTTTGACCGGTAGGCATGTTTACCGTGGGTGCTCGGGAAACCTGGTTACCGGTCGGTAACCAGATTTACCGACCGGTAACCAAAACCTTGCTTATATCCATTGTTTTCTAGCTCAAATCTCCTAGATTGTCCACTATTTTGTCCAAACTTGTTGATTCTGTGAGGAGTGAAGGAGGAAATCTAGAGGTTGCACAAAAAGGAATTTGATTACAACCTACTGATATTTTGTGGATCTTGTTACTCTTAGGTTCTTTGGAATGCTAGATGCAAATGGTCGTCTTGGAGATTGCCTTAGGGTAAGAAGCTTTGGGATATTGTTAGAGCCTCCAATTAAGTTGTAGAGTTAGCCCCAACCTTTTTCGTAAAGGTTTTTTTGCCGCCTTCAAGGGCAACAGCTAGTGGATCGTGGCATTCCGACTTGGTGGAGGCACGAGGAGAATAAGATAGTCTTGGTGGCTATTTGGATCCTTATAACTCGACACCTCTCCAACAGAGATTAGCTTCGCTTGTATCTAAGTTTTCTTGCTTGTTTATCTTGTATGCTAGATTGTATCATTTTTATCATATATGTTGCTCATCTAGTTGCATGATTTAGATAACCTCTATTTGATTTACCCTTGTTAAAAGAAAAGTAAAACTTGCAGTAGCCTGTCCACCCCTCCCCACCTGAAGAAAAATATTCATTTGTTTCACCAATGTCCATGGCTTTGAAAATAATGTTTTTGTATCTCGGAAAATTAGTGACGTGAAACCGCAAAATAACGGAAAGTAAAATGATTGTAATAATTTAAAATCAGAATTTAATATACGTAATGTTCATGCATATAAAAACAAATGGTTCATGCGTATGAAAACAGATGTTCATGTATCCCGAAAACAAGAAAATAATACTCTCGATTAGAAATTTAAGGATGGACTGTTAGGCACATTTATCCAATTCTCCCAAAAGCCAGTAATCTCATATTCTCATGACCGATTCCATGACCTGGAGATGGCGTCCTCCAAGTCATTTAGCAAGTTCATTCCCCAAGATTGTGCTAGTTATTTTGTTTACAAACCTGTAATTCGAAATCCGTCAGTCCCAAACTGCTCTGTAATCTTGTCACACTTCCGTGTGACCCACATATAAGTAGGGTTGGTCTATGCCTCGGTCGACTGAGAATTAGCCAATTCTCCCTTGATGTTCAAATTTGTTTGTACAAATCTATAAAATATTCACCATCTTATGCATATTTGTTCATCTAGTACCAAAAAGGTAATATAACTGCAGTCAGGTTTACAAGTATGTTCATGCAGATCTGAAAATCACCCTGATGTGATAATTTGTTCAGCAAGTGTAAAATGTTATAGTTATTGTTAAAAGAATGAAATGTTGCATGGATCTCATAATTTGCAATCTGAGATTTACCTGATCGTTAAGCAACTGAGAATTAGCAAATCTCTCTGTTTAATATACTCTTCAAGTGGGCCTTTTGGCCCCTGGCTGTAGCCTTTCCAAATAGAAAAACATAAGCATTCCCATCGACTAGGAACATCATGGGTACAGTGGCACAGTCTGACTGCCTTTTTTTTGGTAAAGAAATGGAACTTTCAGTTCCTAAGTACATATTTATATGGTAATCTTTCCATCTGAATATTACCAAAGCATGAATGCAGTTCTCTAATATCGCCAAATGCGCAAAACCGTTCAAACAACTAATCAAACCGTGTGAACCAATTCCCAATCCTTAATCATTCCTCAATCGATCAACAGCAAAAGTCAAAAACTGGAACAGCAAGAGCTAGACAACCCTTATTTTAGATCTTTCATATTTCTGTCTCTCTTTTTTGAGTCATTTCGTTTCCCATAGAGCAAAAACACAACCAAGATGCCAACAACGAACCCAGCACAGATCGATACATGCGCATCCTTGCCATTGCAGGGCTTAGGAGCACCACACCACACCAAGCATGCCAAACTCAAAACCCAAAGTAACTGTCATCAACTAATTACCCCTGCCTATATGTACACCAAAGAGTTAATCTGTCAAGCCTGCACAGCCGATGAACAAAAAAACAAGAGCCAAGATCGAAACAGCAACAATAAAACCTAGATACATGTGGCCGGACAGTAGAGCAGAGGTGATCGATGTATCAGGGGCAGAGTCGCGGAGACGCCGAGCGTCAGTCATGGTGGCAGAGCAGCATGACGACGCATCGGCGGATGATGTAGAGCCTGGCCTTGTGCTCACGCAGCATTCGGCTCAGGCGCCCTCCTCTTCCTCCTCCTTCATCTTCTCCTCCGCCTCTTCCTCCTCCACCGCCTCTTCCCTTTTGCTTCTCTTGGTTCCTCACATCGTTCATCCGAGCTGAACTCGAGGGCCAGAGAGCCAGGTGGGCAGGAAAGGGAACCTCTCTTCTCTAGCGGATCTGACTTGCTTTGGCTGTGGTTAGTGTAGACCATTTGTCACGCTTTTATAGTAGGGGAAATGGACAAATGGCACAAACACAGAGGCCCTCACATAATCCTCACATCTTTGCCTACTTGTGCATAGTATATCTTAAACCGATGCCTATATGTTTGTGTGAGAGAGGGGCTTCCACGAGACGACATGCACCTGGGATGAATAGTAAATTCGTCTCTAAAAACATAAAATGATTTAATTTTTTCTTAGAATATTTACAAACATAAATATTCAATGCTTGCACATCTTTGTAAACAGTTGAAGATTGTTGCGCCATGAGAAAAATAAATGCACCTATAAAATAGCAAAACAATTTAGGACCAATTTCTTTCCATAAAGAGAAATACAGGTGCGTCTTTGAGGCTAAAATATGTCGTTTCTCTAAAGAAAGCAAAACATAAGTATATATTTTTTGTTTTTACACGGGGCGCAAAAAACTGCCATTTTCCTTGAAATTTTACATGTATACAAAGGACCCATTCACTTAATTACATGCCTAACTTTGTGATGCATTTTTTGACATATAGAAAAATTAAACCTCTCAAGAGCACTAATACAAAACACATCGCCCAGTTACTTGCAAAATAGAACCTATGCTGTGTGTATTTCAGTTCCTTCTGCAACTACATAGCCACATCGAGATTTAGTAACAGACAATATGTTTCAATACTTCTTCATACAAGATAAATATCTTAATGAGGCAGATAATTCGAGCAAGATGCGCATATATTTCAATGCATGATAATGTAGATGAATGTATAAAACTATGTTTCGCATGAGTATCCATGGACCACAATGGATTTGGTTTTCAATTATCACATTCCAAGGCCCTTAACGACACATAACAACACCTAATATTATAAAATGCACAAAGTCCTTATTTTATATGGTACATTGGTAGATGCTAAATATCGTGTAAGTTTTCACAAATAAATATTAAATTAGTGGGGGGGTAATTACAGCCCAAGAAATAATGAGAAACGAGTTTTTATTATTTTATATTTGAATTATATAAGGTTTTCTATAAATTGTATGTCCACTTAGCAAGTTTAACCTCACGGTAAACATCTCGGAAAGAAAACCGTAGCAAGTACAAGGGTTATCCTGCTAATTTTACCGTATTTAACAAGTCTTACCCATTCTAATTAACACCCCATACCCGAACTCTCCCATGACTTCAAGCATTGCCGCTCCACGGTCACATGCACACGCTCCAGAGCAGCGGCACCCTCTCTGTCAAACTCTCAACTTGCGCGAGTTCCGATGACTCACGCCGGCCGGCGAGGGGACAAATCGCCTCTGGAAACCAGTAGAGCGAGCCGGCGCAACACTGGCGGGTCCTTCTGGCTCCATGATCGGGATTCATTCAAGATAATCTCACATGCTACCTGGAACTCGACGTGTTATCTTGGAATGGATTATGTATGTGGAGGAGAACGATATGGATGAAAAAGCGCAGCCGGTGGTGCTGGACGTATGGAAAAGCGCAGCGGGTGCTCGTGGAGACGGATGGAAAAGCGCAGCTGGATGCCAGGCGGGACTTCCGTTGAGGAACACATGAGTTGGGGATCCTCCTCCCGGTCGGATCTCGGATGCATGTATCCAGACATCATGTGTGCTACTTGCTAGCTCTTGTTTGGCTGTTTAGGTGGTGATCATTTTGTAATGCATCATGTCATGGCGATAATGTTGTTAACTGGGAGATCCAAAGCTTAGCTGGTACTTTTGAGTATTATAATGACACTTTTTCAGTTCTATAATGGCGCTTTTTAGTTCTGCAATTGCACTTTTGAGTTTTATAATGCATGATCTCTCATGATAATAGTGTTCAGTGGGACCAAGCTTGTATCACACCGTACATGCAACTATGCAAGCATTGCACACAGGAAAATAACTTCCAATATATTCGGAGCTTGTATCACACCGTACATGCAAGCATTGCAGGCAGTATATATGAAGATAGGAGGAAATTCTTAGACGACATAATTTGGTGCGGATGAATGGCTCCCCGCCCGCCAGCACCCTCCTGTAGAGTAAAAAACACATAATTTCCGGTTAAGTGCCAAAGACTGCCCTTATCTTCAAGAGTGGCGATATGTAGCTTGGCCTATATGTAGCCCTTTATATTCTAAAATTTGAAAATCATATTTTGGAGTTTCAATAAAATCTGAAAAAAATCCTGCAAATATATTATGTTGTCTTCTACCGACCTGTAAAATCACAAAAATAAATATGTTGTATTTTGCGCTGCATAAAAATGACAAAATCTGAAAGTAGTGAATAGTGCCAAATTTGAACTCTCCAAAATCTGTCAGATTTTGTTATTTTTGCGTAGTTCGAAATATGAGTTATTTTGAGTTGAGATTTTGCATGTTGGTAGAATGCACTGTTGTCTACGTCCGAGATTTTTTTCAGAATTGTTTGAAACTTTTAAATATGATTTTGGAATTTGACAAAATAAAAGGCTACATATAGCTCGGCCTCCGTTTTGAGTTTCCGCTTATCTTCCTCATTTTACCATCTGGTTGATCACCACTCTGACCCCACAAGGCAGGCCGGCCCGTCGTGGAAAGCGTTCTAAGAGGGGGTCAGGTTGACCGCCACGTCGGATGCATGCGAGGATACACGTAGCAACATGCACATGCAAATATTCTCTCCTTAACTTGTGTTTTCGTAGGACGGAGAGGACACATTAACCTACCGCGTGCATTATTTCCATTGTTAATTCACGGGTCAGCGACGGTAATGACGATCTTGGAAAATCGCTAGGTTTCACATGCATGACACTGCAAGGGGATGCTTCGTTGCTTCTGCTACTAGTAGCCTACTAGGCATGCACTAGCTCATATGATCATGGGCTCAAGGACAGCTCCCGTTGTGTTCCAGAGTTTCTACGGGAGATGATATCTTTGTATACAGCTGAACTAACTAAGTGATGGCTTTGATTAGGTGTAAGATATGCGTGATTGGTGATTATGCTATCTAATCCTACAGACAGGAAATCATATCTAGGAGACCGGAGAACAATACTTAATTCTTACCATGCAGTTGGTGCGCTTTTCCATGCCTATGTGTATCTGCACTTTGCCACGTCGGCACCCGGGTTTGAGAGAGAACATGCACTAATCGTCGAAGTACCAAGAAGATTGAGAATAAGAGAGGCAAGTGCTTCACGAGAAGATAACGAGATCAGCACACCTGGAGATTGTTGGTGAACTGTTCGACAAGAGAAATCAAGATTTTTTCTTTTGAAACAGGGGCAAAAATTAATTAAGGAGTTTTACGTGAAGATTCATAAATACAATGCAAGACAAGAAAAAAGTCTACTCTCTCGACATTAAATTGACTCATTTTTTCACACCCGCAATGATCCAAAGTCTAGCCTCCTTCTTAATGTTGTCGAGGAGCACAAAAGGATGGGTGTGCTTGTTGCAAAAGACGCGCGCATTTCTCCCATTCCACACCTCCCATGAGACAAGGAGAGTGAGGGACGCCAAAGCTTTCCGAGCCACCATCCTTTGCCACCAACTTGGGAGGGAGATAGTTGGCCAAATTGATTCTCCAGGGCATGGAGGCTGAGCCAATCCTTGATGTATCCCCAAAGACTAGTGGTGTAGCGGCACTTGGAGAAGAGATGCGAAGTCGACTCCGGTACACGTTTGCAAAGGGACATATACCACAATTGGGCCAACCGCGTTTCGCTAAATAGTCGTCCGTCCATAGCCGCTTTTGAGTTGCAAGCCAAACGAATTTGAACTTTGGATGAGCTTAATTTTTTTCACACCATCTGGTTCATATTGGTAAGCGAAGTCAAAGCCCCAAGAAATTCACCCTTGTAGGCCAAGGACACCGAGTATTGGCCATTTTTCGCGGTAAGCTTCCAAACAATGTGATTCTCGATGCGCTCATTAAGTTGCACCTCTCTTAATTTCACCCAAAGATCCACAAATTGGTTGTGGCATGAGCCATGGTGCAATTTTCGTCCAAAGAAATTTTCTCGATCCAAGCATCGGCATGCAAGCACTCTTGACACACTCCACTTCTTTCGCTTGGAGGCCTCAAAGATGAGCAGTAAAATCAAGATCTCATTTCAAGTGTAAATTCACCATTAGAGCGAACGGATGGCATACATATGATCTCCTGCTCGATTGCACGAACAACTCAGTGACGTTTGACCACGATAAACAATCACATGCATGCGACTATGCGATCATGCTCTGGCATGCATGCTGTTAGCTTGACATTATGACCAACGGCCGGGTTTCCATTCGACCGACCTGCACCTAAGTACGGCAAAAACTAGTTTATCCTGACACAGCGGACATTTACCAGTTGATCAGCCACATGATGAACAGTACCTTTTGTTTTGTAAGGACATGGACAGCACCAAATTGATGAAAGGGGTCGAGCATGTGCAGTGGCCAAAACAAATCCCTGGGCAGTACCCTGTTCGTACCAGTTGGTATGGCTGGCTGCGTTGTTTCAAACTTAGCAAAGATTGCATTTTGAATTTTGAAAAACACGAAGATTTTCAGTAGTCGGTTCAAGGCCGAGGCTGGGCTTAAAGAACGAACAGCCTCTTCGGAAGAGGCCTGCCCATGCAAGGCTAGAAACAAGCCCGGTCAGAATCACAAAATGGCTTCTCACTGGCTCATTTTATGGCCCATTTTGTTCGAGACCGGAAATTTGGGTCAGCGGTGATGCCGTCAGCAACTTTTCTCTTCTGTTCCAAAAAAAAAAAACAGTTCTCTTATCCTCAACCAAAAAACAATTTTTTAGACTAAAAAACAAGCCGTATTTTAAGACCCTAGAAATATAAAACAATTTGAAGTTCTATACACATGAGCGTTGTATTCCTACGGCGCAGTATTTTTAAAGTTTGCTCCCGCTAAAACTTTTTTTACATGAGCGACTAATTTTCATTCGAGTGAGAATTACACTCAGACGATGACTCCCTTATATCTGTTTTAACTCACGTGTAAGTGGAAAATTTCAGTTGTAATCCATATGTAAATTTAAGTTTGCAACTTATGTGTAACTCATGTATAACTGCTAAAATTTTATTTACAACTAGTCGAATGCCCGTGCGTTGCTACGGTCTACTAATTTTTATCATGCCAGACATATAAATATAGTGCACATAATATTCACATGTATATAAAGACATGTACACACAATTTAAAAATAATAATATTCTACTATACTTCAAATGCCCGTGCGTTGCGACATAATACATATTGTAATGGAACCGTGAGAGTACAAACTTGGCAAGCTATTTTATAAGCAAAATTAATTAGCACATTCTAATGCACTCGCTCTTAGTTATTTGAATTTTGAAGATTAATTATAAGACAATAGGGATATAAACTTATTAATATAAGTTCAAAGAACCAAAGAAATACATGGCCATATTTCTAATTTCTAATTCAGAATTCATGGAACATTTCTAAAACATCCGCAATTAGTGGGTTGTTTTACTGTAACCAATAGAGTAGTTCTAAGTGGAACATTGTGTACTTGCTCTAAATACAGCCGGTTGATGCATGTAAAATGCATACATGAACTTTACATTTTATTACATGTTATTCCATGTTATTTGCATCATATAAGGGTTATATTCATGATTTATATTAAGTTTTGGGGATAATTAACAACTCCCCATTTTTCTGGAATTAACCCTGCGCTGTCAGAAAACCCCTTTTTCTATATTTTGATGTTTCAGGGACCCAAACGACGTCCAAATGACCTGAAACTTTACGGGGATCATTTTTTGGAAGGAACGAAACGTAGGCGCAAAGGAATCGAAGAAACGGAGACCAGAAGGCAGAAAGGGGTGGGCCCACGCGGCCAGATTCCCTGACCGCGTGGGGTCCCCCATCCTGGCCCTCGGGCCTCCGCTGCCGTCGATCTTTCTTCCCGAAGCTTCGTCTTGACCTAAAAACGACTATATATAGACCCCCCAGGGCTTTCGCGAAAGGGAGCGCCGCCGAAAACAGAAACCACGAAACAGAGATCTGGAGCTGAAGATTGGAGGGGGAAAACTCCGGCGGGGCGCTGCCGGTGTGGTCTCCTTCCCCTCCAACAACATCTCCACCGACACCATGATGAAGAGGGAGTAGTCCACCCCTGGACTATGGGTTTGTGGAAGTAACTTATGTATCTCTCCTCTCTATGAGCTTCACTAATTAGTACCGTATGAGCTGCTGAACATGATTACGGTCATCTATGTAATTCCTTTGTGGTGGATCTTTATTATGAGTTAATACATGTTTGAGATTGCAATGGTTTTGTTTCAGTTATGAAAGTAGATGCATATTATGTACCCCGTTCTTATTTACTTGTCATGATCAAGCATGTTTATGAGAGCATGTGAGGGGGAACGTGTGCATTAGTTGGAGTAACGGGGGGTGGCTAGTGCAGTGAACGTGACAGATAGTTCTGCGATCCACTTGGGTTTTCTACCTTACTTTGTTGCCTCACTAGGGATAAACAAAAATACCATGCTACCGGAGAGTGGATGTGACCTTGGCCACTATCTCCATGACTAGATCTAGCATGTTCTTATTTTAACTTCATGTCATTGAACTTATTGCTATGCTCTGATTTATCTTAATTACTAAGGTGTTATGATTTAGTTCGCATCTTGGTGGAGCATAAGAGAGAGAACAACTTATACTTGAGATCTCTATGTTAGGACGTGATGCCCATATTATTAATAACTTGTCAAACCATGTCTTGCCATCTTTCATGTTAATTTTAGTGTTCCATTGTCTACCACGTTATCAAGAGAGAGTGCATTTGTGAAACCATGAACCCCGGTCCATTTTTAATCATAAGAAACACCTTTCCAACACTTTTATCACCACTTTTGTTTGCTGCCATTATTAAATCCGAAAATACAAAAACACTTTTACATCTTGCATTCATCATAAAAAACCCAAAAATATCATTTATCATTTACCATCATCCTTGCATATTTATTTACCATCATTGCATATTTACTATGTTTGCATTGCATATTATTTTATTATCATTCTCACACCTTGTGCTTGACAACCACTTGGTGAGGTTGAGGGCACAAAACAATTTATTTTGTTGCAGGTTCTCAAGAGAAGGATAAGGAGATAACACCTGAAATACTGGTTCCCCGAGAGTTCGATATTAAACCCTCGAGTCACCCCTCGTGGGGAAAACTGTCTTCCACTACTACATACACTCTGCACTTGGAGTCTCAACCTAACCCATTTACTTTTCACGCAGGTACCACGCGAAGGGCTAGCAACTGTTTTCTGGCGCCGTTGTGGGGTAACTACGTGAAGGGCCATCAAGACGTTTTCTGGCGCCGTTGCCGGGGAACCATAGCTGAAAGGTTTATCCAAGGATCACTCACATCAAGTCAACTTCATCACCAACTTGTGTAACAACCTAAGCTTGGGGAGTTGCACCTACGTGAGCATCATCTTATCCATCTTTACCTACAATCATTTTATTTTGTTTTGTTCTTGTCTTGCATATCATCTTTATATTTCGGTTTGCATATTTATATTCAGTTTTGCATTTTTGTGTTGCATTTGTTATTTCGAGTTGCATTAGTGTCATTTTACTTTCAGTTTTGCATAAAAAATTAAAAACACATAAAAACTTGCTCAATGGAGAAAAGAACTTTTTGGCCATTTAGTGTTAAGAATTTTCCTCAAGATAGGAATTTCCCTGTTAAAGAATTTGAGATAGATCCTAATGTCACTAAATTGATTTTTGAAAATCGTTTTTCTGGGAAACCGAAAGAAGATGCTCTTCAACATCTTAGTAAATTTAATGAAAGATGCAAAGAATTAAACCTGATTCATGCCAATGCTAATGTGATCAAAGTAAAGCTTTTTCCTTATTCCTTGGCTGGAAAAGCTCTAGATTGGATATTAAAATGGCCACCTGGGAATTTTAGCAATTGGTTTAATTTGAAAGCTGCTTTCATTGAGAGGTTTTGTTTTTCAGCCATGGTTTATAATATGAGAGAAATAGTTATCACCTTTAAACAAAATAAGGAAGAAACCTTGGTTAAAACTTGGGAAAGGTTTAGAGGTATAGCTTATGGAATGGAACATGGTATTAGAGATTGGATGCTCATGCACATATTTTATAAAGGATTGTCTGAAACTTCTAAACTCTTTTTAGACAATGAATGTAAGGGTTCTTTCATAAATACTACTATTGCTGATGCTTACATTCTACTTGATGGCTTGATATTGGAAGTAAAAATTAAAGAAAGTTTAGAAAAAGCTCAAGTACCTGAAGATGTGTTTGATGACCGTTATGAATTATTTAATCTATATAATAGAGATAAAAAAGTTGAGGAAGTTAAAATGCTTAGTGAAGTTAAGGAACCATTTGTTGATTTAGAGAAGTGTAGCTTGCATGAATTAATTTCTATCTTACAAAAATTTGCAAGTGATCCTTCTGTTAATATTAACCAGGCTGGTTTTGGTTCCTATATTGCTAATCATGTCTTAAAAGAAAAGATTGCTAGGTACAATCAAGAAGCTATGATACCACCTAAGCTTGGGGATATATGGATCCCAAAGTACTAGTAACCATTGGAAAAGAGACACACCATGCATTTGATCTAGGATCTAGTGTCTCTATATTATCTAAAGAACTATATGAAGTCCTTGAACTTAAAAATATTGAGAAATGCTCTATTGAACTTGCACTTGCTGATGATTCCATTAGACATGCTCTAGGAAAAGTAAGTGATGTTATGGTAGAGTTACACATGACTTTTGTGCCTGTTGATTTTCTAATCATGGACATGGGGAATAAAACCTCTAGTCCTATTATTTTGGGAAGACCTTTTCTTCGTACTACAGGTGCCATTATTGATTCAAAGGAAGGGAATGTGAAGTTTCAGTTTCCACACAAGAAGAGCATGGAACACTTCCCAAGGAAGAGGGACACACCAAGGTTCAAGCTCCCTCATGAGCTACGTCCCCTTTGATTATCAAGTAAGTAAGCCTAGCTATATGGCTATAAAGAAAGCGCTTTACGGGAGGCAACCCGGTTGTTTTTGTTTGAGATTTTCTTTGAGTCCTCTTGCTGTAACAAGAGAGTAGTTTGTTAGTTTTGTTTCTGGGATTTTTAATAAAGAACCAAGTTTTACCTATTTTGGGTTTGAAAAGTTGCTATTCATTTTCGGAGAGTTTTCTGCCTGCACGAAGTCTGTGCACGGTTTGATTTTTCATTTTTTATCTGTAACTCCGATTGAGCTGTAATTTGAACTGTAGCTTCAACTTTTCATCCTCTGCATACGTGATTTTTCAGATTTTTCTGACGAGTTTAAGTAGGGTAGAAAAATGCGTTTTGCTGCTGCTGTTTTTCTGGACAGATTCTGTCTTGATATTGTTTGATGCATTCTTTGAGCTTTTTGCTTGAATCTTTTTGATTCAATTGAGTTTATGAGTAGGCATACAACATTATATACTCTCTGGACATTCATATGAATTTTTGCCTAAGGATTTTATGCAGCAAGGAACCTATTTGTTTATCACTACTAATATCACCCCACAGAAAAGAAATGGGAGAAACGGTGTTTTGAAGTTTTTTCACAGGGATTAGAGGAGCTGCACCAAGAGCTATCCAAGGATGGTGAAGACCATAAGCTTGGGGATGTCAAGACAACCCCACTGACCAACACACTCTCGGTTTGCACACGTCTAACTTCTGTTTTTCGATCAAAGCACTTTATCGTATAAACTTGGAGCGTCTGTTTTTTTTTGCTTTTGTTATTTCGGTTTGATTTTTATAAGACCACCACTATCATTTATATATGAGAGAGCTACTGGAAGTTTGGGTTGAATTATGTTGGATGCTATTAAATATATTGGGATAGGGATGTTTGAGTTGATTTTAAAAGATACATATAGTTGCATAATTCATGTGCTTTGAATGAATGTTAATTTGCAAGTGTGTTGTCAAGAGCTATCTTTTACCATGTTTAGATGTTGAATTTTAACTTTACTTGGTTTAACATGGATTGATTAGTTCTATGGACACTTATGCATGCATTTAGATGGTCAACTTTCTCCCTATTGCTAGCCCAAAAATTACAACAAGTAAAAAGCTTGTTTCCCAACACCTTCAACCAAAGTTTTTCCAGTGAGTCCACCATATCTACCTATTAGCTTTATGCTATTCCAAGTATGTTTATCATGTTATATTGTGTTATCTACATTTCTGAATTTAAATGCTTATGTTATTGATTGTCATGGGAAAAATTGGTTAAAAGCTCTCACGAACTTGATGCACAATTTACTTTTATTGCATTTAATAAGCATGAACCATTGTGATTAAAATTATGAAGTTGTGGGCTTGACAATGTTTTGGTTGGGAGTTAGCCCATATGTGCTGTCACATGGCAAGCTTTCAACATTGCACTTATTTATATTTAGTTGATGTCATGTACTTTTGTTTATGGATGCCTATCATGGGTGAAATGAATGTGGATACTTAGTAAGTTCAAAGAGTTTGTATAAATGGTTAGAGAAATGCCTGGGCCGCTAATCTAAGCCATGCATCATTCATGGTGGAAATTTACAGCATAACCATAATGTTCATTCAGTGATGCACCTCATAATAAAAAGCTATACCCATAGTAAATAAAAGAGTGCTGAGATTGTTCATTGTCTGTTTGTCTTGTTGTTTTGACATGGGCTTGTTCATGTCAAGGGGCAAGAGGTACCCCAGTGCAGTTCTTGATGATACTATTATTACTTGCAATGACCTTTATTTGAATTTACTTTGTGGACCAAAGTGAGTAACACATGGTGTAGGTACTTGTATTCAAGGGACATGAGACATTCAACCAATACATTGTCAAGCACACCACTCATATTTGCTTTCACTTTAAACATTAATCATTCAAGATGCTATGATAGGGGTAATGAGAGCTCCACACCAATGACTACCACATTGCAAGCATTAACTTAAGTAGAAGTGTTTGGAAGTTAGATGAAACTTATTCATGCTTTACCTCTACTTATTTATCTATCCAAAGTGTCCACCTTTTATATTCAGTTTTCATAAGAAGTACTCTATGACCACCATAGGATGTTTTTACTTTTCATTATGCATACATTTGGTCCATAGTACTTTCTTCTATATTACACTTTGTGAATTTATCATTGAACATCTTTACATTGAGTATTTGATATCACTTCATAATTTATCTTGCATATTGTTATTCCTTTGAAGAATGAATCATTTGACTCTATGTAGCAATAGTAATCACCTTTGATATCCATTGATAGTATTAAAATGCAAAGTCCATGTTAGTTTTATCACCTTCATACTCGGGACGAGCATGGGTTAAGCTTGGGGATGTTGATGCATGTAAAATGCATACATGAACTTTACATTTTATTCCATGTTATTTGCATCATATAAGGGTTATATTCATGATTTATATTGAGTTTTGGGGATAATTAACAACTCCCCATTTTTCTGGAATTAACCCTGCGCTGTCAGAAAACCCCTTTTTCTATATTTTGATGTTTCAGGGACCCAAACGACGTCCAAATGACCTGAAACTTTACGGGGATCACTTTTTTGGAAGGAACGAAACGTAGGCGCAAAGGAATCGAAGAAACGGAGACCAGAAGGCAGAAAGGGGTGGGCCCACGCGGCCAGATTCCCTGACCGCGTGGGTCCCCCATCCTGGCCCTCGGGCCTCCGCTGCCGTCGATCTTTCTTCCCGAAGCTTCGTCTTGACCTAAAAACGACTATATATAGACCCCCCAGGGCTTTCGCGAAAGGGAGCGCCGCCGAAACACAGAAACCACGAAACAGAGACTGGAGCTGAAGATTGGAGGGGGAAAACTCCGGCGGGGCGCTGCCGGTGTGGTCTCCTTCCCCTCCAACAACATCTCCACCGACACCATGATGAAGAGGGAGTAGTCCACCCCTGGACTATGGGTTTGTGGAAGTAACTTATGTATCTCTCCTCTCTATGAGCTTCACTAATTAGTACCGTATGAGCTGCTGAACATGATTACGGTCATCTATGTAATTCCTTTGTGGTGGATCTTTATTATGAGTTAATACATGTTTGAGATTGCAATGGTTTTGTTTCAGTTATGAAAGTAGATGCATATTATGTACCCCGTTCTTATTTACTTGTCATGATCAAGCATGTTTATGAGAGCATGTGAGGGGGAACGTGTGCATTAGTTGGAGTAACGGGGGGTGGCTAGTGCAGTGAACGTGACAGATAGTTCTGCGATCCACTTGGGTTTTCTACCTTACTTTGTTGCCTCACTAGGGATAAACAAAAATACCATGCTACCGGAGAGTGGATGTGACCTTGGCCACTATCTCCATGACTAGATCTAGCATGTTCTTATTTTAACTTCATGTCATTGAACTTATTGCTATGCTCTGATTTATCTTAATTACTAAGGTGTTATGATTTAGTTCGCATCTTGGTGGAGCATAAGAGAGAGAACAACTTATACTTGAGATCTCTATGTTAGGACGTGATGCCCATATTATTAATAACTTGTCAAACCATGTCTTGCCATCTTTCATGTTAATTTTAGTGTTCCATTGTCTACCACGTTATCAAGAGAGAGTGCATTTGTGAAACCATGAACCCCCACTAGTACAGAACGACACATCGGATACCCCTCTATGGCAACGGCAAGAGTTAGGCGACGGAAAAATGAGCTCCGCGCGCTTCCGCGAGTGTGCGCGCGTCGATGGGCCCGACACAATGGTAACGGAGGCTGAAAAGATCTCCGTTGCTCATATATAGGCAACGGAGGAAAGAATATCTCCATTGCTGATATTTCCACATCAGAAACGGAGATCGGTCTATCTCCGTTTCCCATGTGAAGGCACATTAAGCGGTGCCGGTATTAATATCTCCCACTCTAGTACTGTATCTCACTCTCACTCTCAGTCTCACTCTCCCCAGTTCCTAACCCTAGCCGCACACGCTCTCCTCCTACTTCACCCATCAATGGCGAACCCCTCCGGCGCCGACGGAAGTCAGGATGGAGCATCTTCCTCCTCCCACCCTCCGAGGCGCAGCCCGGAACTCCCCTACAACTGGGGCGAGATTCCCGGCGACTGCGGTCGCGAGTTCATTCTGAGCCGTCAAATCCCATCCGGATCCACGGCGGCGGCGGCCACCGACGACCGGATCTCGTCCTCATCGTCCTCCTCGGACGATGAGGACGAGGATCTGGAGGTCGGTCTCCTCCTCTCTCGCGCCTCCTTTGAGCGCGAGCGCGCCGAGGGTGTCATTCGGGCGTCTGCGATGCAGAGAGCTATCCGCATCTCCGCCGCCGAGCACGCGATAGAAGCCGCCGAGGAGGCGTTGTTCCAGACGCGGCTCCGGGCGGCCATAGACCGCTCTCTTCTCCCTGGCCAGGGCCCTGGGCCAGATGCGGCGGCGGCAGCGGTGGCGGCGGCGGAGGAGGAGGAGGATGAGGAGGAGGAGGAGGAGGACGCTCCGATGTTCGAGCAGGATGACGTCTCCTCTGACGTCTCCTCTGGCAGTGGCTCCGGCGCCGACGCCGATGCCTGGGACGCAATCCGCGACGGAAAGCGACCCCGCCTCGCCTAAGGTAAATGACCGCTCTGTTAGCTACTTATTTAGCTTGGTTTGCTCTGTTAGTTAGCTCTGTTCAGCTATGTATTTGCTATGTTAGCTACTTATTTAGCTCGGTTTGCTTTGTTTAGCTATGTATTTGCTATGTTAGCTACTTATTTAGCTCAGTTTGCTCTGTTAGTTAGCTCTGTTCAGCTATGTATTTGCTATGTTAGCTCCTTATTTAGCTCGGTTTGCTTTGTTTAGCTATGTATTTGCTATGTTAGCTACTTATTTAGCTCAGTTTGCTCTGTTAGTTAGCTCTGTTCAGCTATGTATTTGCTATGTTAGCTACTTATTTAGCTCGGTTTGCTTTGTTTAGCTATGTATTTGCTATGTTAGCTACTTATTTAGCTCAGTTTGCTCTGTTAGTTAGCTCTGTTCAGCTATGTATTTGCTATGTTAGCTACTTATTTAGCTCGGTTTGCTTTGTTTAGCTATGTATTTGCTATGTTAGCTACTTATTTAGCTCAGTTTGCTCTGTTAGTTAGCTCTGTTCAGCTATGTATTTGCTATGTTAGCTACTTATTTAGCTCGGTTTGCTTTGTTTAGCTATGTATTTGCTATGTTAGCTACTTATTTAGTTCGGTTTGCTCTGTTAGTTAGCTCTGTTTAGCTATGTATTTGCTATGTTAGCTACTTATTTAGCTCGGTTTGCTCTGTTAGTTAGCTCTGTTCAGCTATGTATTTGCTATGTTAGCTACTTATTTAGCTCAGTTTGCTCTATTAGTTAGCTCTTCAGCTATGTATTTAGCTCGGTTTGCTTTGTTTACTGCTTATTGGCTCTGTTTATTAGCTTTGTTTGCTGTTTTTAACAAAGAATATTCGTTGTTTCAAGGGCTTGGTGGATGCTTGGTGACGATGCTGCTGCCGTGAAGACCTAGGAGCGGGGATCCATACACGGTGCCGTCACCAGGAGCAGTACATTTTGCGCAGCAGGAAAGACAGTAGATGTTCATCTGGCGGCCGTGAAGACATAGGAGCAGAGCTCCAGCCATGCGCACTGATGAACTTTTGTAAAGCAGGGCGTACAGGAATACGGTGACGACCGGGCGGCCGTCTAGTCGCATGGAGCGGGGCTCCATCGACGGCACAGCCCGTCACCGTGTTTTTTTTTGTTTTCCTGTAACCCTTATTAGAAACGGTTATTAGCAAAACTCCGTGTCTAATGTTAAATACATCAGAAACGGTTTATCTCCTCCGTTGCCATTGTGAGGCTTCACATCAGTGACAGAGGCGGGGACACGGACCCTTTCTCCGTTGCCGAAGAGGTTTTTGGCCCGTTTCCGATGTGTCGTTCTGTACTAGTGCCCGGTCCATTTTTAATCATAAGAAACACCTTTCCAACACTTTTATCACCACTTTTGTTTGCTGCCATTATTAAATCCGAAAATACAAAAACACTTTTACATCTTGCATTCATCATAAAAAACCCAAAAATATCATTTATCATTGTTACCATCATCCTTGCATATTTATTTACCATCATTGCATATTTACTTATTGTTTGCATTGCATATTATTTTATTATCATTCTCGCACCTTGTGCTTGGCAACCACTTGGTGAGGTTGAGGGCACAAAACAATTTATTTTGTTGCAGGTTCTCAAGAGAAGGATAAGGAGATAACACCTGAAATACTGGTTCCCCAAGAGTTCGATATTAAACCCTCGAGTCACCCCTCGTGGGGAAAATTGTCTTCCACTACTACATACACTCTGCACTTGGAGTTTCAACCTAACCCATTTATTTTTTCACGCAGGTACCACGCGAAGGGGCTAGCAACTGTTTTCTGGCGCCGTTGTGGGGTAACTACGTGAAGGGCCATCACCGGTCCCAAAGTGCTTAAAATTAGAACCAAATTTGTGAAATTGTGTAATTTTCGCACAAAAGAATTGTGATATTGTAGCAAAACATAACTACAGTTGCTAGCTATTGTAGCAAAATATAAATCGAACGATCGTGGTTGAAAGATGGCAGACACACCATCATCACCAACTTGGTTTTTATAGGAGTAGTCTAGAGTTCATGTGCAACCACTTTCAACCGAGAAATCCCATTTACAGCCTATATGTAAGTGGGAAAATCTCAAAGGGAATCCCGTTTATGGGCAAACCGCGGGGCTGAAACGTATCAGAGATATTTTGGCCGGAGAGTAGTAGCCGTTTGAACTACTTTACTTCTCTTGTAAACTTCTTGCTTAATTAGTTGAATGAGGCACCTGTTTAGAAAAAACAAGTCGGAAAATCTGAATTGTACCTATGTACAACACACAAACCACACATATCACGCTATAACTGATGGTTCTAGAAATGCGTGAGCTCTAAGTTAATTCTCATTCGAATAAAAATACACAAAACCATTTTGTAAAACTTTCCTTCGCCATTGTAATTTCTTTACACGGTGCTTTAGAATAGTGGCGTGTGATTTGCATCGCAGATATTTATTTTTTATCATGGAGCAAACTCGACCAGTAGTTCCCGACGAGTCAATCGCGCCATGGCTTACCGGCCTGGCCTTGTACCAACCTGAGGGCTGATCCTAGCCACCAGCTCGCTCAAGGCAATGCTTCTCTACAGGACGACCTTCCTGTAGAGTAAAAATCACATTGTTTCCGGCCTGTTTGATTCGCAGGATAGGAAAAACGTAGGAATAGGAAAACTGCAGGATTGTAATGTCATGCCCACTTCAATCCTATAGGATTTCACATGCATCAATCTTTGTTTGATTCCATCACAGGAAAAGTAAAGGATTTTGAAAAAGATGTGTGAGTGGATGTTAGAATTCCTATAGGAACTAGTGCAAAGGATTCTATAGGAAAAATTCCTATGGGATTCAATCCTATGAATCAAACAAGTACCATAGGAAAAATTCCTAAGGATTTGATTCCTACAAGATTCCTATGCAAATCCTTTGAATCAAAGAGGCCCTTAGACTACCCACAGTAGGGTATCATAACTAGTATCATGTGTTTTATGCATGAAAAATCTAACATGTCACTGTAATTAATGATGAGAGATGATAGTAGGTAGATATTATAACACAACACATTCTAATATAAAATGAGTCTACAAACCTAATAAATGCAATGTACAGGATAATACGCATATGTCACTCCCACCATAGACTTAGTAATACTACTGCATGTTACTTCTCACCATGAGGAGTCTTACCTTCTGGTTGATAGTTCACCACTCTGACTCAACAAGGTAGGCCCCGTGACTGGAAGGTTTTTAATGAGGCGGCTTGCTGACTTTAATAAAGTGGTGATGGATTTCAAAAAAAAAACAAGGTAGGCCCCGTCGTGGAAAGTGCGCTAAGAGGGGGTCAGGTTGACCGCCACGTCGGATGTATGCGAGGATACACGTTGCAACATGCACATGCAAATATTCTCTTCTTAACTTGTGTTTTCGTATGACGGAGAGGACACATTAACCTACCGCGTGCATTATTGCCATTGTTAATTCACGGGTCAGCCACGGTAATGACGATCTTGGAAAATCACAAGTTATCACATGCATGCCACTGCAAGGGATGCCTTCGTTGCTTCTGAACAAAGCTGTAGTGGTACTAGCCTACTAGGCATGCACTGGCTCTCTGGCTCATATGATCATAAGCTAGTCTCCTCGGTTAGTTAGCTATAGCTTAATCATACATGGGCTCAAGGACAGCTCCCGTTGTGTTCCAGAGTCTCTACGGGAGAGGATATCTTTGTATAACACCTGAACAGCTAAACTAACTACGTGATGGCTTTGATTAGGTGTAAGATATGTGTGATTGGTGATGATGCTATCTAATCCTAGTCGATCATCCTACAGACAGGAAATCATATCTAGGAGAGCGGAGAACAATACTTACACTAGTGGAAACACCACCTTTGGTCCCGGGTTGTAGAGGCCTTTAGGACCGGATTGCCATCCGGTACATGGCAACCGGGACTAGATCCCCCCCCCCCCCCCTCTAGTCCGGGGTGGCCTACGACCCGGGACCAGAGAGCTCCACGCGGGGGCAGCACATGGCGCATGCGAGGGGACCTCTAGTCCCGGGTTGTAATACAACCCGGGACTAGAGATGCACCCACGTGGCGGCCTGCTACTTTTCTCGTTTCGGTTGTAATAATTTGAAATACAACCCGGGACTAGAGATGCACCCACGTGGCGGCCTGCTACTTTTCTCGTTTCGGTTGTAATAATTTGAAAAAAATACGGTTAATTATCTGTAAATCTGAAAAATACATATAGCATATCAAAATATTCGTAAGAGAAAGCTTTATGAGAAAGTCGGGAAATCAGAAGTCGGAAGTCGGAACGGAAAGTCGGGAAAGTCGTGAAGTCGGGAAAGTCGTGAAGTCGGGAAGTCGGGAAAGTCGACGTCACATTTTCACGGCTTCCCGGTTTCACGTTTTCCCGGCTTCCCGGCTTCCTGGTTTCCCGGTTTCACGTTTTCCCGGCTTGCCGGTTTCACGTTTTCCCGGCTTCCCGTTTTCACGTTTTCCCGGTTTCCCGGATTAATTTACATATAAAGATCATATATAAGAGGGACTAGAACCGTCATCTATTCGATTACATGGAGATAATGAAGCCACTACTAGAGCCCGTCATCTAATTTGATATGGTGCCATTGTATTTTCCCTTCATGTCTAAGACATAGTTCATCAAAAAGCCCGCAATTTCCTCGCAAATTGGTCGAAAGCGGTCCTTTAGTTGCAGGTCCCTCCGCATTCGATCCATCTATAAAAGAAGGGAGATTAATATGAATTTCAATCATCATAACAGAAATTATGAATGACACTCAACACAATTGATGGTTATAAAATGAAATTGTGAATTTATTTGTTCACTTACTTCGATAAATGTCCCTGGGTTCCGCTCAGAGACTATCGTGCGAATCCACTCGCAGACGTAATATCCACACAAATTGGTCCCGGGAGGCTGCCTATCCAAGTACTACACGAGAATAGATTTCAATCAAATAATAATCAAGCATCACGATGGTATTGAAATTTGAATTAAAAGGGATGCGCGAACACCTAGCTCGTACTACTTACTTTGGGGTAAACAAAAGTAAGTTCCTCTTTAAATTGACCAGGTGTAGCATTAGCATTTTGGAAAGCTTTCCAAACCCTGCCCATCAAACAATTGAATAAATGAGTTATTAATTAGTTACTTGATATCTCAGGAATGGAAGGAAAGAGACCGATGTAATACGATAAAGATTGAAATTACCGTTTGAGCACTCCTTGGATATATTCGTGCCGCTCTTTGGGCCAGTGCAATGAGTCCAAGATTTCAACTTCTGCTCTATCGATTTGAATGATTAACAGAATGTAATGGGCGCTGCGCACGTTTATATATGTCAGTAACTAATCAGTTACACTTAACATCGAGAAAGCAAAAACCAATGTGTACAAGACAGTAAGACTCTTACCTGAAGTGGTAAGGAAACAATATCTTCCCTTTATAATTTTGGTCCCGGATGGACCTAAACAAGGTGTTCACCGTTTCCTCGTGGTGGTCACGTAGCAATTTTTCATTAACTCGGCTTGGGTCGATGAACTCAATCTCAAACACTCGGTTTCTGTCACATTCATCGCTCTTCATTCTGCATAATACCGTAGTGAGCATAATTAGAACAGGCAATGACCGAGCTAAGCTATAGACTTTATTTTAGAAAATAAATGAATTGAATCACTTACAGACAATAGGTAGTGAGCATGCTCAAGTCGAGGGTGTCAAGCTGGTATAACTGATAGATTTCTTCAATAGGTATAGTTATCTCGTCTGCACCGTTGAAATGTTCATCTGTAATTTTCACCGGGATCAATATTCGACCTTCACTTGTGACATTCTTGTACCATTTATGCAGTCTTGTCATTTGTGTTGGTAGATTCTGGAGCTCATCAGGTGACACTAGATCCTTCCCGTATTCCCAGGTCCATCTAGTAGGTCCCATAGGGGGGTGGGATATCATCTGCATCCAGTTGAGAAAGTGAAATACCAATATCTGCAGCAAATTGCGCGCGGTAAGCGCTATCATTCTCAAGCGCAGAGCCCATATCAGTGGCCACCTTGAGCGGGGAGATGGACTGATTTGACAGATGTCCGAGCTGGGCAACATCTCTTCTCCTTTTCCCGCCGGGTGGAATTTTCCTCATAGTCCGTACATAGTCATCTGGCCTATTTATCGAAATTTGCGATGGCTGAGTAAGGAAACTAACAGCAAATTGTGTTTGACCTTCCGAATACTTTTCCTTTTGCTTAGGTTTTCTTTTCTCAGCCATTTCTGCAAACTGTCTTCTCGATTCTGTTTGTAGCCACACCCTAGCTTCCTCTTGAGTACACTCGACGTCGTAAGGTCTCGGGGGAGGAACCTTCGGTACTTTTGGCAGGGGCTCAAGTCGGGTTTGGGTCGGGAACCCATGGCGGTGGTCTTCATCCCCTTTCGACCGTTAGCCTTAGTGGGCGGAGGCGGTGGATACGGCTCAGGAGTCGGCTGACGCGCGCGAGTGAGTCGGCTGACGCGGCGAGTGACGCGGCGACGGATTCGGCTGACGCGGCGACGGAGATCGAGAAGGCGATGGTGGCCTTGGCGGCGGTGTCCAGCCTGGAAACATGATCAATTTCTTGGGCCATAGAATGAGTCCACCCTGGACATCTCCCAGTGTCCTCTCATCATCACCTCCAGGGATTTGAAGTTCGAGTGATTCAAATCCGGGGTAAACTTGATCCACGCCGACGCGAGCATAGCCATCTGGAATCTCATTGCCACGATACAGTACGGTAGATTCACAAGGTAAAGCATAGCCGTCCGCCGCCTTCATGGTTAAGTTTCTCACTGCCTCATGTAGCTCACAAGTTTTCTTCTCAGTGATAGAATCCACGGGTATGTTTGGTTCGATGCCTCATCAGCACCGACAGTCGTGGAAGCTGATTACCCCCAAGAGCAAGGGATCACCGTAGCACCTCTCAATGTGGAAGTAAGGTATCGATCCGCAGGAGCAAGAAGGAAAAGTTATCTATTCCCTACAACTAAAGTGTCACAAGTTTTAGTTGATTATGCACTAAACAAGTTTGGAGAACAAGGTGGTTGATGGATGGAAGTAACCAAGCAAGAATGTAAAAGTGTCCCAATCCTCTTCAATGCAAGAGGACAAGACAAAGGTTTTCTCTTATAGGAACAATGGACATGGGTTCATGGGTTCACTTAATCCTCTCTCTCTCATCTATGGTGATTATCATGTTATAGATAAAGTACACATAATTGTCATGTTTTAATGGTAGCTTTTATAACGGCTATATGTCCTAAAACACATAGTTGAAATAAGTACTCATTTGTGTTGCTAGGTCACCCTCGTAAGGCTAGCGTGGTTGCTCTCACTCCCACATCATACTCTTTCTTTTTACCCCCAGATAAAGGATGTTGAACGGTACTGTGTCACTCAATACCTATGCCTTCTGTCACATTGGCCACCCAGTACCCACATACATCATACTTCATAATGGATAACATTCTAAACACTAGTGCAATGATTCATATTTCGTGTGTGTGACCACATCTCTCTCATCTATCTACACTTGGTGGTGTCAATCACCTCATGATAAAGATAAACAAGGCATTATGCATAAATCAAACCATCACATGCATCATAGAATATCTCCAAAGTATGACAAGTCATAAAAGATCCAACACAACAGTAAATGCATAACAAATATTATCTCACACCACAATATCCACCATGGGAATTACATAGATGACCGTAATCATGTTCAGCAGCTCATACGGTACTAATTAGTGAAGCTCAAAGAGAGGAGAGATACATAAGTTACCACCACAAACCCAAATCCAGGGGGTGGACTACTCCCCCTTCATCATGGAGATGGTGGAGAAGTCGTTGGAGAAGGTGGAGACCACCCCGGCAGCGCCCCGCCGGAGTTTCCCCCCTCCAATCTGCAGCTCCTGATCTCCGTTTCGGTGTTTCTGTGTTTGTGCGGCGCCTCCTTTCGCGAAACGCCAGGGGACCTTTTTTATAGGCGTTTTTAGGTCAAGACGAAGTCGGTGGACGAAAGATCGACGGCCACGGAGCTCCGAGGTGGAAACGAGATAGGCCCACGCGGCCATGTACTTTAGCCCGCGTGGGACCCTCCATTTGCAGCCTGTTGGGCTTCTGGTCTTCAATTTAAGCCCATTGCGTTCGTCTCGAAAATTCTGAACCGTGCTCTTTGACCTTGCCCTTTTTGGAGTCCCGAAGCTCCCGGAAAGTCTGAAACACTAAAAAAGACGTTTT
Source organism: Poa pratensis (assembly GCA_947311845.1). NCBI lineage: Eukaryota > Viridiplantae > Streptophyta > Magnoliopsida > Poales > Poaceae > Poa > Poa pratensis. The sequence continues at coordinate 122,639,809 of CAMZMU010000074.1, read as the reverse complement.
CTGGAAAAACAGGGTTAATTCCAAATAAATGGGAAAACTATGAAGTATTCCCAAAATCATTATAAAACATTGGTATAACCCTTATATGATGCAAATATGATTGGAATATAAGCAATTAAAGTGCAAAGTTCATGTATGCATTTTACATGCATCAGAAGCCACGCTGCTTTTCCGTTGAGACGAACCCTCATCTTGCAGCTGCAGCTGATGAGTTGCCCCTCGAGAAGATTGCGCGCGCCGCAATTCATCTAGTTCCTGTTGTTGTTGGCTAATGATATTTTCCACTTTGCTCAACCGGTCGTGTTGCTCCTGCTCCTTCCTCCTCTTTGCTCTTTCTCGGCTTCTATAAGAGTCACGGTCCTCAGGAAACCCTTCATACCACGTCACACCTCCCCTGCCTCGAACAGATCCTCCTTTTTCTTTAGTACCGAGGGCCTTCCACAGCTCGTCGTATTCTCTGTCGGGATAAAACCTTCCCTCACGAGCATCGGCGATTGCATCCAGAATTGTTTGCCGGGGTATAGGAGTTTCTTTCGTTTCATCAACTATTACATCGCCTGTTGCGATGTCATACTCCCCCCATGAGCAAGTATCCAATTTCTGACCCTACGGGGCCACAAATCTGTAACTGGAATGATCCCTTTTTCGCGCATAGTGGCCTCAATCCGATCCCACTTAGGCTCGGCAGTTACGTAGCCACCTCCACCCAACTGATGGTGATATATCTTCTTCGATGCATTCAACTTATTCTTTGTCGATCTTTCCTTGGCTAGTTATGTATCCTTGTATTGCAGAAATGCCGGCCAGTGAGGCCGCTGCCTCTCTAGTGTCCCAGTGAAATCTGGAACTTTCTTTTTGTTGACCCAATCACGGTATAATCTGTTCTTCCATTTATTGAATTGTTCAGCCATCTTCTTCAGAGCCCAATGCTTGACTTTGTCCGTCATGGCTTTTGTCCTTTCGGGACTATCCAACACCGGCAGAGTGAAATGTGCCATGAGCTTCTTCCAACATATATCTTTAGTTCTCTCGGTGACATAATAATTGCCCTCTATGTTTTTTATCTCATTCCATTCCGAAAGGCTGATCGGAACATTGTCCCTGACAACAACTCCACATTGATGCACAAACTTAGATGCGCTCTTCGGAGGCGCCAACGGTTTGCCATCTGAAGAGACTGACTCAATTCTGAAATGATCTTTTATTCCCAACCCTTTGGCATGGCCTCGTTTAGTAGTTTGGGTCGATGCGGAGGTCTAAAAAGAAGAAACATTTGTTAATATATATATACAAATAAAATTTTACATCTAATCAAATAGAGGCTTAATATACCACGCCGGACTGCGAGGGTTCACCAACTGTGCTAGTTTGCCCTTGGACGCTTTGTTCCACCTCCATTCCTGGACCGGAGTCGTTCAAAAACTTGGAGCCATCTTCTTCTGCTCCAATGTGTTCATCACCATCCGCGGGTTGCCAGATATAGTCGAGCAACACATCTTCCCCTTCTCTGTTTTGGAAGGGAGGAACATCTCCATCGTCCATTGCTTAACTATTACAAAAGAAAATAAAACAATGATAGCATTAGCAGAATAATTCAATGTAGGGAACTTTACACTTAGCAAAATTACATCTACAAATATACCATATCAAAATTTAAACTAACATGAGCGATACTTCATGTGTATTGTATGTGTTACCGGGAAAACGTGAAACCGGGAAGCCGGGAAGCCGGGAAAACGTGAAACCGGGAAGCCGGGAAGCCAGGAAAACGTGAAACCGGGAAGCCGGGAAAACGTGAAACCGGGAAAACGTGAAAACGGGAAACCGGGAAGTCGGAAAGTCGTGAAGTCGGGAAATCGGAAAGTCGTGAAGTCGGGAAATTCCCGACTTCACGACTTTCCGATTTCCCGACTTCACGACTTTCCGTTCCGACTTCCCGACTTCACGACTTTCCGACTTTCCGTTCGGACTTCACGACTTTCCCAACTTCACGACTTTCCCGACTTCACGACTTTCCGTTCCGACTTCCGATTTCCCGACTTCACGACTTCCCGACTCAACGACTTCCCGACTTAACGAGTTCCCGACTTTCCGACTACGCAAAATTTCTAACACTAAAATATTTCTACACTTGGCAAAATCTACCTAAGCAAATATACTAAGATAAGTATACTACACTTAACAACAAAAAACAGTACACTAACTTAGCAAATTACACTAAGTTAATTAGCAAAAAAACTTTAGAAAGAAAGCTCACCGGTGCTTGGGAGGGCGGCCGCCGGCGGCGGACTTGGCGGAGGCGGGTCGACGGCGCGGCGGCGGAGGAGGAGGTGGGCGAGGCGGTGCGGGTGGACGGCGGCGGCGGCGGAGGCGCGGGCGGAGAGCGGAGGGCGGAGGTGGCGGCGTGGGGGCGCTGTGGAGAAGAAGCTCTCCCGGGTCGAGGCTCGACCCGGGGTCAACTCCCTGGCTTATATACCAGGGGAGCTTTGGTCCCGGGCGGTGCCACGGCCCGGGACAAGAGGGCACCTTTTCGCCCAGCGCGCGCAAAGAGGCCTCTGGTCCCGGGTCGTGGCACCACCCGGGACCAAAGGGTCCCTTTTTTCGTTCCAGCGCTCAAAGTTTTAAAATTTTGCGCGCGAATATTTGAATGTTAATTTAAATATGCATTTTAATAGCTTCTGCATACTTTCGAATCTGAAAAAAATACAACATGAAAAGTGTTTGAATTTGCAACACTAATCCAAAGCAATTTTCTGTTGTTTAAATTTGCAACATTGAAAAGTGTTTCAATTTAAAAAATGCATTAACTAATATTGTTTAAATTTAAAAGACATCTCTTTATTTTAAAAACATCTTTAACAACATCCAACAGACTTACATAAAAGGATACATTATTACACATTACTAACAATTACGTTACTACATAAACGGACTTGTTGCTCGGAGGCCATAGGATTAGGGGAACGGCGGGAGGAGCCAGCCCCGTTCGCGGCCGCCCGGTTCTCGCGCGCACGTTTGCGGCGGAGGGCAAGATCCATGGAGGATGAGTCTTTCAGCGCCCAATCCAGCTCGGAAGCCTCCTTCGCCTTGAGCTGGCAGGCAGTTCTGGCTCGCTGTACACGGTCGTCGTGGACGGACCGGAAGGAGGCTTCAAGGGCCTCCTGCATCTGCGGCCCGCCGCGCTCTTCCCCATGGTCGCTCCAGTCGAAGTCGTCGTCATCGTCATCCTCCTCGTCGGGAGGGGCGGCGGCGACTGGTGGAGGTACGTCCGCGGATCCCCACGCCACCCCTGCGGCGTACGCATCCTCCTCCGGCACCGAAGCAGGAGGCCGGTAGCAGGGCATTCCTCTCCACGCCGGGCTCGTGGGCATACGGCGGGATAGGCTCCCGCGGTAGCGCCCAAGCGCGCTCTGCCGAGCACGCTCGACCTCGTCCAGAAGGCGCTGCGGCGGGCGTGGCGGATCCATCTCGTGGAGACGATGCGTTCGTGGCTAGGAATGGTGGATTAGTGTTTACCCCGTCGGCGACAATATATAAAGACCTCCAGGGCAGCGCTAGGGGAGGACACGTGGCTAGGGCAGCGCTGGGGGAGGACACGTGACTGACACGAGTCGTGACCGCAAAGCCCGCCTTTAGTCCCGGTTGGTGTTACCAACCGGGACTAAAGAAGCACACGGATTGTGTGTTTCTTTCAAGCGCTTGTGAGACGTTGGATCAGGGGTGTGTTTCTTTTGAGGGATTGTGAGCTGTTGGATCAGCACTATCACGACCACTTCGTGAGCCACTTGACCCGGTTGGTGTTACCAACCGGGACTAAAGAAGCACACGGACCCTATATATAGCATCCATCGATCATTGGCAGTACACGGGTAGCAGAGAGCAAGATTTCTGAGAGGCAGGAGTTCCTAGAGCGGAGGCTGAAGGTGAACCCTCCCCTCAGTCAGATCCAAGCAGCGGCAAGGATCTATGATGATTAGCAACATCTCCAACACTTCTTCAGACGGTTGCAGATCATCAGAGATGTCTTGCCGCTGTTTGGATCGAAGGCCGATTTGCCGTCTCACGACCACGCGATGATTTGCCGATTTGCCGGTCAGAGTGACCACTGGAGAAGGTAGGCAACTTCGATCCGACGTGGTTCTGAAAGGGGCACTCACGAGCCACCGTCGGGCTGTATGCAGGGGAACCCGTGTGTTTTGTTTCAACTTTCAGAACACAGTTATATAAAAGGTTTAATACATTATTACACATCACCAACAACATCCCTATCTAGTGTTCATTTTGGTATACGAAGCATTCGGACTCCCGTCAAACGTCCAACGGTGCCAAGGTACGCTGCCCTCTTTCCCTGATCCCCTCCTCCCCGATGTAGGTTGCATGCACCTTAGGTGTTTGATCAAATTCCCCACTATTTTTTTCAGATCTCGGGCATTTACGTCGGCGATGTCCGGACACCTGTTGGACAATAACGGCCCTGTGCGGGAATGGGCTTCAGAAAGCTTGATCACATCATACTTAAACAGGGACATAATTAATACAAATAATAGTTCAGATATCCATTACAGCATAATTAAAGATACACGCATATATATGATAATAGATCAGGAGACCCAAGCACTACATAATAATAGAGATATAAAAGTGTTCGCCATTGCAAACACTACTCGTCCTCCGGATCAGAATTCCACCAAGCAGGAGACCCATGGGGCACTGGTGGTGGTACTAGGTGACGCTGCCCATAGTTGACGATTCTAATCTGGCGGTACACCTCGTATGCAACGTACGCATCTATTGCTGCATACTCAATGTTGGTAGCGTCAAGTGGGGTCTTCTCCCAGAGTTTGTGCTGATCGTTGTGGAATTTTGTCTTCATATCAGCGTACTCCTCGTCGATCAAGGCGAATGCCATATTAGCCATTGAAGTCTTGTCATTCTCAAGCTTGAAAATGCGTTGGAGATCAATGTGGCAGGCAGCTGGTATCTCAATACCCCAGGTGCGCCTCATCTTGATCTTGTCATTCGTTATATCAACGCTAGCAAAATGTATGCCGCTGCGAAGAAGGAACTCCATGAGTTCTGGACAGTGCTTGTCACTACTGCAACAACAAAGTGGAACACACATGTTAAATATTGTTGCAACAAGTATATTTCGGCATGCACAAGTATGTATAATAAGAAGTGGAACACATGTTAAATACTGCTGCAACAAAGTGGACAGTTCTTTATGAGAATTTCGATCATTTTTAATTGATTGCATGTATATCACAACCGGTTTCACGTTTTCCCGGCTTTCTGGCTTCCCGGTTTCACGTTTTCCCGGCTTCACGGCTTCCCGTTTTCACGGCTTCCCGGTTTCACGTTTTCCCGGTTTCCCGTGAAGTCGGAAAGTCGTGAAGTCGGGAAGTCGGAAAGTCGTGAAGTCGGGAAAGTCGTGAAGTCGTAAAGCCGTGAAGTCGAGAAGTCGGTACGGAAAGTCGTGAAGTCGGAAAGTCGTGAAGTCGGATAGTTTTCACGTTTTCCCGGCTTCCCGGTTTCACGTTTTCCCGGCTTCCCGACTTCCCGGTTTCACGTTTTCCCGGCCTCCCGCTTCCCGGTTTCACGTTTTCTTGGCTTCCCGTTTTCACGGTTTCCCGGATTAATTTACATATAAAGATCCCATATATATAAGAGAGACTAGAACCGTCATCTATTCGATTACATGGAGATCGTCAAGCTAGCCACTACTATTCGTATTACCTTGCCCACTGGAAGACCATGACATGTTTCTTGAAACAAAGTTAGATGACGGCAACATCTCTTTGATCGGCCGTGTACTCGAGATCAAGACCCATGAACTTCTTGTTGTTGTCTTCCTCCTCTTCAAGCCAATACTCGAAATCGGAAAGAAAATCCGGCACCTTGGCGCTGTCGTTCGTGTAGACGAAATTGAGATTGGTCGTGCCATGTGCGAGCACCTTCCCGTAGCGAGTGATTGGATTCATGGTGGAAGGATGGGGAAGAAGAGAGGAGAGGGAGACGAACAGAAATGGCCGCGGTTACTGTAGCAATCGCGGTTCCGTGCGTTTTAATCGCTTAATTAGGAGCGCGGGAGGCAAACCGTTCGGAGCTTTAGTCCCGGGTGGTATTACGACCCGGGACTAGAGGGTCTCGCGCGAGGCGTACAGTTGCCACCACCCTCTGGTCCCGGGTTGTATTACGACCCGGGACTAGAGCTCCCTCACCACCCGGGACCAGTCGAAATCATTTGACCCGGGACTAGTGCCCCCCTCTAGTCCCGGGTCGTAAGCCACCCGGGACTAGAGGCAAAATCGGCCATAGACGAAAAGTCTCGTTTCTAGTAGTGTTAATCCTTACCATGCTGTTGGCGCGCTTTTCCATGTCTACGTGTATATGCACTTTGCCACGTCGGCACCCGAGTTTGAGAGAACATGCACTAATCGCCGAGACACCAAGAAGATTGATAATAAGAGAAGCAAATGCTTCTAGATCGAGAGATAACGGGATCAGCATACCTGGAGATCGCATATATGATGTTGAACTGTTCGAGTAGAGAAAATCAAGATCTCATTGCAACTATTTTTTTTGAAATGGGGGCCGGCTCCGGCCTCTGCATCAAATCGAAACATGTGGAAGAGACCGTGGCAACGCACGGGCATTCAACTAGTCAAAGTAAATGTTGTGTTTTTTACATTAGAGAGAACCGATGGTATATGTATGCCATGTGGCAAGTTCATAATGCAGTCGTGATTTCGTTTCAGCTCATACCTGATTGCACGAAAAACTCACTGACGCTTTTATAGGCAAATTCACTGACGTCTGGCCACGATAAACAATCACATCCGTGCGGCCATGTTCTGGCATGCATGTTGTTAGCTTGACATTATGACTAACTGCCGGGTTTCCATTCGACCGACCTGCACGTATGTACGGAAAAACTAGTTTATCCTGACGCAGCGGACTATTTACCAGTTGATCAGACACATGGCAGTACCTTTTGTTTTTTTACGACATGGACAGCACCAAATTGATGTAAGGGGTCGAGCATGTGCAATGGAAAAAAAATCCCTTGACAGTACCCTGTTCGTACCAGTTGGTATGGCTAGCTGCGTTTTCTCAAACTGAGCTAAGTTGAATTTAGAAAAAACAAGAAAAAATTCAGACAGTGGGTAATCATTTTCAGCCAGTTCAAGGCGGAGGCTGGGCTTAAAGGTCGAAGAGGCCTGCCCACGCAAGGCTAAAAACAAGCCCGGTCAGAATCACAAAATGGCTTCTCACTAGCTCGTTTTCGGGCCCACTCTGCCCGAGCCTGGAAAATTGGGTCAGGGTGAAACCCATCAACAACTTTTCTCTTCAGTTTCTTTTCAAGTCTGTTATCCTCAACCGAAGTAGACAAATTCAGTAACAAAAACCCATCCTTTCCCCTCTCTTAGAAAAATACGAGTCTTATTTTAAGAGGATTTGCTAATTCTCAGTCAACGTCATTGACCGTTAGATTTGAATGCCAGATTCCGTGCTGAATTTTTTTTATTTATCCACACCTTGTTCGTGAGAGGAGATTTAGTGCTCCCGAGCTATACAGTGATCTTGCTAGATTAAAAAATGGAACAAATATTTACAAGTTTCAAAAAAAAATTGAAAAATTCTAGGATGTACCCAATAGTGTGTTAAACGAACTGTGTCAAAAATCATCTTAAAATACTTTGTATTCTGGACTACACAAAAATGATAACAGTGTACATCTGAATATGCATATTTTCAAATATCCAAATTTATCTAATTATGTCATTTTTGTGTAGTCTAGAGTACAAAGTATTTGAAGTCGATTTTTGGCACGTTCGTTAAATACACTGTTGGGTACATCCGATATTTTTCTCAATATTTTTTGAAACTCGTAAATATTTGTGTTGAATTTTTTAGAACACTTTCTTCAGGTAACACACTACAGCCTAGCGTCTTTATATGTGGGCCTTTTGTTTTTTCTTCATTTTTCTGAATTTGGGCTAGGTGCATCTATGGCTTTTTTTTTGTGCTACGGGAGCTGATCCTTTTTGCTTGTGTCTAGGTCTTGTATTTGCATAAGTTTTTTTTGTGATTATCATTTTTAATTCTAAATTTTCCTTTGCACACTATATGTCTCGGCTAACAATTGTAACTGAGATTTTTCAGTTGTGGGTGAGGTTGCAACTGAGTTTTTTTTTATTTGCAAATGGGATTTCAGCTGAGATTTTTTTTTTTGAGTTCTAAGTGGGTTTGCAACTGAGTTTTTCTTCATTGCAAGTCAGATTGCAATTAAATTTTGTTCAGTTGCAACTGAGATTTTTCAGTTGCATTTGAGTTTTTCCAAATTGCAATTCGGGTTGCCATTGAGAATTTTTTAGTTACAATTAGGATTACAACTGAGTTTTCTCTCAGTTACAAGTCCATTTCAGCCGAGATTTTTCCATATTTAAATTACGAAAATAAAACTTAGAAAAAATCTAGCACATTAACAAATAAAAAAGATCGTTCCTATACGCTACCCTTCACCCTTCAGCACGGGAACTAAAAAGGCACAACAAACAACGCAAACCCGATGTGAGACAACCTAGCCGTGAAAGCCTAGACCCCATTCTTAAGGGTTAATGGATCGGTCAAGAGATGCGTAAAATCATTTCAGATTAACACGTATGACGTCAGCCGACTAATTCAGTTTAATTCTCGGTGGACTGAACGTTAGAGAGACTCTAAAAGATCGTCGAAAGAGAAAATAACTAATTTATCCACAAATGTACTTGTCCTACTGCGACATTATTGTTAAATTATGTTCATGCTATTTTATTTTATTTCAGAAAATAAGGGTTCCCCGTTCCATTCATTTTGGGAATAAAACAGCGCAGAACGCTATTATCAGTTTTATAGTGTCCGATCTCCAGAAGGAGTACAGGAACCATGTTCGGAACAAAACTTTTATTTATTTTTTCGATAATGGGATCTTTATTACTTAAAAGTATTACACTACAGGAACGAAAAAAATATGCCGAGCGCTCAGAACGCTCGGCAAACAAAGGAATACGCTCGGCATATACGTATGCCGAGCGTTACGCTCGGCAAACAACGCTCGGCATACACCTGCTCGGCATACACAGCTAATACACTCGGCAAACAAAAACTCTCGGCAACTATATATATGCTGAGCGTTTCCTGCAGGCTGTCGGCAAACAAACACTCGGCAAACAAATAGACGGAGACGTCCGTCTGACGGCGTGGTCTGCCACGTGTACATGGTATGCCGAGCGTATACGCTCGGCATACATTTTGGTTATATGCCGAGCGTATCCACTCGGCATACCATGTACAGGTGGCATCTGCTAGGGACGCTCAGGAGGCAGGTATGCCGAGCGTTTACGCTCGGCAAACAGGATTAACGTGACAAAAAAAATAAAACCACAATTACTTGCATTTTACCCACAAATAAACAAACGAGCACATCAAACAAATTTATTACATCATATGAACAAGTTATCAGTTGTTCTTTATCAACAACATCACAAGGTCAATTATTCTTTATCAACAATAAATGAACACGACCGTGTAGAGATTATCACAAGATAAATTGATGTTTAGGAACAGCAAATGGAGAGACATATTACAACATAACACCAGTGTTGTGAACTTGCTGCCAAACAAAACATAAGGTCAACTTGAATTCAAAAGGTTTGTTGTACCTACTGTAATGTCCAGCTATTCCTATTCATCTCAAGCAGCTCGTGCTCACCCAATTTTACCTGTAGAAACAACAAAAGCAACTATTCAGTTTCCTTAGACGATCATGTCCCTCAAAATGACTACTTGTACTGCATAAATAAGAGAAATCCACAAGGAATACTGCTGCAGTTTTGTTATAAAATGACAAGGCTAATGTACCTCTAGCTCCTCCAAATCAATCTCAGGTTGTAGTGGAGGCTAATGTATCTCTAGCTCCTCCAAATCAAACTCAGAAACGATTGCCATCAGACTACCTAAACCTCTTTTGAAGCATCTAAGAAACAACAATGGTAAGCTTCAAAAGGCAGGCACGAGCCATCTTCATCCACATACGAAAGAAATGGCTGATGCTCTCGATCAAAAAGCTTTCCAAAATTTGCCCCTCTTCCATGCACAAGCTGCAAGATAAGTGAGAATAGTAAGTACCAGGTTATGACATGATATGTTAAAATTTTGAAACTGTGTATAAACAAGACATTTTTTACCCTTTTGATAAACTGGTATACAAGATAAATCAATTTCAAGTTTCAGATTTCAAGTTTCAGATTCTCAGTGTAAACTTCCCAAATCTAGTATGTCACTGTGATATAGCAATGTTAGTACTTCAACAAAATCACAGGATAACTAAATGGATATAAGCAGTATAACACTGATTTGTTTAACTGTACAGAGTACAAGCAACATTTTAACAGGCCCATGGTTATTTTACATGGAGAGGATCAATCCGCAAGTAGAAGAAAAAATTAAACAAGACATTGGTTGCTTTACATACAGATAGCAATTCATATAATGAACAATACACTGACAGGAGCAAATACCATAGCACATACATCACCAGGTAGATATTTATAGGCTGCAGCATGTAATCCTAAAAGACTACGCAGCACATACAAGTAAAGTTTACATGCCTTAGCAGCACATACCCATATGGCCATACCAAACAGTAGTGTGGTCTTACCAAGTAAAATTTGTCAAACAATGATCTAACATCCAAAAAAGAAGTTCCTTGTGCACTGGAACTTAAGAACCCATCAAAACATGTCACGGAATCAACAACAAACATGAGGGAGGAGGAGCGAGCCATATACCTGCTTGATCTGTTCCCTGCGCTTGTAGAGGACGACCATCTGGTCCTTGAGGATCTTCCATGCGGCGTCCTTGAAGCACAGCTCGGCGAGGGCCACCACCGGCCAGTAGATCTGGTGGGCCTCGTCCTCCCCGTCCTCCAGCAGGTCAAGCGGCGGACCTCGACCTGCACGGTGCCCCTGGAGCACGGCCGCGGCGTCCGCCCACGGCCCCGCTTCTTCCTCCCCCTCGCCGCCGCCTCGAACCCTAGCTCGCAGTCACACAACCTCGCGTCAATGGGTACCTGCAGAGAGAAGGATGTTTTAGATAGAGAAATCGAGAGAAAGAGAGAAGCAGCAGTTGATGTGCTCGACACGGGCAGGAGGAGAGTAGATCGGGGCTGGGAGCAGCGTCGGACGGGAGCGCCTGCTGGTCCGGACGGCGAGGTGCGGAGAGGACAGATCTGTGCAGCGCGAGTCCTCCGTCGCCTTGCCATCCAGATCCGACGCGGCGGCGGCCTTGGCGGGTGGCGGCGAAAGAGTTGAGGGGAGTGTAGGGTTGGTGGCGGCGGTGGGAGTGGAGAGGGAGGGCGCGGCCGGGAGTGGAGAGGGAGCAGAATGAGGTAGGGTTAGGGGAGAGAATGAGAGTTGCGGACTTAGCAAAAAAAATCGCCACAAGAGTTCACGGTTCACCTGGGCCAACAAATGTGACTGACATCGGGACCCAGACCTTGAGGACCCCATGCTGCAGTGTCTGTTTTTTATGCTAGGTGTAGTGTTATTTGGTACATATTTTTCTATCTTTTTATGCTATAAATTTAATATTGGGATAAGTTGAATTGTACTCCTTTTTAGGCTACAAACTTCATATTAGGATAATCTAAATTGTATTCCTGCAAAAAGATTTCAATTTTTTTTGGAAATATCATTTTTCATTTTCTAAGTGCCAAAAATGACATTTTTTGTGAAGCAACTACAACAAATATGGTGCAAAATGGCACCCATCCAAATTTGTCACAAAGTAGACCATATTTGATGGATAATCCACAAATATTATGAATTTTCTCGCTTTCTACCTAGTTTTGCCTATTTAAATGACTTTATGTTGATTTTTCGAAAGTAATTCAAATTTGAACTACAAGTGTGTGATAGTTTGCTCTAAAAATGTTGCAAAACTATTTTTGAGGTACACAAGTAGTGGTTGTATCACAAAACCATCGATAGTTTTGGATAATTCGACCCCTTTCAATGAATAGACACGCGACCATTTTGACCGTTTTTAAAAAAAATAAAAGAAAGTGAAGAAATACTCAAAAAAAGAAATCCTTTGGCATGGAGTCCTTTTATGTGTATTAGTTGATAGGAATAATAATAAACTTGAGTTTTGACAAAATTTCCAAAAAACTTCTTCACAAAAAGATCAATCATCTATGAACATGTATAAGTTTCAAGTAAAATGGCCTAGGTATGATCATTCCCGTGTCATAGTTTGTGATAATGTGCTCATATTTGATACAAAGCTATATCTTGGTATGACAAACAATGTTGCAGAACTGAGTTTTTTCAAATTAGTTTTATAAATATCATTTTTCATTTTCTAAGTGCCAAAAATGACATTTTTTGTGAAGCAGCTATACAAAATATGATGCAAAATGCCACCCATCCAAACTTCTCACAAAGTAGACCATATATGATGGATAATCCACAAATATTATGAATTTCTCGATTTCTACCTAGTTTTGCCTATTTAAATCAACGAAAAAAATAGCACGCTATTTCCCGGTTAATAGCACGATATAGCGTATTTGGAGAGGCTACGCTATATTTAGCCTAAAGTTGACGCTACGGTGCTATTTTCGTCTTATACGCTCGAAACCACACTAAACGTGGTAATGTTATAGCTACGCTAGCAAAAAGTCTGGAAATAACGTTAGGTGATGATGATGGCGGGCAATCTGGTGGTTCTTCTAGTTATTCTGAAGATGATGTCAATGATTCTGATTAAAGTTTAAAATATTTATCTTTTAGTTTATTACTTTTTCATGGTTTTAAGCCTCATATTTATATTTGTGCCATGGATTTGGCATTGACATTTGAATATGGTTACCTGGTTATGCATGTATTGTTTCTGGAAAAAAATTAGTGCTGAAATTCTTAATATTTGTGCTATTTCTTACAATTGTTTCATCACGCTATTTTATATGTAACTTCGCTATATCACGCTATATCTTGTATAGCTTCTGGAGGGCCACGCTATTTTTGATAGCACGCTATTTTTTCCTTGATTTAAATAACTTTATGTTGATTTTTCGAAAGTAATTCAAATTTGAACTACAAGTGTGTGATAGTTTGCTCTAAAAATGTTGCAAAAATATTTTTGACGTACACAAGTAGTGGTTGTATCACAAAACCATCTATAGTTTTGGATAATTCGACCCTTTCAATGAATAGACACGGCGACCATTTTGACCGTTTTAAAAAAAATAAAAGAAAGTGAAGAAATACTCAAAAAACGAAATCCTTTGGCATGGAGTCCTTTTATGTGTATTAGCTGATAGGAATAATAATAAACTTGAGTTTTGACAAAATTTCTAAAAACTTTTTCACAAAAAGATCAATCATCTATGAACATGTATAAGTTTCAAGTCAAATGGCCTAGGTATGATCATTCTCGTGGCATAGTTTGTGATAATGTGCTCATATTTGACACAAATCTGTATCTTGGTATGACAATCAATGTTGCAGAACTGAGTTTTTTCAAATTAGTTTATTAATATCATTTTTCATTTTCTAAGTGCCAAAAATGACATTTTTTGTGAAGCAACTATACAAAATATGATGCAAAATGCCACTCATCCAAACTTCTCACAAAGTAGACCATATATGATGGATAATCCACAAATATTATGGATTTTCTCTATTTCTATCTAGTTTTGCCTATTTAAATGACATTATGTTGATTTTTCGAAAGTAATTTATATTTTATCTACAAGTGTGTGATAGTTTGCTCTAAAAATGTTGCAAAAATATTTTTGAGTTTTTGGATAATAAAACCATCGATAGGTGGTTGTATCATAAAACCATCGATAGTTTTGGATAATTCGACACCTTTCAATGAATAGACACGGCGACCATTTTAAAAAAATAAATAAAAGAAAGTGAAGAAATACTCAAAAAAAAGAAATCCTTTGGCATGGAGTCCTTTTATGTGTATTAGTTCATAGGAATAATAATAAACTTGAGTTTTGACAAAATTTCCAAAAAACTTCTTCACAAAAAGATCAATCATCTATGAACATGTATAAGTTTCAAGTCAAATGGCCTAGGTATGATCATTCCTGTGGCATAGTTTGTGATAATGTGTCCATATTTGACACAAATCTGTATCTTGGTATGACAAACAATCTTGCAGAACTGAGTTTTTTCAAATTAGTTTTATTAATATCATTTTTCATTTTTTAAGTGTCAAGAATGACATTTTTTGTGAAGCAACTATACAAAATATGGTGCAAAATGCCACCCATCCAAAGTTCTAACAAAGTAGACCACATTTGATGGATAATCCTGAAATATTATGAATTTTCTCGATTTCTACCTAATTTCGCTTATTTAAATGACTTTATGTTGATTTTCCGAAAGTAATTCAAATTTGAACTACAAGTGTGTGATAGTTTGCACTAAAAATGTTCCAAAAATAATTTTGAGGTACACAAGTAGTGGTTGTATCATAGAACCATCGATAGTTTTGGATAATTCGACCGCTTTCAATGAATAGACACGGCGACCATTTTGACCATTTTTTCAACAAAATAAAAGAAAGTGAAAAAATTCTCAAAAAAGGAAATACTTTGGCATGGAGTAGTTTTATAAGTACTAGTTGTCAGCAAAAATGATAAACTTGAGTTTTGAAAAAAAAATAGCACGTGATTTGTGTAGATGAGTCCAAGCAATGAAAAGAAACATATATGTCCATTGTGTGTTACATTCCTTAGATCATTTTTTGGGCGTGATCTATCCCACCGTCCCCATTCCACTTATTTTCTCGATATGTAGCCTTTTTAGCGGGACTTGATATATTCTAACTTATGGAAAAAACAATTCGCACAAAAAATACTAAAGGAACGCATGGTAGGGAAAGGACAAACTAAAGGCCAGGCCAACCAAAAGAAAAAGGGCCCAAGTTGTAGCCCACTAGGTCTAACGATTCATCGTCGTCTTCGTGGAATCGTACGAGAGAAACAGCGCCGTCAGGCAAGCCTCGCCATGGATGCGCACGGACCCGCCCTCGCACCACCACCGCGCGCCCGACCTCCCTCCCCCATCGCCTCGCCGCCCAGAGGCACCAGCCTTGCCGGCCCGGCCTCCTCCCCCTCGCCTGCTCCTGACGCTGGACAGGTACACCGCCATGGACGACATGTCGCCGAGCAGCACGGAGGCGAGGCTGGTACGCGCCGCGGTGGATGTAGACGAAGATGACCCCGACCTCCCAGTGGCGCATCAGTATGGCGGCTATGGCGGCATCGAGGCGCCATGATACACTACCAAATCGTATATGCCGAGTGTGGCGCTCGACATACACCCTGCGCCGTCACACCTTCCGTCAACATTGTTCGTCGGGCAGCTCGAGGCAACTACGTATGCCGAGTGCTTCCTATATACCGAGCGTTACCTTCGGCGTACGGCGTGTATATGCCGAGCGTCGATGTATGCCGAGCGCCGTGTACTGGATACGCTCGCATATGAGTTGTTTGCCGAGCGTTTCCTGTTGCCGAGTGTTTTTGTTTTGCCCTCGGCTTAGGTGGGCATATGCCGAGCGGAACGCTCGGCATAGCGAAAGCGCTCGGCATAGTTGCCGTTTCCTGTAGTGTTAAGTATTACACCCCAGACTCTGCATAGCTAAGATGCACACATCCCAACAAGTTCAGAAGTCTAAAACAACAAAATAAAAGACAAATTACATATCATAATGAGAAATTATAAAGACGCCTATGGTACTGGGGGGCAGATCTGAATATTATGTTGTAATCCATGCTGGGAAAATAACCCCTTCGCTGTGGCCTCCAACTGCGAAGACACCTCCGAAAACAGGTCGCGATGCTCCACACGCTGTAGGGGTGATCGAATGATCAGAGCGTAACCGTGCACCGGTAGATAACCTACATAAGAGAATCATTTTTATCGCTAAAACCTTGTCATTTCTACATAGGCATAGCGACCAAATAACGTCAATTGCTTCCACACTAATCCTAATCAGTAGCTTAAACTTAGGATCCACCCCGTTTAGCCAATTGCTGAATATTTTTGCAACGCTACGTGGTGGGTATAAGTTGGAAATATGGAAGGCTGACCATATAGATCTTGCGAATTTACATTGGAAGAATAAATCTTTTATAGTCTCGTCATGATGACAAAACACACACGTTTTACTTCCCTCCAATTGCGCTTTGCAAGGTTATCTCTTGAGAGAATTACCCTCGGCGAAGATACCACACAGACACCTTAGTTTTAAGCGGCATATTCATTTTTCAAATGTTCTTATTATTATCGTCTGGTACCTCATGTTGGATTAAGACTTTGTACATAGAATCAACCGAGAATTTATCACTCTGATTAAGATTCCATCGAAATTTATCGGGTCCCTGCGTCAGCTGTATAGAAGCTAGACGTTTTAACAAAGCATTCCATGATGCTTGTTTAGTACTTAATAGACCTTAACGAGTGTATCGCATTTGTGGCGCACAATACTATACAAGGCCGGATATTGTTCTCGGACGTGGATGACCCTAGCCATCTATCCTCACAGAACCTACTACCAGGAAACCTGAAATCAGCAAAATGTTGTAGTTTTTTTTTTGAGGTTTAAGACGGTCGTATCCAGCGTCTTGTGTGTGGGCGAAAGCCCGCACCGCCAACTCCTCCCGCACCAAAGCCGCCACCTCCAAAGGCGAGATTGCCACATTGCATAGGGTCCTTTGGCTCCTCTCCTTCCTTGTCCGCCAAAACAAGTGGATGATGGTTTCGCCAGTCGCTCTCCTAGCCTCGTGTGAAGAACCCACAAGTGCTCGCCATGACAACAGACAACCTCGATCAGCAACGCACCGTTCTCCCTGTGCCCCACAGACACAAAAAACACCTCCTCTCAGCACTTGCAAGGAGGAGTGTCCAAGCATCAGAAACTTCATCATCTAGGCCTCCCCCTGTCGGGGATGTAACCCCGGGTACCCCAAAGTGGTTGGTTTAATCGAGTTATTAGAAGAGATAGCAGAAAAGTAAGTAAAAGATAAAGAAAAAGCAAAAGAGACCAGCCTGGGGCGAGATTGGCTGTGCCCAGGCCGGAATATCGTATGCTAGGCCGAAATAGGCCTTTACCGACATACCCATGTCTTGGTGGCACTATTCATCCGAGATACCTCGGCACTGTTCATACGAGGTACCCTGGCACCGTTCATCCGAGATGCCCCGGCACTGTTCATCCGAGATACCCTGGCACTGTTCATCCGAGGTATCACCGACACTGTTCATCCGAGGTATCCCCGGCACTGTTCATCCGAGGTATCCCCGGCACTGTTCATCCGAGATACCTTGGCACTGTTCATCCGAGACTGCATCCAGCTTCCTCGACAAGTACCAGATGCCATCTGCCATCCCCAGGAGACAAGCGCAAGTGGACAAGAGGAAGTACAGACACGACGTGCCAGGCTCATCCCCATGATGCATGCACAGTGACGCGGACGTGACTAGAGTACAGATGATGACACATGTATAGTGTTGACAAGACCCCAGTAGTCAAATCAGCTACAGTGTGTGCATAGTGACATGCGGGCCACCCTTGTCCCCTGGGCTCTTCCTATATAAAGAGCACCAGGGGAGAGCTCTCCTCACCCGCCTACAAGCTCATTTCCCCCCCGTAGCTCTCTCCTAGTTCTCTTCTCCATGAGAGCTTAGTGCTGCCTTTCTTATACTTAGAGATACTCAGACATACAGCTCGAGGAGCCTTTGTACAGATCATATGCAGAGAGGAGAATACACATAATAGGCTAGATGCTGCAGTAGGGGTTTTATCTCTCGCGAGAGCCCCGAAGCAGGGTAAATCCCCGTGTTGATCTGTTCTTCTGTGTGCGCTCTTCAGTGCGCTATCCCTCCCCGAATCCTCTAGCGTCCATCGGCCCCAAACATAAGCCTACCCCTAGGCATCTGTTGTTTCATACAACGACAGTTGGCGCCCACCGTGGGGCTGACAGTGGCGCTTGCTGGATCAATTCGGATGGGACCTTCGTCATCAACGCGGGGACTCGACATCGCCATTGTCCCCCGCGCTCTAGCTTGCCGCTGTGAGCAGAGGCTAGCGCTGCCTCGACCAACGGATATCATCGGCAGATCCCGGATGAGAAAAGTGACTCGGGGACTCAACTTCGGCATCGTCCCCGTGTGTTAACTCATTTTCGAGTTGACTACAGTTCAAATCCGAGTTAATGCTGGTAAATCCGAGGTATGCTGGAAATCCGAGATATGCTGGTATGCTGGTATGCTGGTAAATCCGAGGTATGCTGGAAATCCGAGATATGCTAGTATGCTGGTAAATCCGAGGTATGCTGGAAATCCGAGATATGCTGGTATGATGGTAAATCCGAGTTATGCTGGAAATACGAGATATGCTGGTATGCTGGTAAATCCGAGGTATGCTGGAAATCCGAGATATGCTGGTATGCTGGTAAATCCGAGGTATACTGGAAATCCGAGATATGCTGGTATGCTGGAAAAATCCGAGATACCCTGAAAAATCCGAGTTAAGGCTTGGAAATCCGAGTTAAGGCTTGGAAATCCGAGATAAGGTTGGAAAATCCGAGTTAAACTTGGGAAATCCGAGTTAAGCTTGGAAAATCCGACATATGTTGGTCAAATCTGACATGCAGGTGGTTCAAACCGAGATATTGGTGGATCAGGCCGACAGGCCGGTGTTCCGGCCGGCATAAGCGTCTTCCTCTACTGCTACAACAACACTACCTTGTGAGTATCAATTATATGTCTGCATCACTCTTTTAAATAGTCTCAAACAGTGCTCGAGGACTCTGCCCTCTTCGTGCCTTGCTTATTTGTTTTCCCCGGGAGCAAGATGTCTTGACCCGGGGACTGGGCAGCCAGTCAAGTTTTGTTTTATCTCCTAAATAAGAAAAGTGTCTCGGGGACTCGGTTGAGACCGAGTCTGCTTCCTCGTGCCCAGTTTTGCTGCTAGACTTAATTTTGTCTGGTAAATAGAGTTGTTGTTTCCATTAAATATTCAGTATGTATATGCTTGAACTAACATTGAAAGGTTATATCGGTTTTACCGAGAGGATATTCATCCCCGAGATCATGGTTTTATCGGTTGTCTTGGGTTACCCAAAATATCATAGCATTATCGGTATTCTCCAGATCGCCGTTTATTTCGGTTTGTAGTTATATCTCAACATCACCTCATACCTCAGATCACCGTTTATTTCGGTTTGCCAAGATATCCGGGCATTTATCTCATATCATCAAGTATCTCATGATTGCCATCTTTACCGGTTTAACCAATTATCATGGTTCTTCAATTATCCGAGCTTACTAGAGTATCATAGCATCATCATCTCGGCACAATGAGTCAACAAGTATCTGATCTCCTGAGTGTTGCGTGTTGAGAAATGTCTCAACTCATCATTTGACAAGTGCCCATGAAGGCAAAATGTCATATTTGGCCAATGACGGCTATATGTTGGATCCGCTAAGGCTGCCAGCATATTTGTGCGGTAAAATCCCATGGTGGCTAAAAATCGACATATGAGATATGTCCGTGCAGACATGCGCCTTCGGTAATGCCTAGAGAGGCCGAGATACCGAGACATATGAGATATGCCTGGAGAGGCCGAGATACCGAGACATATGAGATAAGCCCGTGCAGGCTTATGTCGGTCCAGCTAAATGCTGGCGACATGCGCCTTCGGTAATGCCCAGAGTGGCTAAAAACAGGCATATAATGGTGCCCATGCAGGCAGGATGTTGTGTATATGGAGGTTTTTTGGTATGGTTATTTGTTTTTGTAAGTCTGCGCGCGACTCTGCGAGTCCCCCGCAGCCTCGGGGACTAATGTCGGGGATGTAACCCCGGGTACCCCAAAGTGGTTGGTTTAATCGAGTTATTAGAAGAGATAGCAGAAAAGTAAGTAAAAGATAAAGAAAAAGCAAAAGAGACCAGCCTGGGCCGAGATTGGCTGTGCCCAGGCCGGAATATCGTATGCTAGGCCGAAATAGGCCTTTACCGACATATCCATGTCTTGGTGGCACTGTTCATCCGAGATACACCGGCATTGTTTATCCGAGATGCCCCGGCACTGTTCATCCGAGATGCCCCGGAACTGTTCATCCGAGATACCCTGGCACTGTTCATCCGAGGTATCCCCGGCACTGTTCATCCGAGGTATCCCCGACACTGTTCATCCGAGATACCTTGGCACTGTTCATCCGAGACTGCATCCAGCTTCCTCGACAAGTACCAGATGCCATCTGCCATCCCCAGGAGACACGCGCAAGTGGACAAGAGGAAGTACAGACACGACGTGCCAGGCTCATCCCCATGATGCATGCACAGTGACGCGGACGTGACTAGAGTACAGATGATGACACATGTGTAGTGTTGACAAGACCCCAGTAGTCAAATCAGCTACAGTGTGTGCATAGTGACATGCGGGCCACCCTTGTCCCCTGGGCTCTTCCTATATAAAGAGCACCAGGGGAGAGCTCTCCTCAGCCGCCTACAGGCTCATTTCCCCCCCGTAGCTCTCTCCTAGCTCTCTTCTCCATGAGAGCTTAGTGCTGCCTTGCTTATACTTAGAGATACTCAGACATACAGCTCGAGGAGCCTTTGTACATATCATATGCAGAGAGGAGAATACACAGAATAAGCTAGATGCTGCAGTAGGGGTTTTATCTCTCGCGAGAGCCCCGAAGCAGGGTAAATCCCCGTGTTGATTTGTTCTTCTGTGTGCGCTCTTCAGTGCGCTATCCCTCCCCGAATCCTCTAGCGTCCATCGGCCCCAAACATAAGCCTACCCCTAGGCATCTGTTGTTTCATACGACGACACCCCCGGCAGCATCTGCCGCACCATCCTGGTCCCTGACGTCGTCGTCTTCTTCTTCTTGGTCTTGTTCACGGCGAGGACGAGGTCGTCGATGGCCGCCACCTCCTGGTCCGAGAAGGGCCGGTCCGAGACATCTAACAAGGCCAAGAAGTCCTCTCGCCGGTGCCCCGAGGGGTGGGCCTCCTCGGTCAGCGAGCCGAGACGGCGCGCCACGGTGTCCCTGGCCAGCTGCTCGATGTTGGCGCCTTTTGAAAATGTTGTAGTTTTAACTCCTTCGTCATTATAATTTCTTTACACGGTACTTCAGCGAATAGTGTCGTGTAGTTGCAGACGAGTCAATCGCGCCATGGCTTACTGGCCTGGCTTTGCACCAACCTGAGGGCCAATCCTAGCCACCAGCTCGCTCAAGGCGATGCTTCCCTCCTTGTCCATCTTCCCACAGCCACAATTAATCATCACCCCATTTCCTTGTGTATTTTGCCATCAAATCAAAATCTTAACAGAGCACCTCAAAATTAACAGTTAACCCAAAATTCTTAACGGGATATACATCACGAAAGAGAAACTCTACTTCTACGGTCACTGACATGTGGGGCCAATCGCGCGTGCCTTCACGCTTGAGAAATTTAGCTCGTATTTTCTGGAGAAACAGATCAAATTCGCCCACAGTGAGAGCCCGCGCCGCGGCGCCACTCATTTCTTCATCCTATGACAGGTGGGCCATGAGCCACGTGGCACATGATCTGCTCCCACAACCTCGTGACGATAACGTAAACACTAAAAATGGCGCACGAATAAGTAGTGTAACCGCATTTTCGAACCACGGAAAAAGGAAAAAAAAGATATTACGAGAAAATGGCGACGAGCAGCAGCCTCGGCCTCTCCACCTCCTTCCTCCCCGGCCACGACACCCGCCGCCGCCGCCGCCGGCCGGCACGGGTCCCCGCCGCGTCGTTCCGGCCGGCGGCGGAGCTCGGGGCCGAGGTGGGGCGGCAGCTGGTGGAGGCGGTGGGCGTGGGCCTCCCCTGCACCGTGATGGCCTGCGGCGACGTCATCTACCGCAGCACGCTCCCCCACAACGACGGGCTCACCATCACCGCCCCCGGGGTCGCGCTCGCGCTCGCCGCGGCATCCTACCTCTGGGCCACCCCGGGGGTCGCCCCGGGCTTCTTCGACATGTTCGTCCTCGCCTTCGCAGAGCGCCTCTACCGCCCCACTTTCCGCAAGGTGCCGCAGACTCCACGAGCTCCGAGCCCTAACTAGTTTGTGCTTCTTCGATTGATTCTTGGTAGTATCGTTTGTTTTTGGCAGGACGATTTCGTGCCCGGGAAGAAGCTTGGCGAGGGCGCGTTCGGGGTCGTGTACAAAGCGTCGCTGTCTGACCCTAAAGCCGCGGAGAAGGTGAACACCAATGTCTCCTACTTGTTGCATATGCATGTTTGGCCTTCAATTTTTGTAGAATTTGGGTAGCCGGCGGCTGCTCCTTGCATTACTGGAGAACAGGGAGCAACCAGATATAGTATTGAAGTGGTATGGACTTGGATAAACTGAAGTTTCTCATGACAGAAGTGAAAATGTGTCTGTGTGCGCATTGTGACACCCTCATTCAGTATATGTTGTCCTGGTCTGTTAATCGATTGCGTAGTTGTTGCTGAAGCAGAATTCAAAGGTACCAGGTGGATAGCTAAAAATGTCTAAAACCCTGTCAAAATTTTGCAAAACAAAGCTTCTGAAGTAGTAGTACAGCTTATTCACTTTATGTGTCAGTTAAGTGGACTCTAAACCAGACATACTAATGCAGACAACTTGTTTTGTCTATCTTCAAGCAAGGTGCCGTGGTCGTGAAGAAGGCAACAGAGTATGGCGCGGTAGAGATATGGATGAATGAGCGTGTCAGGAGGGCATGCGGTAGTAGCTGCGCGGATTTTCTTTACGGCTTTCGTGAGGTATATATACTCTCGGTTCAGTGCTGGAGCTTGTTTTGTTTTGCTAGTATTTGATTGATTCCTGAACTCACGATGCGCTTTGTTTCCTAGAGCAAAGCCAAAGGTAAGGGAGCTGATGAATACTGGCTTATTTGGCGCTATGAAGGCGAGGACACGCTTTCTGCTCTCATGCAAAGCAAGGAGTTCCCTTACAATGTAAGTGGGTCAGACTTGAAGTGTAGCTTGTAATCAGTCAAGTTGCTTGCTCCCATTGACTTCAGTTAACCAGTTCTTAGCTTTAGCATGCTATTTCGTTATTGCCATAAACTGCCGGCAGTTAACTGATTCCAGCAACTCATGGTTAGACCTCAGTTATATTTGTCAACTGGGTTAACCTACTGAGCTGCACTAGAAACTTGCAGTTATCTCACCAGTTTTCGCCACCTCTCGCGTGTGTGGTAAATAAGCTGTTATATTTGTCTGGAGATGTGCTACCTTACTGGTGTGTAGTGAAGCTTTTGAGCTTATATGAGTGATTAGCTCTAGGCCTCTAGTTTATGATGAAGTACTTAGCTGGATAGATTGTAGGAACTGAAGACTGCTGTTAGTAAGAACAACTTGATAGGTTCCTTTCGTGAATGTCATCTTTTCATTGCATGACAACCATTTCTTCGTCTCATATGTTTGTAAGGGGACAGATTAATCAATGTAATGCATTGTTAGCTTGATAGTTCCATAACAAAAGAAAAACTGTGCCTTGGTGCATTTTTGATAGTTCCAATATGTTCGCGGTTGATCAGGTTGAGACAAAGATTCTCGGAAATGTTCAAAACTTGCCAAAGGGGATAGCGAGAGAGAATAAGATTATTCAAACGGTGATGAGACAACTCTTGTTTGCTCTTGATGGACTTCATTCGACTGGGATTGTTCACAGGGACATAAAACCCCAAAATGTGATATTTTCAGAAGGTAATAACAAACACATGTTTTCCTTGCGATTTCATGCTAAAGTCTCCTCTCTCCTGTACTGATCTTTTCACCTTTTTCATCCACTGGAAGAATCTCGTACCTTCAAAATTATTGATCTTGGAGCAGCAGCTGATTTACGAGTGGGCATCAACTATATTCCTAAGGAGTTCCTTTTGGATCCAAGGTCACCAAGCTACCTGCATGATTATGAACTGTATTTCTGCCAACATAACTGTGATTTGCTTGAAGCTTTACAAATTATTTGCAGGTATGCTGCTCCAGAGCAATATATCATGAGCACGCAAACACCATCTGCTCCCTCTGCTCCAGTTGCAACTGCTCTATCTCCAGTTCTGTGGCAGGTATTCTTTAAAAGCTTGAATCTGTGAAGAAACTATGTTTATTTTCCTCAGATCAAAAGTATTGTTCCAGTCAAGATAATTGCTTCGGCTGATGCAATAATTTTCTCTTCGCAGCTGAACCTTCCTGACAGATTTGACATATACAGCTTGGGCCTCATATACTTGCAGATGGTATGTCTATATTTATGTGTTTTCAAGGTTTATGTCCTTCTGTTTTAGTGAACCCAGAGGGTAGGGGTAACTCTATGCATATAAAAGTAGCTTCCAAACTATTAAGGTGGATTTTCCCCGATTTCATGATTGAATAGACAGTTCTTTAAAATTCCTGAATTCTAATATGGGCTTTTTCCTTCTTTCCGCAAGAATTGAACTGCCTCATGTGAAAACCCACGGGTCCCAAGTTTAGAACAGAGTGCTATGGATCTCCAAACTTCTATTGCACTGGAAGATGTCGAACTTTCCTGCACGAAACTTATCCGTTGGTTTGAAAGCCATATTACTAATCTCCCTTCTGCACTGTATTGCTATCGACAGACTCTTCCACTATGTTCACGTCTTGTCAAAACATCTTCCTATTTCTTGCTGGAAGCTTGTAATTGTCGCTTTCCTAACTTTCAACGGGAACTAGTTTGCCTATCCGGTTTTTGCGACTGACGTATGACATGCATTATTTAGCGAGTGTGTTACCTGCATAATCATCAACATGTTATAACATATTTGAGTATGTATTGATTTGCATAACTTGAGAAATAGTACTGTTTTATTACTTGCAATTTTTTTTTTTAAAAGGGAATATATTAATATCACGAAGATACCAATTACACCCAGCCTCTGCAATTGCAAGTTTCTTCGTAGCATAAATATTACACAGTTAGCTGCATCTTTACACTTTGCTCCAGGCAGCATCGATGCATCTCCACACGACAACGGTGCCAAATGTAACATGTTTTAACTTTCGTTTTAAATTCAGGATTATTCTGTGGAACAGAAAAGTTCATTGACAAGATAGTACAGCAACTTTTGTTTTCAAAACATCTCATGATATGATCTTAGTTCCAATAGAATCAGAGTAAGAATTCTAGTAGCCTTTAATTACCTTAAACAAATCATTCTTTTGCAGGCATTTCCAGCATTGAGAACTGACGGCAGCCTGATACAGTTTAACCGCCAACTGAAGAGGTGCAACTACGACTTGGAAGCCTGGAGGAATTTGGTAGAACCACGAGCTGCCCCAGATCTCCGGAGAGGGTTTGACATCTTGGATTTAGACGGTGGTATCGGATGGGAGCTCCTGACGTCGATGGTCTGGTACAAGGCGCGGCAAAGGACCAGCGCCAAGGCCGCGTTGGCGCATCCGTATTTCAACAGCGAGGGCCTCCTCGGCCTCTCGGTGATGCAGAACCTGAGGCTGCAGCTGTTCCGCGCGACCCAGAAGGACTACAGCGAGGCGGCTCGATGGGTCGTCGGCCTCATGGCGAGATCGGGAACAGAAGCAGCAGGAGGGTTCACTGAAGCACAGCTTCAAGAGCTCAGGGTATGTATGTGTGCCCCAGCATGACAAGGACCATAGCTGGCCTGGAGATTAAAAACTGGAGTTGTTGGAGCAGTTTGCCGCCAAACATTTCATTTCGTTTTAAGAATCGCTGGCTGATGTACAGTGGAACATATCTATGGTGATTTGGTAGGAGAACACTGACCACTTGTGTTTACTTTTCCTTGTGCAGGAGATCAAACCGAAGAAAGACAGCGCCCAGCGCAACGTGCTGGCGTCGATGCTGCGCGTGCAGAGGAAGATCGTGAGGACGATCAGCGAGAGCATGGGCGAGCTTAGCAGCCAGAGCAAGAGCATCTGGTGGAGCCGGTGGATCCCCAAGGAGGAGTAGGCAGGGATAGCTTTGTATTGTACATTGTTCAGCTCTTCTGTAAAAACGTCACCTTGTAGATATATGGTAAATGGTATGTCCTACTTACTCTCTACCGCCGGTGAGTACAGATTTGTCCATGGGAAACACTACGATAAATATATACATATATACGGGTCCAAGGATAGATGTACATATATGTTTCACATGGAAATGAAAGTTTTCGAGGCCCTTGTGATCATCACAGGTTCATGGCAGCTCTGATGTTTGATGGCTTGCTGATCTGGTGGTATCCCTTTCATTCTGTGCGAGATTCATGACAGGTCAGCTATGCCTGTGCCCTTGGTACTATACTATCATTGGCATCAGCGATGAGGATTCCATAGGGGCGGCGGGCGCAGTCGTCAGAGTACTGCCGCCGCTTGGTCGCGTGCCGCAGCTGCGAGCTTCGTCTCTGTGCGGTCACGCGGATCTATTCTCAGCAAAAGGCGAACCATGTCTAGACCGCACATCTATTCTCAGCAAAAGGCGAACCATGTCTATGAGCTTAGAGCATCTTCAGTGGCGCCCTGTAAATACGTGTCCGACACCCCCCAATTGACATGTCCGGCACAATAGGGGTGCAGCCTATAGCGGCGCCTCCAAATCAAAAAATAAAACTTAAAACTAATTTAAAGAAAATTAAAAACTTTCCAAATTTCATTCATATTTCATTGCATATTACACATATTTGAACAAAATTCGTGCGACGCGTAAACGAGATTTAACAAACTAAACTAATCCTATACCAGACAAGGAAGCCTATTCCGGTGCCTTGCCAACCACTACACGGCGGCCCAAGAACTTGCATGCCTTATGGTCTGCCACTGTCGCCGGCTGCGGCCTTGAGGAACACTAATGGCCTCGGCTGAGGCTTCTGGTTTCGCAGCCGGCGCGTGTGGTGGGATTTAATCTACCACTGTTGCATGTCGCGGCCCCCCTTTTGATGGGAAGCCTCGCCGGCTTGCGCCCACTTCTCCGGTTAGGGTGACACTGCCGGGGAAGTGCCTGCGGCGTATGTAAGGGGAGATCGGGCAGCTCGTCATCCTCGTCGTCAGAGCGGGCACGCTCGTCGTCGGAAGCCTCCCGCATGTCGGCGGTGGGGAAGGCAGAGGTGCGGCGCGCCTCGTACTCCGCGTCCACCACGGCGTGCCAGTACGACGACGTGATGGAGTACTTGGGGTCCACCTTCCGCTCACACGGCATATCCCTCCATTGTCGGATGATGAAGTCGGTGCGCGCCTGGCCGCGGAGCCGCGGCGCCAACGGCACGTCGACGACGTTCCTCACCCACCCCTCCGGCAAGGTGGTGTCGTCCGCCATTGGGATGTTGTGGCGGCTGTACATCTGCGCGTTCTCCTCCGAGATCATGTGTGGAGGCGTGTTGGCTGCCTCCTCGTGCCACATCTTGGCCATCTCCGCCTCCTTGTTGCGCCGGCGTTGCTCGAGCAAATGTCCAATTCCCACAAAAATCCCGCAAATGTTTTTATGAAGCAAAAACGGTTCGTTTGTAATAAGAATTTTGTAACATTGTATCAAATGTACAAATTTCTCTCATATCTCACAAAATGATTCTACGGAGCAAAAAATCACTCGTAACAATTTTTTGCTACTCGTAGCAAATGCTTGTATGGAGCAAAAAGTTTCATTTGTAGCAATTTTTTGCTATTGTAGCAAAATCCGACAAGACTTCACTATCGCAGACAACATTAGAGAACACCCCACCGCGGTGTCGCCAATGCAGCAGCACCATGCAACAGCACCACAGTCGATGGAGAAGATGTCAGTGGAGAAGACGTCGGTAGCAGCGCATGCTCCGTTGGGAGCATCACCGAACTGTCGGTAGCATTGTTGTGCACCGTTGATAGCAACATCGCCGGCTACTATCGGTAGCAACATCACGCTTCTTCGGCAGCGCAAAGAAAATTGCTACGAACACCCTACGAATTTGCATCAAAAATGAAAAAATTGCTACAAAACTTCTAAACATTTGCATCAAAATCAAGAAAAAAATGTATCAAAAAAGAAATTTGCTATAAATGATTTGTGGATTTGCATCATAAGAGAAAAAATTGTGCTACAAAGTTTTGAAAAATGACAGTACTAGGCGGCCCCCGGGGGATCTGAGGAAAAAATCCTCCGGGTCCTCGTGCTGACACGTGTCCCCTGTCTGACCTCCAAATTCCTTCAATCCCGCTTTTGCTTCATTGAAGAAAAAACGGTTCACGCGTAATAAGAATTTTGTACTATTGTAGCAAAAGTTTAATTTTCTCTCAAATCGCACAAAAATGCTTCTATAAAGCAAAAAGTTTCATCCGTAGCAATTTTTTGTTTTGCTCATAGCAAATGCTTCTATGAAAAAAAAAATTATTCGTAGCATCGCCAACTCACACTATCCTAGATACTTTTACGGAGCAAACGACGCGCCGTCGGTAACATCATTGCGTGTCGTCGATAGCAACGTCGAGCGCCCCTGGTAGTATCGCCGGCTCGTCGGTACCAATGCCATGCACCGTCGGTAGCATCGGCTGCTCGTCGTTAGAAACGTCGGTAGCATCCGCTCGTACCATTGCCGGATACCATCAGTAGCATCGTCGCGTGCCGTCGGTAGCAACACCACGCGTGTTGGGGATATACCTACTAGGGTATCACCAGTATGGATCAATCCGGCTAGTCCAGGGTGGCCCGCAGTGGTGGTGAAGGCTTTGCTTGCCGGCGGCCCAGATAGCTGACGACCAAGGAAGGCGGATGCCGGCAAGGAGGAGGCCCAAGACTGAAGCCCACGAAGCCACCAAGACCAAGACGGAAGGCGGCAGACTTGCCGGCTAGGTTTAGGACTCTGTATGCTTGCCGGATACGTAATCACCTTGTAACCCTAGGTCCAGCCGCCTATATAAGCTGGACCTCGGGACGCCTTTAGGGCAACCAACGAATACTTTCATACACAACCAACTCATTGTAACCTGTATCGCGGCTATTGCCTTATAGTGAGTTATAGCAGCACGTAGGGCTCCGCCACCGCCGTGGAGCCTGAAGCTGGGTAAATGCCGTGTACAATCCCGACCTCGACGACGTCCACCTTCTTGCCCTACGTTCACCCTCGGCTAGCAGGACCCCGTCTCCTATCCAAGATGCCGATACGACGACAGTTGGCGCCCACCGTGGGGCCTAAGGCGTCAGGCGTCACGTTCCAGGCGGGAACCCTGGCGGCATCGGCGAAACAATCGCCGTGGCCGCGCTGTTCGCTATGGCGACAACCACTACATCAGCTGCGACGAGTCCTACATCCCCGCAGACGACTACATTGTCGGATGCGGAGTTGTGCCGTTTGGCGGCGTCGATGTGTTCATCGGCTACACTTCTGAGGCGTATGGGTTGCCGCGAATTTATTCGCCATCCCACCCGCCCTACAATCAAGACGGATCTGAGTTTGCCTCCCTGAGGAGTCCGCAGATTCAGATCTACACTTTGTCGGCATGACGGGACTGGGATCAGACTCCCAGCCCAACAGTCAAGATCCCGAATCTATTCTTCCTGCGCTCCAGGATGATGCGATGTCGGATGCCGGATCCAGATCTACCGTTCACGTCAACGTAGATTCTGATTCCGAAGAAGATTCTGCCAGCATGTTTGAGCAACGGGTCAAGCAGTGTTTGTTACACCTGATCCTCCGCCTTCTGAGGCGGCTACGGGCTCCTCCGTCAACATGCAGCAGGTTTTTGTGGCGGATGTCACCGGTGCAGCCTCAGAGCAGGCGGCGGCAACTGACGCCGCCAACCTGGGGGGCAACCGATCCACTGTTTCCAGAGCCTCCTGGGGCTCCGAAGAAGATTCTGGAGAAGGCGAGCCCAGCAAGATAGGGAACATGGCGGCCCTGGCGGAAGTTCTGCACACGCCGGTGACCGACAAAACCAACCCGGCTGATTTGGAGAAACTTCGAAACACCTTGGTGGAGCAAACTGAGTACCTCAAAAGCAAGCAAGCAGAGGTCCAGAGCCTCCTCGACGAAGCCAAGGAGGAAAACGCCAAGATAACCGCCAAGTTAGACCCCAAGCGCAATCTTTTCACCACCACCCCATTGCCCAAGCCGGCAGGACGTGGCAGAGAAGAAAAGCAAGAAAGGCAGGGATCCTGACACTTCAAATCCCCTGCCCAAAAGCTTGGTTTCGAGTGGGCTACAGCGCCGCAGCGTAAGGACAAGAACGGGGACGTCATCCTCGCAACCCCTGTCCTCAACACTGCAGCCGCCTTAGACATCCTCAACAATGATGACTATGACAAGGACGAGAAGATTTACTACGCATCGATCCTTGCTCACAAAGCTCTAGAGCAGCAGGCCCGTGCTGATTCTCGCGCCGACATGGCGGACGCAAGGGGAGGAAAGTTGGAATCAAATCCAACGCTTGCAAAGCTGCGGCCGGTGGCAACCCGAAGATCCGTCCGGCTCCAGTAGCCACGGAAAAGGGAAGGACAAGGAAAGGACCCACGCAATCACCACCTCCCAAAAGGCAGCGTGACGAGGCGTCCAGAACCGGCAACAGGCGCAAGGCCTCACCCCTCCGCCTAGGCGGGATGAAGGCGGAAGCAGGGGCAGCAAGCAGCCGCCAAGGAGTGGCGGCAATCGCGACAACGCCCCGCCGCCAAGAAGAAGCAGGGACCGCACACAGTCCCCACCACCAGTGCCCAGGCACGAAGGCGGAAGCCGGGGACACAACAACGAGCCTAGGCACAGCCGGGCAGCGCAGGACGAGCCTAACGCCGATAGATCTGGCAACAGCTCAGTCCGCAAGACGCAGACATCGTCTCAATGACATCAAGGCTGGAAAGCAAGATGCCTATCTAGGACCTGAGTGCTTTGGCCCAGCCATCCGCAACGTTCAAGTACCCGAGACATGACATCAGTGTCAAAAACTCATCAAAGGTACAATGGAGCGGACAAGCCAAACTCATGGTTGTCGGACTACGCGCTGGCAGTTGAAATTGCCGGAGGCAATGGCCTCGTCGCGCACGCTTCCTTCCCCTCATGCTGGAGGGGACAGCCCGAAGCTGGATCGAAAACTTGCCGGAGAAAAGCATTCATAGTTGGCATGACATGGAAAAGGTGTTCACACAGCACTTCCAAGGCACGTACAAGCGACCCAATACATACACAGATTTGGTTCGTTGCGTGCAAAAGCCAGATGAAACAGCTACAAGCTTCTTGGCAAGGTGGATTCAAACAAAGGCAAGCTGCGAGAACGTAGACGACAATCAAGCAATCCATGCCTTCACCACAGGCCTCCTGAAGGGCTCAAGTCTCAGACATAAGCTCGTACGCATGCAAGTCAAGGATCTCGGAGTCATGCTCGAAGTAGCAGCCATGTACGCACAGGCGGATGATGATGCACGCGATGGAGATGGCGCACATGACATGGCGCCAAACAGGCGAGCAAGTCACAAACGCAAGGCTCCCCAGGATGACAAAGCCGGACCATCAAACGAGGTCGCCGCCGCCTTCGAAGGCAAAGGCGGCAACCGCAAGTGGAAAGGAAAGGGTAAAGATGGCGGCTCCAGCAAGCAACGCCTGACGTACGATCAGGCAAAAGCCTTGCCCTGCCCAATCCACGCGTCCTTAGGCAAAGTTAACCACACATTAGGGGAATGCCGGTTCATGGAGGACTTCAAGAAGGACCCCGAGGTTGGCTGGAAGTCAAAAAAGAGCAAAAAGGCTGAGAAGACAAAGAAGGAAGATGATGATGGGGCAGTGTCCATGTCCGAGGATGAGGAACCCAAGCTGGTGCGCAAAGAAAGGAAATACCCAAGGTACATGGCCAATTGGTGTGCTTCTGGGCACTCCTTCGGCAAAGAAGAAAAGGCGGAGATGCGCGAGCTAAACGCCACAGTACCAGACGTTCCCCAGTATCTAGACTGGTCAGAGGAGCCAATAACTTGGGATAGAGATGATCATCCAGATCACGTACCTCACCCCGGCAAATACGCCCTTGTCGTCGACCCAATTGTCGATAACTTCAGGCTCACCAAGGTGTTGATGGATGGCGGCAGCAGCCTCAACATCATCTACGCGGACACACTGAAGCGCATGAACTTGTCGGAAAGCCAGCTTGACTACAGCAAAGTCAAGTTTCATGGCATCGTTCCGGGAAAGCAAGCCAAGTCAATGGGAAGCATCAATTGGAGGTTACTTTTGGGCCTGAGACAAACTACCGCTCGGAGTATCTCAGGTTCGAAGTAGTCCCCTTCAAAAGTGCCTACCACGCCATTTTGGACGGCCAGCTTTCGCCAAGTTCATGGCTCGCCGTGTTACATCTACAGCAAGTGAAGATGCCGGGACCCAACGGTACAATCACCGTCAATGGCAACTTCAAGAAAGCAAAGGAGTGCGAGCGTGGCAACGCCGCCTTCGCTGAGGCAGTCCTCCACGCAGAGGAGTTAGCCATGTTGAAAAAGGAGCTGATACGTCGCAGTTGCCGGAGCATGTAAAGACCGCTGACAAAAGAACACTTTCAAGGCGTCCGAAGACACAAAGAAGGCGGATCTGGTCCCAGGTGACAGCTCCAAGCAAGTCACCATAGGGGCTGGCTGGACGACAAATAGGAAAGCGCGCTCGTCAGGTTCCTCCGTGAGAATCAGGACATCTTTGCATGGTCATCAGCCGACATGCCAGGTGTCCCGAGGGAACTTGCCGAGCACTCTCTTAACGTCTACGAAGGAGCCAAACCAGTGAAGCAAGGAATAAGGCGCTACGGTGAGAAGAAGCGGACAGCAATAGGGAAGGAGATCATCAAGTTGCAAGAAGCCAAGTTCATTAGGGAGGTAGTACACACTGATTGGTTGGCAAATCCTGTAATGGTTCCAAAACCTAATAAGGAAATGAGAATGTGCATTGATTATACCGGTTTGAACAAGTGCTGTCCTAAGGACCACTTTGCTTTGCCTCGTATAGATCAGGTCATAGACTCCACAGCCGGCTCCGAGCTGCTGTGCTTTTTGGATGCGTACTCCGGGTACCACCAAATCAAAATGCGAGAATCCGACCAAATCAAAACAGCGTTCACTACGCCCTACGGGACCTTCTGCTACATCACGATGCCCTTCGGTCTAAAAAATGCCGGCGCAACGTATCAGCGGTGTATGCAAAGATGCCTTCACGAGCAAATTGGCCGCAATGTTCACGTCTATGTTGACGACATTGCCGTCATGTCAAGAAAGAAGGCAG
Source organism: Poa pratensis (assembly GCA_947311845.1). Lineage (NCBI taxonomy): Eukaryota > Viridiplantae > Streptophyta > Magnoliopsida > Poales > Poaceae > Poa > Poa pratensis. The sequence goes on along the minus strand of CAMZMU010000074.1, from coordinate 122,606,532 downwards.
ATTTGCTTGACGATTTGAGAGAAACCTTTGATAGCCTCCGGGTATATAGGATGAAGCTCAACCCGAAAAAATGCGTCTTCGGGGTTCCTGCCGGCAAATTGCTTGGCTTTATCGTTTCCGAACGAGGATAGAAGTGAATCCAGAAAAAATCAAAGCGATCCTCAACATATCCAGGCCCAAGGACCTGAAGGACGTGCAGCGACTTGCCGGCTCGGCGGCTGCCGTCAGTCGTTTCATTAGCCGTCTTGGTGAGAAGGCGCTGCCTCTCTACCGGCTTCTGAAGAAATCCGACAACTTCGAGTGGACAGACGAAGCAGACGCCGCCTTGCAGCAACTCAAGGACGCGTTAACGTCTGCTCCAATTTGGCAGCTCCTCGTTCGCAGGAACCAATGCTGCTTTACATCGCGGCAACTAACTTGGTTGTTAGCGTGGTACTGGTTGTGGAACGCAAGACGGAAATTCAGACTTGCCGGAACAACGTCCGGTTTACTTCATCAGTGAAGTATTTTCCGCCTCAAAACAGCGTTATCCGCATTACCAGAAGCTGGTCTACGGTGTTTTCTACGCCGCCAGGTTGTGAGCAAGGCACCTCTGGGGGATATCATCAATAATACAGATGCAACAGGCCGCGTTGCCAAATGGGGCATCGAACTTGCCGCCTTCGACATCACGTATAAACCCAGAACGGCCATTAAGTCTCAAGCCTTAGCAGACTTTGTAGCAGATTGGACGGAGGCCATGGACGAAGTACCTCTCCCTGAAGATGCATATTGGATCATGCACTTTGATGGATCAAAAATGCTTCAGGGCTCGGGGGCTGGCATTGTTTTAAGAAACCCTCAAGGAGACAAGCTTAGTTATGTGTTACAAATTCACTTCAAGGCAACTAATAATGTTGCTGAATACGAAGCTCTCCTTCATGGTTTACACATTGCCAAGGAACTTGGCGTCCAGCGTGTCCTCTGCTACGGAGATTCAGACTTGGTGGCGCAACAGATACGTGGTACTTGGGACACAAAGAGCGAGACAATGGCGGCATATCGAGCTACCGTTGACGAATTCGCCAAGTGTTTTCTAGGCTACGAGGTCCGCCACATCCCAAGAGCTCAAAATGAGGCGGCAGATACACTTGCCAGAATGGGTCTGAACGCAAAAAGGTACCAAAAGATGTTTTCCTGGAACACCTACACAAGCCGTCAATAAAGGAGCAGACCTCCTTGACCCAGAATCGGCAGAACCAGTTGACGATGCTAGCTATGCCGTCTACTGGTAAAGCCGGATTGGACGACGCCATATTTGGACTTCCTGATCAATCAGGAGTTACCGGATGATGAGGTTTTGAAAAGGCAAATAATAAGAAGAGCCAAGGCATTCACAATAATCAAAGGCGAATTGTACAAGCGTAGCACCACTGGTGTTTACCAACGTTGCATTTCGCCCGAAGAAGGCAGAGAACTGTTGGATGAGATACATGCTGGCGTATGTGGACATCATGCTTCCTCACGCGCCCTTGTTTCAAAAGCCTTCCGACAAGGTTTCTATGGTTGACAGCCAAGCAAGATGCAGAGACATTGTCAAAAGATGCAGGGGCTGCCAACTTTATGCCAGACAATCACACATGCCGGCTCAGAGCTTAAAACAATACCCATCACATGGCCTTTCGCAGTCTGGGGCTTGGACATGGTTGGTCCGTTTAAAACGGCGCCTGGTGGCTACACACATTTACTTGTGGCTGTAGACAAGTTCACCAAATGGGTTGAAGCTAAGCCTATCAAAAAGCTAGACGGCGCCACAGCCGCAAATTTTCTGTGGGGAATAATCTCTCGGTTCGGGGTGCCTCATAGCATTATCACCGATAACGGCACTAACTTGTCGCAAGGCGAAGTCGAGGAATACTGTTATAAGCATGGTATCCGCCTAGATCTAGCCTCAGTAGCACATCCGCAGGCAAACGGTCAAGTAGAGCGTACAAATGGTTTAGTCCTACAAGGAATCAAACCACGTCTCGAAGTACCATTGCACAGAGCGGCTGGGGCTTGGGTGGATGAATTGCAATCTGTCCTTTGGAGTTTACGCACAACTCCAAACAGATCAACCAAGTTTACTCCTTTCTTCTTAGTCTATGGCGCAGAAGCAGTGTTGCCGACCGACATGATGTATGATTCTCCCAGAATTCAAGCCTACGTCCAGGAAGACGCAGAAGATGCAAGACAGGATGGCCTTGACCTACTTGATGAAGAACGAGACGTTGCTCTGCACGATCCGCCATCTATCAGCAAAGTTTGAGGCGTTATCACAGCAGAAGGTGCGGCAACGAAGTTTTAGAGTTGGTGACCTGGTCCTCCGCCTAATCCAAGATAGAAGGGCTTGCATAAGTTATCCCCGCCTTGGGAAGGACCTTTTGTGGTCAGTAAGGTGTTGCTCAATGGTTCTTATTACTTGGTAGACGCGAGACGGATACAAGAAGAAGCGAGGTCGCAAGCGCAAAAGGAAGGTTGACGACAAGTATGAAGAAACCAAGCGACCCTGGAACATTGAGCAGCTACGTCCTTTTTACACTTAGCAATTTCCACATTGTAATAAGTACTATATGATTATGAAATAAAAGTCTGTGGTTTGCTCATTCAGTTTTGGGATCATGCCATCTTTTGTCTTTTCTCGCAATCATATATCTGTTGTCATAAAAGTTACCAAACAAAATAAGTTTTTGCTCCGTGCTAAGGTTCAAACTTTTTGACATTTGCCGTCTGCCGGCTAAAAAAGCAAACAATCTTTGCACCGCCTAATATGCTTATCTGTCTGTTTGTGTGTGGGTCGCCTAGTAGTATGTCGTTGGCACCAACATGCTGGCTTTGGTCTCTGAGTCTAAATTAGTTGGTATTGCACCTGGTTGGCTCAGCTAAAGTAACTAAGATGAGGTTCCGCCAACATATGAAAAAGCTAAACATGCAACGAGATACATATTAAGGCGGGCCACTTAAATAAGCCTACCGCCAAGTGTAGCATAAAAGTTGGCCCAAATATTTACAAACCCAAAATAAAGTTTTTTGCGTTAACAGATTAACGCAGTGTTTTGTGCTGCCATTGCAGGAGAGGACAGTCAAGGAGTTGCCGCCTTGGTGGAGGTAGTTGAGAGATCCTGGGGGCTGACGCCGGCATTCTTGGGGCTGGCTCCGCCATCCTGGGGCTGCGCTCGTCAGCTCCGGCTTCGCCTTCTCCGCCTGGCAGCTTCAGGATCCGCCAAGGAGGGATCGGCTATGGCAACATGCGGATCCGGGTGTTCCTTGTAGAACTTGCGGATGTCAACCATGTTGGCAACCCGGGTCGCATAGCCCGAACAGACCGCAGCACGTCCTGCATCACGATGGCTTGGTTGTTTTCGTCTTCGGTGGGGAAGTACTCGGTGACTTGATGAATATCAGCCTCCGGGTACCACGCCGCCGTCATCGCCAATGCCAACTTGGGCCGCCTCGTGCTGCTGAGCGTAGCGTGCTGTCGTGTTCGGTCGCCTTCTCCAGCAGTCCGGCAGGCATCGAAGTTGACGGGATCGCCGTCCTCCCCAGGGTAGAACTTGGCGGCAAACGCTTTGCCTGCGCCGACAATCTGGTTGACGATTTCGCCAACTTTCAAGATACGGGCAAGGCGCGGCGTCGTAGCCATGTCATCACCCAATTAGCCGGCACTGCACAAATACAAACAATTACACACTGCAGCTTGAAATTTCAAGAGTGCAAAGTATCAAAGAAAGATGAAGGGTTAGAGACGTACCCAAGACATGCTCGTGGATGGCGTTGACCTCGTCCAGATGGTTTCAAGTGTTTCCTGAGCAGCTGGACTGCCTGTGACAGTTGTTCCTGCTGCGCTTTGGCATTCTTGTTCACCTGGTCGAGGTTGTTGCTCATGGCTTCAAGTTGTCCCGTCAACTTGCTAACCTCGGCGGCATGGGCCAGCTCCCGCTCATCCAGCTCCTTGGCGTGATCCGCCTTCAGCTTTGCCACCAACCAGCAAGATCTGCAGCTTCGTTCATCAAAGCTTGCATGTCAGTGGAGTTCTTGAGAATATCTTGCGCAGTGTTTAGTAATTCTACAAATAAAAAAAAAAGACGACTAAAATACTTGTCGGAAAAGCAAAAAGAAGTCGGACGAAAAGAAGGCAAAGAAAACTTTGTCACCTTCATCCTTTTTGCGAGCCTCTTCCAAGCTCGCAATCTGGGCGTCCTTCATCTCCACGTCCTGCTGCAGTTGCTGGCATTCTTTGTTTTTCTTCTCTTGAGCACGGAACAGCTCAAGGTTGGAAGCAAGAACGGCCTGCATGCACGAAAACAACGTTGCGGTTAGCACTATATAGTCAACGAGACCACTTTGCCGGCTAAAAATTTTTCAGCCGCCAAAGTGCTCGGGGGCTGGGACTATAGGTTACATTACCTCAAGTTGGTTATGCAGGGTCTCGTGGAGATCATCCATGTGCGCGTACCATTTACGGGTACCTTCACGCATGGTCCTTAGCGTTTGCCGGGGGTCTTGCAACCCTTTGCCAGATTGAGAGCCAGGATGGGAGGATGATCCGCCTTGGTAGCCGCCATCCTTCGTCCATCTCTTGCTTCATGGCAATAAATCGAGCGGCATCATTAGCCGAAGCTTCAGCCGTCTTGGAAAAGGTAGGTCCGGCAACTGACTTTTTCCCCGCCATCTTCTCGTAGCCGCCTCTGCGGTACCACAGCATGTACGTTCCCTGGCATACAACCACGGGAACGCCAACTGTGGGCATTGTCGGCGCAGCGGCTGGAAAGAGCGTGGTGGCTTGCCCCTGCCGGCAGAAATTTCAGGTTGGCGCGGAGCTTGGGCATGGCTGGCTTGCCCCTGTAAGCAGAAAAGTGCAAGTTGTCAGTACAAACTTATATCAAAATGGTTAAGTCAGGGAAAGCAAAAGCTTGCCTACCGCTTGAATGGGGCATTCCCCAAGGTCTCATCCTCTGCATCAGCGGAGGTGGCCGCTTTCTTCCTCTTCTCCAAATCCTTGGTGGAGCTGCTCATCTTGCGCTTCTTCGACTTGCTGGCACCGGTGTCGTACCAGTTAGGAGCAAGTCTTCCTCCCCCAAGGTTTGCAGCTGAAAAGGAAACAAGACAGAACATTAATTCAGTACCCAGTGGATAAAGATGTGAATGAAATGACAAACACTAGTACAGAACGACACATCGGAAACGGGCCAAAAACCCCATCGGCAACGGAGAAAGGGTCCGTGTCCCCGACCCTGTCACTGATGTGAAGATCTCTATGGCAACGGAGGGGATAAACCGTTTCTGATGTATTTAACATTAGACACGGAGTTTTGCTAATAATCGTTTCTAATAAGGGTTACAGGAAAACAAAAAAAAACACGGTGACGGGCTGTGCCGTCGATGGAGCCCCGCTCCATGCGACTAGACGGCCGCCCGGTCGTCACCGTATTCCTGTACGCACTGCTTTACAAAAGTTCATCAGTGCGCGTGGCTGGAGCTCTGCTCCTATGTGTTCATGGCCGCCAGATGAACATCTACTGTCTTTCCTGCTGCGCAAAATGTACTGCTCCTGGTGACGGCACCGTGTATGGAGCCCCGCTCCTAGGTCTTCACGGCAGCAGCATCGTCACCAAGCATCCACCAAGCCCTTGAAACAACGAATATTCTTTGTTAAAAACAGCAAACAAAGCTAATAAACAGAACCAATAAGCAGTAAACAAAGCAAACCGAGCTAAATACATAGCTGAAGAGCTAACTAACAGAGCAAACCAAGCTAAATAAGTAGCTAACATAACAAATACATAGCTGAACAGAGCTAACTAACAGAGCAACCCGAGCTAAATAAGTAGCTAACATAGCAAATACATAGCTGAACAGAGCAAACCGAGCTAAATAAGTAGCTAACATAGCAAATACATAGCTGAACAGAGCTAACTAACAGAGCAAACCGAGCTAAATAAGTAGCTAACATAGCAAATACATAGCTAAACAAAGCAAACCGAGCTAAATAAGTAGCTAACATAGCAAATACATAGCTGAACAGAGCTAACTAACAGAGCAAACTGAGCTAAATAAGTAGCTAACATAGCAAATACATAGCTAAACAAATCAAACCGAGCTAAATAAGTAGCTAACGTAGCAAATACATAACTGAACAGAGCTAACTAACAGAGCAAACTGAGCTAAATAAGTAGCTAACATAGCAAATACATAGCTAAACAAAGCAAACCGAGCTAAATAAGTAGCTAACATAGCAAATACATAGCTGAACAGAGCTAACTAACAGAGCAAACCGAGCTAAATAAGTAGCTAACATAGCTAATACATAGCTAAACAAAGCAAACCGAGCTAAATAAGTAGCTAACATAGCAAATATATAGCTGAACAGAGCTAACTAACAGAGCAAACCGAGCTAAATAAGTAGCTAACAGAGCGGTCATTTACCTTAGGAGAGGCGGGGTCGCTTTCCGTCGCGGATTGCGTCCCAGGCGTCGGCGCCGGAGCCACTGCCAGAGGAGACGTCAGAGGAGACCTCATCCTGCTCGAACACCGGAGCCTCCTCCTCCTCCTCCTCATCCTCCTCCTCCGCCGCCGCCACCGCTGCCGCCGCCGTATCTGGCCCAGGGCCCTGGCCAGGAAGAAGAGAGCGGTCTATGGCCGCCCGGAGCCGCGTCTGGAACAACGCCTCCTCGGCGGCTTCTATCGCGTGCTCGGCGGCGGAGATGCGGATAGCTCTCTGCATCGCAGACGCCCGAATGACACCCTCGGCGCGCTCGCGCTCAAAGGAGGCGCGAGAGAGGAGGAGATCGACCTCCAGATCCTCGTCCTCATCGTCCGAGGAGGACGATGAGGACGAGATCCGGGCGTCGGTGGCCGCCGCCGCCGTGGATCCGGATGGGATTTGACGGCTCATAATGAACTCGCGACCGCAGTCGCCGGGGATCTCGCCCCAGTTGTAGGGAGATCCGGGCTGCGCCTCGTAGGGTGGGAGGAGGAAGATGCTCCATCCTGACTTCCGTCGGCGCCGGAGGGGTTCGCCATCGATGGGTGAAGTAGGAGGAGAGCGTGTGCGGCTAGGGTTAGGAACTGGGGAGAGTGAGACTGAGAGTGAGAGTGAGATACAGTACTGGAGTGGGAGATATTAATACCGGCACCGCTTAATGTGCCTTCACATGGGAAACGGAGATAGACCGATCTCCGTTTCTGATGTGGCAATATCAGCAACGGAGATATTCTTTCCTCTGTTGCCTATATATGAGCAACGGAGATCTTTTCAGCCTCCGTTACCATTGTGTCGGGCCCATCGACCGACTAGCGCGCGCGCGCACTCGCGGAAGCGCGCGGAGCTCATTTTTCCGTCGCCTAACTCTTGTCGTTGCCATAGAGGGGTATCCGATGTGTCGTTCTGTACTAGTGAAAGTAGCTTTGGCATACCGCTGGGGCTGGGTTGTCATGGGTGAACATGGCGACGCCTTCAGCCGCCTTCACCGACAGAGGCTTGACAAGCTCTCTGAGCCAGTACTCTAGTGCATCTTGGTCAAGGATGCTGTTGCCGGTGTCATCCGCCTTGTACTCGCACATCTTCAGTGGGCGATGGCGGAGTGGCATTATCTTCCTCGATACCCAGCAGATGACGGTGTCAACTCCGTCAAGTTGCGGAGCCATCATCGTCTTCGTCAAGAATTCGATCCGCCTGACGGCAATTCGAAGCTCAGCCGACAAGCTGCTAAGCGGCACCTTTGCCGTCCAACAGTCCTTGTGGGTTGGCGGACCGTTGACGAAAACAGGCATCCCATGTGCTGTGCCGGGTGTCGGGATGTCCTTGCAGTAGAAAAATGTGCTGGTCCAGTGCTTCACCGACTCGATGTATGGTATCTTTGGGTACCAGTCGGGTTGGCGGCAGTTGAAGGTGACACTACCGCAAGTTGCCAGATGGCCGTCTGGTATGGTTTGCCGGCGGCATAGGAAGCAGTACTTAAATAGCTTTATGGACGCAACTATGCCTAAGTACCCTTCGCACAGAGCCTGGAAGCCGGCTAGCACTAGAATACTGTTGGGCGCTATGTTGTGCGGCTGCAGCCCATAAAAACTAAGCACCGCCAAGAAGAAGGCGGAAAGCGGCAAGGACATACCGCGGAGGCTGTGCGACGCCAACATGACGCGCTCGCCGTCTTGCGGGTCAGGGACTGCCTCGTCGCCTGGAACTCTCCAGGAGCATTCCGTCTTTGGCGGTATGTAGCCGCCTTCCTCCAGCTCCTTCAGATATGCTGACGTCATAACTGACGGCAGCCAATACCTGGAGCCAAGGTCCGCCGTCTCCTCTTCATCCTCGGCGTCGTCGTCGTCGTCGACGGCAGCTTCCGCCGTAGCTTCAGTGCTGGTCGCCGCTAGGGATGGGAGCGGTTAGGTCGGAGCAGATGCTGCAGGCGCCGCCGGAGTTGGGGAAGAAGAGGAAACCGCACCCGTAGCCACGGTGGCGACAGGAGAGGTCACCGGCGCGCTCGCGGGAACCGCCGCCGCCGCTGGTGCAAATCCAGATCCAGCCGTGGTCGCCGAGGCCGCAGCTAGCGCCGCCGCCGCCGCATCTTGCTGAGTGCTCGCCATTTGCCGTGGAGGCTCTGCTCGTGCTCGCCGGAGTTGAGTACGGGGAGGAGGAGAGCTCGGGAAGATGAGGAGGCCGCGGTGGGTGCGAATGGGGAAGAAGACCAACCTCGGCGTGCCCTTTGGGTATTTAACTCCCCGCACCAAGATTCGTGCGCGAGATTGGGGGGACGCACGATTTCTGCCACGTGCCCACGATTTGCACGTCTTGGCAACGGTGTCTGCGGCCCTCTCCCCGATTCTTGTGCATAGTGGAGAAATAATCATGACACATGCCCAAGTCCAAACTGTCGTGGACTGCATAACATCATCCGTCAACATTTGACAGGACCAGTCAAATGACAAGACTGGTGTCGGGAAGATTCCTGACAGCGGTCAGGCCGTCTTTCCCATGATGGCGGCAAAACATCCGACTACGTTAGGCGGATCGCTCCTTACTTTCAATTTTGGAATGCTTCAAGCTCTTCAGACACTTACAAGACAAGACGGACGTTGCCGACAAAAGAAGACGGCGCCTGAAGAACTCGAACCCTTCCAGGGGCTAATGTTGGGGATATACCTACTAGGGGTATCACCAGCATGGATCAATCCGGCTAGTCCAGGGTGGCCCGCAGTGGTGGTGAAGGCTTTGCCTGCCGGGCGGCCCAGATAGCTGACGACCAAGGAAGGCGGATGCCGGCAAGGAGGAGGCCCAAGACTGAAGCCCACGAAGCCACCAAGACCAAGACGGAAGGCGGCAGATTTGCCGGCTAGGTTTAGGACTCTGTATGCTTGCCGGATACGTAATCACCTTGTAACCCTAGGTCCAGCCGTCTATATAAGCTGGACCTCGGGACGCCTTTAGGGCAACCAACGAATACTTTCATACACAACCAACTCATTGTAACTTGTATCGCGGCTATTGCCTTATAGTGAGTTATAGCAGCACGTAGGGCTCCGCCACCGCCGTGGAGCCTGAAGCTGGGTAAACTGCCGTGTACAATCCCGACCTCGACGACGTCCACCTTGTTGCCCTACGTTCACCCTCGGCTAGCAGGACCCCGTCTCCTATCTCAGATGCAGATACGACGACAACGCGCCTGTAACATCGTAGCAATGTCGTGTCATTGGTAGCATCGCCGAGTGCTGTCGGTAGCAACACCACGCGCCTATAACATCGTCGGCTCATCAGTAGCAATGTCACGCGTCGTCGGTAGCAACGCGCCGGTGAGCTATCGGTAGCATTGCCGGCACATCGTTGCTACTGTCTAGGTAGCATCGTCGGCTCGTCGGATACTTTGTAGCAACTTTGCCTACTGTCGGTAGCAACGCCACTGTCTAGCAAATCCGGCTACTGGCAGTAGCACGTCGGCTTCTTCGGCAGCACAAAAAAATTTCTACAAGCGCCCTATGGATTTGCAGCAAAAATGAATTTTTCTTTATTCGAAGCATCCAAACATTTGCACCAAAATCAAGGATATCTCTACCTTAATAATAATAAAGTCACTAAGTCTTCCGCCGTTGGTTTGGTAGGTCATCTGATCTACCCTTCAAGTTGCAATTAATTACCCACCTATGCCACCAGTAAGTAAAAAAAAAATAACGTTTCGTTATTTTTCTTCTTTTCTCATTTGTATAGCGTGACCCCAGAATCCTACCGTAGTTACGTGAGTCCAAAGGGTATCCGGTTCGGTCTCCATGTCGACTTGAACCTACGGTTGGTGACTAATATATACACCGTCCAAACTCGATTACCACAATTTTCTCCCTTGGATCGCGTAACGATCCAGAGAAAGCGGCGCACGCCGAGGTGTCGCCAGGTGATCGGCCGGGACGATGGGGCTGAGTATCGATCAAGCTTTCCTGGCAGTACTCCGCCTGAAAGATGGCGCGCTCCGCGGCCGAGCACTGCGTCCCTTCCGCGAACTCGGCCTGGAAGATGGCGAACTCGGAGGCCGCGTCTGCTAGCTCTATTATGGCCGCTGAGTAGACCAGCAGCAGCAGTGCCGGTGTCCGCACCACCTCTACGGACGGTGGCTTCTGGTCCTCTGGGCGAGCGTTCCTGGCGATGTGTAGTTCGTGTACCGGTGATCAAGTAGAAAAAAAGCCCTGGAAGGAGAGGATCGAGTTGCAGGCTTGCAGCTTGATTTACAAACGGAGACGGCCACTGTCTTCTCGGATGGCCATGGAAAAAGATCAAGGTGCGGGGAAAAAAAATGTCAAAAAGACGTATTGCATATGACTGTATGTTTGTGGTGGCAAAATAGTTCGACATATCACAAGTTCACACATGCGTGCAGGTGTGTGCCAATGAGTTTTGTGATGTACGGTGTTAACTGGTGTTATAATTTTGCGTTATATTCTATATGACAGCTGCTACATGAAACCACATCATACAAAAATAGAAAATCACCCCGTTGCAACGCACGGGCATTTTTCCTAGTAAAAAAGAAAAATTGCTACAATGATCAGTGGATTAGAAGGCTTTTCCTACGGGCTACGGCCAGTCGGCGATCCAAACCTAGGCTGTGACTGTGAGTCTGTGAGCCCGTGACTCTTCCTGGGCTGGGCTGGACTAACAGAACAGCGACGCCCATCTCCATCTCCCGTCTTCTTCCTCCCCAACGGCGCGGCGAAAGCCTAGGCGGCGCCACCGTTTCCCTCTCCGATCCCGCCTCCCCGCCATGTCCGCCGCGCACCTCCTCCGCCACTCCCGCAAGGTCCGTTCCTCCCTCCCTCCCTCCTCTCCCCGATCCATTGCCTCAGTCGGCTGCTGCTTCCTCGCGCACCCCTCGGTTGGTCAATGCCTCGGTCACCTCAACATTAGCTGGTAGTATGTATCCCAATCGTAATAACGGCGTGTTACATCATCCATTCCTTGCATCTAACTGTTTGTCGCTACGTTTGATTGAGTTATGAATACCCCGTGACTGACTTTCCATGGCTCTACTGCCTGCCTTTTGCTATTACAGCTGCAGAGCTTGCGGAACATTGTCGATTGTGAACGCCCTGGCGTAGCACGCTACTTCTCTACTGGTCCTGGATCCTTCGCCGTGAAAGAAAATCGTATGCTTGCCTTTGGCTATTTTATTTTGTTGATTATTTCTTCATGTGATTATTATTGTGCACTCTGATCCATTTTAGAATTGCCCTGTCCAACACATACTATTGCTGTGCTTAATGATGCAATTGTGCTGTGTACAAGACCATCCGCTTTTTTTTTCTCAGTCAGCTTGGGGTTTTTTTGCGGGTATAAAAACCAGTAAATGAAAATTTACAGGCGTCTAGTACATATACATCTAAACATGGACACACACTGTGTTGATATGGTTATATTTTAAAAAAAAATGGAAGGTGACGATGTAGATTATTTTAAATGTGTCATTTTCGTTTCCAGTCATATCACCCTCTTCACTGTTCCTGCTCCCCCAAAACATGTTTCTGCTTACTAAGTTGTAAGTTCACCCTCTCATTTTATATTAAGGTGTGATTTTTCATCTATCTACTTTTAGATGTGCCCCTACTGTTTAGTGGAGGAGGTAGCTCCTCTTATTTCTCTTAGACTTTACCTTGGCATAGAGAAGTATGTGTCATGATGATATAATTCAGTGCTTCTGATTTATCTCGTCAGGTGTTGAAAAAATTATTGGAGGCACTGCATCTATTCTGTACAAGCAACCTGGGAATAACCTTGAGACCTGCAAGGTTATGTCCTTGTAAAATCTGCTCCTTAATTGAAATTCCTAGCAGCTTGTCCTGATATTCTAATTTGACGTTTTGTATTTTCAGGTGTCAGTAGGAGGCCTAAATGGAAGCTCCACCTGCAGAGGAACACTCGCCAACTGTATCCCTAGTGGTGTTTCTGGCCTCAATGGTTCATTGTCAGGGTAATAGTGTGATTTCTTTTATGCTAGTGCTACCTTATGTTTCTGTGTGGAAATGCATGAAAAGATAACCACCTTTGAAAGAAATTAAACAAATCCATTGCATCTTGCAATAGAAAAGATTGAGAAGCAATGTTTGGTTTTGGGGAGAGTTTTGTTGTGAGGCATTGAGACGATTAATATATCTTAGCATGCTTGTCGTAGTGTATAATCTTGAAGATTTGTTTGTTCTACAGGTTTAGTGGGATTATGGGGCCAAGGACAATTCTTCGGTCAATCGTCACGGTTAAGGCAAGTCCATAACGGAATATTGACCTTGCATTTTCTCTTTGCTCAGTTTTTATTGTACTACTTTCCCTTATACCAATAATATGTTCTATGATGATGATGATGTATTGACGTGCTAATCTAGAAGTGTGTCTGGCAAATAATTCAGTTGTATTTTTGCATATCATCATAATGAAAATGAAAGCTAATGAAACCTACTTCGGTACGCTCATTGATACCTTCTGTGATGAGTTGTCACCCACTTTGGTTGCACCCTCCACAAGTTGGAGTGAGTGGACGTGGGCACAAGCGGTACTGATATACACAATTGGAAGAGATGAGCATGTAGGAAGCTAGGGCATCACGTGTACTGAACTGCTGATGACAGAGTGCTATTCATAATGCCTTTGTGTTTTGATTTTTGGATAGTTTATTTTTCTTACTGCCTCTTTCTGAGTTGGTGTACTCGTCCTCATGGCTTCTATGTTTTTAGAAACTATTGAGGACGGCATGAACGGGATTGGGAGTAATGCATCGACATCCTTGGATACACACTACTTTCACACATAACAACCTTACTATAGATTAGCTTAAATATGCTCCTTAAACGTTGTTCTCGAGTTATTCTTTGTTGTTGAGGTTTAGCTTATGTTAGTGAGCTCCCTGGTTGGTTGATATGGTACGTTTTGGATATTAACTTTAACTTAGGTCTTGTTGAGTCTTATGGCCATGTGTATGGTTATATAACTTGGTATATTCTTATTCGCAGATGTCCCCATAAACAAAGGAGATTGCCAAAATTTATAGTTTTTCCCGGCTTGGTAGTGTTAAAAGTACGTGGTAGCAGTTCCCGCTAGGGTTGATATCTGGGTTGTTACAAGGTCTATCAGGTCTTTATTTAATGCACAAAATGTTATGGGTTTGTTGTTTTATTGGGATTTAGATTCTTGGTGCCTGCAGTTTTCTCATTCCTTTCATCAAAGTGAAACACATGCACTACTTCACTGAAATTCTTATTATTTTCGTGATGCCTTGAGAAGTTGATCCATTCCCATTACTTCCTACATAAGTTATATTATATATGCCCTGAAACATTAGGAACCACTAGCTTGGTGTAAGAATCTCATTGTTCATATTGGTTAAGGCTGTAGTAATCGACACAGCATTTTTTTTTGTCTTAGCGTAGTTAAATACAGAAAGAGACAAGCTGTATAGTTGGAAATGATAAGTCAGTGCCATGCCTATATCTCTTACTTGGTCAAATGCTAATCTTCCTGAGTGCTGGTTGTTCGTGTTCCGATGTTTATCTAAAATTTTCTGTATGTTATACTTTGTGATCTGACCAGGCTACCAAGGCCCAGCACTCCGCATCTCCTCTGCTCTCGGGGTTTGGAGCAGTGACTCGTGCTTTCAGGTAACTGCAGTTACAATCTTATTCCGTATGTGGATAATTGTCAGCGCTAGCTGGTGCGTTTATGTCAGTCTTCCCCTTTTGCTTGTTGAGTAATGAATTGTATGTATGTGCTGTTGTGTGCAGCTCAAGTGGTCATTACACAAATAGGCCTGGAAATTCTACCTCACAGTATACAAATCCTAGCAGTTTTCATGGGGAGCATGTTGCAGGAGTTCAGCAAAGCCATGCTTCACAAGCCTATTGGAGTCCTTATACCACTAACAAAGTTGACATACATAGAAATCATTCAGGGCATTTCATGAATGTAAACGCATATGTACAGAGCAACCGTAATGGAATTTATCAAGAAAACCGTTTGGATAATCAACCTATCACATCAGCTGAGAACAACTTGAGCGGTGCACCATATCAAGACAGCATGTACCAGCATTCACTACCTGGCAGCCTTCCAAACAATGGACCACCTTCTGAAGTATCTGATGAAGCCAGTGGCATACCCAAAGGCAGTATTGAAGAACTGGGTAAGTTATGTGAAGACGGGAAAGTAAAAGAAGCTCTGGAAGCTATACCAGTGCTGCAAGAAAAAGGCATTATACTGGGTGCTCCTGAATACTTCAAATTTATGCGAGCATGTGTTGATGCATCTGCTCTTGCAGAAGCAAGAGAAATACATCAGCAAATATCTCATTCAGAACTAGCTGCTGACACAGATGTTAACAACAAAATTTTGGACATGTATGCTAAATGTGCCTCGATGGAAGATGCAAAGAAACTGTTCAGTACTATGGCCCAGCGTGATTTGACATCTTGGAGTACTATAATCTCAGGGTTTGTGCACAATGGTCTTGGTGAAGAAGCAACTGAATTTTTTGATCAGTTTAAGCAGACAAGAGATAAACCAGATCCTGGCATGTTCACACATGTTTTCTTGGCTTGTGGAATTTTAGGATCTGTCGATGAGGGCATGTTGCATTTTGAATCAATGCAGAAGGATTTTGGTATAACTCCTGCCATGGATCATTATGCCAGCATTGTTAATATGCTTGGCCAGTCTGGCTATCTTGATGAAGCTCGTGAATTTGTTGAATGGATGCCAGTGGAACCGAGCATTGATGTGTGGGAATGTTTGATGAATATGGGTCGACTTAATGGATCTTTGGAGCTGGGGGATCGTTGTGCTCAGATTATAGAACGCATGAGTCCTTCTAGGCTGAATGAGCAGTCTAAAATGGGTCTTTTCCCTGTAAATGCTTCAGACCTCGCAAAAGAGAAAGAAAGGAAAAAGGCTAATTCTGTTGAAAATAGAAGCAAAGTTCATGAAACATGAATACAGAGCAGGGGATCGATCCCATCCTGAAACCTTTAAGATCTATGAAGAGCTGAGGTACTTGGCGGCTCATATGAAGGAGGCAGGCTATGTGGCGGATACTCGATTTGTGCTCCACGATGTTGATCCAGAAACTAAAGAGGATGCCTTGCTAGCTCATAGTGAGAGACTAGCCGTTAGTTACGGTCTTATAACCAGTTCTGTCCGTTCACCTATTCGGGTTATAAAGAATCTTCGCTCCTGTGGAGATTGTCACACGGCTTTGAAGATAATCTCTAAACTTGTTGGCCGTCAGATCGTTGCAAGGGATGCAAAGAGGTTCCACCATTTCGAAAATGGTGTCTGCTCTTGCAAAGACTACTGGTAAACAGAATGCAACAAGTTTGCACTGTTATTGAACTTAATAGGTACAAAACCACAATAGATTGTGTTAACTTTTTTGATATATTTGCATTCCCATGAATGAGATGGCTATTCAGGGCCAGGCTGAAAACCGTATAACCATGCCTGTGGTAGAATGATTGTAGTATGAGGCTAGTGTGGTGTCTAGAAGTGTACATCTAAGTGCTTGATTTGCTGGTCTCAATCTTGCGTTTAGTTCCTCGTTTTCTTAGTTTAATGGATAACATTCACTACTTTGACATTATTAATGGCTTGCTTTTCTGGATTAGGATAATCAAAATGGTCCATAATGCATGTCTCTCTGTTAATAAACTTAGGCTTTGCAAATGTATAGTAGCTTCAGCTGAATTTTATTGTTAGGTGTTGGACATTCACTACTGTAACATTGTTGGGCATTGTTTGTGTTGAACATTTAATTAGGTAGAACATGGGAAGCCTCTAATTATATGTTCTTTATGGAGTGTTTTTCTCTTAGCAAGCACATTAGCAGAACTAAAACATTGACTGTTCATTTTCTGTCTGCGAGCATTTTGTTAACTGTCTTCTCCTTTCAAACAACTGTTATGTATTCTCCCATTTCTGCTCTTGCTTGGCTGGTTTCAGCTTATACTTAAATTGTAGATCTAATAAAATAGGTTGATCATTAACGTTCTTTACAGTGCCATGAAAATGCATATAGTTATAGGGCATATACCTTATACCGTTGACATCCCGATAGATGGTCAACATAGGGCATATCCAACCGAGCAGTTGAAGCCAAGGTGTATGCGGTACCTCATACAAAATAGCTGTTAATTTGTTAGACTGTCACAACTGTTGCTTGTTCATTATATTGTTGGTTTACTGGATCACTTGATGAATTTCTTTCAGTTCATCAAAGACGGCTCATTTCTTCTCTTCCAGGTTTTGAGAGACGTTCTCCCCTCCCTGGCTCCTCTCCCCTTTCCCTCCGGTGGTCTTGCCGGCCGGAATGGGTATGGGAAAGGCTTTTGTCTTGATGCCTGCTTTGGAGCTTTGACATGGCGCTTGCAAGCAGCGCCTGGTTGTTGCGCCCCCCCCTCCCCGTGGTCGTCCATGGTGGCCGACGAAGATGCGGAGGGCTCTGGAGGTGTCTTCCTAAATAAGCTTGTTGGTGGAGCAGATCGGGCCGTTGCGGCCTGCCTCTTCTTCCTATCTCGGTCAGCATGGAGGTTGAAGAGAAGATGAAGAAGGCTTCGCTTTGTGCCGGCCAGATTCTGCTTCGTGGAGCTCTCCTTCTTGAGCTCATTATCAGTGATTCAGTGGAGTATTCGGTGGAGCTGTGCTGTTCCTCCCATCTGCTCATCCTTCTGGTCCAAAGGCGACCTTGGAGAATTTGTCCCTTGTTCTTCCTCCCGGCTCGGTGGCCTGATGGGAGGAATCTTGGCTCTTGCTTGGCATATACATCACCCGATTCTGGCTCCTCCGGTTGCTAGCGGCGTTGGTGCGGTGCGCCACCCAAGTGGTTTCTTCCCCGACAGTGTTAGGACTGGTCATGTGCATGTGCTTGTGTGGTGTAGAAGGATCCGATTGCAATCTATCTTCATAGTTTGAGGTCCTTCTTGATAAAGTCGAGGACTGATGTAATTTTCTTACTTTTAGGGTGTCTTGAGCTAATTTTAATCCCACCGCTATGATATAAAGGGAGCTTCATGGTCCTTCAGGATCCCTGCCCTTGTTCCAAAAAAAAATCTTTCTTTACCAAAATGGATGTACTACACCGGTAATTAAGCATGGCATGTTGTATTGATCATGTATTTTATGGAGCATCTCGGTAATGTCTCTGCTGCCTAGAGATTTGTGAACCTTTATGTGTATATGTACACAAGTTAATACATTTTATTAAACACCATCATTTACCACTACTCCTTTGGTGGTTTGTTGGCCTTCTGTCATGTGATAGTAGTACTTTCACGTCCTCTTTGTTATGTCATATTGTTTTTCTTCATTGTTATGTCATTGTTTTTCTTCTGACTCATTGTTTTTTATCGTTTTAAATTTCAGGGTTTGCAACACCTCTATAACAAGAATGGGGTTTCAGTCACCATACAAAGAGTCTTCATCTTCAGTTTAGCCTTCCTTGCAGATTGCAATAACACTAGCTACTGCCATCTTGTGTAGTTCCACTGTGGACTACCCTTGGAATTTTGCTGGTGGATTCTGTAGTTTCACTGCTTAAAACTTATGATCGTGTGCTAGTCATCTTGTTATCCACTGACGATATTCATGGCAAATTTGGAGTAATCAGTTTAGTTAATTTTAATGGCATTTTATCATCCTTAATCCTCGAGTGTATACGAAATTATCATAGGATGCCATCAGTTCGTAACATCATTTGGCCATGTATATGGTTATATAACGTGTGATATATTCTTATTCGCTTATCATGGATGTCTCCATAAACAGGAGATTGCCAAAATTATGTTTTTCCCGGCTTGGTAGTGTTAAAAGTATGTGGTAGCAGTTCCCGCTAGGGTTGATATCTGGGTTGTTAGAAGGTCTATCAGGTCTTTATTTAATGCATAAAATGTTATGTGTTTGTGGTTTTATTGGGATTTAGATTCTTGGTGCCTGCAGTTTTCTCATTCCTTTCATCGAAGTGAAACACATGCACAACTTTACTGAAAATCTTATTATTTTCGTGATGCCTTGAGAAGTTGATCCATTCCCATTACTTCCTACATAAGTTATATTATGAATGCCCTGAAACATTAGGAACCACTAGCTTGGTGTAAGAATCTCATCGTTCATATTGGTTAAGGCTGTAGTAATCGACACAGCATTTTTTTTTTGTCTTAGCGTAGTTAAATACAGAAAGAGACAAGCGGTATAGTTGGAAATGACAAGTCAGTGCCATACCTATATCTCTTACTTGGTCAAATGCTAATCTTCCTGAGTGCTGGTTGTTCGTGTTCCGATGTTTATCTAAAATTTTCTGTATGTTATACTTTGTGATCTGACCAGGCTACCAAGGCCCAGCACTCCGCATCTCCTCTGCTCTCGGGTTTGGAGCAGTGACTCGTGCTTTCAGGTAACTGCAGTTACAATCTTATTCCGTATGTGGATAATTGTCAACGCTAGCTGGTGCGTCTATGTCAGTCTTCCCCTTTTGCTTGTTGAGTAATGAATTGTATGTATGTGCTGTTGTGTGCAGCTCAAGGTCTCTATGGAAGGGAGCTTTCGTCGATGCTTTCCTGTCTAGAATAAAGAACAGCAAAGAAAAGATGAATGGCAGGAAGATTTGGTCTCGTAGATCTTCAATTCTGCCGGAATTTGTTGGTTCCTCTGTGCTCATTTACAATGGGAAAACTCATGTTCGTTGCAAGATCAATGAGGCGAAGGTTGGCCATAAGTTTGGAGAGTTTGCTTTTACATGGAGACGAAGACCCCATCGATTAACTATAACAAAGGGCAGCAAACAAGTAAAGGGCAAGAAGTAAAATAAGGAATGTGCATGAAAGGTAAGGTTATAATATCAGAAGAGATGAATTTAGACATTCAGCAGATATCGCATGAAATTTTACCGGACTTCTAAGGCTTTTGTAGTATCCTGATTTCTTGTTAATTTGCGTGTAGATTTTTTTTCTTCAATTAGTGCTAATTTGGGCTTTGTGCCACAATGATCAGGGTTGTTTGTATTTAGCTTCTCGGAGATGGTAGATCACAGGGAAAACTATCAAACCCAGTTGCCCACATCCTGCTTGTGGTACTCCTTCAGATCTTGGTGGGGCTACATTTCATATATTAGTACATTTGGGCAGTTTCCAGTCTTTTTCTCGAAAAATTGATGTATTTGTAGATTTATTCCAAAAAGATAAAGTGTGTGATGATTGGTTGGGTACACCAAAAGTCATGCCAAACTGAATTCGCCCTTCCTATGCATTAGTCACTCTGTTTTGCTTTAGAGTATCCACGCCCATCTATCGTGTAGCACAAATTTTAATCCCTAGGGACGTTTGTTGGTGATTTAACAGTAAAGCTGTACATTTCCCTGTGTAGATATCTGATACAAAATAGCGAAGAATACTACTGTAAAGGGGTGACATGTCAAAGCTTAGGAGCGTGTGTGTAATTATCAGGTTCTAGTGCCGGACGTCAGAATAGATCTTGGTTGCATGGTTACGGCGAGCAATTGATGCGCAATATCTGTGATGATAGCCCAAATGGCATGTGTGTTATGCATATGCAGAGTGAACCACTTGTGTTATTCTTTTTTCCTTGTGCAGGAGATCAAGCCGAAGAAAGACAGCGCCCAGCGCAATGTGCTGGCGTTGATGCTGCGCGTGCAGAGGAGGATCGTGAGGACGATCAGCGAGAGCGTGGGCGAGCTTAGCAGCCAGAGCAAAAGCATCTGGTGGAGCCTGTGGATCCCCAAGGAGGAGTAGGCAGGGACAGCTTTGTACATTGTTCAGCTCTTTCTGTAAAAACGTCACCTTGTAGATATGGTAATGGTATGTCCTGCTTACTCTCTACTACCGGCGAGTGAGTACAGATTTGTCCATGGGAAACACTACGATAAATACATACATATACCGGCCCAAAGATAGATGTACAGACCCTTATGATCATCATAGGTTCATGGCTACTCCGATGTCTGATGGCTTGCTGATCTGGAGGTATCCCTTTCATGCCGTGCGAGATTCCATGACAGGTCAGTTGTGCCCTTGGTACTATACTATCATTGGCATCGCAACCATATGTCGGTCGACCGCGCCTTTGTGGTTACTGTCTCACTAATGAGTGACGAAGCAATGAGTGAAGTTTATGCCATTTGGTCCCTCTCTTTTGTTGCATTTATCCGAGTGTCCCCCATGGTTCAGTCCTTGGCCACTCTGCTCCATGTGACAAACTGTCAACTCTCAACTGCCTGGTGCCAACTAGTCAACTACTAGCCACTCTAATGCCAGGATTAGTTAGTTAAAGAGTGTCTGGAATACTGTGATCTTGCCTATATCTACCGGCACCCGTTGGACCATGTGATTGGCCTGTGGCTGTGGCAAACTGGCAATTTGTTTGATAAGTGAGCTCGCAATTTCCCCATTACGCGGAAAATTTGCGATGTAGAGTCTGTAGTGCGTAGAAGATCCTGTCTAGTACCAAGTGAAAGCTCACAAAGAATGCACAGCATGGACAGCGAAAGCCTTGGCCAGGAGAGCACACGGCCCCTCTCGGCACTGTCGGAATGTGCTACTGTACCAGGCTGGACTTTTTTTTTTGAAAGATCCGATTACATAAAAAGGCAGCTCAGAACATACTACCAACAGGTCCAAAAAGAAAAGGAAAACAAAGAGGACCAGGAAATATGCAGAGAGCAGCCGAAGCCACCAAGAAGAACCACAATCGGATCCAGAACGCCGCGCGTCCGAGCCCTAGGTCTCGCCGGAGTCGCCGTACCGCCTGCCGCCGGAGAGAGAGCACCTCCACGCCTTGTAGAAGACCGCATAAGCCGTCCGCCGCGCCGCGACGGAACCGAAGCCGATGAACACACACGGCCACAGCGCCAGCTCCCCGGAACCACCATGCTTCCCGCCGACTCGGCGCCGCCCAAGACAACCACCAGCAGCAACCAGCAACTTCCCGACGGCCACTCCCCTCGCCACCACGGCCGACCGAGCAGAAACGCCAAGGAAGACCACCTCCTGAGCCACCACCAAAACCGGAGCCCCAGCCTCCACCAACTCCTCCCCACACCACCACGGCCGGCCGGAGAAAGACGGAAGAAGGAGAGCACCGGACGAACCTCCACAACCTCTCCGGCAACACCACCGGAACGGGGAACAGAGGGGGAGGACAAAAGCTCAACCACCGCCGCCATCGCCACCGTCTCGAAGCCAACGAAAGAGCACACACACACCTAGAACCTAAACTGTACACACACGGCAGCCTCCGGGGCTCCCCCTACCTCACAGCGCCAGAACGGCGACCGGAGGCAGAGGGGAGCAGCAGAATCGCCGGCGGAGCAGAAGCTTCGCGGTCGCCTCCCAAACGCCTCCTCTGTACTGTAGAGAGGGGAAGCGAGCGGATAAGGTTTGACTTTTTGTACCAGGCTGGACTTGGTCCACCGAACGTCAACGCGTGCAAGTTTTTCTTTTCTTTTCTTTTGCGAAATGCGCGTGCAAGTTGGCTTGGTTGAAGTTTTCGTAGACAATCATTTCTGCAGCAAAATGGAAATGCCAACTAACATCTCAAAACAAAAAAAAGGCAACTAAACAGTATAGTGGCTCAGTGGTTGCGTAGAAACCTGGATATGGTACTGGGAAAACGATTAATTAATAATGTGCTCTAATATATTTGGACGGACAACCAGTTTCTAGACTTCATTTCAAAATAGTTAGGAAATGTTTTCGATTTGTTTGACAGAGGGGAAGTGTTTTTTAATGCGTGTGGTACCAGCAACCTCTTGTGATCGGCCGCTGTCGGCTCCTTTTCAAAGGGAACAACCGAAAGGCGGAGAGGTCGCTGCATACCTTTTGTTTGCCCATACTATTATTATTCTTCAGTTCAGGTGACCCTCCTAACTAATCAACGCCATCTGTTTATGCCTGACGGCTAACTTTGAAAAGAAGATTCAGACAGCGAATCGGTCGGGACATTCGTGGAATATCGCAGATAAGTCCTTTGTGTACTAGTAAATTCCAGCTCACCCCTCGGTTAGAAATCAAAGCACAACGTATTCTCGCGAGAGAAAATCAGTTCATCGTTTGCCTGCCAGGAATTGGGCTTAGAATTCTGAAATTGCTGGATTCCAGAAATATAAGGTTTGGCCGCCATAGGAACCGGAATCATAAACTCCAAATTCAATTGCTGAGAATTACAATATGACTAAACTAGTACTAATTATTTGCTATCAACAAGAATCACATTCAAATTCTTGAACCCCACACTCAGGCACAAATGGCCCCACGGAAACGCACAAAGTCTCCTCTTTGGATCAAGTCCGCCATAAGAACCAGAATCATAAACTCCAAATTCAATTGCTCAGAATTATAATATGACTAAACTAGTACTAATTATTTGCTATCAACAAGAATCACATTCAAATTCTTGGACCCCACACTCAGGCACAAATGGCCCCACTAAACGCACAAAGTCTCCTCTTTGGATCAAGTCATTCCAAGTGGTCCCTTGACACCACTCCCATCTGATTTCAAATAACTCTTGGAAAATTTTGTAGCGCGACGACTTTTTTAGAATAGGTTCGAGTCAAATAGCAATGATCGAAACACTTCTTTTTCCATTACACTATTTCGGAAACCTAAGGAGTCGATCATATGGATATGGAAAATACATGATTTCCGATCCTAGCGGGAATAGGAGGGAAACATATACTCAATTTAAAGTGAGTAAACAGAATTCCATACACGATCTCATAGATCCCTATAGAATTCTGTTGAAAGCCGTATTCGATCGAAGTCGTATGTACGGCTTGGAGGGAGCGGCAGGTTAAAAAATTCAACTGCTACAGTTTTACGAAAATTACCTATACAAAAAATGTAGGACCCATATGCACAGATAGATGCGTTCACCGCCTCAAAGTTGTTCCTCAACATATGTATGCTATCCATCAATTTTCAAATAATTTCATAGTTTTTCATAGTGTGACCGAGGTTGAAAAGTTAACTGCCAGTTCTACAAAAGCGTTTGGGGTACATACTTGTATGATTTGAGCATGTAGCATATGGACACGTGGACGACGGCAGTTAAATTTCAGTTGGTTTTGAGCAAATTCTTATGTGTATGTAAACACAAGGTTAAAATTTAATACAGCAAACTTCCATATAATGAATAACTTATAGTTCTACGTGACATCCGGGCCTAAATATTGCAATTGGAACTTTTAGAATCAAAATTTCAAATGTTATCAAACTTAGATTTGAAATCTATTTGGATATGTGAAATTCGGTTCTTGGGAGCCAAAACATGGGTTAATGTAATTGTGCAAAACAAAATCGGGAATATGCTACGTTAATATAATAATTGTTGACGTCTTCTACGTTAGTATAATTGTTGACTGTCTAGAAGAGTGACGGTCGTGTCGGCGAACAGATGAAGCGAAGAACAGTCTACTCCATCAATTTTACGAGTTACTAGGGGCTCCGACGGAAAAGGAACCGCAAGTCTGGAACCTTCCGCGCGCCGGCGTCGACCACGAGAGAGCCACCGCCAATTTTCACAAAAACCACCCTCGCTTGTCCACAATCACACGCTTCACAACCCCCAACTCCCACACCCACACACACTGTCGTCACTCACCCCGGGCACAAAAAACCGAAACCGAAGCCCGAACCCGAAAAGACCGGACCGAAACCGAAATACCTAGAATTTCGGGTAACCGAAATAATATCGGTCCTGAGAATCAGGTAACCGAAATAATATCGGTCTGTTCGGTTATCACGAGCTGAGGACCGAAATGACCGAAGGGACCGAACTAGCGATGTGAATTAGACGTTTAGGCCCAACTCGTGTACTCTAGCATGTAGCACAGCCCATCGAGGCCTAGTTCCCTACTTCTTTTCCCCAATTTCAGCACTAGCGCTCGTTTCCATGACCTAACTCCATCCCCGCCGCTTGTTTCCCTAGAATTTTGTGGTACGCATACGCATCCATCCATCTTGCCACCTGGAACCAGTGACCTCCATCCATTCTCTGTCTCCTCCCATGTCTACTAGAACAAGAGATTGTGTTGCTGTTTTTTTGTTGATGACATTTGAACATGAGGATGAGCTGAAGGAATATAACTATGAGAATGAGCTAAATATAACAAGAGATTGTGTTGCTGTTATTTCCTTTTTTTCGGTCTATTTGGTCATGACCGAAGACCGGACCGAAAAGACCGAAGACCGAATACAAAAAGACCGAAAAGACCGGCCGTAATTCGGGTAGCGTTTCTAGATGACCGAAATGTTGGATGACCGAAAAGACCGGACCGAGCAAACCGAACAGACCGAACGCCCGGGTGAGTCGTCACACACCCGCCGCGTCTTCGCGAAACCTGGACACGCCAACGCCAACGCAAACGCCAACGCGGAGCGAGAAAAAAAAAAGCCGGCGAGGAAGGAAACCGTCGCCGCCAGCAGCGCCCCAGGAACATCGCGGCCGGCGGCCGGCGGGAATGGCGCAGGGCTGGCGCAAGGCCTACGGCGCCATCAAGGACACCACCACCGTCAGCCTCGCCAACATCAACTCCGACTTCAAGGTCCGTACGCACGCCGGATCCTTGATTTTTCTGACCTAAGTTTGCGCCCAATCCACCGGAGCCCTGGTTTGTTCTTCGGGCGAGAGGGTTGGCTGGCGGCGCGCGAGGAGCCCCGGATCTGCGCTGGTTTGATCGGGGATTTTTGTGTTTTGTAGGATCTGGATGTGGCGATCGTGAAGGCGACTAACCACGTGGAGTGCCCGCCCAAGGAGCGCCACCTGCGCAGTACGTCGTCTGATTCCTTCCCACGCGCCCCTATATCTACGGGGTTTTGCTTCGCCTAATTTAGAGTTCCCTGGGGTTCATAATTAGTTTGTGCTGAGGCTCAAATGGGAAGGGAGGGGATAAGGTGTGTGTGCTTTTATTTTGGTTCGGTGTTTGTTTGATTGGTTGTCTGCCTGTGTGCGTGTGTGTGTGGTGGTGCAGAGATTGCTGCGGCGACGTCCATCGCGAGGCCCCGGGCCGACATCGCCTACTGCATACACGCGCTCTCCCGCCGTCTCTCCAAGACCCGCAATTGGATTGTAAGCTCCATTCCTGTCCTTTTACGGTATTTTCTGATGTTGCCTTGGACGATAGCTTGATTACATGCCATTCGGACTCTCGAGTGGTATCTCTCTATCCTGCATAACGAGACTGGCTCTAGTGGCCTCTTAGGAGGCTTTAGTAGGAAGCTGTGATTGCTGTATTATGCTGCTACTATAGTATGTAACTTCGCTTATAAGATAATACCTATATTGGTTGCTGTAATTTCTTGTGAGACATTGGATTCTGGTGTGTTGATGTCCTTGGCGAGCGTCTTATTGATATAGACTGTGAAAATGTTAGTACTGTTAATTAAATCAAAACGGATGAAAAACATACCAAATGCTGGAGTCAAATGTGCAAATTTGCTAGTTGCTACGTTAAAATGCCAGAGCTGTTGATTGTGCATCCAATAATTTTCTGTTTTCCTGGTTGCTTTCAACTCCATCATTTAGTTCAGCAGTGCTGTATTCTCATAAAACCTTGGGTGATGATTGTGACTGTTGTTCCTACATAGTTAGGTTAGAAATATTAATTACAGTTTACACCTGAAAAACGATAAAATCCAAACTTCTTTCAGAATCTGGTAAGCAGCCAATTTATTTACTCCATGTCTTTTTTGTACCATACAGGTAGCACTGAAGGCACTTGTAGTGGTTCATAGACTTCTACGAGAGGGGGATCCTACGTTTCGGGAAGAGCTTCTTAATTTTACACAAAGGGGGCGGATTCTGCAGCTCTCAAACTTCAAGGATGACTCCAGCCCAGTTGGTTAGTATCTCGTCGTTTGGTAGAAAATATTGTTGATCCGCTTATTATCTTTGATTTCCCTATGTACTAAGATTGAGTTCTTTCCAGCTTGGGACTGTTCTGCATGGGTTCGCACATATGGTCAGTTTTTGGAGGAAAGATTGGAATGCTTCAGGATCTTGAAATATGATGTTGAGGCTGAGCGTTTATCCAAACAAGGTCAAGGTCCTGAAAAGGTTTGAAGAATCATGTTTCTTTTTGGCACCACAGTTCAGTAGTTTTGAGGATCACACATACTAAATCTGAGTATAAATTATCGCTTACTAATCACTGCTTTAACTGATGCTATCAGGGGCACAGTAGAACCCGTGAACTGGAGTCCCAGGATCTGTTAGAGCAGTTGCCAGCTTTGCAGCAGTTACTGTATCGACTTGTTGGATGCCGGGTGATTATCTCTTTTACTATATGCTAAACAATCTTGGATGCGAGAATTTATCAATTATTGTCAATTTTATCTCTGTATGTGTATGTAACATAACACAAATTTGCATTTTGGTGTTGCAGCCAGAAGGAGCTGCGAATAACAACTACTTGGTGCAGTATGCTCTAGCTTTGGTAAGGTCTAATTGCTTGCGTTCTAGCCCCTACTGCATTTTTGTTCTAAGCATACTACTTGAAAACAATATATGATTTGACCTGATGGATATCCATCATAAACTATTTGTTAGTCTCTGCTCTTCAACCTAATCTGACTGATATGGTGGAAGGGAAAAACCACTCCTCTGTTATTTGTTATGGATAAAGTTGGTTTGACCTTGGAGAAGCTGCAACCAACGGAACTGTCTCATAATAAGCTCCGCGTGGAACTTTTGGCAAGTCTGGGGAACAGATTTAATAACTCTGTAGTTTGCGTTTTGCCCTTGCCTCATAAGAAGCTGTAGAAGATAGTTATCTGCTCCTTGTCTCATAACAAGTCTAGGGAACATATGTTGATTCTTTCTTCTCTGTATACAATTCATACAAATAATCAATTGCCGTTGAAAAATATTTCTCCAGTGCTCCATATTGGCTAATGCTACATATTCTTAACCATAGCTGTGTTGAACGTAAGACACCTAGTGTAGAATTATTCAGTTGTGCACCTGTTTTATGTCTCTGTTGTGATTTAAATTAAAAATTACGTTATATTTTCTTTACCATTCTATTTTGTGTTGCCAGATAATCAAATAAAATGATGTCATGTTCTCAACTTGAGAACCACTTCTAATATGTTGATTCGGCTGATTGAGTGAATGACTAATTCTGTTTTCCACAGGTGCTAAAAGAGAGTTTCAAAATTTATTGCGCGATAAATGATGGAATTATTAACCTTGTCGATAAGGTAAAAGACCTCTTCAAAGTGAAAATTTACCACTGTGGTGTGATCAACAATCCGTATGAACGATATATTAATTTCCTGTTCACGGGTGTAGTTTTTTGAGATGGCAAGACATGAAGCACTTAAGGCCCTCGAAATTTACAGAAGGGCTGGCCAACAGGTAACTTCTGTGCCTAGAAGATGATATGGTGGAGTGTATCTGGATTCTGAAAGGTCAAAATTATAGTCCATCTTCCGATTCTTACCTGGTCTGCTTTTGATGCAGGCAGGGAGTCTATCGGACTTCTATGAAAATTGCAGGGGTCTAGAACTTGCAAGGAATTTTCAGTTTCCCACTCTGAGGGAGGTGAGGGTTTGTGCTAGCTGTCTAATTTAATAATTTTAACTATTTATAGCAGTTCTTCTTTTGGCAAAACATCTCATTTAAGTCATTTCTGCAGCCACCGCAAACATTTCTCGTGACTATGGAGGAGTACGTGAGGGACGCTCCGCGTATGGTTCCAGTTCGAGGAGAGCCTCTGGTCAGTACTTCGATGATACATTTGAACTTACTGTTTCTGTTGTTGGTGTATTTGCATGTTTTTGTCCTACCGATTGTGTTATTTGCATCTTGTAATTAGAGATATATTGTATATTGTTGGTCACTTGGAAAAGTGGCAAGGAGCATTGCATTTGTTATTGTTCGTTTTTAAGGGATGAGCCTGTTTCCTTGAGATGTTAGATGCAGTTGATATCATAGCATAGGTGTGATACGAATGCAAGCGGGGAAAAGGTGATACTTAGTTGATCTCCAAAATATTACATAAAATATAGCATGTTCTCATGTGTTTGAACGAAGAAAGTGCACTATTGGTCCTCATTTTTATTATACTTTTAGTGGATGTACAGGAAATGGCTACTATAATGTCAGCATGCAAATTTTCTTAGGTTCTGTTTGTGGTTGATTATTTTTATATGCTTTGAACAAATTGTTGCAATGTCTTGACTCTGTTATCCAATGCTCGTTTTCACATATTTTATCATGTATGTTGAACGCAATAATATCCATCAGGGATTTAGAAGAAGGGTTGGAACAAATCCGTCAAACCCGGCAGCTCCAGATGCTAGTACAATAAGTATCTAGTCCAGTTGAGCTGTTTAGCTAGTTCGAAAAAATGGAATACGGAACAGCGGCAGATTTTGCACTGTTTGGGAAAACCGTTGTTTAACACCCCTAATATTCGTTAGCTACTATATCAAAAAGGCTAGCCAATCACCCTAGTATCTAAAACCGGCTCAACGAAACAAGATTATCATAATCTGCCACAATGCCAACCGGAGCCTTAGCCTTAACCTCATTATGTTATTTATGGTAGTTTGCATCCTTGAGCCATACCTTTTGTGCTTAAAATAACATGCATTTTTCCCTAGCTAGGCTATTTAATTGGTTATTGACATGAAATCAATTGATAAAATTTGCATTGTCCTTCCTTCAGGAATTTCCTGAGAGGCTTCTTCTTACATATAAACCTGAAGAATCAGAGGAAGTTTATGTACCTGATCCTGTTGAAGAGGAAAGACCACCAGTTGAAGAACCTGTTCCAGAACAGCCCGTTGCAGAAGTTGTTTCACCTCCTTCCAACACGGTTGTGGCCGATACTGGTGATCTACTGGTAAGTAAAGAACACCTATATTTAATGCCGCTTTGATTTTGGCAATCTAAATATCCTTTGTCGATAGGGCTTAAATGATCCGAGTCCTGGTGTATCAGCAATAGAGGAGAGCAATGCTCTTGCCTTGGCCATTGTTTCATCAGGTAACGAGTCATGTTGAATTCTTACTTCTTAGTGACTTTCAAGGATGTTGCTTAATCAGTTAAGTGATAGATATTTTGCGCCTTTATGTATTAGATGCGAGTACTTCAACAACTAGCACCGCTGGATGGCAAGACAAAGGATTTGATCCAACAGGATGGGAACTCGCCCTTGTTACTGCTCCAAGTAACACAAATTCGTCTGCTGCAGATAGTCAATTGGTTGGTTTCTCCACTCTTGCCATTCTTTTCTCTTCTGAGGATTTTTATCTCGTTGATATTGTCAGGCTGTTCTTTTTTTATTACTGAAGGGGTCCCCCCCCCCCCCCCCCCCCCTCCACTCCACACAGCTTCATTAACGAAACTTAAAGGTACCTACAAGGTTGAAAGCTATGCATCACATACACATCGCGATGTATCGAAAAACAGGAAATATGGCACAATTGAAATGTCCAGAACAGCTACTCCTTCCTAATCTAAGCAAGGTCCAAACAGAACCGTTTCTCACAAATTATATCCACTATCTAGCCTTCGACATGCTGGCGCCCAGCCTGTCGATCGATTGAAGACGTCGTGGACCACCATCTTCAGCAGCTCAATTCCTTGCCGCAGCACCCTTTGCACCTTTGATTTCTGCAATTCACTCCGATGACATAAATGATATCACACGGATCATTGGGCATAATATGATCAAAGCATGCTCTGTTCCTAGTTTTCCATAAAGACCAGAAAATAGATGCCAAAGCAAATGTTAACTGCCACCCTTTTTTATCCCTGAAATTTGAGTACCCATTCCCCCAGCTCTTCAATAGAAGTTGGTTGCGCTGGAGTATTGAAAGCACACTGGGAAACACTCCGGATGTAACGAGCAACAGGACAACTAAAAAACTAGATGATCTATGCTTTCATCTGAAGCACAAAACATGCATCGTGCAACTCCATCTCAAGCCTTTTTTCCTCAAGTTATCTTTTGTCAAAGTTCTAGCCCATATAACCAGCCATAGGGAAATTTTAATTTTAGCAGGAAGTTCCAGACACCAAAGCTGCCTAAAAAACTTTGACAGGAGTTTTGGTTTGCAGAGCATATTTACAAGGATTTAACAGTAAATCCTTTCTGCCCTAACCTCCACGACACCCTGTCATCTCCCTGTCTGAGATTAACAATATTGTTGGGCTGTTGACCATCGTTGCTCGTTGCAAGGGTTAAAAGTCCTTGTGGATATCCGTAATCCCATATGCTGTTTTGAGGTGATTTTGCATTGGTTTGTGCAGTATTAGTCTCTAATTGTTATTCCGTATTTGGAGTTCTAAGTTTGTGCAAAATTTGAATCACATTTAGAGAACCCACCCAATTTTTCAACCATGTTTGTGGGAGAATAAATGTTCCATTTGTACTGATACTCTGACATGACACCCATTTAATTGATACGGTATTTCTGTTTGTTAGTATGACAACCAACTCCTGTTACTTAATATAAGTATAACAAGTTAAATAACCGTTGCAAGTTATCACTGAGCAGCAGGCATATATACATACTAGTTGAATGCCCGTGCGTTGCCACGAAATAAAAGATTTAGACATAGACATTAATCAAAGCAACACTATAGTTCACGAATATACATGAAATGTGGGTTATGACTTTCAACAATTTTGGCATTTTACTTGCTCAGAAGTTTATCAACGGATGCTCACTATGCACTTATATTCTTAATAGGAGTGTGTAACTGCTCATGGTGAGAAAACAAGCAATTTGGAACCGAAAATCCTGTGACATGTTTTTCTTTCTCCTAGGAACAATGCAAAATTATACGCATTAAACAAACAGTTAATAGAAAAGATTCATCCAATTTTGTTGTCTGATCAACTGCCCCGAAAACAAATACCATCGGAAATTATACGATGCTAGAACAATTCAGCACCATAGAAGAATTCATCTCCACAAGTATAGTTTTTCTGATATGTTCATGCAACACTTGCATCACTCATAAATCCCTACATCTGAAAAGCAACCAAAAATCTAGGATGAGCACATACATGTATAACAAAACAATGTTCATACATGGAGGCAGTCAACACAAAAAGTCTTGGGTGGCGTCTGCCAGGATCTCGGCTGATATTCTGGAGGTGATAGTCTGGTCTGCCATGCACTACTTTTTCCAAACTCTGAATCATCTAAAACAGCACGTTCAAATCTCCTAATCTCGGCTGAATACCGAGTTCGTTTATGCACTTCAGACAGTCAGAAAACAGTAGAAAACATATATTCACTGTTGTTGTGATGAAAGAAGATTTACTTTGGAGAACTTGATCAGATGATTATCCTGTTGCATTTATTCGCAACAACTTTCTTGTGAAATTTACCCCACCGAGCTGTCACAGTTTGACGAACCCTTAGCACACCAGCAGTCACACGTACCATGAGAAGTACACCTTGTATATATTTGAGGAACTGAATACAGAAAGTGAAATAGATATCTCCTGCTTAGAATTATGAATTGCAGAGCAGAGTTAAACAATTTTCTTCTATATTCAAATTGCATAGATAGGAATCATTTCTTATATAATTTGCAGCGATAGGAATTAGGAATACGGAGACAATGGATTTCAGGACAAAAAGCAGCAATTCAATTCAAGGCATCTGATGCGTCAAATTGGAAGCAAATGCTAAAACAAGTGGCCCAGAAATAACCAGCAACATGGTAGACCGTATACGTGAGCAGCTCCTCTAGAATCTCCCAGCGACGCAGAGAACGCCAGTGTTGTCTTTATGAACCAGAGAATGGGACTGACATCGGAGCCACCGTCCACGTCATGATCGCGCCTCTCCGCCCTCAGCTCGTGGTCGCTGCTCCACAACTCTTCCTTCTAGCGCAATTTTACCAGCGTCCATTTGGCAGCTTCTTGACCGGGAGCAGTAGAGGCGACTATGTAATTCAGATTTCTCAAATTTTACCAATAATAGTGTAAGTATTAGGAACATGTAAAAAATATGCAAACATGAGCAGAGTGACAGCGATTGTGGCAAAAAATGATCAAATTAATAATCACAAGAGCTTAGGAAGGTATGGTGTATTACTTTGTTACACCTTGATGAGTTCGTACTTTGCTCTTATTCCCTTGTAAGTTGTAACACCACCCGATGACCTTTATTTTTGCAATAAGCTGAGCAAGCTTTCGTAGTAAATTTACCTGACAATGTTGTCACAATTTGGCGAATCCTTAGTATGTCAGCATTAAGATGTACCCACATTAAGAATCTCACCTGAAACAATATTCAAATTTAAGCTTTTCGATAGAATTTGTTCCTGTACCAAGGTACCATCAGGCACATGTCCACATTGCCTTGAAACTATAGATGCATAAAAATTGTCATCCTGTGACCATGACACTGTGGTGCCTACAATTCTACAACATCTAAAGTTGCCCATAAATCTAGGAAATCTGAACAATATTTCCATTATTGTTACTGTTGGGCATAGCAAAAGCATAGTGTAAGGAGTATGATGACAACAGCAACTCGCGATCAGTATGTCCTCATCTCCGCTAGTCGACACATGATAGTCAGTTTGTCACTGTCGTTGCTACCTCCATCCATCGCAATTGCCTCAGTTCGTATCTAGGGAAGACAATCAAATTATACTTTGTTGGTTATGTGCAATCTAAGGGCATTTTACTGAAACATTAGACACGACCAAAAACAGGTGAAACTAAACTTAGCACCCTATTATCATCTCTTGTATGCAGTAGAGGGCTGCAGAAGCTCCTCCAATTTGGACAGCCTTCCATAACTTTTTCCCTTACATAGAGTTAATCTGTTAGTGTATATAGACTCTCTAATCTTACACTACCTCGGAGGAACAATGACGAAATTGTAAATGAAGGTGGGTGTCACGAAAGATCTACCTGAAGCAATCACAAGCCCGGCAGAGGTAGCCTGGTCTCTTAGGTCACAAGAGGCATTGCGCAAGGCATCATATACTGTCGCCAAATCTGGAGCAAACAGACTCGTGATAAGAGATTTCTCGCAACCACTAATAGAATTGGTGGCGGAACAATCAAATCCAATAAACAAATGATAGGGTTCTTACCATGGCACAAATAATTCGGAATTCAAGATAAAAAAAATAAAATCCACTCTGCATGAATCTCCCCTCCCGCTAGTTCATCCCCAGTAGAGGTTGGGATCAGGAGAAAAACACCTCGCCGACAGTATGGAAGCACCAGAAGACCAATACGTCGGTGGAGATCGCGCGCGTGATGCGCCCCATTTTCCGAAGGCTACGCCTGGCGTGCCGTTCGCGCAACAAGGAAGCTGCGATGTGGTTCAGCAGGTCGCCGATATCGTGCTCATCACCTTGGCGAGCACGGCGGCGGAGCTTCCTATGAGGCATCGTCGTCTCTGTCGCGCCCTGGTCAATGAGTTGCAGAAGAAGAGGGTTCCAGGAGGAGAGGATGTGCGGCCGTGCGGGTATGGCTTGGAAGGAGAGGCCGGCTGACCATGTTGGATTCGAGAACGACAATAGGCTAGGGATTGGAGAAACAACGCGCTGGGGATTGGAGAGGCGATGCGGGGAATGAAGAAGGCGGCGGTTGCAGTGATCACGGGCGTGCGTGGGTTGTGCTGCAGTTCTGCTTTTCCCCGTAGCCGGTTTTTCTCGATTGTTTTATCACGTTGCGCGGGGAGAGCGGGCGACGACGTACGACCATCACCACGGGCTCTGCTTTAATATAGTAGAGATATTCTGCTTGATCTTCTCATGTAGTGACGTAGGATTGTTAGGTTGTGCAGTTGGCCAGTACACTATATTTGCGATGCACAAGACATGAACTAGGTTAGGTTAATTAATCACAGATGGCAAAAGATAGCTTATTTTTTCTAGAATACACCCTGGAAGGTGCATCTCATATCATAGAAGGGGTGCCGAAATGGCAAAGTTTACAACACCGTCGGAGACAGTCAACACTGCAAAAGGTAGCTTTGGATAATTGCTTTTGGATCAGTTATTTATGTTGATGCTTTTCTCTGTAATTGTTGCCGTTTTGAGTTACCGTAAAAATATGGCCATTTAAACTGAATTAGAAACATGATAATGCATAACTTTACAGTGCCTGCGTTGTACGGATAATTTAGGCTAATGGCTCTTCTCAATCAAGACGTGGAGTTAATCTTGTTCTTGTGTACTTCGTTTGATCCTAAGGTAGAAGCTATTTGGCGACTGGATTAAACTCTACTCGTTGATCATAGTGTTAAGCATCTATTTCCTGTGATCTTGTTCTCATCCCACATCTTCAACGTCAAAGTGTTGGAGAACTCCAGTGGATTCATAGTCCATATCCACATGTGCCGAGTGACACTAAGAGTACACATTGTTGTCATGTTGTGTAACCTTCGATACCTTCTTACTGGAACTTGTCCCAAAAATTAAGAAAAGGCATGAGCATGGTAGTATGATATGTGCACCTTCCCTTTTGTTTTTTCGCTCATGTATAGTCGTTCTGATTTGTCTCATGCACCGTCAAACAAATAGTCATCTGCACTGTTTGATGGCATCATTTGATTTTTCCACCTTGTAATCTCACAAGGGGGTCTGAATTAGATTCAGGGCTTACTGCCTTGTAGTTGAAAGTGTCTACTATTAGGTTTGTACCTATTGGTGTTAATGTCTTGACAGTCTTCCACATAATATTCCCAGCAAAGAATTTTAAACCAGATGTTATAACATCAACTGTTTATTTCGATTCTTGACTGAAAGATGCTGTGGGTACATTGGGCGTTGATCGAGTTCTATGTGATCGGTGTTTTTTCCTGCTCAAACCCTTCTTTTTGGGTGACAAGTTGAGTTATTATCTGTTGATTTTTTTAAAGCTTTTGCTAACAGTTGCTTTGGACTTTGTAGTAAATTGAATTTCTACTTCATTGACGAAGCTCTTTCCACCTCTCCAAAAATAGTTAAATTTCATCACTCTATATGCAGGGCGGTGGACTTGACAAGCTCATCTTGGACAGCCTTTATGACGAGGGGGCCTACAGGCAGACGCAACAACAGCAGTTGTATGGTTCATCAGCTCCCAACCCATTCATGACAAATGATCCTTTCGCGATGTCAAACCATGTGGCTGCCCCGCCTTCAGTTCAAATGGCTGCCATGTCTCAACATCAGCAGCAGATGCCACCGATGATCCATCAGAATCCCTTCGGACCGGCAATTCAGCCGCAGCAGCATGCAGGCGCTGTCCCTGCGTTTAACCCTTTCATGGATAACGGCTTCGGGCAGTTCCCAGTGGCAAACAACTCACAACACCAAGCCAACCCATTTGGTGGCAGCCTTCTATAGGCTGCATGCGTAGAACATGAGCTAGTAGTATCCCGAGCAAATGCGATTTTCGCGTGATTGTAATACGAGTTGTGCCATTCCCTGTATTTCACTCGTGTAATGATATGTGTATTGGCTTCACCACACGGGCCGCCGAGTGACCCTTGTTGTAAAGAGAGTAGTTAACAACCTGTGTAACATCAGCTATATGTCAATAAATAGTAGGACGTGGTTAATACTAGTATGTAACAATGAGGAAATGTGTTGGATGGTTGAACAGTTCGCCTTCTGTTCATCTGCCAACTTGCCATCTCACGTTCAGTATCTCTTGCACATTGTTTTTCTTAATGCTGTTCTACATGCCTCGCTGTGTGTTATAATTTTCTGTGTCTGATCTTTGAGAGGTGAAATGTCCAGGTTCATCTACTTAAGTTGTGCTAATGGTGTTTCTTAAAATTTAGGGTAGGTAGGATGTGAGAAGAAAGTTGGTAAGACTCAAAGAGTCATCACGCAGATTCATTTGTGAGGACCACGTACGGACTAGTGTTTGCTTGCTATGCGATCATTGTCGTCCTCATTTTCGCATGGATCTATGGGAGCTAATTGCCTTCTTTCGGCAGAAAAATAAGACAAGGTGATGACAATGACGCTGCTCTGCAAATTTCAATACTCCTCTAGTACTGAATATAGTTGTCGTTTTGTTGGGTTAAAGAAAAGTAACAGACTGAAGAATCTTAATCAGTGATTTGGCGTTTCGCATCGGGAGAAGACCCTTCGTGTAGTACTCACTACCCACCTACACGAACTGCCCTAAAGACTAAAGTCTAGGTTGAAGTAGTTGCTTCCCACATATGCAAGGCTACATGGGCCAACTGCCCTAAAGTTTTCTGAACCCTCACGTCAAAAAAAAAAAAAAAAAGTTTTCTGAACCCTGCAGTAGGAAGGTAGATCCCATGAACAGTTCTGCAAGTGAAGCTTCTCTGCAACAGCTGGTAATTCCTTCAAAGATGGATCCAGAAGCAACATTATCCAGTTGGCTGCGTCGCCAGATTTCGAATTTTATTAGGAGCCATAACATCTCCTGTCGTTGTCTTTCTGGAAATGGTGCGAGCGGCGGCAATCCCACTACTGACAGCGTCGCTGTATCTGCTTAAATTGTGGCAAAACACCATGAACAGTGTTGCTCACTCTCTCCCTGAAACTGCAAGCAATACTAATTATGGTAATTATGATATGCTATCTACTCAAATCGAAATGGAGCAAGCGGCGGCAATCCCACTACTGATAAGGTCCCTGTATCTGCTTAAACTGTGGCAACACCATCAACGGTGTTACTCACTCTTTCCCTGAAAGCAATACTACTAATTATGGTATTGATGATATGCTTATCTACTTGAGTAGATGGCAATTATCTGTCTGAGTGTAACAAAGATTCGATCTAATAATTAAACTTGGCGAGTATTGTTGTACTATGCTAGTACAATCATGGATCAAGCAAAGGTATCAATCACGTAGGGCCTAGGGGATCCACTACCCCAATTATTTAGCTCCACGCAACACAATATCTCCTTGTCTCTGCTTGCTAGAGCTAGACAACAAAGCCTGCCCGCGGCATCGGCTCCCCGTGCGTACGTAGAATAGCTCCGCCTTGCTTGCATATGCAGCAACAATGGCATCCATCAACAATCTTTTGTTTGTTTGTTTTTGATGAAACACACAGTGCCATCAACATATTTAGTGGTAGGCCATGGTGGAATCTCATGATCTCATGAAAAAACCTTCACCGGGTGATCACTGGAAACTTAGAAAGGCAGTGAAGTGGTCGTGTACCACTTGCAAAGACGATCGAGCTGTTTCTTGGATTGTTTTACAGTAGGACGACGACGGCTGCTCATATCTCAGATGGTTAGTACGAGTTGTGTACGACGGTGTGTCTCAAGTTTCACACTCTTTGTGACCCGAGTTTTCTGTATCACCTGAACGCCTGAACTGGCGGCGACAGCAGACGGTAAAAGCTTGTGATCGATCCAAGCAGTGGTGAATGTAAGTTCTGTTCTACAAGAACCTATTAACATCCCTGGTAAAATTTTGACGCCGAAGACGGGTCGAGCTTTCAGCCACCCTGTACCGTGAGAGATCCAGCGAGAGCGAGATGAAACATGAAAGCGAAGCATGCAGTGCGGGAATCGTCTCCCTCGTCCTGGCCCGGCATAGAGCACTATCGCCGGCTGCACGGCCCACTGTCATGGTGTCACCCGGCATTGGCCCGCCGTCCCCGTCCGGGGTGCGGCCATTGGCGAGCCGAAGAGATTCCCGGTTCGGCTCCTCCCTGCTCGCCGCGGCCGCCCCCGATTCATCGACGGAGACTGATCGCCACCACCAGCCAGATGGACAAGGCCCCGCGACAGAGAACGGGCCTGTATCTGTACTGTACACTGCGTACGCCTCGAGAGAGAGAGAGAAGGCACCCGATCCACTCGTCCAAAGAATCAGTGTTGCATCCGTGGCGGCCCCCGCCCAGATCTACCCCGGGATTCGTTTCGGCCACCGTGGCAGCCACCGCGACGCCCGGCCATCTCTCCGCTCCCACGGCTATAAAACCCGCGACCCGTTCGCCGTAGATCAACCGCACAAACACACACTCTTGACACTCCAGTCTCCACCGATCCTCCGTTGCAGCCTTGGTTTCAGGAGGTTTAGGCGCGAGGTTTAGTCAGCGCGCGCCCGCCGGCGTCGGGGGACTCGTTCTTGGGGCCGATATATGCAACAGAGGGGCCTCTCCAACAACCGCCGCTCACGCGGCTTCTCCCGATCCCGCCTCGCCGTCGAGGGAGCCTAAACCAACACCACCACTGATCCAGAACAAAACCTTGACGACCACATTTCCCAACAAGAACTCGATCCCAGTAATCAAACAATCCCCCGCTTCGTCCTGTAAAAACCTCTGAAAGAAAGAAGATGGAGACCATAACCGTCGTGGAGAATGGTAACAAGCCGATCCATCCATGCATGCCGTTTCTTCTCTCCTCTTCTTGCTGTTGTTGGCCGGCTGGGTGGTGATGGCGTACCATTGTTGTTGTCGCAGGGTTCGTGGAGGTGGAGCGGAAGGTGCAGAAGAGCTACTGGGAGGAGCACTCCAGGGACCTCACCGTCGAGTCCATGATGCTCGACTCCCGCGCCAAGGACCTCGACAAGCAAGAACGACCAGAGGTACGTTCCCATTTCCACCGTCAAAAAACAATACAAGAAATTTCGAGTTGTCACTGTCGTGCTAGCACTTGCCCTGTGTCCGGCCTTTTGGGCCACCGTAAAGGCTGAGACCGCGACTGCCTGACAAGACGGTACTGGTGGCAATTCGTCTCCGGTGAGCAGACCCTGTCTGCCTAAAAAAAAGATCAGTGTTAGCGTCAGGTTTTGTTGAACAAGAGGCTGACGGTGACGCTAGATTTTTTTGTAGCATGATAAACAAATTATCTGCTAATACACTCACGCACAAAGCCCCTGGGTTTGCTTCAAATCTCAACTCTCCATAAGAGATTTAGGATCTTCCACACGTAGTTATCTGTCCGATTTCTGAAAGCACGGCAGAGATCGTCTGTCGCCTGAAGAAATGTTGACAGGCAGCCAATGGCATACAGGTGATACGTCAGTGTCAATCTCAAGCATGCATGATCGCAAAGCCCAGTTTATGATTGGTGTACTAACGGAAAACTTGCTATTTTTGGTGTTAAGACAAATAGGCAAAAGTTCTGTTGAACGTCAACTGTATTACATAATGAACTATGGAGCACATATTGGTTAGATATATGCAGCAGACGCTGTAAATTTGGCAAAAAATTACCACATACATTTTTTATTTCAAAACTTGCCAAAACTTCTCATATAAGTTATTTTTTTCAAACTTTCGCCATTTTTTTTCCTCCGATCCATATTAATTATCAAAGATTTAGTACAAATCAATATTAATTGTCGCAGATTTAATACAAATCCATATTAATTGTAACACATACAAATCCACATGTTCAATTCAATATTTGCTAATGGAAAACTAGCTGTTTTTGGTGTTAAGACAAAGAAGCAAAAGTTTCTATTGAAGGTCAATTTTATTATTAAATATAATAAATTATGGAGCATATATTGGTTATATGAAACAGACCATATATAAACTTCCACTAGCATCACCTAGCTAATTCTTGAGAATATCGGAACATGTCACTTGCGGGCTTTGTTGAAAATTGGAACTCTTGAGTAGAATCTGAAAATTTACAGAAAACCAAAGATAATATCCCGACACCATTTTTGAACTTTAAGCCAAACTGACAAAGTTTCAGGAAAAATTGTTCCGAAGTTTGTTGATTCAAATTGTGGCTGAAATTCAAACTATAGATAAAGATCTAGAAACATTCCAAAGAGCAATATTTCAGGAGAAAAGAAATTGCCAAACACGTTTTTTTCCTTCAAAATGTTGCCAAAAAATCAACTGTACAAAAAATCTGGAAAAAAACCCTGAGCATACTGTTTGAGTTTCATACCTACCGGACTAATATTTCAGAATAAAGCAGCAGTCAAG
The DNA here is from genome assembly GCA_947311845.1 of Poa pratensis. Taxonomy (NCBI): domain Eukaryota; kingdom Viridiplantae; phylum Streptophyta; class Magnoliopsida; order Poales; family Poaceae; genus Poa; species Poa pratensis. The sequence goes on along the minus strand of CAMZMU010000074.1, from coordinate 122,566,114 downwards.
CGCATCAAACGGTTTAATGGCAATACAAGAGGAAACACAAAATGGGGTGTGAGGACATGGTGACTATTACAAAACCACTAGCTATAGGTTTACAAGTTGCAATCACCACAGAGCAGAATAGATTCTTGTGCTCATTTGATGGAGGTGTGGATGGGACACCTCTTCGCCTCACTGGAGCCGAAGAAGAGTATTGCACGACATTCCGGTTCGGGTAGCTTGGAGGAGCATGGTGCCATGAACGAGGGAGGATCCCAGCTTCCCTCACTCACCGGAGTTGGGAGAAGGAACGAGTACATGCCCAAAATTGTCAATTCAACACTAAGAGGGTGTTACAACGGACGTATCTGGTTACATGATCAACTGCACTGGAATCTTGCAGAAAAAAAATCATTGGGATGGATGCAAATGATACTATACGGTATGTCAGTGGTCACATACATATTAGATAACGTATTATGGGCTATGGTACTGTAAATTGTACTACCCTCTTTTAAAAAGACAACATATAAACGATCCCCATATAAACTATGTCATCTTGTACCTAATATTCATAATCTATGGGCTATGGCTTTCTTTCACCCCACCCTTGTAGTCTCTCTCTCTCTCTACCCACCACGATTCTCTGCTCTTTCAGTCCCCTAATGGCCACTCGTGAGAGCATTCTTTTAATTCCTGGATTTTCTTGTCCCATAGCGTCATCATCATCATTGAGCACGTTGCCATCACTGTCCCTGGATAAAAGAGAGGAACTTGCTCTCTCCATTGGTCACACACACACACACACACACTAAAACCAATCACCGGTGAAGTCCCGTTGGGAAGAGAGAGTCAGAGTAAGCATGGCCAAGGCAGAGCCTACGCGAGAGGAGTCACTGGCAGAGCTCGAGCTCGAAACAGATCATGAAGCGGTGGGTGGGAGTGGGACTGGAGGAAGACACAGTTCCACCGGTGATGTTTAACAGTTTGACCAACGACTTACAGTGTTGATCTGCACTGCTGCAGGTGCTGTCCATACTCCCATCCTACGAGGGAAAGTCGGTGCTGGAGCTGGGCGCCGGCATCGGCCGCTTCACCGGGGAGCTGGCCAAGGAGGCCGGCCACGTTCTGGCGCTGGACTTCATCGACAGCGTGATCAAGAAGGTGAGCCTTCTTATCTGAAGATGTGCCTAGTTCACTGAGTCCTTCACTCTGATCTGTTGCTTGTTGTTACAGAACGAGGAGATCAATGGGCACATCTACAAGAACATCACCTTCAAGTGCGCCGACGTCACATCGCCGGAGCTCAAGATCGAGGACAACTCCATCGACCTCGTCTTCTCCAACTGGCTGCTCATGTACCTCAACGACGAGGAGGTAATTAAGACCAGGACACACTTCGTCAAGAATTCTAATGCTTATGAATTGCTTCAGTGCAAAAACAAAGATGTAACTGTTACTTTGTCTTGTGAAATTTCACAACGGTCGCAAATTATAACTGTTACCTCCCCTGCGCCTTGTACTGTAGGTTGCGAAGCTGATTGGCAGGATAGTGAAATGGCTGAAGGTTGGTGGGCATATTTTCATCAGGGAATCGTGTTTCCACCAGTCCGGAGACTCCAAGAGGAAAGTGAACCCAACACACTACCGGGAGCCAAGGTTTTACACAAAGGTTTGCAGTCTAACTCTGAACCTATTTTTACCTCTGTACTTCCACTTTGAACTCTGTTGTGCAGTTCGGCTTCAACTTTCTGAACCCATTTGTCATCTTGTCGGATAACAAAGAAGTAGCCGATTTATAATTCATGGCTGCAGTCTGTTAATGTTCGTAGTAGCTAATTATTTCCCATTTATAGATATTCAAGGAATGCCACTCCTATGACCAAGAAGGGAATTCTTTTGAGCTTTCTCTAGTAACTTCCAAGTGCATTGGAGCTTATGTGAAAAGCAAGAAAAACCAAAACCAGGTACTTCCCTTTCCTCTGATGCACTCTCGGATCAGTAATATTGAAGGGAATATTATTGAAAAAACTTGTGTCTGCATCACAGATATGTTGGCTATGGGAGAAGGTGAAGTCAACAGAAGACAAAGGCTTTCAGAGATTCCTGGACAATGTGCAGTACAAGTCCAGTGGGATCCTGCGCTATGAGCGTGTGTTTGGAGAGGGTTATGTTAGCACCGGTGGATTCGGTGGGTTAACTAATTTCCTTGATTTTTTTCTTAGAAAAAAAGACACTAAAATTCAGTGATTTACTACACCATACACTGTTAATAACCATGTTTCTAACATAAACAACAGAGACCACAAAGGAATTTGTGGACAAGGTGGACCTGAAACCAGGCCAGAAGGTGCTCGATGTCGGATGTGGCATCGGAGGAGGCGACTTCTACATGGCTGAGACCTATGACGTCCATGTCCTTGGCATAGATCTCTCCATTAACATGGTTTCGTTCGCGATCGAGCGCGCCATTGGGCGCTCTTGCTCGGTTGAGTTTGAGGTTGCCGACTGCACCACCAAGGAATACCCAGACAACACGTTTGATGTCATCTACAGCCGTGACACCATCCTCCACATTCAGGTACATTTGACTGCCTAGATTCTACTGTTGTAACTCGCTTAATATCCCAAATAGTTCTGACAAGAGGTGCACTTGGTTTTACAGGACAAACCTGCTTTGTTCAGAAACTTCTTCAAGTGGCTGAAGCCTGGGGGCAAAGTCCTTATCAGTGACTACTGCAGGAACGCTGGGAAGCCATCAGAGGATTTTGGTGCATACATCAAGCAGAGAGGCTATGACCTACATGACGTGAAGACCTATGGAAAGGTTTGCTTCCGCAGTAAAATTTCCATCCATATCAGCCAATCCAGTCGTCTTGGTTGATCAACAGTGAGAAATCTGTAACCTCTGTTTACTCATCAACACAGATGCTTGAGGATGCCGGTTTCCACGATGTTGTCGCCGAAGACCGCACTGACCAGGTTATTCTCTTTCTGATCATACATTTCCCCAAAAAAGAAAATTCTAGGAACAATGTAAAAATTTCTTCAGAGGCTAACATGACCACTACTATCCTGTGCTGTTTGTTTTCAGTTCCAGAGGGTCCTGGACAGGGAGCTGGCTGAAACCGAGAAGAACAAAGAGGCTTTCCTGGCAGACTTCACCCAGGTGACTGACTTGTTGAACCCTGATTTTAGACAACAAAAAAATGTTTCGTTTGTGCATTGTCTTCTTCTTCATCATCTCTGGTCTCTCATGCATCCATCTATGGTCTACCACCAGGAGGACTACGACGACATCGTGAACGGCTGGAGCGCGAAGCTGAAGCGGTGCTCCGCCGGCGAGCAGAAGTGGGGGCTGTTCATCGCGACCAAGTGATCCGGCCAGCGAGTCAGCGACGCCACATGCATGGCGCGATGATCCGGAAGCGGAGCGGCTTCAGTTCATAATAAATAAGAGAATCGGTGCTTGCTCAGTCGATCCTTCTGAATTGGTGTGATTGCTGTTGCAGTTGCGGGATTGGGTGCCCGATTCGTAAGAAATGTGTGTTCTGCATTGTTTGTGAAGTTGTAATGTGATGTGATGTGTGGGAGGTTTGCTTTGAACTACCGATCTCAGTCCCTTGAGCGCGTGAGGAAGGAGGACAGGGGCAGGGTCGACCAGTTGATTTCACGTTGACTTCTTATGGCCGTCGGATGGGAAACGGATGATGGATTTGAGGCCTCGAGCACACCGTGCCTTGCCATAGGCGAGTGACGGGATCTCAGCCTTGGACTGAGATCCGGTGCCTCGCCAAAGGCAAGGCATGCTGTGTCCTTGGATCAGCTCCTACTGGATCACTTTACACACAATAGTAATATGTAGCGTTTTCTTATCTTCCCAAATTGAAAAGGTTCTCAAGCACCTATATTCTGCATTAGTCAGCCAGTGGGTCCAATTTTATACTTCCTCCGTCCAGAATTAAGTGTTCTAGATGTGCACAAAATTAGATGTATATAGACATGAATCATGACTAGATACATCCATTTTTTATCAAATGTAAGACACTTATTTTAGGACAAAGTGAGTAGAAAAGATCTCGGAAATTAAGGAAATGCACCCAACATACATGCTCCAAAAAACGATCCGGCGAATCGTATTTTTTCCAGCGCACGTAAGATGTGTTAATTTTTTTTTCAATTGTGACAGTCGTGAAGCAGATTTAGTTAGGAAATTAAGATACCTACCATATTCATATTGGACGCATTGCCTAATCTTGGCCTAGAAGCCGACGAGATCCACAAGGGGATTTTTGCTTTTTTGGAAAACATTCATAGGTGGAGCCTAAATATTTTTTTAAACTCGTCTGAAGTTTCGACGAATTAAGGCGCGCACATTCTTTTCAGGAACACAGATGCTAGACCGCGCACAAAATGTTACTATACCTCTTACACATCTTAATTTATAGCCTTGACTCTGTCAAGCATGCATCTCCACACATGACACGGATAGATAGGTCAAGTATCGTCGCATATATCACACTCACAACCATCTTCATTGCACTCTATATGCTGCAACCTTGGATTAGTCATGCCGCAACCTGGGCAATTTATACGCTTCAACACCTCCTCACACGACATCCCACACAATGTATCAGTACAATTAGTACTTAGCGGGGTCACGTATTTACGACAGTGAGCTTCGACATCTGTAAGGTTAAAAACATCGCACCATGAAATATTATATACTACTCCGTATTAAATAGTCGCACCACAAAGGCTGACTATAGTTCGATTGCCTGTGCGCGTGCATGAGGAAGAACGGATAGGTATGTACCTTGTGAAAGCACGGTGAATGCGAGGATCAGAAGGAGCATCAGAATTGTGGACCTCCTCGTCATCTTAGTTAGATATAGCATTGATCAACTCAAAATGTTCTATATGTTTGGTTAACTTCCTCGTCCTCGTGGGTGGTGGAATAGATCAACTTTTATAGCGGTCGTGACATCAATGCTCATTATTACTAAAATATTCTATAAGATCTTCAAATATATTAGAATATTTTTAGTTTTTAATGACATCAATGCTCATTATTACCGCAATCAACAGATATTGTAAGAATTTATATGATTTTTTTACTATTCTTCCATAAATCATAGTAAATGAATGAATTATCCATTAATCATAAACTCCAAGAGTTTCAACATAATAATGTACACCATGCATCTCAACAGCCCCGCTTACGATTCGGCGGACTACTCCATCGCGCACAACCAACAAGCTGAAATCTACACCAAGAGTTCCTCCTGCGATGCAACAACAATATATCAATGACAAAAGAATAAAGAGTTTCCTGTTTATACTCGTGATAGATATGTATCCGCTCTGGTCTTCTAATCTCGAAGGAGATGCATACGTCTTACATGTCCTAGGAGGTCGGAGACTGGGATTTTTTTCGGATGGAAGGGTTGGAGTTGGTGTTGCATACTCTCATCTAGGCAGTTGTGATAGATTATGGCTAGCGCCCATCGACTTGTCCTTATAGCGCTCGGTCATGGCCTTCTGTGCACGTGGTGTCTAATATTAACTCAGAATTGTTTTGCCTAAATCTCAGCCGTTATTTTCTATTGCTAGATGCTCGATTAATCTGAGCCATTTATTGTTTGTTGTTTTAATTATATAATAGATTTAAGTTTGCGAACAATCCACTTGCTTAGAGAGTATTAGCGGGATGTGTGCATCATCGTGACGTTAGGGTGTCATGTCTAAGTGGATGCTATCCCGTAGCGTAGCCAGGAAAAGGCTAAGCCCCAGGCCACCTTCACACTTAGAGAGTATTAGCGGGATGTGTGCATCATTCATCATCGCCGAGGTTTAAGGCAAGGGGACCCTCTGTCCCCTTTCCTTTTCATCATGGCAATGGATCCACTACATCGTATCTTGGATCGCGCCACGGAGGAGTGGGGCCTTTCCAAGCTGCCAGGTCAGAACATCAGCGTTCGTACCTCTTTGTATGCAGACGACGTCGCTCTTTTCATCAAACCAACTGTTAGAGATGCCACTATGATCAAATTGGTACTTGAGATCTTTGCCAAAGTCACCGGCTGCACACGTACCTGGCAAAGAGTGATGCCATGCCTATCCGCTGCGAAGATATTGACATACACACTGTGCTGCAACCACTGAACGTGTCCGTTAAGGAATTCCCATGCAAATTTTTGGGGATGCCTCTCTCGCTATACCAGCTGCGAGGAGGAGACTACCAAGTTTTATTGGACAAGATCGATGGGTTGCTTGCAGCTTGGAAAGGAGCGCTAATTTCGAGACAGGGAAGGCTGGTTCTCCTAAAATGCGTTTTGTCCTCCATTGTTATTTACATGATGACAACACATCGAATCCCAATGGCGGTGCTCAAGATCATTGAGAAGAGATGCCGAGCTTGGTTGTGGAGAGGGGAAGGCTCGTGTAATGGTGACCACTGTCGAGTCAAATGGTCGATTGTTTGTAGGCCGAAGCAGTTTGGAGGTCTAGGCGTTCATGGCCTAACAAAGTTCAGCAGAGCCCTCAGATTGCGCTGGCTCTGGGCTATATGCAAGTCGCCGTAGAGACCCTGGGTTGGCTCCACTTTACCTTGTGATGACACTGATAGAACACTATTTGCCGTGACCACCGAGATTACGATAGGCAATGGTGCCGTTGCAAACTTCTGGCATGATCGTTGGCTGCAGGGTGCAGCTGAAAGGACAACGATGTCGCCTGGAGGGGGGGAGGTGAATAGGCGATTTAAAACTTTTCGGGTTTAGGCTTGATAAATGCGGAATAAAACTAGGTGTTTTAATTTAACAAGCATACAATCTAAATATACTAGGTTCACCTATGTGCACCAACAACTCATGCTAAGCAAGACAAGTAACAAGGTGATAGCAAGATAGAGACTTCAAGCACAAAGGCTATCGCAATGTAAATTGCATAAGTAAAGAGCTCGGGTATAGAAATAACCGAGGCACGCAGAGACGATGATGTATTCCCGAGTTCCTCCTTTTGAGGGGAGTACGTCTCGTTGGAGGGGTGTGAGTTTCAATACTCAAGACGCCACAAATGGCCTCACCCTATTCTCCGATGAATCTCGCACAAAAGCTCGGTTCACCTTCCACTATTGATTTCCCTTTTGAACGGAAATCGAGTCCCTTACAACAATCTTGAGGCACAACCCACAAAAGGATTGGGAGCTCCCAAGTGACCACAAAAGGTCCCAACTAGCCACAAAAGGCCTTGACCACAAAAGGCCACAAGAACACCGTCTAGGGTCCAGCGACCCAAGAGTAACAAGCTCACGAACTTTCACTTCCACGAATCCCCGTGGAGAGAGCAAACCGATGCACAAAAGCAAAGGCAAGAACACAAGAAGTGCTCAAGTCCTTCACTCCCAAATCCCACCAAAAGCAACTAATGCTTGTGGGGAGATAAGAGAGGAAGAACAAAGAAGAACTCAACAAATAAATTCCAAGATCTAGATTCACTAGGTTCCCCTCACTTAGAGGAGAGATGGATTGGTGGAAATGTAGATCTAGATCTCCTCTCACTTTTCCCCCAAAGTTATGCAAGAATCATGGGAGGAATTGAGAGGGAGGCAAGCTTTCCAAGGTCAACAATGGTGGAAGAGAGAGAGGAGAAAACATGCTTGACCCTTTGGGGAAGAAAGGGGCCTTATATAGGTCCCACAAAAAAAGAGTCGTTGCAGGAAAATTGGGACCGGATATTCCGGTAGTTTGGACCGGAATTTCCGGCCCGAGTCGCGCAATAGAAAATCACGTACGGATGGTAACCGGATATTTCCGACCGGATATTTCCAAAAAGTACCGGAATATCCGGTTTCCTGGAAACTGATAGAAATAGCAAAATGAAAACTGCAACAACTTTTGCATTCGGACTCCGTTTTCAATGGTCTTGGGCTCGTTGGAATCACCACAACGAGCACGACAAGATTATGCAGAGAAACATCATAGTACCACAACGGAGGATAAAACCAAATTTAGAAAGATAAAACCTCTCTAAAAGGGAATAACCGACAAATCTACAAAACCGAAAACGCAACAAGTTTTCCATACGAAATTCGTTTTCGGTGAATTTGGACTTGTCGTGAACACTAGTACATAACGACACATCGGATACCCCTCTATGAAAATGGCAGGCGTTAGGCGACAGAGAATCGCGCTTTCCGCGCGGCCAGTGCGTTCAAACCTGACCTGGGCCGTGGCTGGCCCGTCAACATAGGTAACAGAGAAAGTATTAACTTCGTTACCCATAGTATTGGCAACGGTCTTAATTCTGCCTCCGTTTCCGATATGTGCCTCTATAGCAACAGAGACTTTTGGGTGTCCGTTTCCAATGTGGACACGTTCCATCTTCTTGGAATTCGAAGCGAGGCGGAGTAACTGCTATGGCATAGTGGCGTAGTGGCGCCGCGGCACCGTCCATCTCAGTACGCCACTTCGCCGCAGCCATGGATACTCCTACCAACTCCTCGGGCGTTCGCCGCAGCAGTTTCCCGCATTCGCTGAATTGGAACCGCGTCGTTGTGCCGGAGGCTGTCGCGCAGAGGCACTGGCAATATAGGAGGCCAGTGCCCTGGTCAAATGTTAGCCTCCCCGCCGGCTGGCGCGTCAACGACAGGAGGGTGCCTATGCCGCCGGAAGAGGACGCGGGATCCTCGGGCGCCCGCGACCGCAGCCGCTCGCCGCGGCGGAGAGACGCTCGTCCGCGGTCGCCTGGATGGAACCGCGTCATCATCGGGCAGGCCGTCGCGGAGTGGCACTGGCAATATAGGAGGCCAGTGCCATGGTCAAAGGTTCGGCTACCCGGTGGCTGGCACCTCAACCGCGCGTCGGTGCCTATGCCGCCGGAAAGAGTTGAGCTGCTTCAGAGCCGCCGGCTCCTCCTCCCGCCGGAGCTGCGCGACGATCCTGCCTACGACGACGACGAGATGTGGGAGGGGCGCACGGGCGGCGATGACATCGTCGGCGAGGAGCCGCGCGACGACACGGACGACTACGCGGCTCTCCTCGCATAGGAGCAGGAGAAGGCGGAGGCCGAGGAGTAGTTATAGTTATTTATTTTTATGTTCTTCAACTTCAATACTAGTAGAGATCAGTATAAGCCCAGTGTGTCAGTGAAAAAATCAAAGGAAACGGTTGTTTATACCCTCCGTTTCCGATGTTCTACTTTGCTATAAATGCGCCCTTCACACAGCCCTAAACTCTATCGCTCACTCTCAGCCTCACTCTCAAAGTGTGGCGGCGCCTCCACGCAGCACCAGATCTTAGCTCCACCGTGGCGACGCGCATCTCCCTCCCTCCGACCGTGGCGGCGCGCATCTCCCTCCCTCCGACCGTGGCGGCGCGCATCTCCCTCCCTCCGACCGTGGCGGCGCGCATCTTCCTCTCCTCCGACCGTGGCGGCACGCATCTCCTTCCCTCCGACCGTGGCGGCGCGCATCTTCTTCTCCTCCGACCGTGTCGGCGCGCATCTTCCTCTCCTCCGACCGTGGCAGCGCGTACCCGTTCTTTGCTCCACCCGGGCAGATCTCGTCGCCTGATCTGTAGCTGGAGGGCGCGTGGCGTGTCGATCCGAGGACGACGAGGACGACTACGTACTCCTGCCGCCAGATCCAAAGGTAATACATCTATTTGTGACCGGCCGTCGAGCCGACGAACTAGGGTTGTTGTCATTGTTCTGCTTAGGTTTTCTTCCATAGGACACTCATGAACAGAACTAGAACTAGGGTTGTAATACATCCGAGGATGATGAGGACGACTACGTAGTGTCGCTCGAAAAGAACATAACTAGCACAAATCGGTAGTGTATGAAACTCATGGATGACTTATCTCCTTTGCAAAACAGATGTACATTTCGGTGACACTGTATAAAAAGCCGGGTCCTTAGCCAAGGTGCGCTTGTCGTCCGGCATAATTGTTGGTACACAACAACTATGCAATGGATTTGTAAGTTTGTTATTCTGTCTTATGCATCCTTTTGTGTTGTATGTCCTTTATGCTTGATGTATAGTGAGCTAACATGGAGTCATATATTCTCTCTTTGCATTTCAGTGACCACTTTACAAAAGAGGCACCTTCAGTACATCAGCACTCGCTTATTGCACTATGTGCAGAGCATGGTGCTGATCCGTTTAGCTCATTTAAATGAGCTAACTACAAGGTCGGGGACAAAGCGGCGAGTTGATTATATTTTGGCGACACCGTCCAAGAAGAAGATTCAATTCATGAACTCTAACAGCAAGTCATGAAGATAAATTAAGTTGGAAATGATAAGGATAAGTTTAGAGAGGCATGACATAGATAGATTTAGCTAGACATGTCAATGATAGATTTAGAGAGGCATGACAATGAAGATAAGTAATTGGTTGTCTTGTGATGCAATGCATCGGTGACATTTGTTATACCTTATGAATGAATTTGTTAGCATTTTTGTGCTTCTGCTGTGAAATTTTAAATGTCCAGTGCCAAATCTATTCCTGCTCTAGGCTTATGAAGAAACCTCAATGCAAACGAGCAGAAACAGAATCTCCGTTTCTGATGTCCAGATACATCGGCAACGGAGACTGGATGGCAACCGTAGCCAAAATCAAGCCTCATCGGTGACGGTTTTTCTTGTCCGTAGCCGATGAGAGCCTTCACATCAGTGACAGGGTCGGGGACACGGACCCTTTTTCCGTTTCCGATGGGCTTTTTGGCCCGTTTCCGATGTGTCGTTCTGTACTAGTGGAAGATCACAACAAGCACCAAAACCCAACAAGGAGAAAACCAAATAAGAACCAAGAAAGATGAAATGTCCAGTATGCAAAGGTTTGAGCTCTCCACAAATATGCGATCAAGTTACTCACTTGAGAGCCCCTCTTGATAGTACGCTGTCTATCCTATAACCCGATCTCCCACTAACACCATGAGACCTGTAAAATAGAAAACCTATCAAGATCATACCTTTGCCTTGCGCATTCCACTTGAGCTCGATGATGACGATCTTGACTCTCTCAAGTTGGAACACCTTTCTTGATTGTGCTTGCTAGCACATGCTTGATGAAGACTTCTCCAAATGCTCCCCCATACTCCATTATGGGAGGGCCTCGCTAAGCTCCGTCTCATGTGTCCTTTGCAAGCTTCAATCAAATGATATTTCCGAGATGCATCATATTGAACTTGCACTTCATCTTCTTCTCTTGATATGTATGATGGCTTGGAGGTAAACATGATTGTTCACTCAACTTCTTTTCCAAGCCATACTTGCAATACGCTCAACTCTACACATGACCATTCTTCATATAAACCCTTGAATAGAGCATTGGTCATCATGTCATCTTCAAGAGTCCAACACATGAACTCCTATATTTTCCCATGGACAAGATCTATAAGTATATCTCAATGTAAATATTAGTCCATAAGGATTGTCATTAATTACCAAAACCACGCATGGGGGCAACATGCACTTTCAATCTCCCCCATTTTGGTAATTGATGACAATCCCTTTTACGAGGGTTTATATAATGAATTTAAGCAACCATGCAACACAAAAGCAAGGATGCAAGAGAACCGCAAGAGAACAAACCCATATTCCCTTAAACCCTCTAAATTTCTCCCCCATTGGCATCGATTGCCGAAATGGGTGAAAAAAAGAAGCCAATAATAAGAGCTCCCCATAAGTGTGCATTTCTCATCATATGAGTGAAATCAAATGCACATATTTAATGACGAATAGTTGGGTGGAGATCAAATATATTGAGGATCCAAAGATTGCAAAGAATATCAAATAGAAAGATACTTCAACGAAAGAAGCAAGCAATCAAAAGGATCCGAAAAATGATCTAAATATCAAGAGGGAACTCCCCAAGGTACGTGCACAAATATTATTTGTATTTCAATATAGTGTGCACAACATGGAATCCTCACTCCCTCCTAGATAAATTCGAACACAAGCACATGCAAGAGAATATAAATGAAAAAGAGGCAAAAAATTGCAACAAATAAAATGTTTTGCAACATGAGCAAGGAGCGGCAAATAAAAGAATGGGTGTGAGATACAAGACATATTAGGAGACTAATACAAGGATGAGCCAAAGCATCAACATAGTCTTTCAAAAGAGTTGCACATAGTGCATATCATGTCTTTCCATACCACACACCAAAGAGATAAAGCAAATAGCTCCACAAGCTTAGTAAGATGCAAAAAGCATAACACAAAAAATAAAGCTTGTGCCTTTTAGAAACCACCAAAGAATCAAAAGCAATAAGAGGTGGTCACTAAAGAATTGGAATATCAATTAAAGATGTAACTATTTCATGTGTATAAGTTTCTAAGTAGACACGAATCACTAAGATATGGGTCTACAAATAAACATGTACACACAAGATAGGTACAAGGGTAAAGTAAAGATCATGATATCCAAGAGGAAGTCATAAATACACCAATAAGATCTTTGCTTAAAAGCATAGCACAAAACCCAATTTATCTTAAAGGAATATAGATGAACTCCAACACACACACATCATAGCATCAAAAACTATCCACAAGGGATAAAGGTTAACGAACGGATGCTCCGAGTAAGATAACAAGTATCACAAAAGGCAAATGATTTTGAAAATTCATCAATGTTGCACATGAGAGACTTTAAGTAGAAAGTGCTAGATTGACATAATTGGGATCGATGAATCATAGAAATGAATATATAGTCCCCTTATATGTAATCATCCCGGCTTACTCACATTTGCAATAAAGACGTTTTGCAAGAACCAAATTAATTGCAACAAAAGAGATTCATGCCAAGATACAACCTACACAAGGTTGAAAGCTAGAAATGTATGCATGAGGTAGATACTTGTTACCGAGATAGCATTGGTGATGTAGAAGATAAGAGTTAACGATCATCCAAACTTGGCTCCAATGAACACATGGTGACACCACCTTCCTTGTAAATGAGACAAGCTTCCAATGCATCTCCAATGTACCTAAAACAACATGGTACCCAAACTCATTGGGTCCAAAGTAGTTAGAGCAACTACAATACATAGGACAAACTCCACATAAATATGTGCATATTAATGTGAAATTGAATTTCATGCACATCTTAGCCATATAGGATTTGATGGAGTTTATCCTATATATTGGATCAACGAAAGTAAGCATGCCAAAGAAATACATATAGTAAATATGCATGCACAAGACTTTCAAGAACCAAAAGAGATACAATTTGGATAAAACACCAATTAAAACAAGAGAGCACACATTAGTGTGACACGAAAAAAATTTGTCCAAATTATATCAAATACCCAAATCAACACATGATTGAAGATACCAAATGAAAATATGGTCAAGGAATAAACAAACCCTCTACATTTTTCATGATGACACAAGTACCAAGACGAAAAATGCTTGTCTTCAAAGAGACATATCATCGGGATCTAAAACCAATTAAAGACAAATAGTGTTCAAAAACATATAGGATAGCTCCCCCAATATGTGTGCATTATTTATGATTTTGCATTTGAATACACATGCACACCAATGGATCATCACACACCATATATATTATACAAACACTAGTCAAATTCAAGACGAGCAATAAGATCCATAGGATACAAGGAAGACAAAAAGAGTTTGATAAAACACGTTTTGGCAACAAAATAAGGCAATTCAAAGCAATAGCCAAAGTGAAGATGGTCTACAAATTTCACCACAAATATGAGTATCACTTGTCATGGACAAGGAGTATGGAGATATTTCTCGGTGGTACGAATGATATTCAAGGCCAACTTCACAACAAATAAGCATATGTCAAAGATAGGAATTGAACATATGCTTAGATAAAGATTCTTGACAGCTTCAATTTGATCAATGATCATGCAAAGCACCAAGAAACTCTCTCACACACAAGATCCAAAAGATGAGAGATAAAAGTCATTTAAGCAAATATGAAACTTGTTTGAGAAACATGCCACATAGGAACAAGATAATTGACAATATCAATTCTAGGTGGCAAAACCTCACATATTCACATTTTCTAGGCTTGTAATATGCACATAGCTTATTACTCCCCATAATGTGATAATCCATTTATTTGAAAACAAGAGGCAAACAAAACCAACTCAAGAAATAATGGACATTATAGAATTTGAATTTCTCATGAGCATGACATACCACATAGAGAATAGATAATATTGAAATATCAACACTAAGTGGTATTCTCATGTACACACATTTTTAGGATTGTGAAGTGCACGAAGCATATCACTCTCCAAAAATGGATAGTCCATTAATCTCTCAAAAGAGCCAACAAGATAAGATAGCATATAAAAGCAATAAGGCTAAAAAACAAGTAAATGGTGTGCAAACCAAAATACACATACTTGATTTCTCAAGATAAGTAAGTAGAGAGCACAACACATACAAATACTAGCAAGGTACAAAAGCTAACACATGCAAGGGTGCAAGCAACTTTCAATGAATATATGGTAAGCACAAGTTACCGCAAGGAGAAACATTGGATAAGAGATAGAACAATGTAACCCGAATGATTTGGCTTGAGAGAATATAATTGATGAAGATCCCTTAATTCTTCATGATGTAGCCAAGTCTCCAATGTACTCCAACAACACCTATTGATCAATTTTTTACTTGTTGGTCCCCAACCAAGTTGGGTCCTAAAAGGTTAGACACAATAGGTTTGGTAGCCCAAATGGTTCTTTTCTTGACACCACTTTGAGTAGCAACATATTTGGCAAACACGAAGTCCGAAGGAGAGACGAAGGGGGGCACCGAGGCGTCGTCCCCACCCCATGGCGCGGGTGGGCCCCCTGCCACGCCGCCATGTGGGGAGCGGGCCTCGTGCCTCCACCGACATCGCCCCTTCGCCTATTTATTCTCCCCGAGGCGAAAACCCTAAAATACTGAGCCATATTTCCAGAAAACATCCGCTGCCGCCACCGCCGTCAACCCTAACTCGGGGGGTTCCTGAAGCTCTTCCCGGCACCCTGCCGGAGAGGGGAATCATCACCGGAGGGCTCTACATCGCCATGCCTGCCTTCGGAGTGATGTGTGAATAGTTCATCTCTGGACTATGGGTCCATAGCAGTAGCTAGATGGTTGTCTTCTCCTTTTGTGCCATCATGTTTAGATTTGTGAGCTGCCTATCATGATCAAGATCATCTTATTGTAATGCAACATGTTGTGTTTGCTGGGATCCGATGAGTATTGAATACTATGTCAAGTTGATTATTGATCTATTATATATATGTTGTTTATGATCTTGCATGCTCTCCGTTATTAGTGTAGGCTTTGGCCAAGTTTATGCTTGTAACTCCAAGAGGGAGTATTTATGCTAGATAGTAGGTTCATGCCTCCATTTAATCAGGGACAGTGACAGAAAGTTCTAAGGTTGTGGATGTGTTGTTGCTACTAGGGGTAAAACAGTAATGCTTTGTCTAAGGATATTTGTATTGTTTACATTATGCACCATACTTAATGCAATTGTCTGTTGCTTGCAACTTAATACTGGAAGGGGTGCGGATGCTAACCTGAAGGTGGACTATTTAGGCACAGATGCATGCTGGATAGCGGTATGTGTACTTTTCGTAATGCCCAAGTAAATCTCATAGTGATCATCATGACTTGTTTATTCATTGTTATGCGCCTCTTTATTTTGTCAATTGCCCAGCTGTAATTCGTTTACCCAGCATGTTAGTATTTTATTATGGAGAGACACCACTAGTGAACTGTGGACCCTGGTCCATTCTTTTACATCTAAAATACAACCTACTGCAATCATTGTTATTTTTCTTCTCTGCAAGCAAACATCATTTTCCACACTATACGTCTAATCCTTTGTTTTCAGCAAGCCGGTGAGATTGACACCCTCACTGACTCGTTGGGGCAAAGTAGTTTGATTGTCTTGTGTGCAGGTTCCAAGTCAACCGTCATGACTTCTGACTCCCCAACGACAACTCCAAGTTTTCTGACGCCGTTGACACCTTCAGAACATCGCCGACTTCCTATGGTTCGATGACCTCCGTTTCTTACTGAGGGAAGACTTGCTGTTACACTCATCAAACCTTACACTTGAGGTCTCCTGACGAACGTGTGCTTTACACGCATCAAGCAAGTTTTCTGGCGCCGTTGCCGGGGAAGTCGAGTTGCTTCTGCAAGGGGAGTCTCTCACTTCCAATCTCTTTACTTTGTTTTTGTCTTGCTTTTTTATTTTTATTTTGTCTTGTTTGCTTTCTTTATATCAAAACACAAAAAAAATTAGTTACTTGCATCTAGTTTTATTTCGGTTTGTTATTATGTCTAGTTATTTATTTGCTATCAATGGCTTCTCTCTTTGAAACAAAATCTTATTGTCTAAGTGGGTTCGCGGAGGAACAACAGAATTATTATAAGGAATACCGCTTGTCTCAAAAAGGGAAACACTTATGGGTACAAATATATAAATTGAATTGTTTTGCTAGAAACTTGTGCTCTACTTATGATGAATCCTACTGCTTCAATGAATCTTCTTGTTGTAGAAGGCATAAACACCTCCCTTTTCAATGTGATTATAATGATAATGAAACCTTGGCTGTTATGCTAAAGGAAACTATGACTTTGATAATCTTGAACAAATTGAAGAATTTGTTGTTTTTAAGGGTGCCTATGAAATTGCTGGTTATATTCAAGATGATGATGCTCCTTGTAGAACTGAGAATTGTGCTATACTAGGTTATTGCCTTGAATATTATAATGATAATCCTTATATCACTGAATTTCTTGAGAAAATTTATTCTCCAGAACAACTTGCTTCCTTTCAGGAACCTATGGAAGAAGAAATTGCTCAAACTGAAAGCTCATTGGATGAAAAAGAGGAAGAGAGTGATGAACAAAAGGAGGATCTACCTTCTAATGATAGTAACTCTTTAACTCTTACATTATTTGATTACCCTCCATGCCTGCCTAAGGAGGAAGAGTGCTATATTGTTGGATGTCATGATTCTATTGAAATATCTCCTTTTGATAAATTTTACGTAAGCAACACCTTGACTCAAGTAAAGGAAATTTCAGAAATAAAACAATGGCTCCCTAATGTTATATATGATAGTGCTCTTGATGATGGTCCTATATTGCCTAATGATATTTATTATACTACTATTGTCAAAAGTGGGTTTAATGACCTCACTGTTTTTGAGCTTAATAAAAATTATGTGTTTATAGATCATGAAAAGCATGCTTTATGTGATAGTTATATTGTTGAGTTTGTTCATGATGCTACTGAAAGTTATTATGAGAGAGGAAAATATGGTGGTAAAAGTTTTCAAGTCACTAAAACCCTCCCTTTATGTTGAAAGTTTTGAAGTTGAACTTGTTTTGTCTTCATACACTAGTAGCTTCATGCTTCAATAATTTGTTTTCTTAAAGATTCCTTTTCATAGGAAGTGGGTTAGACTTAAATGTGTTGATATTTGCCTCTTGATGCTCTCTTTGGTTTTCAACTCTTATTTTTATGAGAGCATCATTAAAATCTTCTAGCCTAGCTAAAAGCATTAAAGAAAGCGCTTTAGGGAGGCAACCCTTTATCTTTTATTTTCAGTTTTTCTCAAGGTGTTGCTTACTTCTGTAACAACTCCTTTGTATCTTTATTTTATTGCATTGTTGTGCCAAGTAAAGTCTCTAGTTGAAAGTTGATGCTAGATTTGGATTTCTGCGCAGTGACAGATTTTTGCTGTCCACCGTTTTGAGCTGTATTCACTCCAGAAAAATCGAAAAATTCTGAAAAAATCACGCATGATCCTTATATATGTACGCAACTTTCATTAGTTTTGATTTTTCCATCTGAGCAAGTTAAGTGCCTCGAAAAAATTCGTCTTTCCAGACTGTTTGTTTTTGACAGATTCTGCCTTTTATTTTGCATTGCCTCTTTTACTATGTTTGATTGGATTTCTTTGCTCCATAAAACATCAGTGGCTGTAGTAATGTCCAGAAGCATTGGTAATGATTGTGTCACAGTAGAACATGTGAATTTTTGATTATGCACTAACCCTCTAATGAGAATTACTTTGAGTTTGGTGTGGCGGAAGTTTTCAAGGAGCAAGCGAGAAGGATGATATGATGTGATCAAGAAGAGTGAAAAGCCTAAGCTTGGGGATGCCCCCGTGGGTCACCCCAGCAATATTCAAGAAGACTCAAGCGTCTAAGCTTGGGGATGCCCAAGGCATCCCCTTCTTCATCAACAACTATCAGGTCATCTCTAGTGAAACTATATTTTATTCTTCCACATCTTATGTATTTTACTTGGAGCGTCTGTGTTCTTTTATTTTTGCTTTGTTGTTTTTATTTTCTGAATAAGTTGGATCCTAGCATTCTTGTGTGGGAGAGAGACACGCTCCGCTTTTTCATGTGAATACTCATATTCTTCACTTATATCTTTTGAGTATTCTTATCTAGCTACTGCTATGCTTTTAGCTCCTGTTTTTCATGCATCTCTTTTAGAGCTGTTAATTCTTGTGGAAGTACTCTCTTGTTTCATTTGTAAATTACTTGGAGAGTTGCTTGGTTGATGTGTTGGTTCAGAAAATGTTGCATGTGGTAGTGGTATAATGAATAACTTGCATAATCTTGTAGATCATTGAACTTTGATAACTTGATTCTTTGCAAACGTTTTGAGATATTTAGATGGTAAAGCTTGCTGGTTAGTTAAGTTAAAATCATTAGTGGATGTTGTCTTTAAGCTTGTACCGTACTACAAACTCTACTAAAATTGTTGAAGGTGTAGTTGGACTTGATAGCTTTCCATGTCTAAAAGTGATTCGTAATAACTAAGTTGTGCTGAAGGTCGAGGGATCTAGCGGGGTACTTGTACCGCCGTGAACGGCCCTTCTTGGAGTGAATTTTAATCATGCTTTAATGTTGAACCTGCTAGTTGTTTGCAATAAGCTTGTGAGTTCTTTTTGACTAATGTTAAGCTACGGTTTTTGGCACTTCCACCATCCAAATTTGCTAGCCTCTTCGGTGCTGTGCATTGCCTTCTGCTCACATTGAGAGTTGTGCATACTTCGCCAGTACATCCAAACCCGTGGGAGGACTTTCTCTTGTTCTCCTACACATAAGCCCATACATCTTCCTCAAAACAGCCACCATACCTACCACAGCATTTCCATAGCTGTTCCGAGATATATTGCCATGCAACTTCCATCTTACATTACATGACTTGTTGTCATTTATCATTTATATATTGCTTTGCATGATTCTATACAGCTGATGTGCGGTTTACCCATGTTACGCTAGATCATTGCACATCCTGCTACACTGGCAGAGGCATACAGTTTCATACATCATGTTTTGTTCATTATGAGTTATTTGTACCAAAAAGTGTGTTGTCATATTAGAGTGTTGCCCCTAAAAGTGAAAAGAGCCATGGAGGCCATCGAAAAGAGAAACAGAAAAAATAGAAAAAAGAAAAAAGAAAAAGGGGGCAACATTACTATCCTTTATCCACACTTGTGCTCATGTTTCAGCACCTGCAGTATTCATAGTCATCATTTGTGCTCATGTTTAGCACCTATACTCCATGTGAGAGAGTTTTCATGTTTACTAGTATAACTATGTGGGGAATTTACACTATAGAACTTGGGTTGTATATTCCAATGATGAGCTTCCTCAAAATGCTCTAGGTCTTCATGAGCAACCAAGTTGGATGCACCCCCACTAGTTCCATTGGAGAGCTTTCATACACATATAGCTCTATGTGCATCCGTTGCATGGCAATCACTACTCCTTACATAGCTTCGATTATAAGACTTCCTCTTGTCTAATGATCACTTATAGCTTTGTGAGACTTTCTTCCTTTGGCCTTCCAAACCCCATTAATGTTCTTTTAGCCATAACATCCTGGTGCCAATACCAAATGCTTACGCTCACCGGTTGAGTAGACTTCGAAACAGTTGATTCATGATGTTCATGTTTATATTTACTTGACTGAATCCTTCTATGTTGTGAAAAATTACTTGATGCTTGGAATTGAAGGATAGAACTCCTACATTGGATACTTAAAACATCTTTAATGAACCTTGTACGGTTTCATGTCTTTAAAGCAATAGTTCATGAAAAGTTTTAGCTTGTTTAACTATCTTGCTTTGTTATCTCTTTTGAATATCAATTATAGACTTTTGCTTTGAATGATTTGATCTCAGCTCACATGCTTTACAATATTATTTGATCAAGATTATGTGGTAGCATGTCACTTCAGAAATTATTTGTTGTTATCGTTTTACCTACTCGAGGACGAGTAGAACTAAGCTTGGGGATGCTTGATACGTCTCCAACGTATCTATAATTTCTTATGTTCCATGCTTGTATTATACCAATTGCTACATGTTTTATTCACACTTCATGGCATTTTTATGCATTTTCTGGGACTAACCTATTAACAAGATGCCACAGTGCCAGTTCCTGTTTTCTGCTGTTTTTGGTTTCAGAAAAGCTGTTCTGCAAATATCCTCGGAATTGGACGAAACAAATGCCACGTTCCTATTTTCCCGACACGTTCACGAAGTCCGAAGGAGAGACGAAGGGGGGCACCGAGGCGCCGTCCCCACCCCATGGCGCGGGTGGGCCCCCTGCCGCGCCGCCATGTGGGGAGCGGGCCTCGTGCCTCCACCGACATCGCCCCTTCGCCTATTTATTCTCCCCGAGGCGAAAACCCTAAAAACCGAGCCATATTTCCAGAAAACATCCGCTGCCGCCGCCGTCAACCCTAACTCGGGGGGTTCCTGAAGCTCTTCCCGGCACCCTGCCGGAGAGGGGAATCATCACCGGAGGGCTCTACATCGCCATGCCTGCCTCCGGAGTGATGTGTGAGTAGTTCATCTCTGGACTATGGGTCCATAGCAGTAGCTAGATGGTTGTCTTCTCCTTTTGTGCCATCATGTTTAGATCTTGTGAGCTGCCTATCATGATCAAGATCATCTTATTGTAATGCTACATGTTGTGTTTGCTGGGATCCGATGATATTGAATACTATGTCAAGTTGATTATTGATCTATTATATATATGTTGTTTATGATCTTGCATGCTCTCCGTTATTAGTGTAGGCTTTGGCCAAGTTTATGCTTGTAACTCCAAGAGGGAGTATTTATGCTAGATAGTAGGTTCATGCCTCCATTTAATCTGGGACAGTGACAGAAAGTTCTAAGGTTGTGGATGTGCTGTTGCTACTAGGGGTAAAACAACAATGCTTTGTCTAAGGATATTTGTATTGTTTACATTATGCACCATACTTAATGCAATTGTCTGTTGCTTGCAACTTAATACTGGAAGGGGTGCGGATGCTAACCTGAAGGTGGACTATTTAGGCACAGATGCATGCTGGATAGCGGTCTGTGTACTTTGTCGTAATGCCCAAGTAAATCTCATAGTGATCATCATGACTTGTTATGCATTGTTATGCCCTCTTTATTTTGTCAATTGCCCAGCTGTAATTCGTTTACCCAGCATGTTAGTATTTTATTATGGAGAGACACCACTAGTGAACTGTGGACCCCGGTCCATTCTTTTACATCTGAAATACAACCTACTGCAATCATTGTTTTTTTCATTCTCTGCAAGCAAACATCATTTTCCACACTATACGTCTAATCCTTTGTTTTCAGCAAGCCGGTGAGATTGACACCCTCACTGAATCGTCGGGGCAAAGTAGTTTGATTGTTTGTGTGCAGGTTCCAAGTCAACCGTCAGGACTTCTGACTCCCCAACGACAACTCCAAGTTTTCTGATGCCGTTGACACCTTCAGAACATCGCCGACTTCCTACGGGTTCGATAACCTCCGTTTCTTACTGAGAGAAGACTTGCTGCTACACTCATCAAACCTTACACTTGAGGTCTCCTGACGAATGTGTGCTTTACACGCATCAGCTGCCCTCACCACGTGGCGGCGCGGCCCCACCTTCTATCACGCCGTGACGTGGTGAGGGGCCCACAGGCCTCCACCGACGCCGCCCCTTCGCCTATATATTCATCTATTCGGGAAAACCCTAAATATCCGAGTCATATTCCATGAAAAGTTCCAGAGCTGCCGCCGTCGTCAACCCTAACTAGGGAGGGTTCTGAAGCTCTTCCCGGCACCCTACGGAGAGGGGAATCATCACTGGAGTGCTCTACATCGCCATGCCTGCCTCCGGAGTGATGTGTGAGTAGTTCATCTTTGGACTATGGGTCCATAGCAGTAGCTAGATGGTTGTCTTCTCCTCTTGTGCCATCATGTTTAGATCTTGTGAGCTGCCTATCATGATCAAGATCATCTTATTGTAATGCTACATGTTGTGTTTGCTGGGATCCGATGAATATTGATACTATGTCAAGTTGAATACTGAATATTATGTCTATGTCTTTTATGATCTTGCATGCTCTCCGTTGCTTGTTGAAACTCTGGCCAAGTGAATACTTGTGACTCCAAGAGGAAGTATTTATGCTAGATAGTGGGTTCAGTCTCCATTGAATCCGGGGGAGTGACAGCAACCCCTAAGGTTGTGGATGTGCTGTTGCTACTAGGGGTAACCTTATGATGCTTTGTCTATGGATGAATGTGTTGTTTACATTATGCACTTTACTTAATGCAATTGTCTGTTGCTTGCAATTTAATACCGGAAGGGGTACGGATGTTAACCTGAAGGTGGACTTTTTAGGCACAGATGCATGCTGGATAGCGGTCTTTGTACTTTGTCGTAATGCCCAAATGAATCTCATAGTATACACCACAACTTGCACATGCATGTTATGCACTTATCAATATTGTCAATTGCCCAGCTATAATTTGTTTACCCAGCATGTTAGTTATTTATTATGGAGAGACACCACTAGTGAACTGTGGACCCCGGTCCATTCTTTTACATCTGAAATACAACCTACTGCAATCATTGTTCTCTTTCATTCTCTGCAATTAGACATCATTTTCCACACTATACGTCTAATCCTTTGTTTTCAGCAAGCCGGTGGGATTGACACCCTCACCGTTTCGTTGGGGCAAAGTAGTTTGATTATCTTGTGTGCAGGTTCCAAGTCAACCGCCGGAACCACCCCATCAACGCAAGTTTTCTGGCGCCGTTGACACCTTCAGAAGTGTCTTCATCTCCTACTGGTTTGATAACCTCGGTTTCTTACTGAGGGAAGACTTGCCGCTACACTCATCAAATCTTACTCTTGGGGTCTCCCAACGAAGTGTGGTTTACACGCATCAAGCAAGTTTTCTGGCGCCGTTGCCGGGGAGATCAAACCTTCTATTAGGGAGTCTCTCACTTCCAATCTCTTTACTTTGTTATTGTCTTGCTTAGTTTTTTTAATTTTGCTTTGTTTGCTCTCTTTATCAAAAATACAAAAAAATTAGTTACTTGCTTCTAGTCTACTTTTTAGTTTTTATCATGTCTAATTTTACCCCTGTTACTTTGTCACATGAGGAAATGATTTTCACTTTTAAGCAAGGGAGTGAAGAGAGTTTTAAAGAAGCTTGGTCTAGAATTTTTGATTCTTATGGCAAAACCGAGACTAAAATGACTTTAAGCCTGCTTTTTAGTAGCTTTTATTTTGGGCTTGTACTTTGTTACAGGTATGCTTTAGATGCTGTAGTGGGAGGAGATTTCCTTCAATGTGATGGGGATCAAGCTTTTAATGCCATAAAAAAGTTGGTTGCATCTTCTAGCTCAGGCAATAAATTTGATTCAGCTCTTGAAGACATTCATGCTAGATTAAACACTCTTGAGACAAATTTATCTTGTTTAAAAGATGGTTATAATCAGATTCGTGAATATTATGATTATGTTCCAATGAGTTTTGAACCTTCAATTTGGGTCCCTACGGTAAAGGTTGCTATTTGTGGTGAAACTTTTTATGCCCGTTGTGATATTATGTCTGAGTTTTGCCTTATGCCTAAAAGCATTTATGAATCTTTGAATCTTTAGGACTTTCTCAAGGAGGAGAAGGGATAACTCTTACTGATAATTCTGTCATATTACCCATTGGGATAGCTGAAGGAGTGTTTACAACATTCCTAGGAAGAACGGTATCCACTGATTATCTTGTTATTGAATGTGTAGGAACAGGACAAATTACACTTGGAAGATCCCTGCTGAAACTCTTGGGAGCAACCATAGATGTGGGAAAAGGCACTCTGAATTTCACTACCACGCCGGGATGCGGGCATGTATTCCCTAGACCAAAAAGTAAGACTAAGGGTAAGAGAGGTAGACGTAAAGCCCTTGGTAACCCTTTGGATTCTTCTTCACTTGGAAACACTTCATTTTCACTTTCTGCGCCTAGCTGAAAGGCGTTAAAGAAAAGCGCTTATGAGAGACAACCCATTTTTTTATTGCTGCAATTTTTCTTTTTCTTTGAGTCAAAGAGCTTGCTTACTTCTGTATCAACTCATTTGTATCTTTATGTTATTGCATTGTTGTGCCAAGTAAAGCCTTTAATAGAAAGTTGATGCTAGATTTGGATTTCTGCGCAGTGACAGATTTTTGCTGTCCACCGTTTTGAGCTGTATGCACTCCAGAAAAATCCAAAAATTCTGAACAAATTCAGACGTGATCCCCATATATGTACGCAACTTTCATTAATTTGGACTTTTCGCATCTGAGCGACTTAAGTGCCTCGAAAATTTTCGTCTTTCCAGACTGTTCTGTTTTTGACAGATTCTGCCTTTTGATTTGCATTCTCTCTTTTACTGTGTTTGAGTGGATTTCTTTGCTCCACAAAATATCAGTGGCTGTAGCTAATGTCCAGAAGTGTTGGAGATGATTGTGTCATCACAGAACATGTGAATTTTTGATTATGCACTAACTCTCTAATGAGAATTATTCTAAGTTTTGTGTGAAGGAAGTTTTCAAGGATCAAGAGAGAAGGATGATATGATATGATCAAGAAGAGTGAAAAGCCTAAGCTTGGGGATGCCCCCGTGGTGCATCCAAGCATATTTCAAGAAGACTCAAGCGTCTAAGCTTGGGGATGCCCAAGACATCCCCTTCTTCATCAACAACTTATCAGGTCATCTCTAGTGAAACTATATTTTAATTCTTTCACATCTTATGTGCTTTACTTGGAGCGTCTGTGTGCTTTTATTTTTTGCTTTGTTATCTTTGTTTTCTGAATAAGTTGGATCGTAGCATTCTTGTGTGGGAGAGAAACATGCTCCGCTTTTTCATGTGAATACTCGTATTCTTCACTTATATTTGTTGAGTATTCTTAGCCAGCTACTGCAATGCTTTTAGCTCCTGTTTTTCATGCATCTCTTGTTCAGAGCTGTTAGTTATTGTAGAGAAGTACTCGCTTGTTTCATTGCTGTAGTATTTGGAGAGTTTGTGTTGAAATAAGTTGATTGGTGTTTGGTTGGAAACATAAAATGCTACATGTGGTAGATGGTATATTGAAAACACATACTCATTCTTGTAGATCATTGTCTTGGATAATTTGATGCTTTGCAATTGTATTGAGCTCTCAAGTAGGTCATGTTTAAGCTCTTGCATCATGTAGTTAAAGCCTATTAGTGGAGAACTACCGTAGAGCTTGTTGAGACTTGGTTTGCATGTTTGATATCTCTAAGATCTAGATATTTTCTGGTAAAGTGTTTGAACAACAAGGGAGACAGTGTAGAGTCTTATAATGCTTGCAATATGTTTTTATGTGAGTCTTGCTGTACCGTAGAGCTTGTTGAGACTTGGTTTGCATGTTTGATATCTCTAAGGTCTAGATATTTTCTGGTAAAGTGTTTGAACAACAAGGGAGACAGTGTAGAGTCTTATAATGCTTGCAATATGTTTTTATGCGAGTCTTGCTGTACCGGTTGATATCCTGTGTTTGCTTCAAACAACCTTGCTAGCCTAAACTCTGTACTGAGAGGGAATGCTTCTCGTGCATCCAAACCTTGAGCCAAAACCCATGTCATTTGTGTCCACCATAACTACCTATTATGTGGTATTTCCTGCCATTCCAAGTAAATACTTCATGTGCTACCTTTAAACTATTCAAAACTTTATTACTCCTTATTTGTGTCAATGTTTTATAGCTCATGAGGAAGTATGTGGCGTTTACTCTATCACCTTGTCATTTACTCATGACAGACTTTCACCAATGGACTAGTGGCATATACATCCGCTTATCCAATAACTTTGCAAAAAGAGCTGGCAAATGGGGTGCCCAGTCCCAATTAATTTCAACTATAACCATTTGATGCTCTTCACATGTTTGCCAATGATTTATCAAAAGCAAATTCCAAAATGTTAAACTTTATCAAATAGGCACTCCTCCATGGTATGTGATTGTTGGAAGGCACCCGAGGATTCGGTTAGCCATGACTTGTGTAAGCAAAGGTTGGGAGGAGTGTCATACCAATTTATAAATATGCATGTGTAAACAAAAGAGAAGAGGGATGATCTACCCTTGGGTAGAAATAACGCCCTTCATGGGAGCCGTTCTTCAAAGTTTGGGTGATAAGGGGGATAGAGTGCCCACTGCCATTCGTTGACAACAACAAACACCTCTCAAAAACTTACTTTATGCTCTCTATATGATTTCAAAACCTTAAAAAGCTCTAGCACATGATTTAATCCCTGCTTCCCTCTGCGAAGGGCCTTTCTTTTACTTTATGTTGAGTCAGTTTACCTACTCCTTTCTATCTCAGCAGCAAACACTTGTGTCAACTTTGTGTGCATCAATTCTTATATGCTTACTTATTGCACTTGTTTTATTACTTTGTGTTGACAATATCCATGAGATATACATGTTGAAAGTTGAAAGCAATTACTGAAACTTAAATCTTCCTATGTGTTGCTTCAATGCCTTTATTTAGAATCTATTGCTTTATGAGTTAACTCTTATGCAAAGCTTTTTGATGCTTGTCTTGAAAGTACTATTCATGAAAATGTTTTGCTTATATGATTCAGTTGTTTACTCTTTATCTATTTGTTAGCAAACTATAGACCATTGTTTTGAGTCACTTCATTCATGACATGAGCCTTGCAATATTATTTGATCAAGATTGTGTGAAGCATGTCTCTTCAAAAATTATTTTGTTGTTATCGTTTTACCTACTCGAGGACGAGTAGAACTAAGCTTGGGGATGCTTGATGCGTCTCCAACGTATCTATAATTTCTGATGTTCCATATTTATATTATGCCAATTGCTAGATGTTTTATATACACTTTATATCATTTTTATGCATTTTCTGGGACTAACCTATTAACAAGATGTCACAGTGCCAGTTCCTGTTTTCTACTGTTTTTGGTTTCAGAAAAGTTGTTCTGGAAATATTCTCGGAATTGGACAAAACAAAAGCCAAAGTCCCTATTTTTCTGTCACGTACACGAAGTCCGAAGGAGAGACGAAGGGGCATGTGGGCCGCCCTCACCACGTGGCGGCGCGGCCCCACCTTCTATCGCGCCGTGACGTGGTGAGGGGCCCACAGGCCTCCACCGATGCCGCCCCTTCGCCTATATATTCATCTATTCGGGAAAACCCTAAATACCCGAGTCATATTCCACGAAAAGTTCCAGAGCCGCCGCTGTCAGCCGTAACTCGGGAGGGTTCTGAAGCTCTTCCCGGCACCCTGCGGGAGAGGGGAATCATCACCGGAGGGCTTTACATCGCCATGCCTGCCTCCGGAGTGATGTGTGAGTAGTTCATATTTGGACTATGGTCCATAATAGTAGCTAGATGGTTGTCTTCTCCTCTTGTGCCATCATGTTTGGATCTTGTGAGCTGTCTATCATGATCAAGATCATCTTATTGTAATGCTACATGTTGTGTTTGCTGGGATCTGATGAATATTGATACTATGTCAAGTTGAATACTGAATATTATGTCTATGTCTTTTATGATCTTGCATGCTCTCCGTTGCTTGTTGAAACTCTGGCCAAGTGAATGCTTGTGACTCCAAGAGGGAGTATTTATGCTAGATAGTGGGTTCAGTCTCCATTGAATCTGGGGGAGTGACAGCAACCCTTAATGTTGTGGATGTGCTGTTGCTACTAGGGGTAACCTAATGATGCTTTGTCTAAGGATGAATGTGTTGTTTATATTATGCACTTTACTTAATGCAATTGTCTGTTGCTTGCAACTTAATACCGGAAGGGGTACGGATGTTAACCTGAAGGTGGACTTTTTAGGCACAGATGCATGCTGGATAGCGGTCTGTGTACTTTGTCGTAATGCCCAAATGAATCTCATAGTAGACACCACAACTTGCACATGCATGTTATGCACTTATCAATATTGTCAATTGCCCAGCTGTAATTTGTTTACCCAGCATGTTGGTTATTTATTATGGAGAGACACCACTAGTGAACTGTGGACCCCGGTCCATTCTTTTACATCTGAAATACAACCTACTGCAATCATTGTTCTCTTTCATTGACACCCTTACCGTTTCGTTGGGACAAAGTAGTTTGATTGTATTGTGTGCAGGTTCCAAGTCAACCACCGGAACCACCCCCATCAACGCAAGTTTTCTGGCGCCGTTGACACCTTCAGAAGTGTCTTCATCTCCTACTGGTTCGATAACCTCGGTTTCTTACTGAGGGAAGACTTGCCGCTACACTCATCAAACCTTACTCTTGGGGTCTCCCAACGACGTGTGGTTTACACGCATCAAGCAAGTTTTCTGGCGCCGTTGCCGGGGAGATCAAGCATTCTGTTAGGGGAGTCTCTCACTTCCAATCTATTTACTTTGTTATTGTCTTGCTTAGTTTTTTATTTTGCTTTGTTTGCTCTCTTTATCAAAAATACAAAGAACACCGTCTAGGGTCCAGCGACCTAAGAGTAACAAGCTCACGAACTTTCACTTCCACGAATCCTCGTGGAGAGAGCAAACCGATGCACAAAAGCAAAGGCAAGAACACAAGAAGTGCTCAAGTCCTTCACTCCCAAATCCCACCAAAAGCAACTAATGCTTGTGGGGAGAGAAGAGAGGAAGAACAAAGAAGAACTCAACAAATGAATTCTAAGATCTAGATCCACTAGGTTCCCCTCACTTAGAGGAGAGATAGATTGGTGGAAATGTAGATCTAGATCTCCTCTCACTTTTCCCTCAAAGATATGCAAGAATCATGGGAGGAATTAAGAGGGAGGCAAGCTTTCCAAGGTCAACAATGGTGGGAGAGAGAGGAGAAAACATGCTTGACCCTTTGGGGAAGAAGGGGGCCTTATATAGGTCCCACAAAAAAAGAGTCGTTGCAGGAATTTGGGACCGGATATTCCGGTTCAAGTTTGGACCGGAATTTCTGGCCCGGGTCGCGCACCAGAAAATCACGTACTGATGGTAACCGGATATTTCCGACCGGATATTTCCAAAAAGTACCGGAATATCCGGTTTCCTGAAAACAGACAGAAATAGCAAAACGAAAACTGCAACAACTTTTGCATTCGGACTCCATTTTCAATGGTCTTGGGCTCGTTGGAATCACCACAACGAGCACGACAACCACAACGGAGGATAAAACCAAATGTAGAAAGGTAAAACCTCTCTAAAAGGGAATAACCGGCAAACCTCCAAAACCGAAAACGCAACAAGTTTTCCATACGAAATTCGTTTTCGGTGAATTTGGGCTTGTCGTGAAGATCACAACAAGCACCAAAACCCAACAAGGAGAAAACCAAATAAGAACCAAGAAAGATGAAATGTGAAGTATGCAAAGGTTTAAGCTCTCCACAAAGATGCGATCAAGTTACTTGAGAGCCCCTCTTGATAGTATAACCCGGTCTCCCACTAACACCATGAGACCGGTAAAATAGAAAACCTATCAAGATCATACCTTTGCCTTGCGCATTCCACTTGAGCTCGATGATGACGATCTTGACTCTCTCAAGTTGGAACACCTTTCTTGATTGTGCTTGCTAGCACATGCTTGATGAATACTTCTCCAAATGCTCCCCCATACTCCATTATGGGAGGGCCTCGCTAAGCTCCGTCTTCATGTTTCCTTTGCAAGCTTCAATCAAATGATATTTTCCGAGATGCATCATATTGAACTTGCACTTCATCTTCTTCTCGATATGTATGATGGCTTGGAGGTAAACATGATTGTTCACTCAACATTCTTTTCCAAGCCATACTTGCAATACGCTCAACTCTACACATGACCATTCTTCATATAAACCCTTGAATAGAGCATTGGTCATCATGTCATCTTCAAGAGTCCAACACATGAAATCCTATATTTTCCCATGGACATGATCTATAAGAATATCTCAATGTAAATATTAGTCCATAAGGATTGTCATTAGTTACCAAAACCACGCATGGGGCAACATGCACTTTCAGCAGCACCGCGTGAACTCGCGCCGTCCCTCTATGCGGCTTCTACGAGGAAAAATCGCAAGGATCGAGATGCGATGAGGGAGCACCGCTAGTTGCTTGACCTTACCTCGGGTCTAACGGGGAGATGCTGCCGGAGTTGCAAACCCATACGACCCTTCTTGATGATGTGCAGCTGGATGTTGAGACATGAGACGAGATCAGATGGCGCCTTGAGCCATCGGGCATGTACTCTGCACGGTCGACCTACCTGGCACAATTCGCAGGGGCCACTGCTTCAGACCTCACGGCCACAATTTGGAAGTGTTGGGCACTGATCAAATACAATTTTTTCATGTGGACTGCTGCCCTTGATCGCATCTTGACGGCTGATCGCATTACAACGACGTGGTTGGGAAAATAACTATTTCTGTGCTCTCTGCAGACGAAGCCTGGAAACACCGCTGCACTTGTTAACTGAATGTCCATGGACAAGGCGTGTTTGGACATCGCTTGCTGCCAAGACACAACTTGATGCCATCAAGCCTGACTCCTGGGGAGATGTTTCCAGCATCTCAGACTGGCTGTAAACCTGCCGCAATAGTACACCTGCAGATAAACGAAAGGGGACCTAATCTCTTATTCTCCTAGTAGTCTGGGAGGTAAGGCTGGAACGTGTAACCGTAGAGTGTTCCAACAAGAAGAGCTTTCGGTGGATTTGTGGTTACTAGAATACGTGATGAGGCCATTCTTTTGAATGTTGCTGGGCTGTAATTCCCTTTGATCCCGGTTGATTTATTTGGATCCTTTTTACCGGGTGACATGGGTTTTCCGACCATGCTTTTTCACCTGTCTTTGTAAAACTCTTCGTTCTAATAACTGAATTTAGCAATTCTCCTGCTAACATTCAAAAAAATGTTAAATCATCATATTGTTTCCTTTAATTTGTTTAGTGCATAGACAACTAGAATTTGTGATGACATAGTTTGACAGAATAAATGCTACACCTCGAGGTTAGCTGTGAGAGAGGAGAGAGAAAGCGAGTGAAGGAATAGTCGGGACCGTGCAAACCGTATTATTTGTAACTCCATGATTAAATGAATTGTTATCCGTAATGATATAATTACACCATCCTGCTACAAAATTACACGGTTACACTAGTAGGAAAAGGCTTATAGCCACCAGCGTACCGCTGGCGGACAAGAGTTTCGTACGCCAGCGCTACGACCGCGGCGGGTTTTCGTGTCCGCCACTGGTTCTGGACGTATCGCTGGCGGACACTAGGACCGCCCGCCAGCGGTAGGAGTAGAAATCTGGGAGAAGGCGGCGCAAACTACAGCTGGCGGGCACAACACATGCCCGCCAGCGGTACTTAACGTACCGCTGGCGGACGCAAGACAGTGCCCGCCAGCGGTAGTGGCAGCGGATGAGCTCATCTGGGGAAAAAAATGGAGACAGTACCGCTGGCGGGCAGAGTGCACCGTAGGCCAGCGATCGGTTCCGTACCACTGGCGGGCACACTAGAGCGTCCGCCAGCGCTAAGTTAGCCTGTAATACAAATAAGTAGGAAAATTATATTAATGAAAACAATCTATAAATTTCCTTAGGAACCATTGCTTCCTATATCAAGACAGATCTATGTGTCGAATATGAGCACTTTATCACAAACTATGCGTTGAGAATTGACATAACTTGGTCATTTTGATCGAACTGAAACTTGTAGATGTTTCTACATGATAGTGCTTTTTGTGAAGAATGTTTGTGAAATATTCGTCGAAAATAAAGTTTATCAGTTCACATAGCAACTAGTACACATAAAAAGACTCTATGCAAAAAGCAACATAGATCAAATTAATATGCAAAAAGTATCACGGTTACATCTTTATTTAATCTCCGATTACAGCTGGATCGATCGTCCTCATGCCATTTTTATTTAACTAACTTCTGCCTCGTACTAGGCCGCGGGGTGCATCACGGGGAGCGCTGATCACCCAAAGAGTAGGAACCATCACAGGGTCAATACTCACATGATAAGGATTCCTTTGCATTGCCTGCCATATATTAGTATACATCGTATCCAACAGATGCATGTAGCGACGGACGTGCGCATCCTCCTCCCTTATACGGCGACGTACCACCTCCTCGGGGGCCGGCTCCCTCTGGAAGCTCCCTGGCCCACGCGACCTCCACCAAACAAGATCCGGGTCGGCGACTTCGCCCGGATTTCTCACCAAGCTACGCGTTCCGGAAGATAACTCCCAGTGCCAGCCCGACGGAGCCCAATCCCGCACAGGGCCGTTATTGTCCAACGGGTGTCCGGCCGCGGCCATCGACGACGTATATGCCCGAGATCTAAAAACAATAGTGGGGAATTTGATCAAACACCTAAGGTACATGCAACCTACGGAGGGGAGGAGGGGATCAGGGAGAATGGGTAGCGTACACTGGCATGGGACGGACTAGGGGAGGTCCACGGAGGCGTGGAGGGGCGCCGGCGGAGGCCACGGGCGAGCAGAGGTCGTCGAGAGGCGCGGACAAGGGCGGCGGCGGCGCGGTGGTGACGCGGTACTGATAGCAAATCCGGGGTCTGCCCCTGGCCCTTTATATAAGGGAAAAAAACCCTAGAAGTTACCGCTGGCGGACGGCAGACACTGTCCGCCAGCGGTAACCCTCCCCTAGTCGCGCGGGCCCACCGCGCACCATCCCTATCCACCCGCCGCTGCCCCCCCACCCACCTAACCCTATCCATTCGCCCCCACCCATCCCCATCCACCCCCCTGCCCCCCACCAACCGCGCCGCCCCCTCCCTGCCCCCGCAGCAGCGACCGCTCCGGACCACCGACGCCGCCGTTCCTCGCGCACGGCCGCTCCCCCGCACGTCTCGCCGCCGCCGTCGCGCCGTCCACGCGCCGTCTCCGCTTGCGCCGTCTCCGCCCGCGTCGTCCACGCGCCGTCTCCACAGCCGCACCGTCCCGAGGTGCTGCCCGTCTCCCTCCTCTCCCTTCTCTCCAACGGGTTGCACCGAAGGTGTTTGCCGAAATGCCAACTTCAATTTTATGTTGATAGTTGATAGATTTGTGATGTTGATAGTTGCTAATAGATGCTAGTTGATGTTGATAGTTGATAGTTGATAGATTTGTAGTACATGAAGTGAGATGAAAATTTTCATAAGTGCTTGTGGTGGTGGCCTTGTGGCTATGTATGAAATGTTTGCAGGTACCTTTAGAGACCCTCGAGATTGTCGGAATGTTGATTAACTTCCATTCCGGCAAATTCGGGTACTCATATGTCATATTTTTAGCCAAAGTCATGCCAAAATTTCTCGTGAATTTTGGCATGACTTTGGCCGAAATGTGTTCTGTTTTGTATTCTTATTAGGTTGTCGATGATTAAAATGTTGTTATGTTTCATCTCATTACAATTTCTGTACTGTAATTTGTTGTTTAACATTTTTTATTTACCTTGTATGCAGAGAATGCCACCGCGTCGCCGCTCTACGAGCGGGTTCATTGGCGTCCGTGGCCGCCCATCTGGCCGCTGGTCCGCGGAGATCACCGTGGACGGCCACCGTTGGTACATGGGGACTTTCAACACGGCGGAGCTCGCCGCGCGCGCATTCGACGCGGCAGCCTGGAGGTTTGGACGGCCGCGTTCCGAGCTCAACTTCCCCGACGTTCCGAACCGGGCGGAGGCTGAGTTCCTCGCGCCGCCCATGGAGATCGTCGACGTAGACGAGGTGAGGCGTAACCGCCGCGAGGGGAGAGATCGCCGCGTTGCCGAGATCGACGAGTGGCGGATGGACACGCTGCGCCAGAACCGCCCCGATCTGGTGCAGGCGGAGCTGGACTTCTACGCCTCGAGGAACAAGAAGAGGCAGGCGAGCTCCGACGTCGCCAGACCCTCCAGTGCAGCGCCGCCGTGCAAGAAGACCGGCGACGATTCGTCGTCGAGCATGGACTCGAGCTTCTGGGATGATCTCGATGGGTCGGACGACTCATCCGACATCAGTTCATGCTGGGGTCATCTCGATGAGTAGTTTTAGGTTAAATTTCAAGTTAGGTTAAGGGATGAACTAATGCATGTTGTTTACCTTATCGAACTTTAGCTTAAGTACTATGTCGTGTTAGGTTAATTTGTGATGCATGTGTGATGAACTAATTGAGGTATCTATGTATAGCACTTTGATCATTTGTATGTGGTCATCTATATTTCTGTTGTTTGTTTGACGCCTGTATTTGAATTTACTGTACTGTAGATACTGTTGGAATACGATTTTCAGAAAAAAAGAAATTCAAAAAATTATACTGCTGGTGGCCGAGGCTGCACGCCAGCGCTGACAAACCTCTCGCTGGCGGGCCGAAGTTCTGCCCGCCAGCGGTAACGAGCCTTACCGCTGGCGGACGGCCGCCCGCCAGCGGTAAATCGTTACCACTGGCGTAATGACCGCTGGCGGGCGCCCGCCGGCAGCGGTAGGCCATTTCCGTTCGCCAGCGGTAGGCCTTTTCCTACTAGTGTTAGATACGTGCACCTTCAACATCAAAATCAGTTTTGTCCTCAATCGCTTCAGCCAATTAAGCGACCTTTTTACCAATTATTTTCAATGATGAAAATCATGTAACCTCCATTCCAGAATACACACTCTTCTACATGTAACTGCTTAATTTGTTTCTTAAAATTTAGACAGCGATGGACGGACATGGCATCTCTTCATGCAAACTACCCGTATTATCAGTTTTTTCAGCTTGCATACATCAATCATATATTCCTGAACTTTACCGGCATTTAATTGGTCAAATTCAGTGTGACGACTACTGCAGTCAACCGGATCTTATATGTTTTGTACACTTGAAAAAATTAATGGCCGAACGTTCTTCGTTTGTGGCTCGGGTTCGGATCTGTCGGCAAAGGAAGAAGAGAAGCGTCGATTTCACGCGCGTCTACTCTACGCAACTCAAGACGATTTAAAAGCAGCCGCGGATCCAACTCAATCCAAAATCACCCTCCCTGTAGCATACGTTCGAGAGCAATGCCGCGCGCGCGTCCCAGGGGCAGGAAGCGCACGGCCGCGGAGGCCGGCGTCTCGAGCGATACGGCAGCGGCGGCGACGACCGTGTGGCCGGGGAGGCGCGCTAGGGCACCGGCGCCCAGGACCGAGGCGGCGGAGTACTCCCACGAGAAGCGGAATCTGGTGAGGAGGCCTTCACGAAACCCGGCCGGTACCTTTTCCGAGGATAGATTCGTGCTTCCGTTTGCTAGGCTATGCATGTAGCTTGACTGGCCTCAATGGTTGGTGATCTTGCCTCGCTGCAAGGCTTGCATTGCTTGGATTAGGACGACAAGGGATTAGGACAGTTCATAGCGGTTGTATTTTGTATTCTCAAATCTCAAGTGGATTGTTGTTGCACGGGATGGCCTTTACGGGGCATGTTTTTACGAGCCTAATCGAGGAAAAAAAAAAGGTCAAGCTATGATCGTGGCATGTTGATTATCCTTGTTACACGAATTTGTAGTGTAAAACTTGCAAGCTAACGTGTTGATGGTTTCAATAAAGAGTCAATGGTCAGAATTCACAAGTTTTTTCCACCATCTTTCAGTTGTGTTATGATTTAACGTGTTTGTCTGTGTCCAGGAGGACCTTTGGTTGTCGGCCTTTCCTATTGGGACCGAGGTTTGCGCACATCACCATCTAGCAATTAACCTCTTTTCCGACTTGCATGAAGCTATTTATTATGCGTTCCTTCTTACTACTTTTAACGATTGTCTGTTATCTGGTCCTGCAGTGGGAAAATATCGACAAGATACAGGAGTTCAAGTGGAACTTCCAAAATTTAGAGGTATATATCTGACATATCATTTGCTAGGCTTCTCTTTGATTATTACGTTTCTTCACGGTATCATGCATACATGCTTTATTGTTGGTGAGCAGAGAGCTCTAGAAGAAGGGGGAGAGCTTTATGGCAAGACGGTTTACTTATTTGGAAGCACTGAACGTAAGTATGCTCCCTCTTGACCTTGAAGTTAACATCCAGTATTTGATGCATTAACTTTCCTAATGTCTTTCTAACCGACAGTAAACTGGTGTTGTTTAGGGTATTGTTTCTTGTTTGAATCTTCTGGGATAAAATTTGCTGTATAGCATGAATATAAGAAGATTCAGTTAGTGGATTACAAAATTGTATTACTGATGCTGTAGATGTTCTTCTGCAAATCATGTCAAAATATTCTCTCTACACGGCCAGGAAGTAAATATTATTTTTTACACCTTTTCAAAATTAAAATTTATTTTGTTCCTTCCATGTGATGATAAATTTGAAGGTCGGAGGCTAGTATGCTTTCCAGTTGATTACCATTTCTGGGGTTTATAGATGTCAAAGCTATTTATTTTTCACCTTCACATCATAGATATATGGAACACTAAAACTGGTTCTGATGAAAAACACGATCATCTTTGTTGTCTGTTTTATTTGTACCAGCATGTTTTACGGTTACTTCGTGTAATTCGTCTGATTGTCTCATTTCTGTGGGTCTGCAGCTCAGCTATTGACTGTTGCTAACGGCGAACAAAGAATTAAGAAGATTGTATTTGTTCCTATTGTAGTTGCGGTGGGTTCTCATCTACTCCCTTGAGTTGAACATTTATCCCATGGTTATGTTTACTATATTATCTCACGCAAAAGAATGTTTACTCTTATTAAAAGTTCTGTAGTGCATTGATAAAAAATGCATTAGTTTATGCAGTAGTTCTAATTAGGTAGGGTCCAATTGAAAGTTTCGCACAGGGTCTCGAATTTTGCTGCCATGTGCATTACATAGGGACATGTTCCTCGATACACTATATAGTGAGTTGCACTTTCTCATGTTTATGCAAACTAATTATGTTTATCTCTCGCGTCACAGAAAATGCACACCCGTTTCACCATTTGTACGTCAAATAACTTGACTTTTGTACAAGATAGGAAATGCTTATGTAGAATTTTTTATCATCTAGAAACTATAAGAACCGATTTTTTAATTGCATATACGTTTTTGCTAGGAACTCCCTTATTCTCGGCAGTAAGGTGATGTTACCGTCGTGTCTATGGCATTGTGAGAGTATAACATTTATTATCCTGTAATAATGACAGTCTACTAGTCTTGATTCTGCTAAGAAACGTCTACTAGTCTGCACCTCTATTATCCTGTAATAATGACAGTCTCAAAGCTTTCGTTTTTGGTATACTCTTATGTTTATCTGTCCTGGGTCCCTTTTTGTCTCCTGTAATCCCTAATGGAGTAACCCTCATTGACTCTAACAAACAATGTCAAATGCTTTTCCTTTTCTGCTGAAAGTAAACTTGCATAAGGAAATGCTTCTTCGCATATTATAGCTTATGGTTCGTTTCATCGACTGAGACTAGAAAAGTTGCTACTTATTTGTTGATGCTGGATCTTATTTAGCTCTTGCAAGTATGTTCTTGGTGCAGGTTGACTGTCCTTTCCCACCATCTGATAAAGTTGGTATAAAATCTGTCCAAAGGGAAAATGAAGAAATAGTACCAATGAGGGCAATGAAGATGGCTTGGGTGCCCTATGTTCCACTAGAGGACCGGTATTTCCATGCAATTTATATTGTCACATCTCCTTATATATGTTTTCGGTTATATACTTACATTTATTCTCTCATCATCGCAGTTTTGCATTTTTGTTCACTTTACCCTTGCTTGATCTATAGGCTCAGCAGGATCGAGAATTTGGAAACAAAAATATTCACTCTTTGTTGCACCCAGCGAAGGTCAGTTTTATAGATACTATTTTCATACCTTTACAAAAATTTGTGCTTGAAAGCATACATTTATGTTGCTATTATATATTTGTTTATGGGAATGCTGTCACCCAGTGATATGCGCTGTGAAAATCTTGAACCTGTACCTTTATGTGACTGAATATATCATCCTAAGTTTGTATATTTTACAGGTCTGCTCTGGAGCACCTGAAAACTGAGCGAGTCAAGAAGTTTGACTACTGCATGCCATGTAAGCTGCATTGCAATTATTTTTCATAGGGTCTACTTGTATTGTTGTGTGTCTAAGGAAATAGTACGCAACATCATGATATGGGATAAGTAGCCCGTTACTAATTGATTGCTGATCATACCGAGTGGCACTCAAGTTACATGTGACTGACTAGTGTAATGGCCTTTGGACTCCCAACGAACCTTTAGTTGGTTGATTTGCTCTTTGGATGCACATATTTCATTTACAAATTATAAATGGCATACTTTTGTAAGGTCTTTCTTTCCAACTGTGTATTGCATTCTGCATTGTTTGATTTTGGTAGTGTTTACACCTTCAAATCCACATTTCTGATACAAGCATCAACATTCTGAATAAGTCTTACAGGGTCAAAACATGCCGAAGCCTAAGGTCATAGATCACGCAAACAACATGAACACATTATCTTTACCCCCAACAATTAAACAACATATGGTGTGGTAAAATAGTCACACATCCCCACAATGTTCTGTGAGGAGACTTGATAGTTTGAGTTAGATATATTTTTTCTGAAGTGTTTGACGGGATCTGCTCATGAACCAGCTCGGATAATAATAATGCAGATTATATGCCACTTTCTCCTGAAGATGACGATGATACAACTGTCGATATCATATATCCTCTAGAACCCCCGGTAAGCTTCTTTTAGTAAGTCTAATTGTTTAGAGAAGTACTGCCTAAATAACTACTTTCCTTATATATTTATTAAATAAAGCTGTTCATTGCTGCTTGATGAGTCATAATTATGATCAGAAAAATAAAAATCTCACGAGAGAGCATTTTATTTTGTTACTTGAATCTGCAGCTAAAATAATTGGCATGAGCTGCCTTTTTGGCCTTATATTGGATAATGGGAATAATAGATAACTCAAAGGGCAAATGAGACGTAAAGAATATTTGTCCTGACCAATATGGCTAAATGCGACGAAAGGTTATTCCCTGCTATTGTTGCCAAACCTTAATTGAGAGATAATGGAATCTCACCCAGTTCCACTTTTGTTAATCCAATTCGTAGGGTTTTAATTTCACAAGTAGTTGTTAATTTTTCTATAAACCTTTGTGCTCGTCTGTTGCAGATAGTTTGCTCCTTTGACTGGGAAACGGATAAATATGAGGTGTGTGTATATATATATCTTTTTTGTTCCATGCTACCCTCTGGAAGAGCATTATCTGTATTCAACTATTGTGTTGCGATGCAGGCTTTTGTTAAAGCTGAGGAGTTGCCAGAGGATGAGAAAGAAAAGTTTAAGGTGCACATTCCAGTGACTTTTGTCCTTAATTTGGTCTATTATAAAGGATACTTACCGTAGCCTATGATCAAGAGATCATTACCTCGATGAGTTTTCTTTCATAACTTTACTGACTCCCTTCATCAACAGGAATTCCTAGTGGAGAAGGTTAGAGAAAGGAAGAGAGAGTTGGAACAGGTTCACAATCAATCAAAATATTGTATATTTTCGCCAGAGATTTTAGTGTGTTCTAATACTGCAAAACTTATGCAGGCTCAAAATGCCAGACAGGAATCCATTGACAATATGGACCCAGAGCTAAGGGAAGCATTTGAAAATATCCAATTCTACAAATTTTATCCTGTAAATGCCCTGGACGCTCCTGATTTAAGCATACAGAAGGTATGCAATAATGTTACTCGGTATTTCAGAATGGGCCATAAAACTAGCTCTGGGTTTAATTATTTATCTGTTGTGCTCTGCAGAATGATTACATCAATAGATATTATGGGAAGGCGCAGAAACGGATGTGAAGACCGATCCCCACATTTCATGCAGCATTGTGGATTAAGCTACATTGAAGATCCAGTAAAAAAAAAGATAGGGGAGATCAACTTGATCAACATATTTGAATGTGGGCCCTTGTTGAACCATTCGTAGAAACGCGTGTTTGTCCTATAGTTACACCTCAGACTCCTACCAAGAAGCCTTAAGAGTGTCTCTAATTCTGCATTCTTTTCATTTTGCAAATTGAAAATTTCCAGTGGATAGATGTAACTGTCAGAAGACGAACCTTGTCAGAGTAAACAATAGCTTAGGTAAAACGCGGTTCCATCTCTTCAGCGTGTAAAGTTGTGGGCCCTTATTGGGCAATATTATTGCAATAGATCTATTTGATTCCACTAGGAAAAATGCCCGTGCGTTGCAACGGGTTGATTCTCTGTTTTGACGTGATGTTGTTCATGTAGCATTTGTCATATAGAATACTTAACCCAAAATCGATTGACTCGCATACATGCCGCTTTAGTTGGCCATATTCTCTCTTTAGACCAGCGGCTTCTCTTCTTATATCGAGTAAAGAGGTAAATCACAAGTGACTATACGGCGAGATTTAGGGGAAGTCGGCGGAAGGTGCGACGTTGGCGGACTCATGGTGAGAGGCAAGTGGATTCCGGCGAAATTGACAAAACGTCATATGGCAGATGACGAGGAACGTTGATGGAGGAAACTAAAACTAATTCTAGCGCAAAATTATAAACACAAATTAGTGCATCTCCACCGGCGCTTCCGATAGAGCTTCCAGTAGCCCCAACCCCAATGCGGCGTCCGGCTCACCCGCTTCGACCCAATTTATAGGGAGCGAGTCCCCACGATCGTTACCCACCGCCGCCGTGCCTTTGCTGGCTGCTCCCGGCCACCTCCGACTGCGCCTCTCGACCAGCGTCGCCGTCACCGCTGCGCGTGGTCCTCCTGGTCGCCGGTCTTGAGGTTGGCGATGGAGAGGAGGCTGGCCGGAGAGGCTCTTTGGTGCTGTTGTTGCGTACGCGTGTCGGCATGGTGCTGCTGCAGGTGTGTGTAGTGCTGCTGCAGGCGCCTCTGAATTTAATTTTGACGGTGTGCGTGCTTGCACGTTGTGGTGCTGTGTGCCCTTCCGGCCGGCCGCCGGCCGTCCGTGCTTGCACCGCTGCCGGCCGTCCGTCCGTTCTCGGCCGACCACACCTCTACGAGCTCGCCGCGACAGAGGGCATCGCGGTATCGCGCTCGTGCTACTGCATGCGACAACATCCTCGCCAGCCTCGAGCGCGACCGGCCAGCCATGTCATCATCGGCGGCGGCGCGGGAGGCTCGGCGGCATCGTCGTTCTGCTTGGAGACCGGCGGGCGCGACGTGGCTGCGCTGAAGAGGACGCCCATTGAAACCCAGCAGCACGGGACAAATCCTTGTTTCCCATAGACGACGCGTACTGCCATGAAAGCTCGATCAAGACTCAGCCCGCCGTCCCGGCCGATCACCTCATCATGCCGCCGCTTTTTCTGGATCGATACGCGATCGAGCGGAGAAAATTGTGGTAATCAAGTTTGGGCGGTGTATATATGAGTGCGCAACCGTACGTTCAAGTCGACATGGAGACCGAACCTGACTTTTAGACGGAAGGCTTGAGCAGAGCCCAGCTTTGAATTAACAAAGCCAACAACCGGCTAAACAGTTACAGCTTACAAGAACACGCTGGCCAAGCCAGCAGCACACACGCACACCACAAACGCACACACACCTCACTACAACAGAGAGACAGCTAGGTCCGAAGGGGGCACCAAGACTTCTGTTGTACGGAGACGACGTCGAAGATGTCCACACCAACAGACCTCCACCGCACCAACCTTGGCAACACCACGACATGACCTTGGAGAGGAACCTACAAAGGCAAGGGCTTGCAGCAACGCCTCCAAGAAGGTGGACGGCGTACCAAAACGTCG
Organism: Poa pratensis; assembly: GCA_947311845.1. NCBI lineage: Eukaryota > Viridiplantae > Streptophyta > Magnoliopsida > Poales > Poaceae > Poa > Poa pratensis. Next base: position 122,524,114 of record CAMZMU010000074.1, on the reverse strand, counting down.
TCGTTGCCGGCAGAAACAGTACTGGCAGAGCTTTCGCCCAAGCCCCCTGAAACCAACCCTAGAATAGGGTGACTCACGCCGTCGAGGAAAACCTACACCAAACGGGCACACCGGGGAAGCTAGGTGGGGCGGCGAGGCAGCGTCCAAGACAAGAAAAAGGAGGGTGCTTCACAGCGATGCCTTCAACAAGGGGAACGACACCGGAGGTGTTGTCATCGCCGGCAAATGGTCTCTACCATTCCGTGGTTTGCACGAGACCCATCCAAAATCAAACGTTCGGCCGCCGCCTCGAGGACGCGAAGCAGACATCAGAGGACGCATCTACAGGCCTCTGAAACTCGGGGTCACGGTGCAAGCACCGGAAAGGACAGGCAGCGCAGCTCCGACCTCGGAGAGGCAGCACACGGCAGTGGCTACCCAGCAGATCCAACATGGATCTCCCCTGCACTCGAGCCGGCCAGAAGGGCCGGCCTGGCCCAACTCAGGTCCGGCCCAACGGGCTCTGGATCTGGCAGATCCGGCCCAACGGGCACACGATCTAGAAGCCCAACGGGAGCCCCCATGGGGCTAGGCAGAAAGGCGGCCGCCGACACGGCGGCGCAAGGCCGCCGGAGACACGACGACCGGCCTCGGCCGCCCCACGCCGGAGACACAGCGCAACTGCCGGCCGTCCGAACTGGAGGACGAGCTCCACGGGCGGCGCGGCGCGCCGGGCCTGCAGGGCTGCCCGATGCCGAGCGCGGAGCACCGGCAACACGGAACCGGCAAAGGCCGGCCCGGCCGAGCCTCATGGTGCCGAAGCACCACGGAGAGTGCCTTGGACATCCCGCAGCGCCAGAGCACCACGGGAAGCTCCAGAACTCGCAGCGCCGGCCAGGGATCCACCGGATCTGAGAGCTCCGCCCGCCGAGCGAGGGAGATCTCCATGGGGGCTGCGCGGCGCGCCGGCGAGGGCCGGCGAACTCGAGAAGAGGCAAGAGGGGGCCGCGCCCAACCGGGGACGAGGCCACACACACACGCACGCACACCACACCCAAACGCACGCGAGGGGGTGCTCCCCGCCGCCACCGTCAGCCGCCGCGACGGCAGCGTCCTCCGGCGACGGCGGGGGGAAGGGGCGGAGGGAGGAGGCGAGCTCGGGGGCGCTAGGGTTTCGCCGCCCGAGCCGCCCTTGGGAGAGCGGCGCGGGGGAAGGGGAAAAAAGCCCAGACCGAACCTGACTCACGTAACTACGATAGGATTCTGGTCAGGCTATCTAGATGAGGAAAAAAAGAACGATGAAAACGGACGACAAGTAACGTTAACCAGCCGAAACGTTTTTCCACTTACCGGTGGCAGTGGTGGGTAGTTTCTTTCAACTTCGAGGGTATTATGGGAAACAAAAATGACGTACCACAAGAAAATTTAATATTATTATTATTATTATTAGGTATAGATTACGGTTTTCTGGTGTTTTGTTACACATGTGAATCAGCGACTCCTTCCCCCGGTTGAGAGATTTGAGTTTGTTTATGCAATCTCAGCTAGGTCAGTTTTGTTAAATACTCCATACGTACCAAAATAACTGTCTTAGATTTGTGCAAAAGTGGATTTATCTAGACATATGCCGTTCCAAGTACGAGGATTAAATCGAGCCAGCCCGACGAGTACAATGAAGTCTACTGTATTTAACTCTTTTTGTTTGCAGTGTGCTCTAAAATATTTTCTGACGAACCAAACAAGCAACTGTGCCGTTCCAGGGCCAACTGGCCAAGCCAAAGGAAGCAGTCTTTTTTTTGTCCTTCTCTGAGAATACAAGTTGTAGTATCTGATCGGACATACAGGTACGCACACCACACGCACACACACCACACGCACACCCCACCTATATGTCTAAATAAGACCTACAACCTATATCCCTAATACATCCTGAGAGACTTATCCGAAGACCAGCGCTCCGGGACCGACGGGCACGTCGACCTCGTCTACGGCACGTGGACGTCGAGAGGCACATGCGAAATTTATAGGGAAACGCTAGTTTACCCCCGGAGGATCGATCCTCCGGGTAGCACGAGCGACGCGTGTCCACGCACGTGGTTTGCCCAGCCTTATCTTCTCCACGGGATCAAAGGCCATCCCCTTTCTCGTTTCGCTCCATGTCTCTAGAAGCACGCCTCCACTAAATCGCGAGCTCACGCCGCCGCCCTGGCATCGCCCCACCGGCGCTACCCGTCTTGCCTTCGGCCAGCGCCGCCGCACCCTCGTCCGCCTCCGCGTCGAGCTCCGCCTCGGCCCCCTTTGAGCGGACGCCATCAGCACCACCCGCTGTCGCCGCCGCCGGTGCTCCCTCCTCGACGGTCGCACGGAAGATTGCCAGCGCAGCCGCGCTCGCCCGCCCCTACGCCGAGCTCCGCCGCACCCTTACCCCGTTCCGTCGAGCTCCGGCCTGACCTCGTCCGCGTCGATGCCACCTGCACCTCGCGGGCGCTGTTGCTGGAAGGCGGTTCTACAACCGAAGACGACGATGATGCAAGCCACACCGGCCGTTGCTACCAGAGCCGCGGCTGCCGGCAGAGGCGCCATGCTACCAACGTTGAGGCATGGTGCTCCCTAGGCACAACGGCGTTGCTACCGTGGTGGAGGCGCGATGCTCCCATGGCGCGGCGGCGTTGCTACCTCCCCTGCCCCACGGTGCTACTAGGGGCACGGCGAGCTGCTGCCGGCGGGAGGCGCCATGCTACCAACGTCGAGGCATGGTGCTCCCTAGGCACAACGGTGTTGCTGCCGTGGTGGAGGCGCGATGCTCCCATGGCGTGTCGGCGTTGCTACCTCCCCTAGCCACGGTGCTACCGGGGGCACGGCGAGCTGCTGCCGGCGGGAGGCGCCATGCTACCAACGTCGAGGCATGGTGCTCCCTAGGGACAACGGCGTTGCTGCCGTGGTGGAGGCGCGATGCTCCCATGGCCCGCCGGTGTTGCTACCTCCCCTACTCACGGTGCTACCAGGGGCACGGCGAGCTGCTGCCGGCGGGAGGCATGGTGCTCCCATGGCACAATGGTCTTGCCTCCATGGTGAAGGCGCGATGCTTCCATGGCCGCCCGACGTTGCTGCCAAGATGCGACGGCGCCGGCGAGAGGTGAGCCACCTGAAGGTTATCGGCATCCGGAGATGTGAGCCATGGGCGGTCGCCGGTGGAAGTCTCGGGTCAGGGAGATTTTTTCTGTAGAGAAAAAGGATGCGCACGGAGTGGGTCGTTCCATGTTTGACTAAGCGTGGGGACACGTGTCGTGTGCTCCATGCGGAGGATCGGAAGCCCCGATCCTCCGGAGGACGCTCAGCACTGCCCAAATTTATAGCACTGTTCCTAATGAACAGTGATGCTACCGTGTTCCTAGTGAGCAGTGTAGCACAGTGAGACGTCCGAAAATCGCTCCAGCGGGAGTCGACCTCGGGCGGGCTGGCCAGCCACTGGCTACGAGGCCCGTCTCCCAAAGGAAGCAGTCGACTTTCCCCAAACTCGCAAACCCCCTCGCCTCGCCCCCACACGATTATACGAGAAGAATAGAATACGCGAGACGAGCCCGAGAGAGCACGGAGACGCGGAGCCAGCCAGAGTGAACCGCCCCAACTACCGGCGGCAAAGGCATGAGGGCCACCGAGATGCTGACCGCCGCCGCCGCCGGGACGACGCCCTCCACCGCGTCCGTGGCCGGCCTGGCCGCAGGAGTCCCCGCCGCGGGCGCGGGCGCGGGCGGGAACTTCCCCCTCGGCGCCGCCCTCCTCGCCTTCGCCTTCGCCAACTTCGTCAACGTCATCTCCATCTGGTGCGCCCTTCGCCTCCCCTCCCTCCCCTTTCTCCCCTTCTTGATCTGGCGCCCCCAGAGATTTGGTCCCTGTCGGTGCGAGCTGTTGAGGGTGTCGGTGGGGTTGTTGCGATCGCGCAAAGTGGAATCGCCTGGGGAGAAACTCAGCTGGTGGGGTTTCCTGTTGTGATATGCAAGCAAGGAATTTTGCTTCGCCTTTCAGGAACCACGAATTTGACTTCGGTAGATAGGAGGATGTATGTGGAGAGGGGTTTTTGTTGGGTGGATTCACTCGATTGGCGACATGCCATCTGTATTGCGAATCCATAGCCTGAATTCTATTCCTTCGAATACCCATGCGCACCCGATCAGCTAACTACTTCCTAGCAAAAACCTAGCACTCGAGTTGGGGCTCAGATACAGCACAATACTACGATTGGTAGTTCCAGTTCCATAAGTATGTGTCGGCGTTACTGATTTCTGAATGAAAAAGACTGATCAAATTAGTATATTGCTGCTAAGTTGCTATATTTTCAGAATCACTGTAGTTGAATTGAAAGTTGAGGGATTGTGCTGCTATTCCATTAAGTTGTACTTGTTTCGTCCTAGACATGCAGGTTAAAAGAGAAGAAATGGGATGCAAGGAAGTTTCTTACGTCTTCTGGGATCATTTCATCCCTTTCTGCAGCGGTGGGAAGTTTAGCCGTGGCGGTTGGCCAACAAGAAGGCGGGGATAGCTCTGTATTCGCACTTGCACTGGTTTTTGCTGCCGTGGTATGTACTTGATCCAATCAGGTTCCTTGCATTTCCTTTTTCAAGCAACTGAATGTCGCAGTCCAGACAGTGCCTTTTCTCTCAGAACTTGGTATACTCGTGACTAGTTGCATCTCCATAAACAATAGTAGTATTATTTTCCCTTTTTTGGTATTGTTTGTTGCTTTTTAAAGGTACATGTTTATCAATACCGATTCAATAGGCATTTGACTGCTTCTTGCTTTGCTGGGTGTGGATAGGGATTTCCCTAAAAGACACGTTGCTGAAAAATTGTCTGTCTATTAGCTTGATATAGTGACGGAGATGGCCTGTAGTTCAAGTCTGTGATAAACCATAAATGTGCACATGCTTTCATGAGGTGGTTAACTACTTTGTGGCTAACTTGTATTGTTGGTACATTGATGCTGGGTGTTCACATGTCCATCCTAAAGCCATTTATCTAAAAACTTATATTAAGCTCTCGATATCAAAGTAACAAGAGCTAGTTTCAAAAAAATAGTGGTAGGACCTACTGTATTTGTGAGCTCACAAGCTGTCTAGTAACTTAGTACACTTTAGTTGTTGCCATGTTAAATTCTGCAACCCTACCCTGAGTAGTCTCCTTTCAGTTTAACTTCATAGTTTCGTTTTGTCAAATATTGTTTCATTTCAACAAGATCAGTTATGAGAGTATTCATTCCACACAAGTTCTCTTAGAATGGGTATCTAAGCTTATTGTTCTTGTTACAGGTGATGTATGATGCATCAGGAGTTAGGTTTCACACAGGTCGCCAAGCTGCGGTAAGCTTTTGGATTGCTATGCACATCAGTGGCTGTCTTCTGCCAAGATTTTTGCAACGTGTTATTACTTTATATTTCGATTTGCCTATGTTGCTTATTTCCTCTCCATCCCCTAATGTAGTTTATAACTTTCGCTGCAGTTGCTGAATCTAATAGTTTCTGATCTATCACCGGAACATCCAATCATCTCTACCTTTAGGCCGCTCTGGGAACCTCTCGGGCACAGTCCATTTCAGGTATTTCTGTTCATATTTATTCTATTGTGTAGAGACGGTAAATATATTACATGCCCTCAAGTTATTGTCATCGGAACAAAAGAAGATTGAAGTAATCAGCTAACTATAATTGGAGGTTAATTATTTTGTTGCCTTCAAGTGGCAGATAATATATATGATGTCCAACTTTTGTCAAAGGTTCTGATTATTCCATAAGACACTGGACTATTTCATGCTAATTTAAGTTACTTGCCATTTGACCTTGTCCATTGCAACTACTTTAGATGTAATGTATCTATGACTGTTACATGTGCTTGTGTGACTTCTGATAACTTTTTTAAATTTTTATTCAGGTTTTTGCTGGAGCGCTTGTTGGTTGTACTGTAGCATATTTAATGGGACAATCTGTATAAACAGTAGTTGGCATTTGCCTTATACTCACTGTAGTACTATTTATACGAGGGACCTCTTTTCTGTGTGCAAAGTTTCTTCATTGTCACCGTGCAACTGCCCATGCCACCCTGATTTTTTTTTGCTATTTATAGCATATCTTGTGCTTGTAGACAGATGATGACCCCTGGAGAGGATCATCACTCTACTAGGATGTAAAACAAAACTATCAGGTCAAAGTGTCGGGGATGTAACCCCGGGTACCCAAAGTTAATGGTTTTACGGAGTTAATAAAAGAGAGAAATAGGAAATAAATGAGTAAAAGATAAAGGAAAAGCAAAAGAGACCAGCCTGGGCCGAGATTGGCTGTGCCCAGGCTGGAATATCGTATGCTAGGCCGAAATAGGCCTTTACCGACATATACAAGCCTCGGATGGGCCGAGTCTTCTTCAACTCGGAGTGGACTGAGTCGTCACCAGCAGGCCGACTTAGGCCTATCTCGGTGGACCGAACCATCCCCAGACCCTGGCTGGGCTTGGGCTGAGGTCGCGCCACCTTTTAACTCGGCTGGGTTGACGTAGCCACAGCTCGGTTGGGCCGGCATTCCGTCAACTCGGTTGGGCCGACGTACCTCAACTCGGCTGGGCCGACGTAGCCACAACTCGGCTGGGCCGACGTATCATCAACTCGGCTGGGACTCGGGCGGGCCGAGTTGATTCACAACTCGGTTGGGCCGACATATCCACACCTCAGCTGCGACCTTGGGCCGGCATATCTCCACACTTCGGCTGTGACCACCAGGAGCGGATCGCTGCCCCTACGTCGGCTACTGCCTCTTCTCCGGCACTCTACGTCGACACCTGCACCAGCTCTAGAAGACTAGGAGATCCCGAAGACAAATGCTAGAAGACAAGACGAAGGACAGGCAGGACGTGGCAAGCCCATCCCCGCGATGCAAGCACAGTGCAGAGGACGGTACAGCTCCATGACGCATGCATAGTGTTGACAAGTCCTAGTAGTCATGTCAGCTATAGTGCGTGTACAGTGTTCTGTGGGCCACCTCTTGTCCCCTGGGCTCCCTATATAAGGAGCACCAGGGGGAACGCTCACAGCAGCCCGATAGGCTCATTTTCCCCTAGTGCTATCTGCTAGCTCCCTTCTTCATAGGAACTTAGTGCTGCCTAGCTCAGGCGTAGAGATACAGCTCAAGGAGTAATCTTGTAGCTCACATATACATCTCCATATAGTCAGACATGCAGGAGTAGGGGCTTTACCTCCTCACGAGGGCCCTGAACCTGGGTAAATCGTGTGTGCTTTTGTGTCTTCCGTGTGCGCTTCTTAGCGCACTAACCCTCCCCGAATCCTCTAGCGTCCATCGGTCCCAAACTTAAGCCTACCCCTAAGCATATGTTGTTCCACACGACGACAGTTGGCGCCCACCGTGGGGCCGATAGTGGCGCTTGCTGGATCAAATTCGGACGGGACCTTCTTCATCAACTCGGGGACTCGACATCACCATTATCCCCCGCGCTCCAGCTTGCCGCCGTAAGCAGAGACTGGCGCAGCCTCCACCAACGGTCATCATCAACAGATCTCGGGTAACTGCCCTTCGATGGATCGGCTCATGTCGGTTCTGTCCATCCAGTCTGCATCAACAATGCTCCGTGAGTTTCTTTCCTTGGCACCACGCACAGTTAGTTAATCTCAAATGCTACTCGGGGACTGCCCCTTCGTACCTTGCTTAGTTGTTTTCGCGGGAACGAGATGTCGTGACCCGGGGACTGGCCGGACAATCAAGTTTAGCTTTTTCTCCTGGATAAGAAAAGTGACTCGGGGACTCGGTTGAGTTCGAGTCTGCATCCTCGCGCATAGTATTGCTGCTAGATTTAATTTCCGACATAGGCTAGAGTAATTTTCATCTGTTAGTAGAATTGCTGTTAAGTTTGAGTATTCATTATATCTATGTTTCGGCTAACCATGTCATTTGAAATGAGCGTCATTCAGGAAAACTCGATATCAAATTATCATTGTGGTGGAAAATATCTTGTACCAACAGGGCATCACCCCAAATCTCTATCACCGTTTATTTCGGTTCAACCTATCAACAGGGCATTTATCTATATCTCCATCGCCGTTTATTTCGGTTCAGCATATCACTAGGGCATCAACCCATATCGCCATCGCCGTCTGTGTCGGTTTGATATATCAAAAATAGATCACCCCATATCTCTGTCACCAATTATTTTGGTTCGAAAATATCAACAGGGCCTCGTCCCATATCTCTATAGCTATGTATCTCGGTTCAGCATATCCAAAGAAGATTATCCACTATTTCATATCATCCATTATGCAGTGACATCAAATATGAAGATATCATGGTATCCCATTTCGCTGAGTATCATGTGTTGAGAAATATCTCAACTCATCATTTGACAAATGTCCACTAAGGCAAAGTGTCATTTTATGCCCAAGCAGGCAATATGTCAATCCGGCTCATGCTGTTGACATACGACTTCGATAAACGCCTAAAGTGGCTAAAAACCGACATATGAGATATGCCCAAGCAGGCAATATGTCAATCCAGCTCATGCTGTTGACATCCGACTTCGGTAAACGTCCAAAGTGGCTAAAAACCGACATATGAGATATGCCCAAGCAGACAGTATGTTAATCCAGCTCATGCTGTTGACATCCGACTTCGGTAAGCGCCCAAAGTGGCTAAAAACCGACATATGACAGCGCCTAAGCAGGTAATATATCAAGCTTGCCAATGTCGGCAAAGACATCAATATATGACAGCGCCTAAGCAGGCAATATGTCAAACTTGCCTATGTTGGCAAAGACATCAGTATATGACAATGCCCATGCAGGCAATATGTCAAACTTGCCAATGCCGACAAGGACATCAGTATATGACCGTGCCCATGCAGGCAATATGTCGAACATGCACGTGTTGGCAATTTAAAAAATGATGGCGCCCATGCAGGCAGGATATTGTTCACATGGAGATTTTAATATTGTTATTTGATTTTGAAAGTCTGTGCGCGACTCTGCGAGTCCCCCACAGCCTCGGGGACTAGTGTCGGGGATGTAACCCCGGGTACCCCAAAGTTAATGGTTTTACGGACTTAATAAAAGAGAGAAACAGGAAATAAATGAGTAAAAGATAAAGGAAAAGCAAAAGAGACCAGCCTGGGCCGAGATTGGTTGTGCCCAGGCTGGAATATTGTATGCTAGGCCGAAATAAGCCTTTACCGACATATACAAGCCTCGGATGGGCCGAGTCTTCTTCAACTTAGAGTGGACCGAGTCGTCACCAGCAAGCCAACTTAGGCCTAACTCGGTGGACCGAATCATCCCCAGACCCCGGCTGGGCCTAGGCCGAGGTCGCGCCACCTTTGCTCCCGCGCGGGTCGCCGCTGGGCCGACACACTGTTAACTCGGCTGGGTCGACGTAGCCACAGCTCGGCTGGGCCGGCATTCCGTCAACTCGGCTAGGTCGACGTACCTCAACTTGGCTGGGCCGACGTAGCCACAACTCGGCTGGGCCGACGTATCTTCAACTCGGCTGGGACTCGGGCGGGCCGAGTTGATTCACAACTCGGTTGGGCCGACATATCCACACCTTGGCTGCGACCTTGGGCCAGCATATCTCCACACTTCGGCTGCGACCACCAAGAGCGGATCGCTGCCCCTACGTCGGCTACTGCCGCTTCTCCAGCACTCTACGTCGACACCTACACCAGCTCTAGAAGATAAGAAGAAGACTAGGAGATCCCGAAGACAAATGCTAGAAGACAAGACGAAGGACAGGCAGGACGTGGCAAGCCCATCCCCGTGATGCAAGCACAGTGCAGAGGACGGTACAGCTCCATGACGTATGCATAGTGTTGACAAGACCCCATTAGTCATGTCAGCTATAGTGCGTGTACAGTGTTCTGTGGGCCACCTCTTGTCCCCTGCGCTCCTTATATAAGGAGCACCAGGGGAACGCTCAGCCGATAGGCTCATTTTCCCCAGTGCTCTCTGCTAGCTCCCTTCTCCATAGCAACTTAGTGCTGCCTAGCTCAGGCGTAGAGATACAGCTCAAGGAACAATCTTGTAGCTCACATGTACATCTCCATATAGTCAGACATGCAGGAGTAGGGGCTTTACCTCCTCACGAGGGACCTGAACCTGGGTAGATCGTGTGTACTTTTGTGTCTTCCATGTGCGCTCCTTAGCGCGCTAACCCTCCCAGAATCGTTTAGCGTCCATCGACCCCAAACTTAAGCCTTCCCCAGGCATCTGTTGTTCCACACGACGACATAAAGTAATATGTAGTAGTGTTCAAAAACTGCATATTTTAACTGGAAATAACCAACCGATATTCAGTTCAGAAGCTGAGTGAGCTATCAGTTCGGAAGTACTTCATAGAAAAATCAGTTGAGAAGTAAGATGCACATTGAAGAAAAATGACAGGAATTGCTGTATACCCGTGAGTATTATACTCCATTTTTCCTTGAACAACTATCAAATACTCTGTAAATGAAGCAAGAAAACATATGGACCTGACAAATGCCAACCTGAAGGCTGTCACGGCCTCGAAGGGGCTGAAAAGTTCAGGATTACAACGCTAGCTCATCGATGAGCTTCAGCTCACTTGCACCGCCGCTGCAAACGCACGTAGCAAGAGACAGCCACCCTTTCGCATCCATCCACACCCCACTCTCCATCATCTTCTCCAACACGAAGCAGGCCTCCTCCACCTTGCCGTCGTCGCCTAGCCCTCTCGCTAGGTGCCTGAAGGAGTGCGCCAGAGGGAAGTGCCCGTTTGACAGCATGGCGTTGAGAACCCGCAGACCCAGCCCCAAGTCGCCGGCTCTGCAGCACCCGTCGGCCAGGACGCGGTACGTCGCGGCGCTCGGCACAGCGCCGTCCTTCAGCTGCATCTCCACCAGCGCCTTGTGCGCCTCGACCACCCTGCTGTCGTCGCACAGGCACTTGATCAACACGTTGTAGCTCGCGTCGTCGGGCTTGAGCCTGCGCCTGCGCATGTCAGAGAGCAAACCCTTGATAGCGTCGACGTCGCCCTGCCCCGCATAGGCGCTCATCAGCACGCCGTAGTTGGCCACCTCGGTCTGGCACCCCTGGTACTCCATGTCGAACATCATCTTCTTGGCGTCGCCGAGCCGCCCGGCGTCACAGAGACCCCGCATCAGCAGGGCGTACGTCACGGCGTTCGGCGCCACGCCCCGGCGCACCATCTCGTCCTTCAGCCGCCCCGCGGCGTCCAGGTCCCCTTCCTGGCACGCCGCGCCCACGAGCGTGTTGAATGTGACCACTGTGGGCCGGACGCCGCGGCCGAGCATTTCGTCGAGCAGGACGCGGGCGCCCGCGGAGCCGTCCTTGGCGCAGACGCCCTTGAGGATGATGTTGTAGGAGACAGCGTTGGGGCGGACGCCGAGCTTGGCGGCCCGGGGGAGGACGGACCGGGCGGCGTCGACGCGGCCGTTGCAGACGAGGCAGTGGAGCAGCGCGTGGAAGGTGGTGTTGGAGTGGGAGCAGAAGGCCGGGACGGCGCGGAAGAAGACGAGGAGCGCGGCGTCCGGGCGGGAGGCGGCGCCGAGGCGGTCGATGAGGGCCGCGAAGACGGTGGCGCGGAGCGGGGCGCGGCGGGCGCGGAGCGCGGAGAGGAGCGGGAGGAGGAGCGGGAAGAGGCGCGCGCGGGCCAGGCGGTAGAGGACGCAGGAGGCGAAGGGGTGGTCGTGGAGGCGGCGCGGCGCGGAGAGGAGAGCGGCGGCCGCGGCCACCGGGGACGGGAGCGACTTGAGGTGGAGCAGGAACGGGTGAGGCTCCGGCGGAGGATGCGGCTTGTAGAGGAGCTTGTTCGGGTCCCGGCGGTGGGTCCCGGCGGCGGCGGGCATCGGGGTCCCGGAAGCACCGGTGAGCCCCCAGCGTCGCGACTTGCGAAGCTTGTGATGGAGTGAATGCGTAAACGCTGAACGTTAGCGTAATCGAGGCCTAGTCCCTCGTCGTGTTTTGGGAGTGAAGTGAAGAGAAAGAGTGGGCCAAGCCGAAAAATCCCCAGCCCCGCCGCCCCTCGGCCGTGTGCCACCGGCGCGCGCCCACCTCTACCGTATACCGCCGGCGCAACTTCCTCGATCTGGCGCGAAAGTGAGTGCTGGCCTGGCCCCGGCGTATGCTCCCTCCCAGCAGCGGAGGCCTCGGCCCTCAGGTTCTCGTTCGCCGTCGCCGAGAACGTGACGTTGCACGGGATGGCGCGCCGCTGTCGCAGGGCACTGTGCACGGGGGGCTCACCGCGGTGGCAGTGCATCCGGTGCGCGGCGGCGCACACGGAATGGCTCGGCCGTATGCTGAAAGCACCCAGCCGGCACGCCGCCGTCCATGACGCCGCTGATCCAGCAGTCGACTCCCGCGTCCGTGCTAGGTACACTGATTTAACCCTACAATTGTCAATTTCCAGTATGTTCCTCAATATAGCCCGGCAAGTCTGGAACTTGAAGCACCACTTCATTCAACAACAACAACAACAACAACAAAGCCTTTTTTCCCAAACAAGTTGGGGTAGGCTAGAGTTGAAACCCATAAGATCTCGAAACCAGGTCATGGTTCTGGCACATGGATAGCTAACTTCCACGCAGCCCTATCCATGACTAGTTCTTTAGTGATATTCCAATCCTTCAGATCTCTCTTAACAGACTCCTCCCATGTCAAGTTTGGCCTACCACGACCCCTCTTAACATTCTCATCCCGATTTATCCGTCCGATATGCAATGGCGCTTCCGGAGGCCTACGTTCTATATGACCAAACCATCTTAGACGGTGTTGGACAACCTTCTCTTCAATTGGTGCTACCCCAACTCTCTCACGTATATCATCATTCCTAACCCGGTCCTTTCTTGTGTGGCCACATATCCATCTCAACATGCGCATCTCCGCTACACCTAACTGCTGGATATGTCGTCTCTTGGTCGGCCAACATTCTGCGCCATACAACATCGCAGGTCGAATCGCCGTCCTATAGAACTTGCCTTTTAGCTTTTGTGGCACTTTCCTATCACAGAGGACGCCAGAAGCTTGGCGCCACTTCATCCAACCAGCTTTGATTCGATGACTCACATCTTCATCGATATCACCATCCTTCTGGAGCATAGACCCCAAATATCGGAAGGTGTCTTTCTCAGGTACCACCTGTCCATCAAGCCTAACCTCTTCCTCCTCGTGCCTAGTAGTACTGAAACTGCACCACTTCATTCACTTCCTGCAAAATTTGATACTACAATTTTTCCTAACGTGTAGCCTCCCACGGTGCCACCAATCCACCACCACCTGATAATACCAACAAATTTATCATATGTATTGTAGGCTGATGTATGGAATTGCAAGATATGCCTACGTGCTTGTCGGGATGCAGTTTAAGTTTAGGTACATTACACATGCCACACTTTATAAAGAATGTGGTCTTGAAATTGCGTGTTCTTGTGTTCCCCTTGGAACTTCTCTTGTCTAGTATTCGCTAAGGCACCTGCATTTTTTTACTAGCAATATATCTCAATCGCCTAATCCACCATTGCATTGTAGTAGTTTGAGTTGACCGTGTTGCCAAAATATTGTTTTATGCTGCACTGGGGCGAAGCTCTACAAGTGAAGCATATGCTCCGCCTCTGATGCTCATCAGGGTCTCATGCGTTCCTTTCTCCACAATTGTGCCGTCCTTCAGAACTGCAATTATATCTGCTCCTTGGATCGTCGAGAGGCGGTGTGCTACAATGATAGTCGTCCTTTCAACCATCATTCGGTCCAATGCATGTTGAACAATGTGCTCTGACTCAGCATCTAACGCACTAGTCGCCTCATCCAGAAGCAGTATCCTTGGGTCTTTGAGAATGGCCCTTGCAATAGCTATGCGCTGCTTTTGTCCACCGGATAGCTGGGTCCCTCTCTCTCCAACTAACGTGTTGTAACCTTGTGGCATGCTTGATATGAATTCGTGGGCACTGGCTACTTTAGCAGCCACATCAATGTCTTCCTCGGTTACGCTTCATGCTTTCCGTATGCTATGTTGGCTCGTATTGTGTCGTTGAAAAGTACTGGTTCTTGGCTTACCAATCCCATCTGGTCCCTCAACCAACTGAGCTTTAGGTTTTTTATTTCCACTCCATCCAGTAAGATTACACCAGAGTCAGGATCATAGAAACGCTCTAGCAAGGCAATTACTGTGGATTTCCCGCTGCCACTTTGACCAACAAGCGCAACTGTCTGCAGTATACATGTTATAAGTAAGTCACTGGAAAAAACTACTGAAAAATTGTAAATTGAATACTCACAATAACTGTGAGAAAATGACAAAAGTTGAACTTCTGGTTTAAGTAAGACCTTTCTAGAGGGAATACTCAAATTGAAGTCACTGAATATTTGAATATCTGGACGAGATGGGTATCTGAAGCTGATATGAATAAAATCAATGCCACCCTTGACAAGCTCCATGGTTGAACCTTCCTCGCTGCTGGAATCGATTTGGATTTTCTATCTAAGATCATGAATATGGAGGTTGCAGAATCATTTGCCTTTGTTGAATCAGAAGCCATAGCACTAGTTTGTGATGCTCCAATCATGGCCAAAACTAGAGCAAAGTAAGCCTGCATTATATAATAACATGAAGCTATCATTATAGTATATTCCAAGAAAATATTTTGATTCCTAGTGGTTACCTTGAAGACGTTACCAAAACTGGAGTTGCCTTGACTAATAAACTTTGCACCAACGTAGTAACAAAGAGCAGATGTGGCATATAGCATCATATACGAGAAACCAAAACCAAGGCCTCCAACTATTCCTGTTTGAATTCCTTACTTTTAGAAGCTTGGCATTTCTGATTGTATTTTGTCATCACTCTCTTCTCGGCGCAAAAGGATGCTACTGTTCTGATGCTACCAACTGCATCAGTTGCCACTTGACTTGCTTCTTCATACATGGTCTATGATCACAATCAATCAGAAATGGAACAAGCGACACCCATGTTCATAATAATAAAAGGAATAAAGAAAGAACTGTTGACAGCATTAAAGCTAATTCATGGCTCACCTTAGCATCTTGACTAAACCCCTTTAGAAACTTCACTTGAGCGTAACCCTGGAGTCCTATTAAAGGAATTACAATTAAGATGACCAATGAAAGCTTCCAGTCGGCGCTCACTGCTATTGCGATTCCACAAAGAAGTGTTGCAGTACAGTGGACCATTAAGGACAGGTTACCCCCTACAAGGCGCCTCACATTAAGGGCGTCAACACATAGCCTCTCACCAAGTGCTCCACTAATAAGAGACGAAAGGGTTGTCAGTATCTTCATTGTTCCATTTAAAAAAATATTATGATAGCTCACCTAGAATTTGCGGGCTGATCAAACCAAGCAGCTTCTTGGTACACTATGCTTTGAAATGTCAAAACACGAATGCGTTCTATAAGTTTCCCACCGGCTATTGCAAATAGAAGGCTATTTGATAGCCTTGCTAGCATCCCAATTGCACCCAGCCCAATACACAGTAATCCCCAAAATATAGAATCTTTCTGCCGCTTGTCTGCTGGCAGTTCATAGAATACTGTAGCAGCACTAGCGAGTACCAAACCCATTACTGGGAAGATAGTTCCATCAATTGCTGCCGCGAGAGAACCAAATAGAAGAAGTGCTGTTTCTGGTTTGTTTAGGCTAATTAGCGGCTCATTGGATCCTTCTTGGTTACCTTTCCGGAAGTGTTATCGTTTTGTTTCTCACCATCTGCCATCATTATCAAGTAATGCAGCAGGACCAGGCAAGCTGACTGGGAGTACTACATAATGATGGCTGCTCCCATCTAAATTTTATCGATTGATAGTTTGAGTGATTGACTTCTTTTCGATAATGGTGTTAATCCAGCATTTAACTGTTTGCCGTTTCTTGGTATGCCTCTTGTAGCCGAATAAGCTGAGAGTATGCCCCAGCAGAATCCTTTGTCAATTTATCATGATGTCCTAAGTTAACATTCAGTTTAATTCATCTTTTAGCACAGGATGAAATTAAAGATTGAGCATGGGAGATACTATGTTACTAACCTTGTTCAACAATTTTTCCTCCAGAAACAACTGAGATGCAGTGAGCATTTCTAACAGTGCTCAAACGGTGCGCCACGACAATCGTGGTTCTCAACCATGATCTTGTTTAGTGCTTCTTGGACTACCCTCTCAGACTCCAAATCCAATGCACTAGTCGCTTCATCAAGCAAAAGGATTTTTGGATTTTTTATGATGGCTCTAGCCACGCAATTCTTTGCCTCTGCCCCCCTGAAAGCTGAGCACCACATTGTCCAACTGTTGTGTCATAACCCTGAAATCATATGAAGACATCATTAGGTTTATGTTGTATATGTGGGGTTGGCTATTATTGAACAAATTGTGTTTATTTAAGTACATTAGGCAAATTCTCGATGAATCTTGCTGCGTTGGCAAGCTCAGCTGCTCTCTTGATCTCTTCAAGAGTTGCGTCCTCTTTTCCGTAGGTTATGTTCTCCTTGATGGATGTCATGAAGAGCATTGGTTCCTGGTTAACAAGGCCAATCTTCCCTCTCATCCATTCTAGCTTAAAACTCTTAATGTTCATTCCATCGATCAACACTTCGCCAGCCTGTGGATCGTAGAATCTCTCAACCAGATTCATCACCGTTGATTTGCCACTCCCACTCTCCCCAACTATGGCCATTATTGTGCCACTTGATACATGCATTGAAAATCCACCAAATATTAGTTGCTCTGGCCTGCTTGGGTAACTGAAATACACATCCCTCAGCTCTACATCACCTCTGATGTCTTCTAATATAACACCGGTAGTATCATCGTAGTCAATCTCTGGTTTTCTGTTGATTGTTTTAAATAATCTGTAAGAGGCAACTCTCCCTTCTTTGAAGGCAACAATGCAGGGGGTTGCATCACCTAATGATCTACCCCGAACAGTTGAAATTGCACATTAGAACACACATAGCATCTTAAGATTTGATTTATGAAGTATTTAACAACCTATTGTATAATAGTACTGTAATATGTCGATCTATACTGGTTGAATTTAGTTGGTGTTCTGGGGACTAACCTTGCTCCTACAATGACAGCGAACAATATATTCATGATATCGGCTCCACTATATCCTCTGCTGAGAGTTAACTTACTGCCATACCACACAATGAGTCCAAAGCTGGAGAAATAGACAAACGAAAGGAAACCCATGCCAAAGCCTTGAATAGCTCCTTCCTTGACTAGTTGACTGTACCCTTGTATGCCTTTTTTATGAGATTTTGTATAGGTCCATGGTTTTCTTTTCACCATTGAACGAAATCACCTGTTATAATATGAATAATACTGAGTAGTTGACGATTTGTCGTTCTTGATTGCATCATCAATATAAGACCTACCGTTCTTATGGATCCAATTGTCTGTTCTACAATATTTCCTGCATCGACGTATGATGCTAGGCCCTCGTGAGATACTTTGGAAAGCATCTTTGAGATGATTCCAGCTGCAAGGATTAATGGTGGTATAGTAGAAAGCATTACAAGGGTTAGGAGCCAGCCTTTGATGAACGCCACCATAAACGCACCAATGAAAGTGGTAAGAAGTTGTATAAACTTCCCGACCTAGAGAAAAGGATGGGGAGATGCGAAAATAAATAAATTATTATGACTTAATGCAAAGTGTTAATGCTGAATTATATCAGTCTTGCTACTAGTAAAATTATTGTCATGTTTATTGGCTTTCAATCATTGTCCACCAAACCCCAAAAAGAGGAATGGAAAAAGAGAGTAAGAGCTATGACAGAAGTTGGGGTACGTTTGGTTTTGACCCAGAGCTTAGCCTTACCAAAAAAAGTTGGCACACGCGTAACCTTTGGGTGCGGTTTGGTTGAGTGCAAACAAATTGGCTAACCCGGCCAAGTCTATGCACAGCAGTGCGTTTTTTTGCCAATGCGTGGGCGAATTGGGCAACAAAATGCTTTGCCAAAAGATTGGTCACACCAAAAATTTGGTAAGCTTATTGGGGCTTAAGCCAAACCCCTTGTTGAAAACCACTTGCGACAAGACGTGCCTTGTAGAGCTCAAGAGAACCATCAGAGCGAGTCTTAACCTTGTGGACCCACTTGCAAGTGATGGGCGAAAATTGGGAGGAAGGGAAACAGGATCCCACAAGTGGACGACGCCGTCGTGCATGAGGGGAACGATGGGAGGTACGGGCTGAAGGAGCAGGCTTCGGCCCAACTGAAGAAAACACTGGTGGTTATCCGATCCGGTATGGATAGAGATTTAGAAAACAACACAAAGTAGAGAGACTGAGAGAGGAAGGACGAGTTGTGGCGTTCGAGAAATTTTTGCTTCAGGGTGATCTAAAAAAAACGTAGGCTCTGATACCGTTTGAGGAAATATGCAACTTGTATTTCCTGGAGGCCAAGGGCCGACCTATGTACATGTACGGGTGTGGTGAATATGCAGAAACCCCTTATACAACAGGAAAATACACGGCAATATAAACTACCCTAACAAAGCATCACTTGTAGTATAGTACTAAGCAACACATTTTTCTTTTATAGGTGGTAAAGCAAAAGAAGAAGCTGCCGGCTTTGTACCTTCTCACCAATAGCATCTTGAATTAGTATTGTGTCAGTAGATATACCGGAGACTACTTGTCCACTTTTCATTTCAGTGTCAAAATATGCCATGTCTTGTTTCAAAATCGAATTGAGATACAAAGATCGAATGCGAGCTGCCTGCCTCTCCCCAGTCATGGTCCAGCATGATATCTCTGGTAAGCGTAGGTATTATGGTTAAGAATGATTCCAGTGACAGTAATGAAATATAAATGATGCGGCAAAAGCATCAATAGACGATCTGATATTGAGCATGAGCCTGTGGTATGCTCAAAGTACTTGATTTTGAGCATATGATATTCAAAGGCATTAAATACTCAAATTTAATACAGAGTTCAACTATAACCAGACGTACTCATGTGCTATTTACACACGATCAAGTATGACAACGTACAATATCATACATATTTGGAAGTGAAAGTTGTCTTTTCAACCATGAACTATGGCCGAAGTTCACTTTTCAACCTTGAACTCTAAAACCGTTTAAATGCATTAAATGCATTGAAGCGGTTTTGACTGATGTGGATGCCACGCACATGCCACCTCAATTCCATAATATTTGGGTGTCTGGGTGGCTTTATTAGGATTAGTAGCATTCATTAGGATCTACTTTCGCCTGGGAAAGTCCATGTGAAGTTACCATAAAAATCATGTGTGGATGTCATACTTACGGAGATAACAAGCAGGCCATGTTCCAATGGCTAAGTAGACAAACTGTAGAACCACCTGAAAGAAATATACCAGCCATATTACAATCCCTATTCTTCTGATATTGTCAATAGAAAAATTATGATGTGTATATATTTATAAACTGATGACAGGCCAAATCAAGACTCTTAGCAGGTTGATGCCAGCATCAAATTTCATATCCTGGTCCTGTAAGCTATCAGCCGATCTGTAACAAGCTTCAGGTGCGTTGCAGGCTTGCAGATCCATACTGAAGCAAAGGGGGGTACCTTGTTGACTCGCGGGAGGATGGTGTCAGGAGTGGCACCCCCAAAGGCCTCAACCATCTGCGCAAAGATGATCGTCATGGCTACCTGTGACATGCTGCTCACAAGCGCGGCGACCGTGCCGACTAGCATCAGCATCACGTCCGCGGCGTCTGCTTTCTTGAACAGGTCATGGAACGATGCCTTGCCACCCTTGGCCATCTTCTTCGTGCTGTTTTCTTCCTCCTCCTCTCGACCCTTCGCTTCATCAGCAGCTCTTGTAGTGGCTCCATCTCCCATGCTAGTATGCTACGCCTGCCAGGTATGCGCGAGTAGCTGTCTGTCTATTGCTCTGGTTGTCATGTGGAGAGTAGCATCTGCTTTTATAGTGTCACTGTCTTGTTAGTTAACAGGCAATTGCATTCACAAAGTGAGATTTAGTTAACAGTTGAGAAAAAAAATGACATGGATAAATGTGTCCACAAGGTGCGAGTAACAGACTCAGCCTATACAGCTAAAAAAATGTTCCCAGACTTTCCAGTGCGCTTGCTGTGATGGAGCAATTTCTGTACCAATCCGTAGTAGACCACTCTAATGATGTTTGTGACTTGTGAGTGCACCTTTTGTTGATGTCCATCTTTGTCGTGACGGCTGAAAGTGATCTTTGGTTGCTTAGCAGACATGCGAATGCAGGCTATGACCCAATCCATGATGATAGCAACTGCGATCTGAGATCTGCTTAGTCAGGAAAGCAACATCCGTTAGGGAACTCTTGTTCCTTGGCGGCTGCTAATTTTACTATGGCCAGCTGTTTAAGTAACTGTTTCCATCAATATCAAAAAAAACGTAACTGTTTCCATCAAAAGATGTCTGGGACAGTTGGCTGCTTCTGCTCAAGCATTTACATGAGTTTGTAAGGAACTTTTCTAACATTACTATCTCTTGTCGTCTTTGCCTGGCAGGAGAATATTCAGCTGTCTGATCTGGAACCAGTCGCCCACGAGTTACAAAATTGCAGCTGCCGGAGGAAATCCAAACGGAGGAGCTCAGGATATGTGTTTTGCATGCTTGGAGCATCAATTCTCTGTTGGAGTATTGCGTGTTGACGTGTGTGAGAACCTCATCAAATGGCATGGCCTGTCTCGCCCTCTTTTGTTCTTATGCTGCTTGTGGCGTAATATGCAGGACCTACTCCTTAGTAGTGGTGGTGATGAGGATATGCATAGTGGCTGGTAAGGAGTCTTTTGCCCTAGTTAGAGACATTTAATGTATGTATACAGAATTATGTCGTGATTAGTTTTTCATTAGAAAACTTGTAACTAAGAGATGCATCTAATACTATGGAGAAAAACGTCTTGTCGGAGGTATTAAGAGACCAACTCTCAGTTGAGAAAAGACAATTTGTTTTGTTTGTTTCAATCTCTTCCATGCTAGGTGAGAAATGACAAAATCTATTATGTGTACAGTGCGACACAAAATGTATCCTGGTGCTAGGAAAACTTGGCACTTTCGTGAGGGAAATGAAGATGTTAGGTTGATCTCATCCGGTCGAACCCCAACGGGTCGATCGGTCCCCTTGACCGCGTCCTGATCGGGGACGCCCAACCGCACCCTGGTTGGTGGGCCCCTGTCGCCGCGCTATATAAAGAGGTGGGGGACCGGCAGCACGGTCACGTGGTTAGCCGCTGTGCCAGACCCCCCACCGACACCCCTACCGATCTAGGGTTAGCGCGAGCTGACGGGAAGTACCACCACCGCCGCCACTGCTACCCACTGCCATCGCCGGCCACCTCCACCTTGTCCGGCACTCCGGGTTCATCTCTAAAGGAAAAGGTGATCATCCTCCTCCCAATCTCTCTGTTCTACCCGTATGATCTAGACTAGTCGATCCAGTGGATCTAACAATGGTATCAGAGCTACTAGTGCTAGATCTCTTCGGTAGACAAAGAAATCAAAAGGAAAATAATCCCTCCCGTGAAGAACCCTAACCCTAATAAAGAACAGGGGAAGGGCAAAGAATACTCACCTCGAAAGGACGCCGCCGCAAGGCCGCGTGGTTCCGCTCGATCCAGATGCGCACCCAAGTGGGGCATCTGGAAGAAGAACAAGAACCCCGCAAGGGGGAAAAGAGGCACCGCAGCCAAACCGCTCGACGGCGGCGCGCTCACCGCATGGGGAACGCGCAACCGGCGAGGGGGATGGCAACGGCGCAACGCCGCAAAGAGAACTCCGGCGGTCCGGGTCGCCGGAACCGGGAGCAGCGCGGCTGCCTCGGCTCTGTCTCTCGGGAGCGAAGGAAAAGGTGGGGTGTACTAAGGAAAAAGAAAAGGAAAAAGAAGAGGAGAGGGCTCGCCGTCCAGCACCAGCTCGGCGGCGCCGCGCGTGGCTGCCTCGCCGTGGCCGGCGGCGCCGGCGGCACAGCGGAGCAACCCCAACCGCATCGCGTGGGACAGCAGAGGGAGGAGAAAGCACGCCGCGGTGGGGCTTGCGGCCGTCGCCGGAGCCGGCCACCGGCGTCTCTTTTCTCCCACGGCTCGCCGCCGGCGAGCGAGAGTTGCGGGAGCGAGCGAGAGCTGCGGGAAAGAAAAAGAAAGTGCGGCGACGTTTTCTGTCGGGAGCTGGAGCAAGCCCGTTTTCGTTCTAGCGAAAGATGCGCATAGCCGTCGGATCGAACGAACGGCCAGGATCGCATGGATCCAAACCCTAGCTCCCTCATGGGCTTTTGGGCCGAAAGATAAAGAGGCCATTTCCGTGGGCCGTTTTCTGCGCCAACGCGGGCGGCAGATTGCGCGGCTTGCCACAGACCCTGGGCTGGGCCGTTTCGGGCCGTTCGCCTGGAGAGCCGCGGCAGGCCGTGGGCCGGGCTGCGAAAAATCAGTTTTTCTCTGTTATTTTTTTTAACAGAGCAGAGTTTTGATGAATTTGGTCCAGTTTTTTGTCAAATTTCATATAGTTTTGAGTTCTATTCAATTTTATCCAACGAAATGTTTGTTTTAGAAAATAGAAAAGTGACAGAAATACTTCTGTAAAGTACAAAGTTTATGAATTTTATTCTTTTTCCGCTACAAATAGTTAAAAGTAATTGCTTAAAAGCAAGAAAGTGATAATTAATTTTTTTAAAGATGTGATAAAGTGAATAGTAAAAGTGATTATGGTCCTGTTATTTTACGACCAACGTTGTTAATAACATAATCATGATTTGTTAATCGTTGAACAGTGCAATGTTTGTGAAATACAGACAGTTTCTGTTAAAGTAAAAGGACTCTCCTCTAATTAAATTGGAACCAACGGGAAAATTTAATTAGAGAGGAGGAAAAAGAGAAATACTTGTTTAACAGATTAATTATGGTATTGTTATTTTCTGACCAACGTTGATGATAGCAGTACTATAATTATATGAGTTCTATAGTCAAAGGGCTAGATCTCTGATAATTTTGCATGAAAGTGATCAATTTTCAGAGAAAAGATAAAAGATCAAGAAATGCTCTTGAACTATAGAAATATGTATATTTCATGTTTCCGCTGAAATAGAGTTGATGATAATGTCATTTTCCAAACAGAGTTCTTTATTGCAATAGAAATATTATCATCATATTGTGATGCATTGATTCTATTTCTGCCCAACGGTGATGTAGAATTAGTGTAGAAAGATGATGTTTCATTCTAATTCTGCCCAACGGTGATTTAGAATATAGAAGAAAGTTTTAAAGATTTAATGTGCATATCTTTAACCAGACCAACGAAGGGTTATTTTTATGCTCATTATTGTTTATTATTATTGAATATTTTCTCAGACAAAGATTCTCATGTTTTCATTCGTGAAAGCAAAAGGATGGGTACTTGTGACCCGAAAGATGACCAAGAAAGGTCATAAAGTGAGAGAGTATGTTCTCTCTAAAGAATGACTGCAAAAGAAAAAGAATTCTTGGATGTTAATCCAAGAATACAAATAGATCATCGAGAGTCTTGTTTGACAAATGTCTTTCATGTACTCTCCATGCAGAAAACAAATAAATCATTCAGAGTTTTGTTTAACGAATTTCTTTCATGTACTCTATATGAAGAAATTTTTTAAACGAGCAACATGAATGCTTAATTTGACCAACGTTGGATTAAGCATGTGTATAAAAGAGTATTCAGATTTATTTCTGAATTTGATGATTGAATATGCAGTCTAAAGAGCCAATTGTGGCATCTGTGTCTCTTAATTACCCGCATGACGGGAAAAGACGATAATAATACCCACGTGGTGGGAAAAGTCTGGGAAAATACCCGCATGGCGGGAGAAAATTTTGACAAAGGACTTATCCTGTATGACAGAAAAGATGTGATGACTCATGTGTTTTTATATCGACCGCACACTTTATGTGTCATAGTTACAAAGCACTTAATGAGTCAAAAGAGAATAAAGTTACAAAAGAACCTAAAGATGAGAATGGCATGCAAGTGTGACTTGCAAAAGTACCATTGAGAAAGAACTCTTGTGAGTTTTGAAAAGGAATGAGGAAAAAGTACTCCCATACATTAAAAGACAACTTCATTTTGAATGAAGCAGATAAAAGATAACTTCATTTTGAATAAAGCAGATAATCAAAGTTTCGAAATTGTGGCAAAAAGGTTCTTGCCACATTTCGAGGGGGAGATAGAGAATGTTACAGAATAAACTCCCCTATACTTCAGATAATGTGATGCATATTATGCATCTAAGTGATCTATGATGAATTGTGATCGTCTGGGGAGTACGACGGTCATAATAATGATACCCCTAAAGTAAGAGATAGATTATTCTGGATCTTTTACAGCTCCGAAAGGAGACTAAGGACGGTACTCAAAGTGCCATAAAGAAGACAGATTGACAGGTTAACAGAATAAACCCAAATAAAAAGGATTAAGGATACACCATTTTGGAGAAAATGGAGTAATCTGGGGGAGCATGGTATGAACATACCTAAGGCTCGAATAGATTTTATCTGGGGGAGCTTGTTGCTTTATAATAGAGATGAACAAGCAAACATGGATCTTGTGATTTAGGTCCTTGTAAGAGCTATAGCAATAGAAGACTACAGAATTAATTGCCTCTAGGCAATGACAGAACAACAACATCCCCATATGAGAAAAACAGATGACTATAAAGTCTATATCAGAGAAATTTAAATGAAGGTTGATCCCACCTCATTTACAGAAATTATAAGCAGCGCTCAATCGATTTTGACAAGTGTCTACTTGTCTTAATGATTAGAGACTATGTGAATCCCGACGATGTTTGGGACTCATAAGTAATTTCCAATGGAGCCAAAACAGTAGGCTATAAAGGGTCTACAACGCCAATGTGACTCCAAAGGAAATATGTAAAAAGCGATTTTAAATCGAAAGATTTGCGCTAAGAGAATAAACAGATTATAATGAGTGATAATGGCACATAATGATCTGAGTTACATCAGATGAAAGTAAAGAACACAAGGGATCTTACGGACTAGAGCAAGTCTCTAGAATCAGAAGTTATTTTGGGTTAAAGAAATGAGAGGACAATCGCTTTTCTACAAACTTATAGAATGGGAAATTCATTCCCTAATCCTGTGTATGTGGATGATATCCTACTTGCTAGTGGTGATGTCAATCTACTACCGGCAGAGAAAAGAAGTTCTTGTCCTCAAAAGAGTATTCTCGGTAGAGTGTCTGTCGTTAAAAGTATCGAGATTTACTAAGAAAAGAAGAAAAGGGGTATTAGAAATATCGCATGGACATGCTGAGAAGAAGTCTCTAAAGCATGCATGTCGAGAAAATCTACGCCTGTTCTTATTGTCAAGGGTAATGGAATTGGAACTTTAGTGTTCCAAGAGATAACATAGAACGATCAAATGGATATGGTACCATATGCTTCAGCTGTTGGAAACTCAATATTACCCTGACAATTCACGTATCCGGTTGTTTTGGCAATGTCCAATCCAGATATAGATCACTGGAATGGAATCAAAGATATCGGCCTCATGCTAAAAGAAACAGAGTGCTCTCAAAAGGTTGTGAGTACAAAGATAGATCTATAAATGTGTCTCAAAAGGTTGTGAGTACAAAGATAGATCTATAAATGTGCTCTCAAAAGGTTGTGAGTACAAAGAAAGAATTTGTGAAATATATAGCGAAATCCACAATTGTCGCTAAATTTCACATTTGGAGTTTTTGTGTGGAAAAGCTCCAAAGAATGAAAAGATTAACATCAGTGTGATGTAAAGACATGTTATAGCATGATATGAGGCTGAGGGATAGGCAAAATGGTTAAGGAAACCTGTACCCGGAATTGATAATGGTTGACAACAGCAATAACCATTAAGTAATTCACTCCTAAGACAACGAGTCAAGTGTGGTGCCAAACACATTGACACAGAGTTATACGTTGTAAAGGAGAAAGTCCGGAATTATGTTGAAATGCTTGGAGCATAAGAGGAATAGATAAAAGAAACACACAAGTGTTTGCAGATCTGCTAATTAAAGGCTTACCGCCCAGTGTGTTTTGGAGAACACATAGTCGACATGGGTTTATGGTATAGTCTATATGATTTCCGGACAATAAAGAAGCCCAAAAGTAACAGGATTTGTTTCAAAACAGAGACGTATATTGTAGCTGTCTGATTCTATCGGCAATTGAGCTGTGACGATGAAACATGCTCTATGTACTGATCCGTGATGAAATGAGTAAAGTACAAAGTATAAAGTTAAAAGTAAAAGTTGAGATCAAGGGGGAGAATGTTAGGTTGATCTCATCCGAGTCGAACCCCAACGGGTCGATCGGTCCCCTTGACCGCGTCCTGATTGGGGACGCCCAACCGCACCCTGGTTGGTGGGCCCCTGTCGCCGCGCTATATAAAGAGGTGGGGGACCGGCAGCACGCGTCACGAGGTTAGTCGCTGTGCCAGACCCCCCACCGACACCCCTACCGATCTAGGGTTAGCGCGAGCCGACGGGAAGTACCACCACCGCCGCCACTGCTACCCACTGCCATCGCCGGCCACCTCCACCTTGTCCGGCACTCCGGGTTCATCTCTAAAGGAAAAGGTGATCATCCTCCTCCCAATCTCTCTGTTCTACCCGTATGATCTAGACTAGTCGATCCAGTGGATCTCACAGAAGATTCCAGGGTTAAAGCTGTAGTCGCTTGTGGTGATTATTGTGTTTGAATAGTGGAGTGAGAGTTGTCCGGAAAAAAACGTGTAGAGTAGTGAAAGTTGGCCTGGCCCAATCGAGCCCAAGGGTTGGGCTGCACCTCGTCATCAAAATCCTTGGGATGAACAAGAAGGCCGTCTTTTTCGTACCTCGGCAGGGAAGAGGGATTATTAGCATGAAAGCACAAGCTAGATGGTTCGTCGATGGCATGGCCCGTTAGCATCTCTTTTCCTTTTTTTTTCTGGAAACTATTTTATAGATCTTCGAAAATAAAATACACCAGAGTTCGAGTAATGATTTTTTCTAAAAGTATTATGTTTATCATTTGAGTAGATACATAATTTTTATTTATTTGTTCACACAACTTGTGAGATTTATTCTTGCATCCTAAATAGTTCTCAGTTTTGAATCTTTGTAAGTTTTCATAAAATAGTACTCACTATATTCCTTCTTATAAGTGCTATTAGTTTTTTGAAACATCAAAGTTGACTATCTTGACCAAACCTATAGGAACTGATGCTGATTCGGTATTGTAAATGCTATTTTTTTCAATAAACTTGGTCAAAGACAATCATGTTTTAAATTTTCAGAAAAAACTGATGCACCTCATAAGAAGGAATGGAGGGAGTATGAATGTTTGTTAGCGGTTTGAAAATTTTAAGCATGACAAGGTTTGTAGCTGTTCTTATTGTAATCAATTTTTTTATTCTAGCACATGTCAAGAATGGTCATTTATTTGTATGAACATTTACCAGAGGAAGTTCAACACAATAGCACTTACATGATTTTATTTCAAATATTAAATATGCACAAAAATGTTAGTTTAAACATAGGTCAATTGTATCCAGGTCCTAAAATTGACTCAAATTACTAGAACAATTATGAAGATTTTTATCAGAATGCTTATTTTTTATTGTTCCATAGGAACGCACACATATTTAGCTAGTGTTTATACTAGTCATATTTTCGGGCAACATAAGGTAAAATATTCCCGACTAAGTCATACTTATCTCGTATGTGCTCTACATTCATGAATATGATTTCATATTCCTCTCCGTTATCCAACCACCATCAACTGGAACTCGGAATCCACAAACATGGTTGTGGATGTGATTTCTCCACTGTTCGGTTGTACGCGCTCTCATTTCACTCCTCGCACCCACAAAATGATTGTTGATAATCTTCATTTATATTAACAAAATGCTCTATCAAGTATGCCAGAATGCCAATCAATTGTAAGAGTGACACCAACGACATATTTCATGGCTTCAACCATGCCTACCTCTAACGTACGAGTATCTTAACTATGGCTGCGGGGATGTGTGCCGAGAAGGGAAAAAGTGCAAAGCTCTCAAGGTTGCTACATGAAAGAACATGACGTATTAACGTTTATAAGGGGGTTTATAAGGAGCTTGTAACAAAAAGTGGATCTCGGCCATCTCAACAATGTCCAACTCTACCTAGCTTTTGAAGTTAATTTCCCTATCACCATCCTTGGCCACTAAAGTACCAACTCTATCCGGCAATACTCAATGAGCTTAGCATATCTCATCCAATTCATTGGGTCCTACCCAAGATTTAAGCCAAAAGATCTAGAGGATACGAGTAGACCAAAATTGTGAGATATGCACATGGCTCATGTTGCACAACAAAATTATAACAATTGATTTCTAGATGTGAGGGGTGGTCGCCTCATGACCTGGTCTGCTAGCATTTCCTTTGAGTCAAGAGACGACCATTCACCACTGGAAGGAGTTCCTCTTAAACCCTTGCCATGTTTTGTTTACGGATACCCTTGCCATGTTGGACGTTGTCGATCTCTGGTAGGGGAAGTCCACGGACTCTCCTACCCAATTATATGACTCAATTGACTCATGATGGTGCAAGATGATCTCCTCCGTTGTAAAGCACAATGCCTATCTAAATCGGATCATCTTGAATGTATGAGAAGAGAGTAGTAGATGCATCTTCGGCTCCCCCTTAAGCTCGTCTTAATGGATTTCAAGGACATTTGTGTGCTACAGCTTATGACAACAACAGATATTACTCCCTCCGTCCCAAAATAACTGTCTTAGATTTGTCAAAAAGTGAATGTATCTAGACATGAAACAAGTATAGATACATTCAGTTTTGTACAACTTTGAGACACTTATTTTGGGACGGAGGGAGTATACAATATGAGGAGTAGTTGGCATGTTGTACATGGTTTTGTTGATGTGCTCGACGATAAACCAAGCCTCACGACTATGAATACTTTTTAGGGAGCGTCTATGCCTCGGTCGATTTTATAAATTTGTACCACCAATCAAAAAAAAATCACGCTGGCTTAAAAAGAGTTTTAAAAAAGATGTTTGTAAAAAAAGTTCACCTATAGGGCTCCTTCCCGGTTGGGAAGACATGGATTTTGTTGTCGCAATTATTGGTTCCGCCACGTGGTGGCGTGTGAGCGGAATCTCGTAGCCGAGTCGAACTGGGTCGCGTCTCTGTCCGTGACGCGCACACAACCGCGTTCCTGAACCGACCTACGTCCGTCTATAAATTCCAGCCCACCCCCCTCCAATCGATCCCCTTTCTTTCTTTCCCCACGCCGGCCGCCGCCTCGATTCATCCAGAAATTGAGACGAGCTCGCGCACGCCACAGCAGCAGCCAGCCATGTACAGCTCGGCCGCGGACGAGCGGGTGTACTGCCCGGACTGCCACCGCGCGACGGAGGTGGTGCTCGACCACGCCACCGGCGACACCATCTGCACCGGGTGCGCGCTCGTCCTCGACGCGCACTACGTCGACGAGGGCTCCGAGTGGCGCACCTTCAGCGACGACGCCGGCGGCGACGACCGCGACCCCAGCCGCGTCGGCTCCACTGGCGACCCCTTCCTCGACGCCAAGCTCTCCACCGTCATCAAGCCCAACGCCAAGTCCTCCGCCGCCGGCAAGAACAACGCCCCGCCAAGGATGTCCGTGCCCGGAGACGCCGGCGCGGCCTCCGAGAAGGCCCTCGTCGACGGATTCCGCGGCATCGCCGACATGGCGGACCGGCTCGGCCTCGTGGCCACCGTCCGGGACCTGGCCAAGGAGACGTTCAAGAAGCTCGACGACGCCGGCAAGGCCTGCACGTTTCGAGGCCGCAGCCGGGACGCCGTCTACGCCGCCTGCCTCTACATCGCCTGCCGCAACCTCGGCATGCCGCGCACCTTCAAGGAGCTCGCCTCCGTCACCGCCGCCGGCGCCGCCGCCAAGAAGGACATCGGCAAGATCTCCACGCAGATCAAGAGGCTGCTTGCCGACAAGGAAGGCCAGGTCATGGACATCGGCGTCGTGCGCGCCTCCGATTACCTGCGCCGCTTCTGCTCCCACCTCACCCTCGGCAACCAGGAGATGCGCGACGCCGAGAATGCCGTGCGGAGGCTCGAGGAAGGCCTCGACGTGCGCCGCAATCCCGAGTCCATCGCCGCCGCCATCATCTACATGGTCGTGCAGCGCCCTGGCGGCGTCGCCAGGTCCGTCAAGGAAGTGTCCGGGGCCACCGGCGTCGCCGAGGGAACCATCAAGGAGGCGCACAAGGAACTCACCCCGCACGCCCAGATGCTCTTCGGATGAGCTAGCGGCGCCAACCATTGACGATTCAATTTCTTGATTCTTGGCAGGCCCAATTGGTCCCGTACGTGTGTTGTTCTTGGCAAGTCTTGGACATGTGAAGTTTGTGTTGGACTACGTTTCTAAGTACTGTGAATCATTCTTGAATGAATCCGTGCTTGATTCGATAGTGCCAAACTCATGAACTGAAGTCTGAGACGTGGTTGCTAAGCATATTACGTACTCTTGAATGATCTCATGACGAACGTTTCGAGCAGCTAGGCTCGACGTTTTTCACTGAAATTTTCAGTGAACCCTGAGAACTTAATGTTCTAGTGAGAAGGGCGCCACTTGATATCGGCTAAGTTCAGACAAACTCAAACTTTGGTTGAATTTCGTCAAAATGAAAACCAGAATGGCCGAATCAAAAACTGGAATATGGGCTTTCAGTGTAATTTGACTGAAAACAAAACCAAGAACCCACAAGTTGAATAATTTTGGCATTCCAGTGTGCTCTCTATTCTTGCTAGAGACCATGTGACAAAGTACCAACACAAGTTTGTCGACATCAGGACATGTTCTGGTGGAGAGGGCGCCACTTCTCGTCAAAGGAAAACGCTTTGATATTGGCTAGGTTCAGACAAATTCAAAATTTGGTTGAATTTCATCAAAATCAAAACCTGAATGACCGAATAAAAACTGAAATAGAGGATTTTAATGTAACTTAACCAAAAACAGAATCAAAGAACAAAAACTTGAATGATTTCTAAAAATTTGATGTATATTAATTCTTGCCCGAGATCATGTGACAAAAGTACCAAAAATCATCTCGGGCTGAGACACCAATTGAAAGAACCTGACATGGGTTGCTGGGCTCTTGCTACCCTGTCATGTTAGTTTTACCTACCTATAATGAGTTGGCATCATGGTGGGGATCGAGTATTAACATGAAGAGTGCACAAAAGACAATGCTTCTGTCCCTAAAATATATAAGTACATATTGTATGAAAAAAGACAAATTCGCACTAGAACAAACATAACCTCTTTTGGAAGATTAATTTGGGTTTTCTCTAGTGCAATCAAACATA
Organism: Poa pratensis; assembly: GCA_947311845.1. Lineage (NCBI taxonomy): Eukaryota > Viridiplantae > Streptophyta > Magnoliopsida > Poales > Poaceae > Poa > Poa pratensis. Next base: position 122,492,758 of record CAMZMU010000074.1, on the reverse strand, counting down.
CTTTGGGTTACCTCAAATCTGGACATGCAAGTATGCAACACTGCAATCCCCACTCCTATGTTTTGTAACCTTGTGAATAAAAAATGCCCTTAAAGTTCTTTTTAGAAATGCCAAGACAGGACGTCAAATACTAGACTAGTGTTAGATTAAAGAAGGCACCACACGAACGCCTCGCGATTCACTGGGAATGTCGCATTTTCCATCGTGAGTGCATGTTTGAGCTAGGCCTGACATTTTTCACTGAAATTTCAGTGAACCCTGAGAACTATGTTGAGCTTGGACGTGTGAAGTTTGTGTCGGACTCCGTTTCTAAGTACTGAATCATTCGTGAATGAATACGTGCTTGTTTCGATGACACCAAACTTAGGAATTGAGGTGTGAGGCAAGCTATGGCTAACACTTTTTCATAGGAATTTCAATGACTCTAGTTAACCCGGATAACTTTATATTCCGGTGAAATGGTGCCGACTTTCCAGCTGAAGAATGGACGGGAGCACTCTAGTATCATCTAAGTTCAGACAAAATTCCTTTTTTTCTGTTGAATTTCATTTAAAGTGAAACTAGAAGTGCCAAATTGAAATTTAGATTGAAAACTAAAATCAAAACCCACAAAAAAAATTGGGCAAAGAACTCACAGGTTCAGTGACTTCGTAAAACAAACTAGCGTATGGACATGTGTGATGTTCATTCTTGCCATCTCATCTGACAGATGTTCACGTACTATCAAGGAAAAAAATTGCGTGCTATATCAAAATAGCGCCGACCTTAAAATACGCTATTAGCGTGCTATATCACGATATAGTGTGGCATTAGCGAGACAACTATATGCTGATTTATTTAGCGAGACAATTCTTCAAACGCTATTGTGTGCTATTAGAGCCGCTATAACACACTATTTTTTTGTCCTTGATACTATAACAAGATACTAAAGAATTGACTCGTTCTATGGGCCGCTTGAAAGAATCTGACATTGTTGAGCTGATATTACTCAGCCAGATTATTTGTATTTGCCAATAATGAATTCTTCATTCTTGGTTGGTGGCCTCGAGCCGGAGACTATATAGAGGGGATGAAAAAGTAACCTTCTTATTATACGAAGCCGCAAAAAAATTGTTTAATAGATTTATTTTGTATATGGAATGTAGATTGCACCAAACATAGTACATGTCCAATTATTTCTCCGACACATAGTCGCTAAGAAAACTACTTGCAAATGATCTCATTAACATGACAATACACTTCTAGGGCTCGACATTATTAACCAAAAACTTGGTGATTCAGTGACCCTCGTATAGTAGGTACTACCTCCGTTTCATAAACGAAGGCGTATAACCTTTTTTCAAAAGTCAAACGATGCAAAGTTTGACCAACTTTGTAGGGTTTCATAAACTATCAATGGATCGAGTATTGTTCGAGAAGGCGGCGAGAGTTCAAACCAGGCTCGATTCAACATCATGTTTTTTTCAATTCTGCTGAAACTGTACTCAAAATGTCTGAATTGCAGATATATAAGAAGTCAAAACCTTGCTCAGAGCATTGGTTCTTGCTTGAGGGGGATGATTTAATTCCTCATATGATGTACATATGCACCGTAAGTGGGTCGTATTGATTGGCCAATGCTTTGGGTGCTCCAAACTTATGTCAAAGTTGATACTTTCGACGATCTTGGTGTAGCACGAAGAAATCGTAGCTACATGACTAAGAAGAAAATGAATGTACTTTTGGAGCACGGACTCCACATAGCCTTTTTTTGACAAAAAAAAAAAATAAATCAAATGAACATTTTTAAGTTTTATAATTTGAAAAATTCCTAATGTTGACAGCGACGTAATCGGAAAAGAAAAAGACCTGTTAAGCATCATCATCAAAGTAATGCGTCAATGCCGTCGGCCGATCGGTCATCCGAGGAGGAGCTTGGCGTGCGGGGTGAGGTCCATATACGCCTCCTTGATGGTGCCCTCGGCAACGCCGGTGACGGCGGGCACGTCCCTGACAGAGTTGCTGCCGCCAGTGGGCTGCACGACCATAGTGTCGCCGGTGATGTGGTGGAGGACCAATTCTGTCGCGCGGTCAAAGTCCGACGCGAAGCTCTATCCTTGCATATTTCTCCCGCACAAACGTGTGTTACACTCTGTTTCCGCGTGCACTCGGATCCTTGCGCAGGGGCGGGCCCAGCTCAATTCAAGGGTATTCAAATGCATACCCAAATTTTTTGACCAAAAAGTAGATGTATAGAGTATATAATCGGCATATATATGAAAAAAAAGAAAGTAGACAGAGTATTCAGCCCACATCCCTCCTTCCTCCTCGTGGCCCAGCTCCGTAGCAGGCCCAACTAGCTCTATCGATCAAACCTCTCCACGCACCATCCCTCCATTTCCTCATGTCAGTTCGCGATCTGCCGTTCTAAACTGAATCAGGCGACGAGCGACGGCGGAATCTTGGCGCCGCAGCGGCAGGCCGCACTCCTCGATTCATCGTCCGTCCGCCGCGGCGACAGCGCGGCCAGGCTGCCCTTCTCTGAACCTCGTCGATTCTCCGTCTGAGTCTCTGTGATTCCCTGGTTTCCTGCTCGGCTGCTCCCCAGACCTCGACCTGTCGCCTACGGCATTCGACCAGGACGTTCAAATTTCGTTCTCCGTTCGTGTGGCTCCAACCATTGAGGAGTTGAGGCTTAAAAAAAAAATACGCCTTAAAATTTTGAATACACAAACATGAAATCCTGGGCCCGGCAAGGACCTTGCGTATTTCTGCCGCACGTTCGAAGATGCACACGGACTTGGTTTGATCACAAGATCAGAGAAACGCTACTCCGATCGGATTCGGAGATCGACAGACCGAGTAACAGCAGGTGACACAAGCCTAACCCGGCAACTAGCCATATAAGCTAAGCCTAGCTAACCCTCACCCTCCCTAGGAAAACGAAGCTAAGCCTTAACCTAGCTGTAACCCAAAATCGACAATGGGCTGGTCTTCGACACCGCGATGCGCCCCTGCCCTAAACGACGTGGCCACCGCCACACCGGCCGCGCTAGCAAGCTCCGCCATGGCCAGCCGCTTCCAGAGGCTCGAGATGCTCGGCGCGGGCACGTTCGGCGTCGTGTACCGGGCGCGGGACCGCCGCACCGGCGAGATCGTAGCCATGAAGTGCCTCCGCGCCAACTCCCAGGAGTACGACGACGGCCAGTATCTCGCCGACTTCGCCAGCGAGGTCGCCGCTCTCGAGACGTGCAGCGGCCACCCGTCGATCGTGCAGCCGCGCGCCTCCGGCCGCCTCGGCAACAACGAGGCCTTCGTCGCCATGGAGTTCGTCGGGCCGACCCTCAGGCACGTCATGAAGCGCCAACGCTTCGGGAGGAGACACACCGAGCTGGAGGTTCGTCTCATCATGAGGCAGCTCCTCGCCTGCGTCAGGAGGATGAACCGTAAGGGTCTCATGCACCGTGACCTCAAGCCCGAGAACGTGCTCGTCGACGCCCGCGGAAACATCAAGATCTGCGACCTAGGGCTCTCCTGCAGCATGACCGAGGATGGGCCGCCCTACTGCAACCCTGTCGGGACACGGGGATACCGCGCGCCGGAGATCATCCTCGGCTCCACGGACTACGACGGGCGTGTCGACTCGTGGTCTCTAGGCGTCATGATGGCCGAACTCCTCGCCGGCAAGCACCCTTTCCATGGGAGATCAGACACGGAGCAGCTCAGCGAGATGTTGGACCTTCTTGGCACAACCGACATAAAGGAGTGGTCGGCTACGACGACCGGCGTCTTCCCGGCGGATGCCAACGGGAAAGCCTTCTACGCTTCAAGTTCCCCTGTCCGTCGTCGGAGGCCAGGATCGTCAGAGGCCCGCCTGCACTGTCCGAGGCTGGCTTCGAGGTCCTGAGCGGCCTACTACGATGCAACCCGGAGAAGAGGCTCACGGCGGCACGCGCGCTCCAGCATCGGTGGTTCAAGGAGGCCAACCCCACGACTACTACAAGGAGCTGATCGATCGGTCGGTAACGTGCGCAATGTAGCAAAATGTATGCATGATTGCACAATTCTTTGTGTAGTCCAGCACATCTGATTTGAGTAGTTCAGAGAATGTAAACATTGTACATAATGAATGTTGTAAATTGAATCAGTATCATATCTCGTGAATTATATCGCATTAACGTTACAGTAAATTTAGAGGTCTCCACAATTTTCAGCACATAATCGGCGATTTCAGCCAACCTTGGATAATATCTTTTGGTCAAAAAAGCGGCCACGCTACAAGTTTGGTCACCATAGAAATCTCAGTAATTTCAGTCAAACCAAGAATTTAGGTCTTGGTGAATTACGGTATTTTGTCTAAAAAGGCGAACACCCTAATGCTGGCCAGGTTTGAACAAAATTCAAATTTCTATTGAATTTTACTAAAATTTAAACCCTTCATAATGGCCGAACTAAGTGAGGGGATGTAATTAATTAGCTTCCTCATTACAGGAATCGGCGTTGTTGCCGAGTGTCTGGTTGCTTGCAAAGTGCAATTTATCGAGCACTCTAGGTCGAGCACCATATAGTTACATGGTAAACATGAGACACTCCACAAATAAGGTCATTTGCCGACAGTTCTTTAGGTGCGACACTCGACATAAAAAAATGCTCGGCGAAGGCCGAGTGGCCGCACAAGGCAACAGGCTAGCGCGTGGCCTAATAGACACATGACGTTATGACGGGAGGCGGTTAGTGAGTGCCATGTCAGCGGCACTCGGCAAGCATAAAGGCGATTATGACGAAACAAGTTTCTTCATAAAGTTTTATTCTTTCTAGTATTTTTTTAACGAAAACTTTGGTGAGCAAACCGTGCGAAAAAAATAGACGGTAAGAAACTTGTGGAGAGTGGAGATTAAAAACCCCAACATACACTCACTCAGAGAGCGTCCGTAGCCAGCCACATGGCACATTATGCCGAGTGCCACACTCGGCATAGCTTTGGGCTATATGTTTTATATGCCACGGGGTTGCCTATGGGGCCACACTTCGGCCGATGTCTCGCATTATGTCAGTTGTTCACTCAATAGAGAGAGTTTCCAACCACTATGATAAGCGACCAACATAATGTTTCACAACAGAGGTGTGGCATTGAGAGAAGGATCAAGCAGAAAAAAAGACTTTACTGAAATTCAATTCGCTTTTTTTTTCCTTCCTGAGATATGAGCTAGAATGTAATGCCTCGGGGGCTAGGCTGCTCCTTGGTTGTGTGTGTGAAGACAGGATGGCTGCATGAGCGTACTAATTAAGGTAAAATCAGCAAAGGTATAATTATAATAATATGTGTTAACCTTGATATATAAAGATAAAACATGTTTTCTATCCAAATGTTGATACTCAAACTTAGTTGAGTTGGTATCGACGTAGACAATTACCGGCTGCAAAGCTGCCACAAGCATCAGAGAGAACTTACATCAAGCATCAGAGAGAGTATCCGACTAACCTCTGACTCCCGTGTAGGGGTAATCTGCTTCGCCTGTGATTCCTACACTATCTAGACAACTCACTGCTACGTGAACATCATGACAGCCATCGCCACGGATCTCGCATTCCGTTAGGTTTTTCTCCCATAGAGGCAACTTTCAACCGCTATGCATAAAATGTGTTGCTTCAACGGCGGCGATCAACGTCCAACCATCTTTCACATCAACGGAATGCCTGGGGGATACTACTTAATTGTGCGTGTGTGATGAGGTGCTAGCTGCCGAGCCTAAATACATCATTTATTCCTCAATATAGATTATACATAGTAATTAAGATAAAACTTGGGAGGGGAGGGTCCCCTCCGCAACCATTTACGTCGGTACATCTAAACCCAGATATACCAAGATAAATATGTCAAATCACATGATAAACGAGCCGAACGGCCAAGCCAGACACAAACCCCATGTTTGTACATCTTCAATGAGAAACATATACTCATTCTCACCCTAAATTTAGTATACATTGACTTTTGACTAAATTTCGATGTCTTCTTTTATGGAACAAAGAGAGTGGCCGAGAAGAGTTGATTTTTTTCAAACCTATAGCTAGCATTAGTGTTCTTCTTTTTAGCCGAAACTCCGCAACATTTTTCACCAAAATCTAAATTTTCGGAAAATCAGTTAAATTTATGTGAAAACATCGACCGAGTTATTTGTAGTGTCCGCGCGATTCTTTTCAAAAGATATTATCATAGATTCGCTGAAATATTAGACAAAAAAATTGAGCCCTTTGAAATTTACTGTCTCGTTAATGAGATCATTCATGACTCATGAGACACCATACTGATTAATTAACAACACTCATGTGCAACGAGTTTACATTTTCTGATTGACTCAAATCAGCTGTGCTAGGCTACAATCATGCACTTAACTACAGACGACAGGCCTAGCTAGCTACATTGTGCACGTTAACCACCGATCAGCTCCTTGTAGTACTCGTAGGGTTGGCCTCCTTGAACCACCGATGCTGGAGCGCGCTTGCCGCCGTGAGCCTCTTCTCCGGGTTGCATCGTAGAAGGCCGCTCAGGACCTCGAAGCCAGCCACGGACAGTGCAGGCGGGTCTCTGACGACCCTGGCCTCCGACGACGGACAGGGGAACTTGTGGCGTAGAAAGCTTTCCGGTTGGCATCCACCTGGCAGACGCCGGCCGTCGTAGCCAGACCACTCCTTGATGTCTGCCGTGCCGAGAAGGTCCAACGTCTCGCTGAGGTGCTCCGTGTCTGATCTCCCATGGAAAGGGTGCTTGCCGGCGAGGAGCTCGGCCATCATGACGCCGAGAGACCACGAGTCGACACGCTCGTCGTAATCCGTGGACCCGAGGATGATCTCCGGCGCGCGGTATCCCCGTGTCCCGACGGGGTTGCAGTAGGGAGGTCCATCATCGGAGATGCTGCACGACAGCCCTAGGTCGCAGATCTTGAGGTTTCCGCGGGCGTCGACGAGCACGTTCTCCGGTTTGAGGTCCCGGTGCATGAGGCCGAGACGGTTCATCCTCCTGACGCCGGCGAGGAGCTGCCGCATGATCAGACGAACCTCGAGCTCGGTCCTCGGTGTGCCTCCTCCTGAAGCGGTCGCGCTTGATGACGTGCCTGAGGGTCGGCCCGACGAATTCCATGGTGACGAAGGCTTCGTTTTTCTCAAGGCGGCCGGAGGCGCGTGGCTGCACGATCGACGGGTGGCCGCTGCACGACTCGAGAGCGGCGATCTCGCTGGCGAAGGCGGCGAAATAGGGGCCGTCGTTGCAGTTCGTGCGGAGGCACTTCATGGCCACGATTTCGCCGGTGCGGCGGTCTCGTGCCCGGTATACGACACCGAACGTGCCAGCGCCGAGCACCTCCAGCCTCTGGAAGCGGCTTGCCATGGCGGAGTAGGCTAGCACCGCCGGTGTGGTTGTGGGGGTGGCGAGGTCGTCGTTTAGGGCTGGGGCGCATGGCGGTGTCGAAGACCACCTCATTGCTTTGCTGCTCCACGTACAGATCTGAGGCATGCTTTGGGTTACTGGATTAGCTTATATAGGTCTGTCAAATTCCGAGTTCGACCGGGACTAGTATTTCTGATCTTCTGATCATACCAGGTCCGTGCAAAACTACGAACTTGCGGCAGAAATATGCAAGGAGTGGACGTACTCGGGAACGTGGATTTTGCTCATGCGGAAGGGCGCCCATGCGCAATCTGGGCCGTCGGATTCAGCTGTCCGACGGTCAGGATTTAGCGTTGACCCAGCAGATTTTCAACGCGTCAACGCTAAATCCTGGCCGTCGGATAGCTGAATCCGACGGCCTAGATTGCGCATGGGCGCCCTTCCGCATGGACCAAAGATTATTCCCTCGGAAACGGAGTCCGAAACGTGTTTGTGTGTCCACGTCGAGACCTGACGCGTCACGGAATTGGTCGTACAGCCCACTGCCACTGGCGCGTTTGTGTATCACTCGAGATAGGGCATCCGTGGCATCCTCACGGATCGTCTACAATCTTGCGCAAATCTCAAAGCAGAGACATCGAACGGCTCAGAAAGATTACAGACCATGCAGATTTAGCAAAACTCCCTATGCATGTTATTTCCGACGCTGATGACGTCGACCCCCATAAACCGACAGGCTCTCTTCCGGCGCGTACGCTATCGCTCCTTTTGGACTTTGTGTACTCAAACCTCCTAGATAGCAGTATAGCACGCACATCCTCAAACCCTAGTCGCTTCACCGCCCCGTCTTTCTCCTTCTCCTTGCTACTCACAGAAGTTGCTGCCAAAACAATCACACATAGGCGATGATGGAGCCGGTGTGGATTTCGTCATGCGGCTCCTCGTGTTGTGTCTTGGAGGTCAGCTGCCATGTAGGGTGATCGGTGGGGCTCCCAACCAATGTACTCCTCCTTATCGGCTCTCGCGGGTGCTTGATAGGGGCGGGGCTCGAATGGTCATGTTGTCGGTTGTGGTCCGGACGGGGACCTTGGACACGAGGGCAGCGCCCCCCGGCGGCGGTGGTTGATTCAATGTTGCTGTGAGGGTAGCTCGTTGATCGGTCAGTGAGGTGTCAGTGGCCTTTTGGTCTTGGATTTGCAAAGACGGTTCATGTTTCCTGGTGACAATGATGGTGAAGAATCTCCTAATTCCTGGACGGACGCACAATCTATATGAGCGCAAGGTCGGTGGGCTATTGTCGCTGATGGAGGCTCCCGATAGTGATTGGTTGTCCCCCGCATGATGTAGGGGCGAGAGTGCTTGACATAGCCTATGAAGGCGTCTGGAATGTTATATTTGTCGAATCTACTTCACTCTATGTGTGGGTTTGCACCTTGTCCGGGGCGGAACCAGGGGGCGCCCTAGGGCCATGGCTCCCCCATGGTGGAAATTTGACAAAATACCTTACTTAATTTTTAGATTTGACCTCTAAATTTACCCAAGTTTAACAGTCTGCCCCCTCCAACTTATCTGATATGCAATGCGTTTGAAGTTGTGTGATGTGGTTCAACAAGCGGTGGCAGCACATGGAAACTTCGGTGTGGTGGCACTAGGATCTTGAGTTTCTAGGGTTAAAGCTTTAGGTTTGAACTTTATTGGCTGAACCTGGAAATGGCGGCGTTCACACGACGTTCTCCCTTGAAAAGGAATTGCCTAGAATTTGCTCAGATCTATCTTCGGGCTAAAACCCATCGTCCGATCTCCGTGGTTGGATCCAACGACATCGGTGTCGTGCGTCGCTCCCTTCTTGAAGACATCGTTGTTGGATCACCTCTCATCGATGCAGTCGTTTTGTTGATCATTTTTTATTTTTCCAATATTTTGTTGTGTGCATCCTTGATATCTTGATAGTGTGTTGATGCAGAGGCCATGTATAACTTGTATCATCTTGATATTGATATATTCTCTTTATCGTCAAAAAATGTTGACCCATTCTAAAGTCTAAACTCGTGGTTATGCCTTTCAAAAAATATCTTATTGTTTTTTTAGCTCACTCTACATTTTCATCTTGCATTACGCACCGCTAGGAAGAATTTTACATCATATAAGCAAATAAGTCATCGCCTTCAAGCAATGTCAGATTCTTTCAAGCCGTGCATAACACGAGCTAATTTTTCAGTACCAGCATGATATACGTATGTGAACATCTGTCAGATGATCTAGCAAGAATGAACATCACATATGTCCATGCCAGTTTATTTTTAGGAGGTATTAAATCTGTGGGTTTTGGGTTTAGTTTTCGATCTAAATTTTCAATTCAACACTTCTTGTTTCAATTTCAATGAAATTCCACCAAAATTTGTTTTGTTTTCAAACTTGTGGCTGATATTAGAGTGTTGACGTCCATTTGTCAGCCGAAAAGTAGTAACCGTTTTCACCGGAGCATAAAGTTCTTGGGGTTTACTAATGTCACTGAAATACCGGTGAAAATGCGGAGCCACTAGCTCAAACTTGGTGTGCTTAGCAACCATGCGTGAAACCTCAGTTCATAAGTTTGGCATCATCGAATCAAACAGAGATTCATTCACGAATGATTTAGTACTTAGAAACGCAGTTTGACACAAACTTCACATGTCCAAGCTCATGCCAAGATATCAAAGCATGATCATTTTCCTTGGATGAAAAGTGGCGCCCTTTTTACCAGAACATGTTGTTGCGATACCTATGAATTCCTGTAGTGATGTTACTACTCGATCCCACCATGAATATAGGTTGGTAAAAATAACATGATAGTGTATAGCAAGAGCACAGCAACCCATGTAATGTTGTTTCAATTGGAGTCTTAACTCTTAACCCGAGATGACTTTTTGGTACTTTGCCACATATGATCTCTGGCAACAATAGATATCACAGTGTCTCGCCATGTCAGTTTGTTTCTAGAAATCATTCGATTCGTGGGTGCTTGATTTTGTTTTCGGTTAAATTGCACTGGAACCCCTTCTTACAGTTTTTGATTGGGCCATTATGGTTTCAATTTAGACAGAATTCAAGCAAATTTTGAATTTTTCTAAACCTGGCCGATAGCAAAGCGTTTCCTTTTGCCTTTCTTCTACCAGAAAAGGTAAGTTCTCAGGGTTCAGTGAAATTTCTGTCAGAAATGTCGAGACTAGCTCGAACATGCTCACGTTCGTCATGAGATCATACAAGAGTATGAATGTGCTTAGCAGCAGTACTTCTCAGAAGTCAGACCTCAGTTCATGAGTTTGGCACAATCGAATCAAGCACGGATTCATTCAAGAATGATTCACAGTACTTAGAAACGGAGTCCAACACAAACTTCACATGTCCAAGACTATGATCGTTGCCAAGAACAAAACACGTACGGGATCAATTGGACCTGCCAAGAATCAAGAAATTGAAACATCAATCAATGGCGCCAGCCGGCTGCTCATCCGAAGAGCATCTGGGCGTGCGGGGTGAGGTCCTTGTGCGCCTCCTTGATGGTGCCCTCGGCGACGCCGGTGGCAAGGGACACGTCCTTGACCGTCCCGCCTGTGCCGGCGCGCTGCACGACCATGTAGATGATGGCGGCGGCGATGGATTCCGGGTTGCGGCGCACACCGAGTCCTTCCTCGAGCCTCCGCACGGCCTCCCCTGCGTCGCGCACCTGCTGGTTGCCTAGTCCGCCGACCCGGGAGCAGAAGCGGCGCAGGTAGTCGGAGGCGCGCGTTGTCGCCCCCGGCGGAGGACTTGGCGCCGGGCTTCTTGGAGTAGTTGATCGTCGTGGAGAGCTTGGCGTCGAGGAACGGGTCGCCGGAGGAACCGACGCGGCTGGGGTCGCGGTCGTCGCCGCCGGCGTCGTCATTGAAGGTGCGCCACTCGGAGACCTCGTCAACGTAGTGCGCGTCGAGGACGAGAGCGCACTCGGTGCAGATGGTGTCGCCGGTGGCGTGGTCCAGGACCACCTCCGTCGCGCGGTGGCAGTCAGGGCAGTACACCCGCTCGTCGTACATGGCTGCTGGTGCTGGGGCTGCTGCTGCCGCGCGCGGTGGGTACGTTTGATTAGCTTGCGGTTGCGATCGGGATTGCGGAGGGACGTACGCATAACTACTGCAGAGGGACGTAAACGATTTTCGTTCGTACATTGCCCATCCGACGGCAGCAATCCGAAGCAGTGGAAACTCACGAAATAGTCGGCCCAAAGCCCAAAAGAACGAAGGGGATAAGGGAAAATAGCGCTCGAGCCTCCGTCGCCGCCACAGCAGCTCTGTCGTCTTGGTCGTTGGGCTCGACCTCTACGCTGTCGCTGCCCTGTGCAAGCCGCTCGCGTCCTCCAAGAGGAGGAGAAGGACACGGGACTCCTGGTCGCCTCGCTCATTCTCTGTATTGCCGTGGCCGTTGAGCATGCTGGCTGCGCCCTTGTGTTGCTGTTGTTGTTCCAGTAAACTGAAACAGAAGTATGCAGAAATTTACACTGAACTGGATGCCAATTGTTGGTCCTAACTGAGCTGAACTACATGACACTCACAGCTTGATTTGAAGTGAACAAAATGGCAACCATTGCCCATAACTGAACTGAACTGGACGGCACCCAGAACTGAACTGAAATTTGTTTTTTGCATGTGCAGAATGGTAGAAAACTGATAGCATGAACTCTCGCTTAAATCAAAGCATGATTGTCCAAAAGCAGAATATTTGGACAGAAGTACATGTTCAAATCCAACAATTATGTGATTGGTCTGAACCATGCAGTTCAAATCCAACAAAAGATGGTGCACACTAGAGAGGAGAAAGACACGGACTCCTTCTCCTCTTTCAGGACGCGGTCGTGCGCAAGGGCGGGTCGGGCGCGACGACCAGAACGACGGAGCTACCGCGGGGACGGCGACGGAGGGCACGTCGGGGACGGAGGGCACGGAGGCGATGGTGGTGGAGGCCACATAGGCAGAGCTGTGCCTGCCGGCGAGGAGACGGCAATGGCGAGCGCTGTTTTCCCTTCTCCCCTTCGTTCTCTTGGGCTTTGGGCTGACTATTTCCGTGTGTCTCCTCTGCTTCGGACTGCTACCGTTGGATGCGCAGCGGAGAACGAAAATTATTTACGTCCCTCTGCAGTAGTTATGCGTACGTCAGATGATCTCGTTCCGGGAAAAGGGGCTGCTAGGAGGGGGTGCGCTCCTATTTATCGACGGATCAAAGGTCGGTGCTGGGCTGTGGGGCATACGCGTCAGGTCTGAAACACAAACTCGAGTTCGACTCGGAATTGGATTCTCGACCCGGTCCGTCCGTTTATTTGATCAGAAGATCAGATATTGACGAGCTTGATGAATTCAAGCTCTCGTGACACCGGATTTTTTCTACAATGGTATATACTCCCTCCGTTTTTATGTTGGTCTTTGGTGCTCGAATTTGATCATGAATATGTACTAAATTATATGGATTTACAATGTATAAATGGTATTGTTGGATTGGTATTGCAAAATTGTTTTTCATATCATATTTCAGTATATTAATTTTGCTGACATATTATAAGTGGATACTCTGTTAAAATTAGTGTAGTCATCCAAAGTGACGCCTTATATTTGGGGACAGAGGGAATATTTTATACCCTGTTAAAACTAGTGCAGCCATCCAAAATGCAGTTGACCGTATAAAAAAACATGTGCAAGAGTGCAGGGGATAAACAAATCATCAGAACATATCTAACTAGGATAAAATTTTGGCTTTTACATCAGAAGAAATACAACATGGTGAAAATGTATTTGGATTAGCGCGTCCATTTCGAGAGTATCCACTTTTAAAATTTAGGAAATTGTGTATTCAAAGCCGGCCAGAACAAGATTTTTAAGACGCAAAATCCTGTAGGTGTAGACGTACGAAAGACGTAAGTATCGAAAGTGGAAATTGTTTACTCGGATATTAAAAAATTTACACAGCGTATCTGTCAATAAATCGGGCGAGTTTCTTTCTAATACAATACCCTACTCGAGATAGGGCATACGTGGCGTCGCGGATCGTGTACAATCTTGCGCAAATCTTAGTGCAGAGGCATCGAATGGCTCAAAAAAACTTTAGACCATATAGATTTAGCAAAACCCAAGAAGTAAACCATGAAAAGGAAAGAACTATGAAACTGGCCAGGATCCAGGCCGTACAATTGAGATCCGACGACCGGCTACGCCACGCCGACGCCACCGAGCTTCCCTACATAAATGGCAAGCCGGCAAGCCGCCACCAGCGTCGTACCATTTTGCGGCGCTTGTCTACACCATGCGCACATGCGTCGCCTCCTTGGCCCCACGCAAGAAGGGCCAGAGAGCGCACGTCTTGGCGGCGCATGTCGACGTCACGCTCAGGCTCGGTTCCGAGCCCGGCGCAGAGGGGTTGGACGAGGCGGCCATCGCCGGCATGGCGGGCTGGCTCGGGCTCGCGGCCACGGTAGTGGAGCGGGCCAAGGAGATCTTCAGGAAGGTGGATGGGGCGACGGTATGGCGGGGGATCCGTGGCTGGACCAAGCTCCAGCGCATGGACCGACTGTACGCGGCCTGCCTCTCCATCGCGTGCCGCAACGAGGGCTCGCCGCGGTCGCTCAAGGAGCTGGCCTCGGCGACGGCCGAAGGCGGCGCGGCGGCGAGGAAGGCGATCGCCAGGCTGACCAAGCACATCAGGGCACGGCTCGGGGAGGAGGTCGTCGGGAGGACGACGGGCGTCGGCTTGGTGCGCGCGTCCTCCTACCTGCCTGCGCCGTTTCTGCCAGGTGCTCGGCATGGGGGACGGGAGGCGGCAGCGGCGAAGGAGGCGGCGCGGCGGCTGGAGGAAAGCGACTTGGAGGTGCCGCACACCGGCGAGTCCATCGCGGCCGCCGTCGTCTGCTTGGCCCTGGAGCGCGCCGACGCCGACAGGCCCGACGTCCTCTGGGAGGTAACGGCGGCCACCAGTCTCTCCACGGTCACCATCAACAATGTTCCTTGTATTTGTCAATTGCTAGCAAGACCGGGGTCAATCAGCTTCTGCTTAGCAAGTATTCCCATGTATTTGTTCTTTGTGCCTGCTTAAATTCCCCATATTGTCCGTTAAAGCTATTAGTTCACATATGGCTCACTATATATCCTTGTGACAATTATGAGGGGAATAAAAAAATACCACCTTCGAAACTGGAACTGATGAGTGTGAAAATAAATTTTGGTGGGATGGGGATTCCCAACATTGGAGACTTAATATATCATTGCATTGCTTTGTTCCTAGATCAAGCGATAAAACTTAGATGACCGGAAGCAAATTATCCAGTATAAGCACAACACTCGAATACCAAATATTTTTGCTTCTGCAGAATACATGCCTCCCCTTTTTGAAAGGAGTACCATGGAATTTTCAAGCTTCCAAATTTGGTTATCAGTGGTTAGTTTGAAATGGCAGGAACATTAATTTTTGGGAAGATCGGTGGTTTGGAGGAACTAGCTAGCCTGTCAATTCATTTTTGCGAGTTGTAATGGGAAAAACGTACCATTACTGAAGTATGTGTGTGTGTGGGGTGGGGTGGGGGGAGATGATATCAAAATCTCCTTTAAAAGGTGTTTTAACAAAAAAAAAACTATTAGGCCTTTGGGAGAAATTAACTTCTATTGTCCAGGACCTACTGTTATATCGAGAAAATGATCAAACGGTCTGTAAATTGGAAATTATGGAGTCTATTCTCATCTTTTTTATGTTGTTATCAATTTTAGAGGGGTTATCCCTTTCTTGGTGCCAGCAGTATGGAAACTAAATGTACCTCCAAGAGTTCAAGTATTTTTGTGGCTAGTTTCTCACAACAAAATTTTCGCTAGAGATAATATAGCTAAACGTCAAACTGTCCTTGATGGAAGGTGCTTATTTTGTGCTATGTAGGGAAGTGTTGAACATCTTTGCTTTGGTTGTGACATTGGAAATCTTGTTTGGTTATTGATTTCTAATATTACCAAAGTATAACTTGGCAATAATTATGAAAATGTTGCTAGACTCTGGATAAGTAATGAGAACTTATTTTCCTATTAGCATGATCAGTACTCTTGATGTTATGTGAATACTTGGAAAATGAGAGATGAAATCTTCTCTGGTAGGCTGGCCTGAAAAAGTATGCAGATGATGTGGTAGAGGGTAGCTCAACTAGTGAGGAGATGGTTGCCGTTGTGCACTTACGAGTCAAAAAACAATTGGTGGAGGAGTGGATATTGGCTGGGTGAAACTGAAGAAGAGAAACTTGATGTCGCTGGCAGGGCCTACGACTTCTGAAGAGTGTTCTTAGAATCGGCTGAGGGTCTAGGGTCTTTTACCATGTTGTAACAACTTTCTTCCCCTAACATTGTTGCTCTGTTGAGTTTCTAAGTGAACTGGTCTTTGTAGACACTTGCAATGAAATTTGTATGGAGCTTAACTATTACTGTGTTTCATTTCAATGAAATGGAACAGGGCAAATGCACCTTTAATTTTAAAAATAAAAGTAACAAAAGGAAATGCAAAGCTGTGAGATAGTAAAGCACAGAAAAGCTAGCCCCCATTTGAGATGTTTCCCTAAAATAAAATCCATGTTTTTAACACATTTTGCTCCAACTTGAATTGTAATTAGGCTTTACGAGAAGAGGCTATTATGATTCTGCACAACATTAAACACCTTTAAGATAGAGGATCCAAAATATTCCATATTAATTGAAGTTCTGACTTTGTCCTAAGTTTATGTTCTCTAAGTTTAACCTAGAAAAATATTTCTAATATTTAAGTTTAACTAAATTAATTATGTGATGCAGGTGTTAATATATTTTTTCTATAAACTTGGTCATCTTTAAGAAGTTTGACTAAGAAAAAAGTTAGAAAATCAACTAATTTGATAATGAGGGGGTAACAATAGTTGACTTCAGATTTTTATTTTGGGAGTAACCTCAGATTTTCCGATCATACTTTTCTCAGGATACAAATTTTTGATAATTTTTTCACGCTTAAGACAAATGTCAGAAATTTTAGGAGGAAACAATTGCACTGGGTTATATCCAAATTACAATGTGTTATCAACAACGTCTTCACCATGTGTTATCATGCGCCTCTCCCACCAAACATACCAAATGTTAACGGTAATTTTATTACATCTTCATAGCTCAGGGTGCACTGGTGCCTCGGTCGGGTTCAATAATAGCGAAACAAGAGCCGAGTCCCCTTGCACCTCTTCAATACATGTTTTAGCTAGTGACTGAATCTAATAGACCAAAGTATCGCCAGATCTTCTTAATTAACCCTCGGACACTTGAGGACATTGGATTGATGGTTGAATGTTATGATTAGCTAAAACTCCGTAGCATGGTATAGCATCTAACACTGATCTCCAACAATATTTTATCTTAGCATCGAAGAGTTGGATCCCAATGCAATGCATCGAAGAGTCTAGTTCTTCGTAGCTTCCTCCCATGCTGAAAGTCCCATTCTTGATAATACGAAGATTTTACCGAGAGCACTCTATTTGAGTCTAGTTTTATGCGCTTGTTGTGGGTCACCTTCTATTTAGAAGCGAACAGTCCGTACGATACCCCTTTGGGATAGGGCAGTTGTCATCCATAAGGCATCCAAGCCACGTGTCGATATGCGATTGCCTCGTGGGGTCGTGCTTGGAAACGAAGGAACTGCCTAGTATCGGCACCGTACGATCAACATTGGACGACGGACGACGCGACGCGGTTTCACGGACACTCTACTACACGCGCCAAGACAGCAACCGCCACCGTCCCACGGCCACCATCTGTCTGCGCCGCTCGCCGGCACCCAATGGAAGCCATGCTAGCAGTGGTGCGCGCCGCCGACCAGGAGACGTTGTACAGCTTGTACTTCCCGGACCATGGGCACGTGAAGGCGGCGGCAGTGGCCGGCTGCGTCTGCCTCTGCGGCTCTGCCTCGACGACCTCACGTGCACCGAGTGCGAGCGCATCCTGGGCGTCTCCTTCCGCGCGATCGAGCACGCCGCCCGCAAGAAGCAGCGCACGGGCCCTCCCGTCCCGGTGGCGCGCGTCGACGCCGGGCCGGGCTCGCACGGGTCCAGGCGTCCGACGCGGCCATCTCAAGCATTGCGGACCGGCCGGGGCGGGGAACGCACCCACCGTCGGACGGGGTCGAGGGGTCCAAGTCCAACGCGGAAATATCTAGCATGGCGGACCGGCTTGGACAGGGCTCAGACGGCGGGGTCGACGGGTTAGAGGCGGCCATCTCCGGCATGGAGGCTCGGCTCGTGCCGGTCTCGCACCCACCGTCGGACGGAGTCGAGGGGTCCGACACGGAAATCTCCGGCACGGCAGACCAGCTGGTGCCGGGCTCGCACCCACCGTCGGACGGGATCGAGGGGTGTGAGGCGGCAATCTGCAGCATGGCGGACCGGCTCGGTCAGGTCTCGAGTGGCGTGGTCGAGGGGTTTGAGGCGGGCATCTCCGGCATGGCGACACGGCTCGGGCTGGCAGCCGCCGTCGGGTAGCGGGCCAAGGAGGTGTTCAGGAAGATGGAGGAGGCCAGGGCGTGGCCACTCGGCCCGGGCCGGAGAAAGGGCCTGTTAGTGTCCACTCAGATTTAGACCAGCACTCGGCCTAGTTTCAGACGTTTATGCGCACACAGCCCAACTACAAGAGTAGAGCCCATTCCATCCCAAAAACCCGGATTGAAAGGAGGAGGAATCTCTCTCAGACGTTTATGCGCACACATCCCAACTACAAGAGTAGAGCCCATTCCATCCTAAAAGCCCGGACTGAAAGGAGGAGGAATCTCTCCCTTATAAGCTGGGTGTGGCCTCTTCCCCTAAACGAGGTGGGACTAAACTTGAGCAGCCTCCACTAGTCAACAGCAGCCCTAACAGGCCGGAGCAGGTTCCGGAGCGAACGCCCGCTGGTCTACGCGGCGTGCCTCTCGATCGCTTGCTGCGCCGAGGGCTCGGCGCTGTTGAGGGAGCTGGCCCTGGCGGCATCGGCGGGCGGCGGCGTCGCGAAGAAGGACATCGTCCGGCTGGTCGAGCACATCAGCAGGCGGCTCGGGAAGGAGGAGGCCGGGCAGTCAGCGGGCATCAGCATGGTGTGCGTCTCTAGCAACGTGCGCCGCTTCGGTGAGCTGGTCAGGCTGAGGGAAGCGGAGGCGGCGGTGGCGCTGGAGGCGGCGCAGCGGCTGGAGGAAGGCGTCGTCGACGTGCGGCACAACGTGGACTCCGTGGCGGCCGCCGTCGTCTGCGTGGTCCTCGAGCGCGCCGGCGCCAAGAGGCCCAGCGTTAAGGACGTGGCGGCGGCCACCGGCGTCTCCCATAGGACCATCAACACGGTGTGCAGGAAGCTGCGCACCCACGACAGTCTGCTCTTCGCCTGATGGACGGGCTTGCCGCCATGGTCTCGTCGGCATTGATCACGTCGTTTCCAAGTCATGGAGATTCCTTCGTATTTATGCCAATATGCTGATCAGATCATTCATTTCGTTAATTCGGAGCTTGTATTATTAGTTAATTCGGAGCTCATGTGCTGAGATGATTTCTATTAAGTTATCAGTAAACTCGTTGACGTGAATCTTAGGTTTCGATTCGGCGAGTCTTCTGCTCAATTCCTGCTTATGATAGTGTGACATTGTCGAGAGTGAAAGGAAATGCTGTGAGATAGCGAAGCACTGAAGGGCAAGCACAATTCATCGCCCATCGAGCAACTTGTCCCAAGTTGAAAGTTGAAACAATATACAAGGGTTGTTCGGGTGCTGTTAATTTCACAAGGCTTTGGGTGCGTGCTCTAATTCATGGCATGGCATCTAGTACTCTATTTAGCATCGGATTGCAGTGCTACGTAATCAGGCTTCTTCTGAAAACTATCAACAGCTGACAAGAACACTCTGATCTACGGGAAACTTCCGAGAAGGCACGGGGAAGCAGAGTCCAACATAACAAGATAAGAAGCATATGTATCACCTACCCCCAGTTGCTAATCCAAGAATTGCACGGCATCAATCATCAATTGACAGTTATCTTACTACACTCTACACTGACAAAAAAAAACATTGCTGAAGCTCTCTTGACACTAGATGTGCATACAAATAATATGTACTGTAGCAATTCAAACTCATTACCCACAGTTCCAAGCCACAACAATCCACCAGTGCATTAGCGTTAAAAACGCAAGAAAAAAAATTACAGCTACACGATTCAAATCACTACTCACTATAGGGCTATAAAAATGAAAGAGTCTATGTAACAACTGCAGAAGCCTTCCAACTTTCTAGTAAGCACTGTCGAATTTAGTCAAGCCTGACCAATTAAGTCTTTCAGACAAGCCTACTATTGCTCAACGTTTCAAGCCGCATCTACTGGTTGATTCAGGTAAGGGCATGTACAATGGGGTGACGTCAGCCTTCTCTTAGCGTTGACACGTAGGATAATTGTCTAGTTGGCGGAGAGAGATTGAAGAAAATTGAGGTTGCCTTCCCTTAGCTAAGAGATGTTCTCTTACGAAATAAGAGAAGACTAATTTCACCATTGTACCATTTGTCTTCCCTTAGGAATACGATTTCCTACCAAAATATAATTAATTCTCATTAATTGTAGGGATGACAATAAGAAATAACGCATTGTACAACTTATAATTTTGTCTTCTCTAAATGACGTGGACAGCTAAGAGAAGGCGTGTTCTCTCTAGCATTGTACATGCCCTAACAGCAAGTCTACAACTGTCAAGAACAAATGGGGATATAGCTTCTCCAATCAAAGGCGACTCACTCCTTGTCGATTCTGAGTTACTTATTGAGTTGAATACCACTAGTGATGAAAATGGCCTCCAAACAACGTCTAGATACTATGTTTCGAAATACATAAAAACTAAAGACTGATCGTACTAGGAATATAATCTTTGAATATATATATAATAGTTGATAGTATTGGCAGTATCAGTGCTCTGGAGTGACCAAAATATTTGAAAACACTGCTTATAATTTAATCATGACGGGAAGAGAGAACATTTATAGGTCAATCCTAATTTATATAAGATCTTCTAGTCGTGGAGTCCTCTTGCTCGTCGGATAAGCATTAGTTAATTTACACATACTTTGCCATGTTTATGTTTTCATCAATAAGCACCATTGTATGAGGTAAAATCTGATCAATTCTTTTCGGAAGAAATAGTGACCTTGCGCAGATGCAAATTTTTATAGTGGCCTTATATTTATAATCGGAGGGAGTACTAATCGATCAGCGCTAGAAATGTTGACAAAATATTGAAGAGCTTTTAACATTATCGTAGACCTTTGGTGTTGGTGTTTGTTTCCACGGCTTCCATCTGTTATATGACTTGTAAGCCCATGTCGTCGTGCACTGGTGGGTTTATTTATAAGCGTACAGTAGTACCATACACCTTAGGGTTTGAAGAACAGCCGCCGCTGCAGATTTTCTTGGTCCCCTCGCCTCTGGGCGAGGTGGGGGAAACTCAAATGTTTCAGAATTTTGTGTACTTCGCCACTGTCTAGTGGTGTTCGTGATACTCAAATAAAATTGCTCTAAATTGCATCATG
This sequence comes from Poa pratensis, assembly GCA_947311845.1. Lineage (NCBI taxonomy): Eukaryota > Viridiplantae > Streptophyta > Magnoliopsida > Poales > Poaceae > Poa > Poa pratensis. The sequence goes on along the minus strand of CAMZMU010000074.1, from coordinate 122,471,826 downwards.
GAGATTGAGAAATCTATGTCCTGAGAGATCCGATTATTCGGACCTGTTGAGTTTAGGTTATCATTTCATGTTTTTTTATTGATTTGATGCTTTGTGGACTTGGAGTCTTTCTTCGGCATTATAGTTAATTTTTTGTATTTCATCGACCTGTACTTATAGGTGATCATCCTCGACCAACTCATGGATCCATCCTTTTGGATGGGCGACTCATGGGCTTTCAGAAACCTTTATTGGTAATCAAGTTTGTGCATCTAAACGAGTGATAACATCGTTCCTCAAGTCCAATTGCGGTCTCTTTACTAAAGCCGTGGCAGTATTTCATCTTGCACAGATTGATACCGTGGAGAAAATGTTAGCCAAGATATTTCACTGTGACTCTTGTACTTTTTTTTTAACGAGGCAAAAGATTTGTCATTTCATTTAAAAAAGGGAGAAGTTTAGAGTGTTACAAACCCGTCTTGACCAAAGGTCAAGGCGCTTTTGCGCCCACACGCCCCCACATTATGGCTTTATCTTTTATCTTATCTATTAGCATTTTGGAGGTGGTTGATTTGTTGCGGAAGACACGCATTCCTCTCCAACCAAGTTGATGGTGTTTTTGTTTTTTAAAAAAATTGTACAGTACCCCTTTGAGATAGGGCAGTTGCCATCGACAAAGCATCCCAGCCAGGTGTCCACGTGTCGTTGCCTAGTGGGTCGTACGGGCTCAAACGAACTGCCCAGTATACACGCCATACACGCCAAGCCAGCAACCGCCGCCGTCCCACCATCTGCGCCGCTCGCTGGCGCCCAATGGAAATCAGCATGCTAGCAGAGGTGCGCGCAGCCGACCGGGATACGCTGTACAACTTGTACTTCCCGGACGGCGGGCGCGTGACTGCTGCGGCGGTGGTCGGTTGCGTCTGCCTTGACAACCTCACGTGCACCGAGTGCGAGCGCATCCTGGGCGACTCCTTCCTCGCGATCGAGCTCGCCGCCCGCAAGAAGCAGCGCAGGGATCCTCCCGTCCTGGTGGCCCGCCTAAACGCCGGCCCGGGCTCGCACGGGATCAAGGGGTCCGATGCGGCGATCTCCGGCATGGCGGACCGGCTCGGGCGGTGCTCGCACCCACCGTTGCACGGAATCGAGGGGTCCGACGGGGCAATCTCCGGCATGGCTGACCGGCTCGGGTCGGGATTGAACGGCGTGGTCGTGGGGTTCGAGGCGGCCATCTCCGGCATGGCAGCTCGGCTCGGGCTGGCGGCCGCCGTCGGGAGCGTGCCAAGGAGTTGTTCAGGAAGATGTAAGAGGCCAGGGTGTGGCCGCGCGGTCCGGGCTGGAACAAGTTCCGGAGCGAATGTCCGCATGGTTTTTAAATTCAGTGAGATTTCATTGAAATTCACTGAATTTCGGTGATTTCAGTAGACACCGAAATAATTGCCTTTCGTTTAAAATATTTCAACACTTTCAGTACTACACAGGAATTCAAAAAATATTTAAAATATTTAAACTATTTTTGAATATTTAAATGAATTTGAAGAGAAAATTTCGGTCATTTGACCGAAACGAAAAGCGAAATCATTGAATTTCACTGAATTTCAGTGATTTCGGTGGTGGCCGAAATTTTCCCCAAACTGAATTTTGAAACCAATTGCCCACTGGCCTACGCGGCCTGCCTCTCCATCGCGTGCCGCACCGAGGGCTCGGCGCTGTCGTTGAGGGAGCTGGCCCGGGTGGCAGCGGCGGACGGCAGCGTCGCGAGGAAGGACATCCCCCGGCTGGTCGAGCACATCAGGAGGCTGCTCGGCGAGGAGGAGGCGGGGCACTGGCAGTCGACGGGCACCGGCATGGTGTGCGTCTCTAGCTACGTGCGCCGCTACGGCGCGCTGGTCGGGCTGAGGGAAGCGGAGGCGGCGGAGGCGCTGGAGGCAGCGCGGTGGCTGGAGGAGGGCGTCTTCGCTGTGCGGCACAACGCGGACTCCGTGGCAGCTGCCGTCGTCTGCATGGCGCTCGAGCGCGCCGGCGCCGTGAGGTCCGGCGTCAAGGACGTGGCGGCGGCCACCGGCATCTCCAATGTGACCATCTACGCGGTGTGCAGGAAGCTGCGCGCCCACAACGATCTTCTCTTCGGCTGATGGCCGCCATGGTCTCTTCCTGGCAATTTGAGTATTACTACACAAGTCTTGGAGACTATCTATACGTCTATGTTGTCTGATTCCTACGTATTTTATGCCTACTGTATTATTGATCAGAACATTCATTAATTCGTCAGTCCAGTATTACATAACTTGTTTGAGTAGTTAATTCGGAGCCTATGAACGGAGATGATATTTTTTTTTTGATTTTAAAGGGTTTTTTCCCCGATTTCCATTAATAGAAACCAGTTATTACAAGATCCCACCACAACACAACCCCCACCAGCAACACCGCAAACCCAGCGAATTCAAAGGGTACACCCCAGCGAGCTACTTGCAGCAACGCTCAGAACAACATCACAAACTAAAACCAGCAGGCGAAAAACTAGAAAGAAAACTAAAAACTACTACTGGCGCCACGAGCATCCTTTTTACTCCAAAGTCTATTCCCATTGCATTGCAGTCAACCTTCACCCAGCCTCAGCCTCCAGGTCGCCCATCCGCGCGCTCCTCTGAACACCTCATCCGCGACTCGCGCCAGCAGCTTTGCGCCCCGCCGTAGCTCCAATTTTGCGTCCTCCATTCCCTGCAAATTTGCCCACCAATCAATCCAATAACATATACGTTGAATCACTTCTATCGGCTCAGCTGGCCACTTGTTCTCAAAGCACGCCAGATTCCTGGTTTTCCATAGACCCCAGAAAACTGCAGCTATCCCCACTGTCATCAGGTTTTTCGAACTCCCATCAAATCTATCTAGATAACCAGTGAGGCATTGTTGCGCGCTAGCAAACTGGCAATCCAGACCAGTTGCTACACTAACTAAATTCCACACATATCTAGCTAGTGGGCATCTCAAAAAAAGATGGTCAATGGATTCATCTTGTCCACAGAAGAGACAAGTTTTTGTACAGGTACCTCCTCTTTTTAGTAAGACGTCTCTGGTCAGTATGCTTTTCCTCAGAATTAACCATAGAAAGGTTTTAATCCTTAAGGGGAGTTTAACTTTCCACATAAATCTGTATGGCACCCTCTCAGACACCTGCATAGCTAAGTAGAAGGTTTTGACAGAGAAAGTTTTGGAGGAAGACAGCAACCAAGTTAGTTTGTCGTCCTCCTCTCTCAACACTGTATTTTCGCAAAGTGCCAACAATTTTTTCCATTCTTCTAGTTTAACTCCTGTAAGCGCACGTCTAAAGGTTAGAGAGTTTAACCCTGAGGTAAAAGCCTCTCTCACCGTTATGTTTTGGTTATTCGAGATTGCATATAATCTCGGCAGTTGTAGAGCAAGACAAGTATCTGAGATCCAAAGATCTTCCCAGAATCTCGTTTTTGCTCCGTCCCCAACTGCAAATTTACAACAAGATAAGAAAAAGGCTTAATTTCCATAAGTCCTTGCTAGAAGTGAGAATCTCCATTTTTCTGGGAGCATTGCCCCAGAGTGGTGTTTCTCAAGTATTTGTTGTGGAGAATTGTTTGCCACAAACCTTTTTCATTAAATAATTTCCACAACCATTTACCCAGGAGCGCAATATTCATTATTTCTAGATCAATAATCCCCAATCCTCCTTGTTCTTTCGGAAGGCAAACTGTCTTCCACTTGACTAAATGATATTTCTTCTTACCCAGGAAATTACTCCACAGGAAACTCGATCTAATTTTGTCAAACTTTTTCCTAGGTCCCACCGGGATCCTATAAAAAGACGACATATACAGAAGAACACTGAGAGAGAAGTGTTAATCAACAGCGATCTCCCTCCAATCGACATATTTTTACCATCCCAACAACCGAGTTTCTTCATTAACTTCTCTCCTAAAGGATCCCATTCGCTGTTATTCAACCTAGTTTCATCAATGGGAACCCCAAGATATTTCATCGGCAAACATCCAACTTTGCAAGTTAAGATTTCCTCAAATTGTTCTTTTCTACCCTGATCCATGCCGAGGCAGTAAACTTCGCTTTTGTGAAAGTTTATTTTTAGCCCCGACATTTGCTCAAATAGACAAAGAATAAATTTAAGGTTCCTGGCTTGTTCTAAGTCATCCTGTAACAGCAGGATCGTGTCGTCTGCATATTGCAGTATCGACACCCCTTTATTTACCAGGTGACAGGACAGTCCACTAACCACGTTGTTTGACGTTGCTCTGTCTAGCAAGATTGCTAAAACATCTGCTGCGAGGTCAAAAAGCAAAGGAGAAAGAGGATCCCCTTGCCTTAGCCCCTGGTGAGTGTTAAAATAGCTACCTTCTTCCCCATTTACTTTCACCCCAACTTTTCCTCCCGAGACTATCTTCATGATCATATCATTAAATTTGCTTGGGAATCCTTTCATTTCAAGGACTTGTAACAAGAAAGGCCATTTGATTTTATCAAAGGCCTTCTCAAAGTCTATCTTAAAAAGGACTCCGGAGCTTTTCTAACATGCAAATCATTCAAGACCTCATGCAGAATCGCCACACCCTCCATAATGTATCTATTTTTTATAAACGCTGTCTGAGTGATTTTGATAACTTTTGGCACCACTGAGGTTAATCTATTAACAATCATTTTTGTTATGATCTTGAAGACAACATTCAAAAGACAGATGGGTCTGTATTTTTGAATCCTGTCTGCATCTACCCTTTCGGCACCAAGGTGATCATGCCATAATTTATTCTGTCTATGTTTACTTTATTATCGAAAAAGTCGTTCACCAAGGAAAATAGTTCTTTGTGAACAATATTCCAAAATTTCTGATAGAAGTCTGCATTGAAACCGTCTGTCCAGCAGCTTTGTTTTTTTCCATACCAAAAACTGCATTTTTAGTTCTTCTAAACTAATTTTTTTAATCAGGGCTTCACCCTCATCAATTCCAATTTTGTCAACCCCCTCAGTATCCAGATGTATCCGAGTATGATCAGGACGGCCAAAGAGTTTTTTGTAAAAGCATGTGATATACTTTTTCAAATTCTCTTGACCTTCGATCACCCCTTCATCTTGATGTAGGTTAACTATTCTATTCCGCCTTCTCCGCCCGTTTGCTTTTGAGTGATAGTACTTGGTGTTACTATCACCCTCAAGTAGTTCTTTTTCTCTCGACCTCTGCAACCATTTCACCTCCTCTTCCTTTAGGATTTTGCTGAGATCATTACGGCACTGTTGCAAGTGATTCCAATCATCTAGCGACAGCCCGTTTGCCTCACTTTTTTTATCTAGTTCATCAATATCGGCCGCGAGTTTCTTCCTGGTTTTCCTATTAGCGCTCTCGAAATTTATGTTCCAACCTTTCATGGCTTTCCTAACGTTTCCAAATCTATTCTGCCATTTATCCATGCTTGAGCAACCTCTAACCTCTTGATTCCACACCCTGGTTACAATTTTTTCTAGGTCGTCTCTAAGAAACCAACAATTCTCAAATTTAAAGCTCCTCTGAATTTTCACGCCCTCCCCTGTTGAAATCAACAAGGGCACATGATCTGAGAGTTCTCTAGTCAAAGCAGTCACTGTTACTAAAGGAAAATTCTCCTCCCAAGAGGGAGAAACAAGTACCCTATCCAACAGAGCAAAGGTAGGGTCCTCTTGGTTGTTGGACCAGGTGTACTGCCTCCCACTGAGTTGAATTTCCATTAATTCCCCTTGTGCAATAATAGAATTAAATAGCATACTCCATCTGTTAAAACCTCCCGGTTTATTTCTGTCACTAGCTCTCCTGGTGAGATTAAAATCACCGGCTATGCAAATCGGAATCTGCGATTTTTTGATGATGTGAACCAACTCAACTAGAAATTTAGCTTTTCCAGTAGGTTGGGCATCACCATAGACAACCACAAGATTCCAAGTTAAATTTTCAACTTTGCTACAGATCAGAACTCTAATGAAATATTCTTCAAATTCTTTTTCTAAAATCTCAAAAGTGTCAGTATTAATTCCCAACAGAATACCTCCAGATCGACCTCTAGAGGGAGTCCAAGACCAAATAAACGGGATTTCTCCACCTATAGACAACAAGGTTGATTCAGAGAAGTCCTGTCTCATTGTTTCTTGGATACCAATGAAGTCAAGTTTATATTTACGAGCTGATTCATTAACATAATCTCTTTTTCCTTTATCACCCACGCCCCTCGAATTCCAAATAAATCCATTTAACATTTTTTCTTCTTTTTTCCACGCTTCCTAACCACCGTTCTTACAGGCGACTTGACAGCATAAACCTCAACGGAGATGATATATAAATCCTTAGTTAACTCATCGGTGTGAAGCGTTTGTTTCGATTCGTTTTCTTTTCTTCGCATTTGCTGCTTACGAGAGTTCGTTTTCTTTTCATCAAATTTGCTGCTTATGGTAGCGTCCTGAAGGAAATGCCTTATATAGTAACTCTGTTTCAGCATCAGAATTCACAAGATAAAACAAGATCGCAAAAAGAAATCCTGAGAACCACTCTGCGCAATCGCTGAACAAACTGTGCATATGCACTTGCAACATTAACACATCGCACATCGAGTGTTCAACTTCCTGTCTCGAATGTGAAACAATATACAAGGATTGTTCAGATTTATTACTTTCACCAGCCTTTGGGTGCCTCCTCTAATTCATGGCATGCCATGAGCTTCATGTAAAAAATGGCGTGATACGACGAACAAATAGTAGCAGACGCGAACATTATCATCAGCGGACAAAAACATTGTGATCTACCAAGAAGACACGCACAAGAAATTCACTTCCCATAGGCCATAAGACACGGAAAAGCAGAGTCCAGCATAACCAAAACATGAAGCATGTACCACCTACCCAGTTGCTAATACAAGAATTGCACTGCGTCAATCATCACTAGCCAGTTTTTTTTTTTAGGAGGATCCGATCACATATATTAGGCAGCCCAGAACATATTACAAACAGGTCCAAAACAAAAAGAAAATTACAAAAAGGACCAGGAAATATGCAGAGAGCACCCTAAGCTACCGAGAGGAAACACGATCAGATCCAGACCGCCGCGCGCCCGAAACCTAGGCCTCGCCGGAGTCGCCGTACCGCCTGCCGCCGGAGAGCGAGCACCTCCACGCATTGTAGAAGACCGCTTGAGCCGTTGAACACGCTCGACCACAACACCATCTCTCCGGAACCACCTTGCATCCCGCCGACTCGACGCCGCCCAGGCCAACCTCCAACAGCACCGCACAACTTCCCGACAGCCGCTCCGCCTCGCCACCATGGCCGGCCGGAGCAGATAAGTCGAAAAAGACCACCACCAGAACCACCACCAAAACCGGAGCGCCCACCTCCACCAGCATCTCCCCACACCACCACGGTCGGCCGGAGAAACAAGGAAGGAAGAGAGCACCGGACGAACCTCCACAACCTCTCCGGCGTCGCCGCCGGAACGGGGAACATAGGAGAAGGACCAAAGCTCTAACACCACCGCCATCGCCACCGCTTCGATGCCGGCGAGAGACCACCCACGCACACCTACACCTATACTATACACGCACGGCAACCTCCGGAGCTCCCCCTGCCTCACAGCGCCAGAACGGCGGCCGGAGGCAGAGGGGAGCGGCAGATTCACCGGCGGAACTCGAAGCTTCGCGGTCGCCTCCTTATCGCCTCCTCTCCACTGTAGCGAGGGGAGAGCGGTGGAAGCGTCTACTGATTGCTTATCACTAGCCAGTTATGTTACTACACTGAGCAAAAAATACATCGCTATAGTTCTTTTGACACTAGATGTGTATGCACAAATATGTAGCGATTCAAACTCATTACCCGCTGGCAGGCAATTCTCAACACGCCTTTCTCGAACCACAATGGACTTAAAACTGTTGTCGTTCTCCTGACCTGGGAAATCTGGAAGGAGCGCAACGCAAGGGTCTTCAACAACAAATACACTGCTCCGCCGGCACTTTTCTAGAAAATCAAATACGAAAGCTAAGACTGGATCCTAGCAGGCGCTAGGCATTTCTCGGAGATTATCTCTTAGTTTGGTTATGTATGGCCTGAATGACCCTTTTTTATTTTGGCCTAGGCTAAGACTGGATCCTAGCAGGCGCTAGGCTTCTCCTATACTTCAAAAATCTCATTACCCCGTTGCTCCCAAGCCACAATGACCCACCAGTGCATTAGCATGACATGCAAAAGAACACATGGCAGCTACAAGATTCAGGTCACGCTCACTATAGGCTATAAAAATGTAGAGTCTATATATCAACTGCAAAAGCATTCCAACTTCTAGCAAGAATTGTGAAATTTAGGTAAGACTGGTAGATTACGTCTTTCAAACAAGCCTACTATTTCTTAAACCTCCCAACCCATCTACTGGTTGATTCTAGTAACAACAAGTCTATAACTGCCATCTACTGGTCGCGTTTTAGACAACGACCCGGAAATGTTTTAGACAAGGCAAACAAAATTGTACTAGGTTGCATCCAAAGAAAAATAGACTAAATCCAAAAAGGTAGCAAACTTAGTCCAAAAGAGTGAACCAGAACTTGAAACTGATTGCTCGATGGCCTCTACAGGAATCCTAGAACAGAGAAATACTAGCCGCTACCGAGTGGATCGTCCACCGTTTCGATCTTTCCTTCATGTTCAACAACTGATTTGGTGTCAAGAGGTGGCTGGAACCACAAATCAATTTAATTGTTTATTTTTATGCCTTTTTTACATTTATATGTCGTTGGTTATTGGCATCGATAATTTATCAGTGTAGATGGCATCTTACATAATTAAGGTCATCGCGCCATCTATGTCTTGGCGCAACTCCCCTCATGACCTAGTTACTAGGAACCAAGGGTTCTCACTACGATGACTAAGTATTATTGGAAAATATGTCCTATGAGGCTTGTCTAAATAATTTATGCATGCTCGGTCATGTTTACTTTGTCACACTGGATAGATCCTGGATAGATGGAGAAATGTCATGATACTGTGGAACGGTTCAAAAATGTTGAATCCAAAAAAATATTGATATAACAGTTCTAAAAAAAAATATTGATATAGCTTTTCAGATTATCATAGACCTTTGATGTTAGTGTTTGTTTCGACTGCTTTGATCTGTTGTTGAATAGAATCTAAACCCATGTCATTATACAAGTACAGAAATAACTTTTTTTGACAACTAAGAAAGAAGTAGCTTCATTCTTAGAGCGGAAAAAAAATATCTTTTACCTATATCTCGAAGAGTTATCTTCATTTGTCATGGGTTTCTATTTATAAGCAAACATTAGTACAGTACCCCCATCAAGATAGGGCAGTTGTCCTATTGACAAACATCCCAGCCAGGTGTCGACGTGTCGATGCCTCGTGGGTCGTACGGGCACGAACGAACTGCCCAGTATCCACACCGTACGATCTTGATTGGAGCTCACGGACACTCGTACACACACGCCTCGCCAAGCCGGCAACCGCCGCCGTCCCACGGCCATCATCTGTCTGCGCCGCTCGCTGGCACCCAATGGAAGCCATGCTAGCAGCAGTGCGCGCCGCCGACCAGGAGACGCTGTACAGCTTGTACTTTCCGGACGGCGGGCGCGTCAAGGCGGCGGCCGTGGCCCGCTGCGTCTGCCTCGACGACCTCACGTGCACCGAGTGCGAGCGCATCCTGGGCGTCTCCTTCCTCGCAATCGAGCTCGCCGCCCGCAAGAAGCTGCGCACGGATCCTCCTGTCCCGGTGGCGCGCGTCGACGCCGGGCCCGGACAAGGGCCTGGGACGGGCTCGCACCGGGTCGAGGGGTCCGGCAAGGCGATCTCCTCCGGCAAGGCGGACCGGCTCGGGCGGGGCTCGCGCCCACCGTCGGACGGGATCGAGGGGTCTGGCGGGGTTATATCCAGCATGGTGGACCGGCCTGGGCGGGGATCGCGCCCGCCGTCGGACGGGATCGAGAGGTCCGGCGCGGCAATCTCTAGCTTGGCGGACCGTCGGCTCGAGCCTGGCTCGCACCCACCGTCGGACGAAGTCGAGGGGTCCGTCGCTGCAATCTCCGGCACGGCGGACCGGCCCGTGCCGTGTTCGAACCCACCGTCGGACGGAATCGTGGTGTCCGAGTCGCCAATCTCCAGCATTGGGGACCAGTTCGGGCCGTGCTCGAACGGCTTGGTCGAGGGGTTCGAGGCGGCGATCTCCCGCATGGCAGCTCGGGTCGGGCTGGCGGCCGCCGTCGGGGAGCGGGCCAAGGAGGTGTTCAGGAAGATGGAAGAGGCCAGGGCGTGGCCGCCCGGGCCGGGCCGGACTAAGTACTGGAGCAAATGTCCGCTGGCCTACGCGGCATGCCTGTCGATAGCGTGCCGCAACGAGGGCACTGCGCGGTCGCTGAGGGAGCTGTCCCTGGCGACGGCGGACGGCGGGAGCGGCGCGGCCGCCGCGTCGAGGTGGGAGATCGCCAGGCTGATCGCGCACATCAGGAGGCGGCTCGGGGAGGAGGAGGCCGGGCAGGGGACGGGCATCGGCATGGTGAGCGTCTCCAGCTTCACGCGCCGCTTCGGCGCACTGGTAGGGCTAGGGGAAGCGGAGAGGACGCTGGCACTGGAGGCGGCGCGGCGGCTCGATGAGGGCGTCCTCGACGTGCGGCACAACCTGGACTCCCTGGCGGCCGCCGTCGTCTGTATGGCCCTCGAGCGCGCCGGCGCCAAGAGACCCGGCGTCAAGGACGTGGCGGCGGCCACGGGCTTCTCCGATGGGTTCATCCACACGGTGTGCAGGAAGCTCCGCGACCACGGCGATCTGCTCTTCGGCTGATGGCCGCCAATCCGCTATGGTGTCTTCCTGGAAATTTGGTACTGATCCCGTCGTGTCCGAAACTACACAAGTCTCGCCGACTATTTACGCATTTGCTGTCTGATTCCTTCCTATTTATGCCTACTGTACTGATCAGATTGATCATGCTCAGGATCTACAAACCCAAATAGAGGGAGTAGTTATCAGTAAACTCGTTTGACGTGAATCTGTTGTTTTCTGCTCATTCCCTGCTTATGATAGTGTGCCATTGTCCAGTGTGAAAGGCTAGCACAATTCATTCACCCAACATTCCCTGCTTATGATAGTGTGCCATTGTCCAGTGTGAAAGGCTAGCACAAGTCATTCACCCACAAGAAGAGAGATGCCCAGTTAATTTGCAGAAAACTGGGCAAAAACCGTTACAAACTAGGCCACGAAAGACAACCAAGCCACAACCGCACAACACCTGAGGCAAGCGGACTACTCCCAAAGCATGCGACCACACGACCACAAAGATAGAAACACGAACGCTCCAAACACGAAACTCCTACATCTCCCACACCTTGCCCGCAGAATAGTCACACCATCACTAGAGTAACTCGAGAAAAACACATCGGCAAAGGAAGCAAACACGAGCACAACCATGATGACATGCCAAGAAAAATCACCAGCTCAATATTATCTGTTTCAGAAGCAAGTGAAGATAAAATAGCATCCTGAGAACCACTCTGGACAATCCCTCTACAAGCTGGGCGCATGCATATTCACAATCACAACATTAACAACACATACACCATCGTGCAACTTCCAGTGTCCAAGTTGAAACAATCTACAAGGATGGTTCGGGTGCTGTTAATTTCACCAGGCTTTGGGTACCTGCTCGCTCCAATTCATGGCACGTCATGGCATGTACTCAATTTAGCAACGAACTGATTGCAGTGCTACATAATCAAGCTTCCCAGAAGTATTGCTGATGAGCAGACAAGAACATTGTGATCAACCGAGGCACGCACAAAGAAATCCACTTCCAAGAATTGTACCGCATCAATCATCAGTGGCCAGTTATCTTACTACACTGAGCACACAAAAAAAAACATCACTACAGCTCGACTGACACTAGATGTGTATAAAGGAATTCAAACTCATTACGCCGCTGCGCCAAGCCACAATGAACCACCAGTGCATTACAATTAAACACGCTAAAAACACACACATGGCAGCTACAAGATTCAGGTCACTGCTGACTATAAGGCTATAAAAATGTAGTCTCTTCATATAAACTGCAGAAGCATTCCAACTTTTCTAGTAAGCATTGTGTGTTTTAGTTAAGACTGACAAATTAAGTCTTTCAGACAAGCCTACTATATTACTCAAACCTCTCAACCCACATCTACTGGCTGATTCAGGTAACAAATTGGAATATAGCTTCTCCAATCAAAGGAGACTCGCTCTTTGTCGATTTGAAGTTACTTATATTATGCTAAGTTGAATACCACTAGTGGTGAAAATAGCCTCCAATCAACATCTAGATACATATTCTGGATTACATACAAACTAGATAGTAGATACTGATCTACTACGAATATAATCCTGCAAGATATAAATGGCCGACAGTTTGGTAGTTTCAGTGCCGCACTGACCAAAATAATTGAAACACCACTTATAATTTGCTCATGAAAGGAAGAGGCAAACATTTATAAGTCAATCATAATTAATATAAAACGATCTGGTTGTGAAGTCATAATTCTGCAAACGGCATATGAAAACAAAATGACAACCTACTGATCTTAGTAACAATATAATCCAGCAGTTACTCTCCTAGACTCGCAAACATCAGCCAAGCAACAATGCATCACCAGCAACACTAAGCATTTTGTCCCCGAATTATAAAACTCGGAGCATACAAACAATCAATATCTTATTAGAATTGAAAATATCTGCCAGCAGTCACCACCTAAACTAAATAATATCTATCACCATATGCCAGTTGAAAAGATAACCGACAAAACAGATCACATTAGCATGAAGCACTGTAGTTACTTGCCCAACTACTGCAGGAGCAGCTTTAAGCTCGCAGCTGCCAAGTCAAACATAGGAGATAACACATGCTAGGGATAGGTCCCTGGAGATAAATTTATGGTTTCACACATTCAGCATGGACTCTGCTATATTTCCAATCACAGCAATTTCATCACATAAAAATTTGCCAGTAGCACAATGGTCACACAAGCCAAGGAACAGAACAATAACTAGTGAAGCTATACGAGCAGATTAGATGCAGCTATAATGCTCAGCTATCAGCATGAACAGATGTAGTTACTTGATCAACTATTGAGTAGCAGCTATAATTCTCACAACTGTCAGGTCAAAGATAGGAGAAAAGGCAAGCTAGTGATTTGTTGTGAGCAGGTGCAATTACTGGCTCAACCATTGCACAAGCAGAAGTATGCTATTGGTCGCTACTGTCAGGTCAATCACAGAAATTTCATCACATAAGAAGCTACCGATAGCAAAATGATCACAGAGTGCAAGGAACAGAACACTAAGTACTGAAGTGATAAAAATATAAATTAGATGCAGCAGCATAATATTTGCCATAATCCACCAAGCAAAGTAAGACACCTTATCATCTGCTAGTAAAAAAAGATCAGCAACAAATGTCACAAACCACATTGGCATGAACAGCTGTAGGCTTTCAGGTGAAACATAGGAGAACACACATGCTAGGGATTGTTCCAAGGCGATGAATAGATGGCTTCTCACACTCAGCATGTACTCCACTAAAATTTCTAATCACAGCAATTGCACATAAAAAGCTACCAACGGCAAACGATCCCAGAATGAAAGATACATAACAATAACAACTAGCCAAGTGATAAGAGCAGAAATTAGATGCAGCAGCATATTAGGCAAACACAGCCACAACTGGACCACGAAGTCTTTCACATATTATTACCATGGCAAGAGAAAGTGCATAGACGAAACGGGCTCGCGACAAGTACCAACTCTCTAGATTCATCAGGCTACTAACCAGCATAACGCAAATCCATACAAACCACTACCAACAGAGCCACGGCAGAACAGGATTATCCAGTCTCATATAAGCCATAGTAGCAGAGCAAAACTTCCGGCGCGCATCGCCGCACCAGATTACCGCTTGAGGTTGAGGAGAACCACCGCGACAGCTGCCGTGACGGCGGCTCCAGCAGCGGCCGCGGCGGCCACCATCCCGTGAGACGCCAGCGGCCCGGAATTGGTCGAGGGAGCGTCAGTCTCCTCCTCCTCCTTGTCTGCAGCGGCGGCGGAGGCCTTGAGCGCCTTGATCTCCTCCTCGAGGGCGAGCTTCTCCTGGTGCGCGGTCGCCAGCACCCCACCGAGGCCCGGGCCGTCGGCGTCGCGGTCGGAGGCGTCGGCGGCGGCGAGGAGGTCCTGGAGGCGCTTGAGCTCGGCGCGGAGCCCGGCGGCCTGGCCCTCGGCGTCGGCGGCGGCGCGCTCGGCGGCGGCGATGTCCTCCCGGGCCCTGGCCACCTGCGCCTCGAGGCGGGCGGCCTCCTTGGAGAGGAAGCCGTTCTCGTGGCCCGCGGCGGCGAGCTTCTCCTCCAGGTCGCGCTTGGCCTCGCGGAGCGCGTCCATCTCACCCACGTCGTAGGAGGGGGCGGCCTTGGTGGCGTTGCCGTTGGTGAGCCCCTGGCCGAAGTCGAACTCGGCGGAGGCGGCGGCGGTCGGGGACGCGAAGGTCTCGTCGCCGTTCTCCATCTCGAAATCCGCTGTCTCGGTCGCGCCGCGTGTGCCGTGCGCTGGATGGAAATGGGAAAAAAGGAATTGGTGTTCGAAATCGAGAGGCGCCTCCGGGAATATATGCTGGCTCGGAGAGGCGATTCCCCAATGCTCCGATCGGACGGCGTAGATGGAGCCAATCGGATCGGACGGCTGACGTGGTGGGACGGAGTGGAAAGCCAGGGTTTCCACGCGGAAAAAGCAGAGCAGCGACGGCTCGATTCCATCTCGCCCTTCCTTCTCCCGGCCCTCGCCGCGGAGTCCATTGCGCTCCACTGAAGAGGAGGAGCGAGGCGCGGTCTCCGGCGAGCGCAGCGGCGGCGCGATGGTAAGATCTGGCGCTTTCGATCCCTGTACTTAGTTGGCTGTGTGGCGGTCTCGACCTGCGCTGCGCGCGCGCGGTTAGATCTTAGGGTTCTTAGTTCCTTCCAGTGGAGCAGCTAATCTGTTCGCCGGGATCGGGTTGTTGTGGTGTGTAGTTTCTGGTGGTGATCTCGCGCCGATTCAGTAGGTGCTTGGTTTGGTTGGTAGCGGTAGCGTGTGTAATGCTTGCTTGCAGTATAGACAGAGCGATGAGTATTGGAATTCTTGTGATTTATTGCGCTCTTTGGATTAGAAGGTGTGTTTGGAACGTGGGAGAGTGTTTTCAGCATGCAGATTATGTATGGTTTCGAGCCTAACTAACTAGTTCTTCTGGATAAGCTGCCAGTTATCTTAGGAGGGCCATGCTGATTTGCTTGTTGGCATGTAATGGGAGAGCGGTCAGTTGATGGTTACAATACCAGTTGGAACTGCTTAGTGTTCATGGAATCCAATCGGCTAACGTAAAAGTGTACTGTTGCATCTTGCGTCCAACAGTATTGTTCTGTGTTAACATGACTTCAGTAGTTGCATTTGTGGTACTCCTTCTTGTGGCACTTATTTTCTTCCAAGAAATTAGCTCTTCACTTTACGCTTTCCGGATGAAGTATATACTATTACGAGATATATAGGACATGGGAGCTTAATCCCTTGCAAAGTCTAAGCTAGTTAGGAGCGTCGAATGTTGTCGTCGTAGTACTGCTGTTGGTACAAGAGAAGCGAAACGGTTTGGGCATTTTCTGTAACATGAGAATTTGCCCTGAAGACTGCAGAAGGGTTTCCTGTGTAATTCATGCGCTTAAAAATATTCACTTAACTCTATCCATGATCCAGACTAGTATTGTTATGTTGGTCTACTAGATTACCATCTGATGAAACCAAGATTCCTCTTGCTAGGCTGACCATGACCCAGAGTTGGAAGCCATCAGGCAGAGGCGGATGCAAGAGCTAATGGGACAGCGTGGTGCTGGTGCGGTAAGTTACTGAAGTGCATGGTGTAAGTTGAATGTACGGACAGTGTGCACTCTTTTCTTGATTGACTGACTGGAACGTATGATTAACTTTATTGGCAGGCAAATCCACAAAATGCAGGGCAACAGAAGGCCCAGGAAGAAGCAAAGCAGTATGGTCCTTTGATCCACAATCTTCCTATGATTCTGTTATCATTTGGCTAAGTCATGTCTTGTGAAGCTGTAGAAAACGGTGAGCTAACTTTGTATCTCGCTCTCAACCAGGGAAGCTGAGGAACGCCGACAGATGATGCTTGCACAGATACTGTCTCATGAAGCTAGAGAAAGGCGTAAGTTCTCTGTTAATGCAATTTCTGTTTATATAAGTGTTGGCTTTCCATTATTTACAGTTTAATAATATGGGCCGACTATGTGCATTTCTTAACAAGTTAGATCCCTTAATAGTCTAAACAATATGGATACCTTTATGAGTTTCAGAAAAGTTCGTCTAGCTCTGTAAGTAGTTTGGTATAAATGTTCGACATAGAGATGATGCTAAGATTGAAAATAATCATAAGTCTGCTTGTTAAGTGTCAGAATTAGAGGAAAACTGAAATTTAATACATCTGTACTCTGTAAAATTGGCAGTCTCCGCATAGCTTTGGTCAAGCCTGATAAAGCAAGAGGGGTGGAGGATGTTCTGCTGAGAGCTGCACAAACTGGTGGAATATCTGAAAAGGTAATAAATACGTGGCACATTCCATGTTTTGTGCCAGTCGATTAGGCTTAACTTGCTTGTAACACTGTTGCATTTTCTGGTCTGTAGGTGTCTGAAGAAAGGCTTATCTCACTTCTGGAGCAAATCAACAGCCACACAAGCAAACAAACGAAAGTGACAGTATGTAAACGCAGTGGCTTCTGTCGGTTCTTAACACAGCATACTTGCATAAAAACAGTCACCTCATTAGGAAACCTACTTTGCTTCCAATAGCGGGTTTAGGTCAAGGTTCATTAAAATCTTGTCTATTCTGAGGTAGAATGTTCCCCACATAGGTAGAATGTTCCCCACATTCATGATTCTTGCGGTGCAACAGATGGCAAGACATTTTAGAACAATCCATTTTTATCCCCCTTCTAATTCTGGTATATGGTGAAACAGACAGCATGAACAATCCACAAACTTGCAGCCTCTTTGATACCCCTCTTTATTGGGTGTATTTTCATGCTAACTCTAGTATGGTTAACAGATTCAGAGGCGTCGCAGCGTCCTTGACGACGATGATTAGTTGGAAAGCTAAGATAACATCATGGAGCGAATGGGTGTGGCGCCGGTGGCGGCATTTCTTTATTCGACAACCATCAAAACTTACTGAACTGTTTTGATTAAGCTTTGGTTGGCTGCGTGTATGATCCGGATTGGGGTTTCCATTGATAATTGTCAAAGTGTTGCATTAGTCGCTTCTACCCTTGAATGAAACTCTCATTATGGTAATTGTAATCTAGTATTGTTATTATTTTGTTGTATGGGTTATATTCCTGTGTAAATGTGACGCCAGCCTCGCTGCTACACCTGGTGGGTTGAACTTGTACGTGTTAGTGACAGATTGTGATCCCCTTTGTTTCGATCAATCTATGTCCCGTTGGGTGCTTCCACAAGGTGCGTCATAGGTGTCAAGTTTTTATTGGACATAAAGCATAACTAAAAGAAGAAAAAGTAGCCACATGACTCTGGCAAGTTCAAAGGTTGACGAACAAGGACTGCAACGGTAGCCTCACAAGCTGGTTACCTTGCAATGGATAATTGACACACTGCATGCAAACAAACCAAACTCACTGCCTACGATAAAAGGAGAGATGATCGATCATCTGCCTCCTCCTCGCTTCCATGGTTGCCTTCACCCATGTCACCTCCATGGACAACCTCTGCACTTCTCCGCCTCGACATTAGATAGCAGGTGCCGGCCATAACATGAAATCCAGCGACAGCAACCAGCATGCACACCTTCAGGCGACGGGCCTTCTGCTTGAGCTTGACTATGACAAGCAACAACACAACCATGATTGCGGCAAAACCTGCAATGAGTAGTTCCGCACCAAATTCAGCACGAGATCTGCAGGAGATCAGATAGAATTAGTGATTAAACATAATATAAAGTGTTACAACAATCAAGATAATTGTAAATTGGTTGCAATAACATATAAGACGGAGGGAGTAACAGTTAATGATCAGGCTGTATGCATGCATGGTGATTTATTAGGGACCAGATCGTCGAAGTGGTTGCCTGTCTTGCTGTGCGCCGGTGGGCTGCAATATCGGCGCAATCAGGTCGAGCATCTCTTCTGGCTTCTTCAACTTGATAATCTGACTGAATACATGCATCATCTCGTCTGTCTTCTTCTCGAGTTCCTCGATGAGTATCGTGGGGGCGCCGAAGACAAAATCCTTGTTGGACTCGTTAATCTTCCGCATTACATGGACCAGCTCTAGTTGCTTGTTCTCGAGTTCCTCCCTGAGTTTGGTGGTGGCACCGCAGAAAAAGTCCTGCATTTAGATATGTTTTCCTCACATAAGTTCTTGAGTGGCATGCAGACTGGTTCAATTCATTGTTGCCATAGAAATTGGCTGGCCCGGCCAGTGGCATTGTGGCTCCTATTTAAACCTAGCTAGTCCTGAAAAAGCCATCTAGAAAACAGATCGGTGAAGCGATGACAGATGGAAACCTTGTTTGGCGGCGGTTCGTTCGTGTTGTGACCGCCAGAGCTGAAGAGGCGAGATGATACGAAGAGCGGCCGCTGTGCCGGCTGTGGCCGTCCGAGCGAGCCGTGGGGGAGCATGCGTGGAAGCAGCCGCCGAGGTTGACCCACGCCCATACCCGGCGGCCGTTGCACAAGCGCGCGGCCGACGATCTTCCTCGCCACCGATCGAATCGCTGCCATATTATCCTATTTTTTCGTTTATTCTGCGTGTCTGCTTCGTCGTCTTGAACTCTTGATTAACTAGGGTTTGTGGACCTCGAGGTACCTGATATATAACGCCTGTTACGAATGTCCTAGCAATTTGACAAAAATACAATTTTAGTCCCTCAACTATTCGAGAGGTGTGGGTATGCAGGGCCGGCCCTGAGGGGGGTCAGGGTGTGCGGCCGCCCCGGGCCCCAAAATCCAGGGCCCCCGCTCTAGATATGTAACATATGCTTTTATTGCTGCTGCATGCTACGTATTGTTGGGGAGCGCCTTTGCGGCGCCCGTTGGCGCCGCTGAAGCGAAGCGCCGCCTGAAGCAGTCTTCAGTTGGGCCGGCCCAGAGATTGTGCGCTCGCGCTGCTTCTTCAGATTTGCTTCGCGCGCGGCTTCGGAAACAAATTTCGCGCGCTGTTTCGATGCGTAAGCTCGCAGCGGCTCGATGTCTTCGTCACGTTAACTTCTTCCTTCCCTGCTGACTCGTTCTGCTTCGCACCGTACTGCGTCGCTCTGTTTCTGTCGAATAAATGCTGACTCGTTCGCTCTGACTGGTTCGTATAAAACTAAGTGTGCTCTTTTTTGGAACAAAAAAATAGAACAAAAATATATTTCATTTTAAAATAATTTATACACGAAATATGTGTACGTTCACGATTAGGTTCCATTCCCATGATCGGTTTCGAGTTTCGTGAAATGTAGCTTCTTAATTTTGGACCGAAGTTTTCAATATTTTTAGATAAATTTTGTTAAATTTGTCACACTCAGTCAACAGTTTGAAAAATCCTTTCACGGGTAGATGAAACTCGCAGTTTTACACAACTTTCGTGTTATAACTTTTTCGTTTCAACAGAGATATGTGTACGTTCAAAATGGAACCATTTTTTATATTGGAACCATTTTCAAAATGAAATTTTTTCAAATTTGGAACCATTTGAAAATTTGGAACCATTTTTCAATTTGAAACATTTTTAAATTTGGAACCATTTTAAAAAAGGAACCATTTTCGAAAAATCGGAACCATTTTTTTGGTTTGGAACCATTTTAAGAAATTGGAACCATTTTTCAAAAATCGGAACCATTTTTTCCGTTCGGAACCATTTTCGAAAAATCGGAACCATTTTTTTGGTTTGGAACCATTTTTTTGGTTCGGAACCATTTTCAAAAAGGAACCATTTTCGAAAAATCGGAACCATTTTTTCATTCGGGAACCATTTTCAAAAATTGGAACCATTTTTTCGGTTCGGAAACATTTTCAAAAAGGAACCATTTTCGAAAAAACGGAAAAAGGAACCAATTTTTCGGTTCGGAACCATTTTTTCGGTTCGGGACCTTTTTCAAAAAGGAACCATTTTAAAAAATGATACCATTTTCTCGGTTCGGAACCATTTTCAAAATGGTACCATTTTGAACCATTTTTTTCATTCGGGAACCATTTTCAAAAATCGAAACCATTTTTTCGGTTCGGAAACATTTTCAAAAAGGAACCATTTTTAAATTCGGCACCATTTTTAAGTTGAAACCATTTTAAAAATGGAACCATTTTTAAATTTGGAACCATTTTCAAAATGAACTAATTTCAAATTTGAACCATTTTAAATTCAGCACCATTTTTTAGTTTGAACAATTTTTTAATTTGGAACCATTTTCAAAAATGGAACCATTTTAAAAAAAATGAACAAATTTTCAAATTTGGAACCATTTTTAATTTGGAACCATTTTTTAATTTGGAACCATTTTCAAAACGAAACCATTTTTTAATTTAGAACCATTTTCAAAATGGAACCATTTTCAATCCGAACCATTTAAAAATTGGAACCATTTTACAAAAATGGTTCCCTTTTTAAAAAATCGGAACCATTTTTTTCATTCGGAACCATTTTAAAAAAGGAACCATTTTTTCGGTTCGGAACCATTTTCAAAAAGGAACCATTTTCGAAAAATCGGAATCATTTTTTTTATTTGGAGGAACCATTTTTAAATTTGGAACCATTTTCAAAATGGATCCATTTTTTAATTTGGAACCATTTCAAATTCAGAACCATATTCAAAATGGAACCATTTTAAAATTTGGAACTATTTTTATATTTGGAACCATTTTCAAAAATGGAACCATTTACGAATTTGGAACCATTTTCAAAATTGAACTATTTTCAAAATGGAACCATTTCGAATTTGGAACATTTTCAAAATAGAACCATTTTTACATTTGGAACCATTTTCAAAATGGAACCATTTTTAAATTTGGAAACATTTTAAATTCGGAATTTAAATTTGGAACCATTTCCAAAAAATGGAACCATTTTAAAAAATGAACAATTTTCAAATTTGGAACCATTTTTTAATTTGGAACCATTTTTAGATGGAACCCTTTTTTAATTTGGAACCATTTTCAAAACGTTACCATTTTTAATTTGGAACTATTTTCTAAAAATGGAACCATTTTCAATCCAAACCATTTAAAAAATTGGAACCATTTTTAAAAAAGAACCATTTTACAAAAAATGGTTCCTTTTTAAAAAATCGGAACCATTTTTTTCATTCGGAACCATCGAAACCATTTTTTCGGTTCGGAACCATTTTCAAAAAGGAACCATTTTTTCAGTTCGGAACCATTTTTTTGGTTCGAACCATTTTAAAAATTTCGGAACCATTTTCGAATTTGAAACCATTTTCAAATTTAGAACCATTTTCGAAATTAAAAATGGAACCACTTTTAATTTGAACCATTTTCAGATTTTCGAACCATTTTAAATTTTGGAACCATTTTCAAATTTGGAACCATTTTCGAAACTGAAACCATTTTTGAAATTTATAACCAATTTTGAAAATTGTAACCAATTACGGGGCGCTAACGTTCCAAAATTTTGTAACCATTTTCTAAATTGGAACCATTTTTGAAATTTATAACCAACTTCAAATTTAAAATTGAACCACTTTAAATTTGGAACCATTTTCAGAATTTGGAACCATTTTAAATTTTGGACCCATTTCAAATTTGCAACCATTTTCAAAATTGGAACCATTTTCAAAAATTTGTAACCATTTTCAAATTTAGAACCATTTTCAAATTTGGAACCATTTTCAAATTTGGAACCATTTTCGAAATTGAACATTTTTGAAAAATTGGAACCTTTTTGAAATTTAGAACCAATTTCAAAATTAACAAATTTGAACCATTTTCAGATTTACAACCGTTTTCAAATTTGGTACCATTTCAAAATTTGGAACCATTTTGTAAATAGGAACCATTTTCCAAATTGGAACTATTGTCAATTTTAGAACCATTTTCAAATTTAGAATCATTTCAAAGTTGGAACCATTTTTAAAGTTGGAACATTTTTACAAGCATTTTAAAAATTTGTAACCATGTTAAATAACGGAACAATTTTCACATTTAGAACCATTTACAATAACGGACACATATACGGTTTCACCGATTTTGAAAAAGTGAAAGCCGGCAACAAGTGAAACTGATCCAATAAAACATGCACAGATTAGTTTCGCCTGGTCACAAATATCATCACCCTTATAGCGATCAGGAATAGACAAGAGCATATAAACAAAAATAGGAAGAAGGCATCTCGAGAACTATTTTCGCAGAAATTGTATACTTTCTACATTTATTTGAACAACCAACCATCCCTACATAACCAAACATCTGTATCAGAATCTACATCCTCTTCTTCTTCTTTACACCATTGAGCTTTATCTCGTCCACCTTGTTGTGAGGTGAATGAAACAACTTGTAAGCCATTACCATCCTGTACTTCAGAATTATTATCTGCACCACGCAGCAAAAGCATAAGATAGGCAAAATAGCTGTGTAATCGACGAAACAATACAAAAAGAAGAACACATTACATTGCTGAAGTCTTTCAAAGCCTTCCCATTCCAATTTTCCATGAATAACATCACGTAAACCCGCAATCGTACCTATTGTAAAAACAGTTCGACAGTCCAACAAAAAGCACTTTTGTTATGGGGAGAAGAAAAGATATTGATATTATCAGGAAATGGTACTGAAAAAAAACATGAGAAAGCATTTGTTATCGGTGAGAAAAACTAACCCATTTTGTTGGTGAGGATAATCAGGTGGGTTATATTCCTTGGACTGCTTAAGTCCTTGCATTGTATACCCAACTGATTGAGTACAGTGCTCAGGTTTGTGACCTTAAAAAATGACACTGAGTGTTATGATAGATGAATTGAAACATACATAATTTTAGAAAAAAAATACTGCAAAAGTACAAAAAGTTATAATGGGTGACTAGTTTTCAGAAAAGTACCAAGTTTTGAAGGATTTGTTTCTCCCTCTCTTCACTTATTAAACTAGCTGAGTCAAAGAAGTTTATTGTGCTTTACAATGAGTTGACACACACAAGAGACCAATGGTTGTTCTCGACAACAGGGAAATTCATCTGTTTTTGAAACAAAAATTAGAGAACGAAACATATGATAAAATGATATAAAAATGAACAACGATCTGAAAAAACTATGGAGGTCTGAACGAAACATATGATAAAATGAAAAATAGCCAAAACGTTGATGTACTGCCAGCAATAGCCAAAATAAAGAACGAAACATATGATAAAATGATATAAACATGATGTACTGCCAGCAATAGCCAAAACGTTGGTCTCATCAACAAAGGGCCTGAATAGCCAAGATTAACCCCAGTGGAGGTAACAGTTTTAAGCTCTGTTACCAACTCATTTAGATCCCGCTTGTGGGACTCTTCCCATTTTGCTTGATGTTTGAGTATAACCTCATCGATCAACGCATCAACCTGCAGAAAAAACGCAGAAAAATAGATAAGAAATATAAGAAACAGTCATCCCGAACAAAGAAAAAAGAAGGGGAAAGGTGAAAGCAAAAAATTACATTATGCGGTTGCGGTGAATCAGCAAAGACGCTCAAGTTAGGATCATCAGCAAAAGGTGAAGAAGGAACATCATAATTTATTTGAGAATGGTCGACAATAACAGGCGTAGAAGGCGCAGCATCGGGGATTGTCAACAAACACCATATGAGGCGCGTCATCAGGAACCTCTTGATTGTCAATAAACAAAGGCATATCAGACTCATCATCGGAAGAATCTGGCTCGAATTGCAGAGCATGAAGATGATCAGGGTTGTGGTAAAGAGTTGCATATGGTGTCAAAGTAATGTCCTTGATCTGCAAAACAGGAAATAAAGGAAGAAGACATTTAATACGAATATGGACCAAACACAGAAACAAGTCGCACAGTAGGTCTTGTAAAAAGTGTACCTGCAAAACCCCATATGCCTTCCTAGAAGTCCTCTTCCGATCAAGTTCTTTCAGGAGAGCAAAGTCACTCTTCCTGACATGGTGAATCCTAGGACAACCATAATCAATACCTTCATCTTGACCATTGAAATCGGCATGATCCATGTATACAATCTGTGCATGCAGCACAAGAAACATAAAGAGCCGGTTGTAGTGATAAGAAAAAACAAGTGCAATAAATTAGAATTTGCCATATACGGGACAAAAAAAGTCCCAAGTAGTACTATATACACGCGGACACCCATAGATCGGTCACTGAAAAAACAGTAATATCTGCATAGTATCTGACAGATTTGATAGTATCTACGCACACAAATTGTGCTCTAAAACAACTCGACCGCGAATTGAAACATAAGGACATCAGGTATGGCAAAAAGTAGTTCTAAACACGAAGCATATGAATCCCTGGATCCGAAGGGAAAGTGCTAGACCCTCTATCGATGTAGCCAAATACAGCAAGCGCGGCAGTGACGCTCGTTCAGTACCAGCTCTGCTCCTCCACCTCCCCGCCATGGTCGCAGGCGCCGCCGCACGGCTCAGGCTCTCGGAATGGAGTGGTACACAACCCCCTCCCTCATCGTCGTGGATCCCCATAGATCGAAGGAAACCAACATCCCTCATCGATGTAGAAACATTGATAAACTATAGAAGGGATTGGTACACGAACCTTCAGCCCCAGCGCCGGCGACGAGCCAAGGAGAAGACCAGCTGCTCGCCACCAAAGAATCCACACAGAAGAAGCTTTTGGAGGAAGCAGATCTCAGGGATGGGGAAGAACAGCGGAAGAAGAGAAGGAAAGGAGCAGGGCGAGGCGGCCACGAGGCGCCGGTGCTTGGGGGTGAGGCGGCCAGGGAGGCGCGGAGGAGGAGGAGAAGAGGGCCGACGCGGGGAAGGCGGCAACGGCCGGAGGAGCGAGCGGCGCGGAGAGGCCGGAGGACGGCCGCTCTGATGGGGAAGCGAAGGAAGCAGGAAGCAGTCGAAGGAAGCTCCTGAAAAGGTGGGCCGGCCCAGAAAACAGTCGAAGGAAGCAGTCTTCAGGCGGCGCATCGCTTCCGCGGCGCTAACGGGCGGCATTTAGGAATTGCCGTATTGTTGTCACAAAAAGAAAATGAAACGATCGCTGGGTAACGATCGCATGAAAGAAAAGCCTTATGCGCTAATGGGCTATGGGGTTGGGGCCCAGGTAGGCAACGAGTTGCATCGCATGTCACGCAGCAGGAAAAATAATATGCGGTCGAGTCGGCTCTTTCGCAGCTTTCTATTCCATCGCTCAGATCCTGGCAACCGCTGCCGCCGCCGCTGCATTAAATGGTTTCGATTGTCGATGCTCACAGCAAGATGCACGCACATGTAGATCGCCAATTTGAGGTATGTTGCAGTAATTTCTACCTTAAAACATACATGATGCATAGGTGTTACGATTTATTTTTTATATTTGATGAAAAAAAATCAGAAATGTGCGTTATCATGTCGTCAAGGAAGTATCCATTTGTAGCGCTAAAAAGAAAAGAGCAAAATGTGTGGATGACTTAGAAATCATAGAGAATAGATATTCAAAAAATCAGAGGTAATACTGGTTAATCAACAATCACATAGAGGGGGATATTCACAAATTATTATATGATATTGCTTTGAATTTTTTTTGAAGAAATTTCTAAGGTAATCTGTATAAACTTGCATATTGGATGCATTTAAATGTTATTAACTGCATAAAATTTTACTCGTATTTTGATTATTATTTTTATGATGTCTGTATAAAGGGCCCCAAGTTTTAATTTCGCCCCGGGCCTCCAAAATCTCAGGACCGGCCCTGTGGGTATGGTCCATCATTTATGCTACGAACTTTTGTCCCTAGCCGGCTAGCCCCACCCAAAACCATATATGTGTTCAACGTAGCGTTTTCAGCAGGAAGTTACACAAACTCAAACCTTTGTCTGTTGTCGTTGGAGTAACAAAAAACCCCACACTACTTGAAACGCATAGTTACCGGGCGCAAGGGAGCTGGACGAGTGCAATTTATTGGGCACTCTAAGCCAGGTGGCGCCAACTTTTGATCTTTGTAACCAAAGCCGACAACCGAGCCTAGTGGCAACTCGCATTTCCAAAATTTATACAATCGATTACGCCATTGAAGGTAAATGGAAAATGTTAGGCCTGCCCCGGCCCACACGCTACGACTACATGAGATTTCAGCATGGAACAATCCGACTCTCTCTCTCTCTCTCACACACACACACACACACACTTAGTTTTTGAGAGACAACTAAGTTTGGTCAAATGGCACATGTAAAGGAGTGATACTTTTATACAAACAGAACACGCCCCTCGCGTCGCTCCCCCGGCGGCGCCAGGGGAAAAAGCGGCGCCGCCCAGTTCTTCTCCCGCCCGGCGCCCTCCTGCCGCTGCCGTCGCCGGCTGCGGCCGCGGCGGTGGCGCCACCCCCCGCTGCCAAAAGGGTGGCCGGGGGGTGGTCTTTGTCTCGGCAACGGTGGAGACCGGCCTGTGGGGGGCGGCGGCGGTCTGGGGCGGAGGAAGCCGGGCCGGCGGGTCCGGGAGGTGGTCGAGGACGGCGCAGTGGCTGCCGGCGGCGGTGTGGGCGGCGGGGGCGCCGTCGCCTGCCGTGGTGGTCGGCTGCGCGCCGATGGGCTCTGGCGGGCCCGAGCAGGGGCGCGTGGAGGAGGGCGTCCGGCGGTGCGGGCGCGAGCTGGGGGCGCGGTGCTGAGGCTGGGGGCGCGTGCCCGGCGCTGAGGAGGAGGAGGGAGGTGGTCGCGCCGGCGCGGAGGCAGTCCGTCGTCTGTGTGGGCGGAGGCGGAGGCACCGGTGTGGGCCGCGTCCTGGAGCTCGTCTCCGGTTGGGGTGCTGCGGCGTTCGAGCAGCGAGGCGGCCTGGGTTGGGCCGCGGCTTCGTCGGCTCAGTGCGGCAGGAAGGTGCCGTCCGGCGCGGTCTTCCGTGCGGACGGTCGCGGTGGCTGCGTGTGTCATGCCCGGCGCCGTGGAAGGAGAGGGAGGTGGTGGCACCGGCGCGGAGGCGGGCGACCGATGAGGCGCGGGCTGGCCACAGAGGCGAGCCGGGGCGGCGGCCCCGGATTTTGTGGCTGTTTCGAGGATCGGCCGCAGCGGGCATGGCGGCTGCCGTGGAGGGAGGTGCCGCGGCGGTGGCAGCGTGCCATGGAGCTAGGTGGTTGACGGCATGGCCATGATGCCATCCTGTGGCTCCCGAAGCTTTGCGGTCGGGTTGAACTCCGGGCGAAAGCTCGCACGGACTTCGGTCGGTGCCGACGACGGCGGCGCCCTCGGGTGTCGTTCTCCTTCTTGATTGCGTCGTTGTGGAGCTTTTCGACCTCGACTAACGCGTGTGGTTCCAAGAGCTCCGGGTGAAAATCTATGCTCTTCGGGAGCGGGCGGCGGTGACGATCTGGTCACTACCTTGTTGGAGGCGCCGCTTTGGAGCTCTTGGCCAGTGCGGTGCGACGGTTTCGCGGCGGATGTACAAAATGGGTGTGTGGTCGAGGGTGGTGGACGCTGGGGCGGCGGCTCCAGACGGTGGTGGACGCCGAGGCGGCGGCCTCGGTTTCCGACGATTCTACGAGGCAGAGCCGTTGTTTAGCGTGGATCTGGGTGGCGACCTGGATGAAAACTGCGTGGGCAGAGGGTTCGTCGACCCGACTGGATCGTCTTCGGGCAATGCGAAGGTCGATCTGGTTGTTACACCGGGGCGGCGGCCCCGGAACAGGTGGTTTTGGTGGCAACCTGGATGAAGACTGCGTAGGCAGCGGGTTCGTCGACCATGACTGGATCGCTTTCGGGCATCGCGAAGGCCGATCTGGTTGCTACGCCGGGGCGGCGGCTCCGGAGCGGGTGGTGTGTGTTGTGGCGTTTGTTCGACTTGTGCCGTGTGGGCGGCGGGTCGATTCGTCTGTGTGTTTCTTTTGTACAGGTTGTATGGTTTTTGGACCCGGTTTCCCTTATAAACTGGGTCAATTTTTTTCTATCTATTCGAGCGGTGGTACGACCACCTTGTCCTCAAAAATACTTTTGTACAAACAAAGCATATAATGTAAAGCAAACTAGACCAACCACATCCCCAAAACGCGCCACGCCGACAACGAACCATAGTTGTGGAGGTTTAAGATTGATAAAGTTAACTCTCTGCATTAGTGCCTCCACAACACACTCTCACCAAAACAATATTCTGCTTTAATGGTACACGCGTGATGTCAAAACCGTGTTTTTATGGTTTTGGTTCTGTCCATGACACTATGCTAACTAATTAATCATCCATTTATTCAAGGAATAGATACACATTTCTGTAAAACATATATTTTCCACTGCACAAAAAACGCAAAATCGTCGCCACAAGCTCTATATTTGTTTTAAGTGGTCTATTACACACTTGATGATTGATGGATCCGAAGTACTAACACGAGTTTTTTCCCCTGAAAGATCCAACACTTGCTGAGTTCTCAATCCAACTAACACGAGTATAACCGATTAGTATATAGGGACTCTATAACCTATCAACTGCCCACTAGTTTTTAGTGCATCACGATCACCATCACCACTAAGTTAAAATAAAAACTTATTGTGATAATACAGATGTTTCTGTTTCTCAGTGCAGGACACGATGATTTAGCGGTCAACTTTACTGTAACGAAATTTGGCATGCTCACTCTTCATTGTAGGTGGCATAATACATCCATAAGTTTTATATAGTATTTAAAAAAAAAATTGGAGGTTGCTCAACACAATAAACAATGATAGTATTTTCAAAAAAATATAAACAATGATAATATATGCACTCCTAAGAGTAACAACAGTTAACACATTCACGTGAGATAGCTTGAGCTGAAACTTTCAGATCTGCCAGCCAAACGCATCGAGAAACGCACGAAACACATCCATCATCTTCCCCAGCCGGCTCGGTGGGTGTACTGCAGCTTCAGCTTGTTGGCGACCATAATAATCACGCGGTGGTGCAGGTCCTGTGGACGACACCGCCGGCGGAAACCTCTGCTGCAGCACCTGCGTACCATCTCCCTCGCGCTGGTGTTGCGGCCGGCAGCCCAGCACCGGGTGCGGTGACGGGCGCGGCTTCGGTGCCGGCGGCGCATAGGAAGGCCTGTTCAGTGCATCATCTACTAGTTTAAGGTGTGATGAGGACGCTACATCATCGTCATCAACATCCGACGCGGGCAGACTCTTGCAGTCGTAGCCACCACCTGCAAAAATAAGAGGAAATCTCATGTTATAAACGGAAAATCAACACAAAGGTACAGAAAATGTATCCATGAATCATGTATGCCAGTACCCACCTAGTATTCGTGCTTCCAGAAGCTGAGTGAGCAGGAGTAACTGGAGGAGGAGGAGAAGCTTTGAAGGAGATGGTGATCTCTCCATGGACGGATGAAGATCAGTTGGTGCTG
The DNA here is from genome assembly GCA_947311845.1 of Poa pratensis. Lineage (NCBI taxonomy): Eukaryota > Viridiplantae > Streptophyta > Magnoliopsida > Poales > Poaceae > Poa > Poa pratensis. The sequence goes on along the minus strand of CAMZMU010000074.1, from coordinate 122,442,254 downwards.
ATCTTGCGTTAGATCAGTATAAGCTCTAGCTGTACATTGTGGCTCTGAGCAGAGAGCATATATATACTGCCGGTTTGCTCACTCGTGTGGACATCCATGTCCATGGGTAGTCAAAAGTGTCAGTCGGCAAGTCAACGCAGGGGCCTTACTCCACCTTTTGCTGTCAAAAAGTGTCAAGGGAATTTTCATTAAGACCAAGAGAAGACCTGTGATGAAGCTCCCAAGGAAGGAGAGTCGTCTGGTATGTATGAACATGTTGCCCACTTGCCCTAGCTAAACCTGCCATGTTTGTTGTTGCAATGCATGTGCTGTGCTCACCTTGTTTCTGTCTTTCCGAGCGTTTAACCGTAGAATATGTAGTACTCGCTGATTGATGCTGGAGTTTTGTATTCTGCATAATGGAAACTATGAGATGGCTAATGCATGCATACATCCACCTCTTTTCTTTTTATGCCACTTGATTGTCTAGATTACAACTTTGCATAACTTAGTTTATGCGCAGTTGCTCACCAACCACGCATGCCACTTTGCATCTTTTTAGAGATTTGAAAATACTCAGATATGTACATTTGTCTTTTTTGTGTAGCTCAAAATACCAAGTATTTCTAATTGAAATTTTGCACGATTTTAGGGTGCATCATTAAGAATTTCCATGATTTGTTTTTCATTTTTTTGAAACTTTAAAAATATGATTTTTGATATTTTTTTAAACACAGGGAGCACCGGAGCTCGGGAGTAAGAAATCTCCACTCATATATTTGCCTCCAAGTATTTATATTAGTGATGCTTCATCACACATTGTTTTTTCGATGAAACAATGGGAGAATTTACCATTGCTATTAAATAAAACAACAATAGAACAAACGTTTGAAAGAGTGTTACAAAAAGATACAAAAAATACACTGGTTCAGCTGGCCAGTCTCTAATTAGTTGGGGCCAAGCAAAGCCATTTCATTCAAATATAAGTCTCTCCAACTTTTGAAAGATGGGGTTTTGTTCCTGAAGATTTCAGTGAAAAGACTATTAAACCACTAGCTCCGGAGAAAAGATCCACGTGGACTCATGGTAACAAATGTCCCTCCAGGTAGCGCTCATAGTTTGGGTTTTTATGTTGTATTTCTCCCCGTGTCGATAAAATGAAGAGCATCTTGGTCAACCTCATCATAGGTAGAAATGGACTTGCAGAAGAATTTGCTAACGAAAATCGCCTGGCTGCCTAGCCCACCTGAAACCGGCACCCAACAGTGCGCACCTTCATTGACATCCGTCTCATAAACCTCTACCTTGGGAGTGAAGTTGATACTATATGAAGGCACTTGTATTTGTCGCCTAACCATGAATACTTTACCACGTGACTCGACTAAGTACAAGTGGGCAGTGACTAGATCCTTGGGTTCATATGTCACCTCATAATCCAGCCGCTTACTAACGCCTTCGAGAATCATGCCATCACCGGTTTTCTTCCGAAGTTCATCTATGGTGTGCTCCTCGTGGTCCACTTTGCTCGGTTCCTCATTAAGTTCCTCATCAGCATTGGTCCACACTTTAAACGGATAATCGCCCGGTGGGTGCGTGATGGGGCGCTCGATGGTTGTAACGGCGGGTATGCCATTGTTGTCGAATTCTATACCAATAGAGACAAGATCCTCAGCTTGAGTGATTCCGTATAATTTGCCTCCAAGAAATGCAATGTCGATGATGTAGATGAACGGAGCAGTTTGCGGCTTTGGCAGCCACACGCCCTTCCCTGGCCGAACTAAAATGACGGGGTAATTCCAGTTATTGGTCAAGATAGCGATGACATCACAAGGGGTCGACCGCATGAGCACTTTGTAGACCTTGAAAAGCTCGGACACATCGGCGGTCACAACGTCGAGCTCAGGGAGCGGCACAGTGGTGTCGGTGAAAGGATTGTGTAAGGAGTAGCTATGAATCTTGTTCGGAGCATCCGGGCAGTCGAGGACGAGCCAGCTGTGGGTGGAGGCAATGCATCTCGCGTTCTTGGGCAAGGAGGAAAGCCGGCAGGGCGATGTGTGGACAGTGTCTGAGGGTGTCAAGAACGAGCCATCTGACATGACAATCCAGGGGAGCTGCCGTGGAGCCGGATGGTGCCGGCGCATAGCCAAATGCCACGAACGACAAACGGCGCGGAAGCGAGCGCGATCAGCACAGACCGAGTGTCGGGCACGGCGCGCCGCCTGGAACTCATCGGAGAAGCCGAGGAGACGTAGTAATCGAAACCACGCCGTGGAGGAGAGGCTCCGGTCAGTGGAGGAAACGAGGCGGTCGATGACGAGGTGTAGCACGTCCTGAGGAATTTCAAACCACGGAGGAATCGACGACGCCATGGATCGATGTAGCTGTGGGATCGCGTGGCTTGCATGTGAAGTCAACACCGCAAGCACTTCTCGTACGTATATACTCCCTCCGTTTTTTAATATAAGATGTTTTAGGTGGTACACATGTTGTCTATATCCACACTAAAATGAGTGAACATACACACAAAAATGTGTCAACATACATTTGTGTGCATGTGCATGTGGACAAAACCTAAAACATCTTATATTAAAAAACGGAGGGAGTATATGGATCTGGCCATATACTAGGTTTGTTCCCGATTAGAAAAGGAATCTAGCTAGCTAAACCGAAACGGACGCATCGACGTCCTTGGATATGTCCGATCATACTAGCCTCTAATCGGACCAGATAACTATTTCCCGCCACGACCCCCAATACCAAATAAAAAAAATTACCATGCGATAGGAACAGAAACTGCATTAGAGGCCGAGCTCCATGGAGCTCGGTATTCCCAAAAAATTATATCGACATTTTTATGTTTAAATTCGAAAAAATCATGCGAATTACTTATCTAACTATATATCTATACCTAATAATAAAAGCGCTAAGTCTTCCGCTATTTTGTTTGGTTTGGTAGGTCATCTGAGTTGCCCCTAAAGTTGTAAATAATTACCCACCTATGCCATCGGTAAGTTAAAATAACCGTTCATTGAACTAAGCCTTCCGTGGCTTCGCTTCCTAGCTACGTCGTCGTCTCGGTCGTATGGTTTCAGTACTTCGCACCAATTGTTTCCAAGTACGTTGCGTAGTTTCTGATCGCAGCCCGGCCGAGCCAAGGTCACACGAGGTAATGTGACGAGAGATAAGAAGAAACCGATTCCCAGTCAATCCCGCGACCAACGCGATAAAATTACTCTCCCGGAAGCGCAACGACGTCTGCCAGTTCGTGCTCTTCCCCTTCCCTACGAGAAGACAAACTGTCTTCGTGGAGCGCTCGTGTAGCCCTAGCTAGCTGGCCGGCGTCTCGATCGGCCATCATCGACGCCCTAGCTAGAGCCTCCAACGACATATGCACCTCCCCGAACACGTCCGCGCCGCCGTGCTGACCGTTCCAAGCGAATCGAAACCGTCTCTCAAACTCCGGTCGGCCAGCATCGTACGTCTCCATCTACCTGACCACATGTGAGCTGCTGCGTCTTCCACGCTTGGAAACTAGGGCTGAACGGGGCAAAACTAATCGAGGTTCTGGCGGCGTGGAGGAGATGAAGTCCGGTGGCGGGCGGTCGGAAACTCGGAAGGCACAAGGAATCATGTTTTTTGCGAGGCCGCAGCGTGCAGGCAGTAGCTGAGCGGCGTCGTGCAGGCGTGCTCTTTGACATGAACGACGTCCCCAGCTGGCTACCCCCCAGTTTACCAACTACATCGTCCATCTATCCGACTCCCGCGACAACAAGATCCACCATGGCAGCCACCATGGCTTCAGCGAGACCATGCTGGCTGAGCACAGGCCAACGAGGGAGGCATCAGGCATGGCACTACAAACACTTGCTGTCGCAGGAAGAGATATGCGCTCCAAGGTGTAATATTCGATCAAGCTCATCTACTCAAGGTTTTTGACTCTTTGTCATCACAAAGCATTGTCTTTTTTGCCGTCCAGAATAAGGATAGACAAATATTATCATAGCACTTAATGCGCCACCATCTCACGATATAGGAGGATAATTTCTTGGATTTTCTAATTTTTAAACAAGGTGCCTAGAGTAAATAAAAGGGAGATAATTGATATTTTCATTTTATTAATATAAACCACATGTCGTTATATTTGACGTCTTTGTCTAAATTATAACAACTGTTTTATTGTTATGTTCACCTGCTTTTTATTCTGTGGCAACGCACAGGCATGATTTCCTAGTTATTACAAATATTATTAAACCACTAACTCTGGAGAAAATATCCACATTGACTTGAGGGGGTCCATGCGTCTGGATGATGGGCTCAAAGTTTGCGATTTCATGTTGTACTTCTCGCCCGTGTCGATAAATAGAATAGCATCCTGATCCAACGCTTCACAGTTAGAAATAGACTTGCAGAATAATTTGCTGATGAAAATCGCTTGGCCACCTAGTCCATCTGAAACCGGCACCCAGCAGGGTGCTCCTTCGTTGACATCCGCCTCGAAGACCTCCACTTTACGTGTGTAATTAAAGCAAAACGAGTAGCTTCCCCCTTGCAGTTTTCGTCTCACCATGAGTAGCTTCCCACATGACTCAACTAGGTACCTCAGGACGATAAGACCGTACCATTGGGTTCGTACGACACCTCAACATCTCTATAAATGGATACCCCGTTAGCGCTAGCTTTCTTCTTAAGTTCCCCTTTGCTTCTAACATCGTTATTATTGTCCTCGTCATTCTTTGCAACCTTTTCCTTAATGCCTGCCTCGCTGTTCCTAGACATGAAATCATCATCAACATCGCTCCACACTGCAAACTCAGAATTATCGGGTGGGTGCCTGATGAGACGCTTGATACCAATAACGGTGGGTATTCCATCGGCACCAAGATCAATGGCGAGAGAGACTAGGTCTTCGGCTCGAGTGATCCCGTATAATTTGTCTCCAAGAAAAGCAATGTCGATGATGTAGTTGAGATAGGCAGCTGTTTGGGGCTCAGGCACCCACACACCCTCCCCTGACCGGAGTAAGATGAGGGGGCGATGACGGTTATTGGTCAGAAGAGCGACCACGTCGCAGGGAGTGGACCACATGAGCACCTTGCGGACCTCAAAAAGCTTGGAAACATCGTCCAACTCAGGGAGCGGCACGGTCGTGTTAGTGAAGGGATTGTGCAAGATGCAGGTATGTATCTTCTTCCCATCGTCGGTGCAGTCGAGGGCGAGCCACCCGTCGGTGGAGCCGACGCATCTCACGTCCTCCGGCAAGGGTAGACGGCCGCTGGACGTGGTGCGGGTAGTGTCACAGAAGGTCGAGAAAGAGCCGTCCGGCATGACGATCCACGGCAGCAGCCACGGAGCCGGGACGTGCTGGCGCATGGCCTGGCGCCACGAGCGACATACCGCGCGGAAACGGGCGCGGTCGGCGGAGCTCCGGTCCCGTCGCACCATCTCGAAGCCAAGGGTGGATGATAATTGACTTAACACTGACAACGCCCGGGAGGAGAAGCTCCGAGGGGATGGAACGAGGCGGTCGATGATTAGGTCTAGGATGTCCTGCGGGGCTTCGGACCACGCCGCCGGAGTCGACGACGCCATAGATCGATCGATGTCGCGCTAGCTTGATCGATCGAGCTCTGGACTGCCTAGGGCTGCGTGGCCACGGCCGGAAAGGCTCGACATATAATAATAGCCCACTCCAATTCGCACGCATGGCTGGCCCAGTGGCGACCCATATGACTTACTGGGCTGACGAGAGGAGCTAGGCCCATGTAGACGTAAGGGTTCTCTTTTTTCGCTTGAGATATTGTGGAGTAGTGGTGATGAGAGTGTGCGCGCTAATTATATGCATGTGAGGGAGTGAGGTGCAGCAAGGGGGAGAAAAAATGCCGTGTCCCAAGGTAGTCCAGCCCTATTTGTCTTGGTGATTAATCTAATAAATGTTGTTTCAGTATCAAGTATAGAGAATGTCCAATTGTTAAATTTTACTGCTAGACAATATTGATTATGTAAAAGTATTGTCAATGGTTTAGTTTATACTCTAGAAGTTTATATAAATATGGTTACTTAATCATACATTAAAAAGCTCTATTGGGATATTTGTTATGTCGTAACTCTTTTCGAGATAGTTACCATTTAGAGATATAAATTATATAGATTATCCATTGTGAAAAAATAGTTCAAAATACTTTTGTTACAAATACAATTTAATATCTTTCAATGGCATTCCGTACAAACAAAAAACATGAAAGTATTATTTATAATATATCAGTTATGTGGCTAACTGTGTGAATAAATAGAAAATTTACTCATAATATAAATGCTAAAATTAAGACACCTAGAAGTATAAAAATTCAGTACAAATTACACCCTTCCTCACGTGAAGAATCCCTCCCAACATTCTAGACAAATTACAATCTGAGGGGGTAACACTTATAGCAGCAGTAGCACAATAGACAATTTCAACAACCTATCAGCCAAGATAGTAGACACAGAAAATGGTCTACACAATCAACATCTCACCATATATGAACATTGACAACACAGTTGTAATCAGCTTAAACATCTAGTAGTCATCACATCACACATATAGTATATGGGGAGCAATTCGCAAATCACTAAACACACAAGCATACGACGAAACAATCCGAATAACCAATTTCCCAGCCCGACCTGCATGACTGCATCTCTCCGGGTCAGAGTAGTTGCTCGCCATGGATTCCTTCCCTCACGTCCACCTCCACCTCAGTAGGGCAATACCAGAGAAACAATTCCTTGGGGTTTAGCCACAACTTTCTGCGACATGGAGCTCATCTACTTTAGACGTTTCGAAGAAGCAGTAACTTAACTTAATCCCTCGTTAACAATTCATTGCATAAATTAGTTGACTAGCCCTGATATTAGCTTACTTCCACTGTTTCCAGCGGAATGCCGACTAGCTTTAATAACACTATTCATTTCAACATTTCATCTTGTTAATCGATCTATCTGGCATGTTGCGCCGGTCACAGTCAAGCCAAAAGGCAAAGAGACTTGGCTTGTTTGTTAGAAAAGGTCGTAACTCTGTTGGTGGCGGCTCTTTGACCCGAGTATCTGACGCCTACCGGTGTTCATTCAGGAAAAGTTGCATTGCATGAATTGGTACAGTTGACGAGCGACCAAGGTATGATCTGCGATATCGGGAGGGTCATTGGGCAGATAAGAAAGCGATCAGCACGAACCCCATCCGTAGTGAAAAGGGCATCCCCAAGTTTGAGAGAAAGGAAGCGCTGAAGCTTACCGTGAAGTGGTGTGCATGGCTCTGCGTGCAATCATCCAGCCATCACTGTCAGCGGGCACACAACTTTCAGCTTCAGTTTGATCTAAGAATTAATATTTCCGTGCACTTGAACACGGTGCATAGATTGTACCACACTAATAGTTTCCAAAAGTGCTCTGAACATTAAGGCTTTTGAGGCATACCAAGTCTGTTGCTTGTCAATCATGCGCATCCGAAAGAAAAGGTGTTGCAAGCTTTACCTTGTGTTCCAGGTAACAGAGTCAACGCCCATCCCAGTATTTTTTTTATTTGACAACTGCTATTATATATATTGCATTAGGGGAAGATTTTCATATACAAGGAAACGCCGGAGCGAGTCAACGTCTCAGAAAAGAGCAGGTACAGAGAAAGAGGACCTGAACTTTGATTTTGAGGCAGCGTATATCGTAAACATGTAGCAAGCGCGGCGAGTAGTTTAGTGGAGGAAGAAGTTGACCGACTGAGGAGACGGGGCCTTTTAGCTTTTTCTATAATTAACTTCCATTAGGATAGAAAATTGTGTTGGCATCAGTGTGATTGGGGAGATCGTCTGATGGAATGGAATGCAGTGGAGATATGTCCTTTTTGGCCGACGTCCACCGAGAGAAAAGTCCAGATCTGAACTCTTTAGATGATTCCTAACATGGTGATTGTCATAGGCCGTTTGCAAGTTGGATATTGGATAAGGCAGGTGGCTAACTCCTCGGTGTCTTGACCACTGTCTTGACAATAAGTAATCAAGGAATTGGCTTGCCAAATTAGTTATGTAGTACTTTTGGGGGAATATCTTTTTAGTTGCTGTAAATTTTGTAGTAACCATGAACAAACTATGCTGCAAGAAATGTATGGTTAACCATATATTTCTTCCTTTGAAAACAAAAACCTTAGGTCTCATTGCAATGATAGATATAATCTTTTTCTTTTTTTTGCATGGATGATAGATATAATCTGGGACCGACAAGAACACTATAGTCTGCAAATTCGTATAATCACAACCGGTTTTTAAAAGCCTAATTGCCAAAGAGAAGATAAAATTGAACAGAAAGTTCAATCTAGACAAAACTGCAGCAGCTAAAACAAAAAGAAATACCACATTTTAGTCAAATATAACATTGGATTTCAAGCTTCCTGTAAATATTTTGTACAAAAACTGCTTTTTATGGATATAAATGCAGTATGTCAATCACTTGCTTTTTTTTCAGAAAATATAACATGATAGTTTCTGGAAAAGAATAACATAAGAAAAACGTAATTGCATAAAAAGAAGGTAAATTGCAAAAAAAAAAGAGCTATCTGGATGGACACTGCAAAAGAAAAAGCTGCCTTTGAGTCACGATGCAACGATGGATTTCAAGTTTCTTGTAAATATTTTGTACAAAACTCCCTTTTACGGATATATGCGGTAGGTCAATTTTACCTTCTGTTTTTCTTTGAAAAAATATAACATTGTAGTATCTGGAAAAATATAACACTACCGCTCAGGCAACCCAACGTTGAGACGGTACTGTACCGTTACTTGAGGCGTTCAACACAAACAAGCCGTGAAAATAAATTATTGTCCACTAATAATCCAAAGCAAGATATTGCAACTTACAGAACTTTCTGACAGATGTGAAATCACTCATCCTAGTAAACTGCATAACAAAACCTAAGAAGTAGAGTGCTACGTTGTATCCAACAGGCCAAAATTCAGCACGAGACTTCTAACGATTCTGCATCGGCATCAGGATCAGTTTTCTTGGCACGTTTGTGTTCTTGGGTTACTTCTCCACCCTTTTTTGTCACATAACGCTCGTAAGCTTCATCGAGCATCTCGTCGAGTTGGTCTTCATCTCCAGAACCATCTTCTGTAGCATCGATATGCATCGCCTTGCATGCTTTATCCTTGGCACGACGTCTTGATTGCCGCTTCTTGTCTCCTGTTTTCTTTCTGTCAATGACACTCAACAATTGCTCCATTTCCTGTAAAAGCTGATCATCATCTTTGACCTTGGTGTCCGCCGCGGAAGTGTCAGCCTTCGGTTTAACTTGTGAAGACGCCAGCAGCGCTTTCCTCACACGTAAGCGCCACTTCAAGATATGCTTGCAGCTGTTTTTATCCAGCACTTGTAAATCCTCACAAAGGCATTTTACCTCGTCTGTTGTAAGCTCATGATCCTTGATCGGCAGGGATGCAGGATCATCAAATGAGATCTTTGTAACAGAACCAAGAAATTCCTGTGGTGTCTGGGCGTCAGACCATATGAAATCTGACGCTAGACCAACCTTCTCCAGCACCGTGATCCCAGTCTCATACTGTTGTGGACGCCAGTAACATGGATGCGGCCGGCCGGGCGACAAGAAGACCAGGATGGTTCGTATTGTCTTAGATGTGGACGCATATTGGGGCCAAGCATACAGAAGAGTCAAGGAGGAGATGCTGCTGCCGCAAGACAAGGGGAAGAGTTACGTGCTGTACCTTCCAGGCCAGAATAGGAATACCATTTAAAATAGGAAGATAGAGTCCAAGTTAGATACGACATCTGAGTCCTAGTTCAATTAGACCGCACCGAAGGCAATGCATATATAAGCATGCCGTATCTTGTAATTTGAGGGACAAGCAAGAACAATCAATCTAATCTCTTCCTCGTAATTCTCTCTTCTCAACCTATGTCTACCAAATTCCTCGCAGCCATGCCGTCTGGCTATCTTCTGCACGGTAGTTATCCCGTTGTGGATCTAAGTCCACAACATTTGGTATCAGAGCCGACCACCATGGCTCTCGCTGCTGGGAAGACGTCACGGAGGATACTTCGCATCACGATTCAGCGTGTTGTCTACCAGATCACGAAGAATCTGCTTCATCAAGTCTTCGATCCTTATGGAGTGGTGGAGACCATTGAAATTTTTCCAGGAAGATCAAGGATCGTGGCCTTCATCAAATATGGCCAAGATCATGACGCTGCACGAGCTCTTCAAAGCTTGCAGGGCCGGAACATCTACGATGGTTGTTGTCAACTTGGTATCGAATTACTGCCTGTATCGTTTGACAAATCAGGTGCTACAAATTCGGCACCAGCAGCAGCGACCAATGCATTGCAGCAAGAAGAAAAAGCTGTGGCAGCACAGCCAAGCGTAATTCCCGCAGCAGCCGTGGCAGTGGGCGCGGCCAAAGTAACGACAGCAGTGCTAGCAGCTGCGCAGATGCAGCAAGAAGAAGCACCAGAGACGCCACAAGAATCGGAGTCCATGCCGATGCAGTCGAGCATAGAGGCGGCAACAGCAGCAAGAGGAATGACGGCAGGGTCCAACACAACAGCGTCGTTGACGCAGAGTGGGGAGTCCTCGTGTGTTGTGCATGGCCTGAGCGTTGAGGATGTAGTCCATGCTTGTGCAGCGGGCGGCTCAAACATGAGCTACGTTCTCTGTGCATGTGTCCAAACAGGAGCGGATGATTCAGTGCAGGTAATATATGGAGTCTGCCTTTCAGATTCAAAAACAGAGTGCAAGAATTATGTGGCCTGCGTGAGGACGAAATCAGATGGAGTTTGTGTTGGATGCTCTTTTCATGAACCATCAGATATTATCAGGTGGTTTTCATGGCGTCCGCCAGAAGGACTAGTCTGCAGGAATATCAACCGCGTAGGCAGGGTGATTTGTTTCCGGACCGAAGTCTGCATGGAGCTAAATTTGCACATGATGCCAGGAAAAAGTATTGGAGATAAAATATTATCTATTTTGTTCAAGCATGCAACAAATCTGGAAGTCCAAGAGGACAAGTTCTACATGAGAGAATTGGGCAAGTACACTAGCAAATCATGGAGCTGGAATCACATGATCGCATCAGTGTGGGGATATGGAGGACTTCAACCATGGCCGCCACCCTGCAGCTTGAGGACAAGCTGCTTGTCCGGGAGGGGTGTAGTGTTGTGGACGCCAGTAACATGGATGCGGCCGGCCGGGCGACAAGAAGACCAGGATGGTTCGTATTGTCTTAGATGTGGACGCATATTGGGGCCAAGCATACAGAAGAGTCAAGGAGGAGATGCTGCTGCCGCAAGACAAGGGGAAGAGTTACGTGCTGTACCTTCCAGGCCAGAATAGGAATACCATTTAAAATAGGAAGATAGAGTCCAAGTTAGATACGACATCTGAGTCCTAGTTCAATTAGACTGCACCGAAGGCAATGCATATATAAGCATGCCGTATCTTGTAATTTGAGGGACAAGCAAGAACAATCAATCTAATCTCTTCCTCGTAATTCTCTCTTCTCAACCTATGTCTACCCAATCCCTCGCAGCCATGCCGTCTGGCTATCTTCTGCACGGTAGTTATCCCGTTGTGGATCTAAGTCCACAACACATACCCACCACGATGTATTTTCTTTGAACTCTTAGAACTAAGCACATCCGTAGGCATGTCTTTCTGGTCTGAATCCACACTGAACAAGTGCTTTATGTCAAGAAGTTCTGGCTGAATCTTCGCAGGGGCTTTGTATTTCAGGCAGACGATGTAGATTTCAGCAGATGAGCCGCGGCTCGCGTGAGGTTTAGTCGCCTCGACCTTGTCGAACAGCTGTCGAAGGCAGAACATGATAGCGTTGTAATCCTGAGACCTGAAGACCTTGGTGATGAAGGCGCCGTTTGGGGCGAGGAACATGGTGGCCAGGCGGACGGCGTCGATGACGAGCGCGGACTGCGGTGGCCTCCTGCGCCCACGCGCCGCCTACGTTGGGCGAGCCGTCGTGGAGGACGACGTCGAAGGCGGCGACCCCCTTGGAGTCCATGAGCCTGCGCACGGCGGAGCGGCACCTGGATGTGGTGATGTCCTCCGTGAGGGCGTGCGCGCTGCGCACGGGGCGGATGGGCACGAGGTCTACGCCGACGACGAAGGCGCCGGCGGGGGCGCGGTTGACGGCCACCTGGACCCAGCCCCCCGGCGCCGCGCAGAGATCGAGGACGGCGTGCGCCGTCGGGAGGAACCGGAAGCGGGCGTCGAGCTGCTGCAGCTTGAAGGCCGCGCGGCTCCGGTACCCCTGCTCCTTGGCGAGGTGGTAGTACTTGTCCTGCCGCTGCTTCCCTTTCGCCTTGCCCATCGCCGCCGCCGCCGACGTTTCTGATTCGACTGCTCCGTTCTTTGAGAACTGTACTTCAGTACTCAAAAACGAAAACCCTTTTGACGTCTGTATGGGCCTGGCTCCACTTGTCAGCCCAGTAAGTTATATGGGTCGCCATTGGGCCAGCCATGCGAAATTGCGAATCGGAGTGGAGTCACGTTCATGAACCTTTTATTACTCGAGGCCACAGCCCTGGGATTCCCTGAACGTCGACCTGGTCGACGAAAGACGATTTTTTTTTTTTTTGAATTTTAACGAAAGTCGAATTAATACACTTTCTGCTGCGCCTTTGGTTCTACTGTTTCGCGACGCAAATGGGCTCGGCCGCTCGCAGAGTAGCATGGCTCCTCCCTTTTATTTATGAACTGAGCTATAATTGAAAAGTAAAACGAAGCACGTTCACAACTAGTGTAGCCAAAAAAAACTAGTGGAGCCAAAAAACAAAATAGCAGAGTAGCATGGCTCCTCCGTTCATAATTCATATGTAAGTATAATAATTCATATGTAAGAAAAATAAAACTAGTGGAGCCAAAATTTATACGCGTCAACGGATAGGTTCCATTCCTGTACTTGGTTTCGAGTTTCGTCGATTGTAACTTCTCAATTTTGAATCGATATTCGAAATCTTTTTAGACAATTTTTATCAAATTCGTCGCACTTAGTCGATCGTTTGAAATATCTTTTGACGAGTAGGTTAATGTCAACGTTTCACACAACTTTCAAGTTGTAACTTTTTCGTTTCGACGGTCTTATACGAGATAATCTTGTACCGTAGGTTTAAACCATCTGCTTCATCTATTTTGTTTTAAAAAAACATCTTCTCTACATGATGAAAAATGTAACAAAAAAGTATCAGAAATCATGTGTAGGGTATTAGCACATTTGGAAATTGTTTTTGAACGATTTTCAAAAAGTGAAAAAAAGGTATTTGAACGGAAACTATTTTTGAACGATTTGAAAAGGCAAACAGAAAAAAGTCTGTGAACGGAAATTATTTTTGAACGGTTTTCAAAAAAGTGAACAAAATAGGTATTTGAACGGAAATTATTTTTGAACGATTTTAAAAGGCGAACAGAAAAAGTGTGTGAACGGAAATTATTTTTGAACGATTTTCAAAAAGTGAACAAAAATAGGTATTTGAACGGAAAATATTTTTGTACGATTTTAAAAGGCGAACATAAAAAGTCTGTGAACGTAAATTATTTTTGAACGATTTTCAAAAAAGTGAACAAACATAGGTATTTGAACGGAAATTATTTTTAAACAATTTTAAAAGGCGAACAGAAAAAGTATATGAACGGAAATTATTTTTGAACGATTTTCAAAAAGTGAACAAAAAATAGGTATTTGAACAGAAACTATTTTTGAACGATTTTAAAAGGCGAACAGAAAAAGTCTGTGAACGGAAATTATTTTTGAATGATTTTCAAAAAATGAACAAAATAGGTATTTGAACGGAAATTATTTTTGAACGATTTTAAAAGGCGAACAGAAAAAGTCTGTGAACGGAAATTATTTTTGCACGATTTTCGAAAAAGTGAAAAAATAGGTATTTGAACGGAAACTATTTTTGAACGATTTTAAAAGGTGAACAGAAAAAGTCTGTGAACGGAAATTATTTTTGAACGATTTTCAAAAAATGAACAAAATAGGTATTTGAACGGAAACTATTTTTGAACGATTTGAAAAGACGAACAGAAAAAGTCTGTGAACGAAAATTATTTTTGAACGATTTTCAAAAATGAACAAAAAAAGTATTTGAACACTTTCAGACATACAGTACAAGATTATCTCGTATATGGCCGTCGAAATAAAAAAAGTAAAACACGAAAGTTGTGAGAAACGTTATGCTCATTGATGTCTACGCACGCTTCTATTCCTGTAGACAGTGTTGGGCCTCCAAGAGCAGAGGTTTGTAGAACAGCAGCAAGTTTCCCTTAAGTGAATCACCCAAGGTTTATCGAACTCAGGGAGGTGGAGGTCAAAAGATATTCTTCTCAAGCAACCCTGCAATTAAGATACAAGAAGTCTCTTGTGTCCCCAACACACCCAATACACTTGTCAGATGTATATGTGCACTAGTTCGGCGAAGAGATAGTGAAATACAAGTGATATGGATGATTATAAATAGTAATTGCAATCTGGAATAAAAATGGCAGCAAGCAAACATGTAGCAGAAACAAGGCCTAGGGACCATACTTTCACTAGTGGACACTCTCAACAATGATCTCATAACTGAATAAATAAAAGATACTCTTAAACACTCTCTTGTTGGATAACAAACACCATTCATTGTGTAGGGCTACAAAAGCACACATCAAGCCGGAGTAAACAAGCGCCACAACGTCATAAAGGAGTCACACACGGTGCACACACTGTCACCTTTACACCGTGGAGAGTACCGGAGTTCGTATTAAAGTAACCTCTAGAGTGCATAATAGATAAAGAGTAACATCTACATATTCAACTAGATTAGCACAACTGAACACAAGTAAATACTACTCGGGATTATTCTCCTTCTTGATGAAGCAAGAGTACTATGCGTAGGGCTGCAAGAGCACACCTCAAAGTCCGAGTAAACAAACACCACAATTCCCAAGAATAAGCCATGATAAATGTCTAAATTATTTATAGAGTCACACAAGTACCCACACTGTCACCTTGATACCGTGTTGTCACAATGACTCCAGAAACTAGACAAAATCAGTTGAGTAGCATAAACATTATTAATGTATTCAGCGATACTAGCAATACACATGATCACATAAAGATCACACCATGGGAGAGAGAGATGAACCACATAGCTACCGCTAGAGCCCTCAGCCTCGGGGGAGAACTACTCCCTCCTCATCATGGGAGTCAGCAGCGGCGATGAAGATGGCGGTGGTGTCGATGGAGATGACTCCGGGGGCAATTCCCCGTCCCGGCGGCGTGCCGGAACAGAGATTCTGTCCCCCGAAACTTGTCGTCGATGGCGGCGGCGCTGCGGAACTCTTCGTGGAAATTGGCTTATTATTTTAGGGTTTTCGCGTCTGAGGCAATATATAGGCGAAGGGGCGATGTCGGCGGACCTCCGAGGGGCCCAAACCACCTGGCGGCGCGGCGGGCCCACCTGCCGCGCCGGCCTGTGGTTTGGCCTCCTCCTGGCTCGTCTTCGTCTCTCCTTCGGACTCCGTGTACGTGTTGGAAAAATAGGGACGTGGCCTTTTGTTTCGTGCAATTCCGATAATATTTCCAGAAGTACTTTTCTGAAACCAAAAACAGCAGAAAACAGGGAACTGACACTGTGGCATCTTGTTAATAGGTTAGTCCCAGAAAATGCATAAAAGTGATATGAAGTGTATATAAAACATGTAGCAAATGGTATAATATAAGCATGGAACAACAGAAATTATGGATACGTTGGAGACGTATCACTCATCAAATGGTCAACCGAGTGCGACGAATTTGATAAAATTTGGCTAAAAAAGTTCCGAACATAGATTCAAAATTGAGAAGTTACAATCATCGAAATCGAGTACAAGAATGGAATCTACCCATGAACGCACATAGCTTTCATGTACAGTTTATTTTAAACTGAAAAAATATTTATGTAAATGTATATGCATTTTAAAACCTTCACTCACATCTCAGTTTTGAAAAGAAGAAGTACGGCCGGGCGAAACGGGAGCTCCTTTGCTCCGCTCGTTAGCGGCGCTAACGAGACGGGACGCCTGAAGGTTTCGTTCGTGGGCCGGCCCATTGACGCACGCGCAGGTTCGTTCGTTCGTTGTTCCTTCCTTTACTGCTTTACTGCTTTTAAATTTTAACTCGTTCGTTCCTTCCTTTACTGCTTCTAACTCGTTTCATTGTTTCATTCTGGCTGGACATCGTACGTATGCGCTTCTTACTCGCTGGACGTCGCTCGCTGGACGTTGCTGCTTTCACGCTGCTTCCTATATGTATCCACTATCAGAAATGAATTTTGAAAATGGTTGCAATTTTGAAAATAGTTTCAAAATAATTTACACACGAAATATGTGTGCGTTCACGATTAGGTTCTATTCCCGTGATCGGTTTCGAGTTTCGTGGAATGTACCTTCTTAATTTTGGACCGAAGTTTTCAATATTTTTAGATGAATTTTGTTAAATTTGTCACACTCAGTCGACGGTTTCAAAATTCCTTTCACGGGTTTATGAAACTCGCCGTTTTCCACAACTTTCGTATTATTACTTTTTCGTTTGAACAGAGATATGAATAGATCTTGTACGTATGTATGCATTTAGCCTCTTCTTGTTCAGTACCATTTTGGTTTCAATTCCCGTTTTCCATTTTAAAAAAATGAACCAAAAGTTTGGAACCATTTTCAAAATGGAACCATTTTAAAATTTGGAACCATTTTCAAAAATAAACAATTTTCAAATTTGGAACCATTTTTAATTTGGGAACTATTTTCAAAATTGGAACCAATTTTAATTTGGAACCATTTTAAATTCGGAACCATTTTTAGATTTGGAACCATTTTTAAATTTGGAACCATTTTTAAATTTGGAACTATTTTCAAAATTGGAACCAATTTTAATTTGGAACCATTTTAAATTCGGAACCATTTTTAGATTTGGAACCATTTATAAGTTTGGAACCATTTTAAAAAACAAACCATTTTGAAAAATGAAAAAATTTCAAATTTGGAAACATTTTAAATTTGGAACCAATTTCAAAATGGAACCATTTTTAAATTTGGAACCATTTTAAAAAATGAACGATTTTCCAATTTCGAACCGTTTTTAAATTTGGAAGCATTTTTTAATTTGGAACCATTTTCAAAATGGAACCATTTTTAAATTTGGAACCATTTTAAAAATGGAACCATTTTTAAGTTTGGAACCATTTTCAAAAAGGATCCATTTTAAAAATGGAACAATTTTTAAATTCCGAACCATTTTCAAAATGGAACCATTTTCAAATTTGGAACCATTTTAAATTTGGAACCATTTTCAAAATGGAACCATTTTCAAAATGAACAATTTCCTAATATGGAAACCGTTTTTAAATTTGGAACATTTTTAAATTTGGAACCATTTTCAAAATGGAACCATTTTTAAATTTGGAACCATTTTCAAAATGGAACCATTTTCAAAAGGGAACCATTTCAAAAATGAACAATATTCAAATTTGGAACCATTTTTAATTTGGAACCATTTTAAATTCGGAACCATTTTTAATTTGGAACCATTTTTAAATTCCAAACCATTTTCAAAATGGAACCATTTTCAAATTTGGAACCATTTTTAATTCGGAACCATTTTTAAAATTGTATCATTTAAAAAATGGAACCATTTTTAAATTTGGAACCATTTTTAATTTCGGAACCATTTTCAAAATTGGAACCATTTTAAATTCGGAATCATTTTTAAATTCGGAACCATTTTCAAAATGGAACCATTTTAAAAATGGAACCATTTTAAAAATGAATAATTTTTAAAATTTGGCACCATTTTCAAAATGGAACCATTTTTTAATTTGGAACTTTTTTTAAAAATGAACAATTTTCAAATTTGGAACCATTTTAAATTCGGAACCATTTTAATTTGGAACCATTTTTAAATTCCAAACCATTTTCAAATTTGGCACCATTTTTAATTTGGAACCATTTTAAATTCAGAACCATTTTTAAAATTGTATCATTTAAAAAATGGAACCATTTTTAAATTTGGAACCATTTTTAATTTCGGAACCATTTTCAAAATTGGAACCATTTTCAATTTTGGAACCATTTTCAAAATTGGAACCATTTTAAAAAAACGACAAATAATAAAGAAAAATAAACAAAACCAAAACATAAAAGAAAAAGAAAACGAAAAGAAAAACGAAAGTATTTTTATATTTGGAACCATTTTAAATTCAGAACCATTTTTAAATTTGGAACCATTTTAAAGCTTGGTGATTCAATCTATCTTGGAAGAAAGGGAGCAGCAACTATGCGATTTTGTAAAATTTGTGACTGGCAAAAGATACACTGAGAGAGACCTTATGTTATACCCAGTACAATTTCCATACTGAAATAAAGCAACAACACGACATAACTGACAACTAACTATTCATTGATCATCATTACTCGATCAAAGTTTGACACAGAAGAAGAAATAGTAGTCAGCCAACACTTATGGAAACTCCCATCTTTTACCAGGCTTACACATTTTACAAGGGTTAAAGCACATTAAAAACCAGAAACAACGACAAGCAGATCACCACTTCATAATTGCATAACACAATTCAGATTTGTAGCAGCAACCAAATCATATGATCCAACATAGTAGTCATCCAATCAATTCACATTATCCATAGGTGATAGCATGATCAGGTCTCAAACCATAGTGCGATTTAATTTATGCAACAGAACAAAACTGCAACCAGTGAAGTACTCATTACACCTCCATAGCCTACGGGAAAAACGAAACCAGTGTTCAAGAACTTGATTCAAAAGCACTACAGTAAGAAGGCAGCAACATTTTACTCCTGAAGACAGGAAAAACAACCGCTCAGCGCAGCCTCCTGGCCTCACGCTCAGACTCGAGCAGGGTGAGGATGTCGCCCTCACGGACAGGGCCCTTGCGTTCCTCATGATGAGACGGTTCTGGTCATCCAAGAACTTCACTCTGACCTGGGTCACCTGACCCCTGGAGCCGGTGCGACCCATCACCTTGACCACCACAGCAAGCTTGACCTGGGTGTCCATGCTGCACAAACAGAAGGCACTGGATTAGGCAAAGCAGGAGCACCGCCAGAAGTAGCTAGAGTACAGTTCAATTGCTCTATTGCAGGCACAAATTTGGTGTTCACAATTAATTCTAAACACACAGGCGAGTACCCAAACGTACAAGCATGCAGATCAAAATAAAAGTTAAATAAGTGCCTAGATACAACAATTTCAGTGGTGTGTACATTTCGTAGCCTGTCAGAAACATGCAATTAACAGTTCCATGCTTTGCATGTGAGAAGGTACATCTTATCAGGTCAAAACAGGCAAGCTTTCTGGGAAATCAAGCAAACGACATCAAAGTAAATATCATGTATTCATGTCTGCTGTCCAATGCCAATATAGCTAAGATTAAACTATTTTCTAGACACAAAAAACCCCAATTCCTCCTATATAAATCCTCAACGACACGAACAAGCAACTGAAATACAACGGAAATAGATTTTCGCCAGTTTAGAAGGTACAAACGCGGGGCCTATTCGAGATCTAAACACCAGCTACTCATATCCGCACAGACCCAGCAATACAAGTTGAAACTAGGAGAGAGATCTCCCTTCAAACGAAACTAGGTAACGGAATCATCAATTACAACAACCAATCACGCGCACGGATCGATATCTAGGCCTGAGTCCGGCGAGGTACAGGGGAAGGGGAGGGAGAGGACAAGAACCTTTCTTGGGCGGAGGCGGAGGCGGCGCGAGGAGGGCTTGGGGGAGGCGGCGCGACGAGGGAGGCGGAGGCTTCTGAAACCCTAACGCTCGGCCGCCGCCGCCGCGGGCGGTCCCCTCCCGAACGCGGCGGGGAGATGGGTTCGGGCGCGGGCACGACGAGGGATAAGGCGGGGACGGAAGTGGAGCTCGCCGGAAGTGGAAGGCCGCGGCGGTCGGAGGGACGAGGTGGGGTTGGGCGTCGGGTTTGGGTTCGCGGGGAGGTAGAGCACGGCGGCCATGGAACCAGCCGGTGGCTCCTTTGAGAAGAGAAGGCAGAAGAAGGAAGCAGTGGGCCGGCCCAATAAAACGCTTCGCCAGGGATTCTTCAGGCGGTGCTAAATGTATGGGGCGCTAACGGCGGCATATAGGAACAACCGGGCG
Organism: Poa pratensis; assembly: GCA_947311845.1. NCBI lineage: Eukaryota > Viridiplantae > Streptophyta > Magnoliopsida > Poales > Poaceae > Poa > Poa pratensis. Next base: position 122,422,061 of record CAMZMU010000074.1, on the reverse strand, counting down.
AAACGAACCAGGAATCTGGAACGAATGAACCAGTCGAACCATGCAGTACCAGGAACGAACGAACGAACCAGTCGAACGCACGAACGTAAGTGGGCCGGCCCATGTGGGGTGTGCGACGGCTCGTTATCGTCCACCTGGTCGACACATAGGGTTTGCCCACAGCCCTACGCAATCGAGAGGTCGATCAAGCGCGGCATCGATCTATGGCGTCTTCGACTCCGGCGGCGTGGTCCGAAGCCCCGCAGGATATGCTAGACCAAATAATCGACCGCCTCGTTGACCGGAGCTCCTCCTCCCGGGCGAGGTTCAAGCTCCTAAGCATATTTTCTACCGCCGCCGCTGGCTTCGAGACGGTGCGACGTTCCCGGAGCTCCGCCGACGGAGCCCGTTTCCGCGCGGTATGTCGCTCGTGTTGCCAGGCTATGCGCAAGCGGCCCCGCGGCAGCTGCCGTGGATCGTCATGACGGACGGCTCTTTCTTGACGCTATGCGACAGTACATGCAGGACATCCAGCGGCCGTTTACCCTTGCCCGAGGACGCGAGATGCGTTGGATCCACCGACGGCTGGCTCGCCCTCGACTGCACCCATGACGATGTGAAGAAGATGCGTAGCTACTTCTTGCACAATCCCTTCATTAACATGACCGTGCCGCTCCCTGAGTTGGACCGGATCATCGGCGGCGATGTTTCCAAGCTTTTTGAGGTCCGCAAGATGCTCATGAGGTCCACTCCTTGCGATGTGGTAGCTCTTCTGACCAATGACTGTCATCGGCCCCTTATCTTACTCCGGCCAGGGAAGGGTGCCTGGGTGCCTGACCCCCAAACAGCTGCCTATTTCATCTACATCGTCGACATTGCTTTTCTTGGAGACAAATTATACGGGATCACTCGAGCCGAAGAGCTCGTCTCTTTTGCTATTGATCTCGATCAGTTCGAAGTGTGGAGCAATTTTGATGACAATTTCAAGTCCAGGAAGAGTGAGGAAAACAATAAGGAAAAGGTTGTGAATAATAACGAGGCAATGAGCAAAGGGGACTGCCAGGTGGGTGCCTTGGATGAACTTGAGAAGAAGAAAACTAGCGATAATGTGGTACGCATTATACAGATGTTGAGGTGTCATACGAACCCAACGGTCTTACCGTCATGAGGTAGCTGGTCAAGTCATGTGGGAAGCTAATCATGGTGAGACGGCACCTGCAAGGTGGAATCTACTCATTTAGCATCAATTACACTCGTAAGATGGAGGTCTTCGAGGCAGATGCCAACCGAGGAGCACATTGGGTGCCGGTTTCAGGTGGACTAGGTGGCCAAGCGCTTTTCGTCAGCAAATTATTCTCCAAGTCTATTTCTAATTGTGAAGCGGCAGAACACGATGCTATTCATTTTGTCGACACGGGCGAGAAGTACGACATGAAATCGCAAACGTTGACCGCGGGCTCGATACGCATCGACCCCCTCAAGTCAATGTGGATATTTTCTCCGGAGTTTGTTTTTTAATAATATTTATAATAATATATTACTCCCTCTATCACACAATATAAATAGTTTTGCCAGACTGATTTAGTTTGCCAAAATGTGTTGTTTTGTGGGACCGACGGAGTACTAGTTAGATAAGTAACTCAGCATGATATTTTTGTTAGCCAATTTTAGTTCCATATGCCAATTACCCAAGCTAAAAAAATCTAATAAAGGGTCAAATGTATTTTTCCGTGATTGACATGAAATTAGTGTGTATTACATCACTATATTTAGGTTTGTACTATTATATAGTTGACTCATTACGAGACACTGTTCTACTATTTCGTTTTATTTGTTTTCGTTCCAAATTGAGAAAACATCCGATATGAGGCCGTATCTGAGTAATATCCGTTTCACATTCGTATTCGACAATATCCGTATATCTATTTGTATTTGTTTTGAAAATATGAAAGCGGATGTGGAAAGAGAACTATCCGACCCGCATCCGGACATGTATTCTTAGCTGTCCCAGATTATATATGTCAATGCAATGAGATTTAAGCTTTGGAACTTTGAGAAGAAGAAAATTTTGACCATACATTTCTTACAGCATGTTCTATTCATAATGGATAAAAATCAGAACAATTGAAAAGTCATCTTACAAACGAGAGGAACTATTAGCATTACAGTAATAATCTGGCAAACCCAGCTCCTTGATAACTTGGCATTAAGACGCTGAGTGCTTAGCCAACTACCTTATCCAGCATGCCAACTTCCAAACGGCTTATGCCAATTGCCATGATAGGAATGATCTCAGAGTTCAGATTTGGACTTGTTTCGGTGGACGTCGGCCAAAAAGGCCATATCTCCACTGCATTTCCATCCCATCAGACAATCTCTCCCAATCACACTGATGCCAACACAATTATTTATCCTATAAAAGAAGTTCGGTATAGGAAAAGCTTAAAGGTCGCGTCTCCTCAGTTGGTCAACTTCTTCCTCGACTAAATTATCCGCCGAGCTCGCTAGATGTCAACGATGTACGCTGCCTCGAGATCAAAGTTCAGGCCCCCTTTTTATGCACGTTTTAAATCTTTTTTGGGACGTTGACTCCCTTCGGCTTTTCTTTGTATATGAAAATCTTCTCCTAATGCAATGAATATAGCAGTTGTCAAGTAAAAAATAACTGGGATCGGCGTTGACTCTTTTACCTGGAACACAAAGTAAAGCATGCAAGACCTTTTCCTTCGGCTGCGCATGATTGGCAATCAACAGGCTTGACATGCCTCAAAAGCGTACTGCTATTGAAAACAACTAGTTGAATTTGGCGTGGCGTCACGCCACGCCCTTGGTGATTTTTTTTGTACAATATTTTTTTTTAGCAAAATGTTAGCCAAATTGAAGTGTTCGAACATGTTTTTATTTTGGTATGAATAGGCAGTAATTTTTTGTGAGCTTTTTTGGTATATTGTGTAGGATATTGAAATCTGTAGTGGTTTGAAATGTTCAAACATGTTTGTATTTCGACGTCAATATTTAATTGAAATTAGAAAACCCATTTGAATTTGATTGTACATTTGGGGGAAGTTTATTTGTATGGCGTCGAAATTTTGGCCAAATTGAAATGTTTAAATATATTTGTAATTTGCTATAAGTATATAGCTTTTTTTTCTGAGCATTCACGATATATTTTATGGAATATCGGTATATTGACTTAAATGTTTGCCAAATTGGAATTTGCAAACATGTTGTTTATTTTGTATAAAATTATCCAAATCTAAGCCTATTTGAATTAGTCAAGCTTTTTTTGTCAAAAATAGTAAATATTTTCTTTCCCTAGCATTTTGATTTTTTTAATATTTTGTCGATGGGTATTTATAGAATTTTTCCTGTTTTCTTTTTTTTTTTGGGAAAAAAGTGGCATTCGAATTTGAAAAATGGCGACGTTTTAGAGTTGTCTAAGTTTGGAAATCATTGATGTTGAAAAATGCTTTCGTTTTAAAAATGGTTGGATTTTAGAGATTACTCAAATTTGAAAATTATTGTTATTCAATTTCAAATGTGTTTGTTTTTTTGATGTGAAAATACTTTGGAATAGTTAGTATTTTTTTTTGTTGAGTGTCTTCACGCATTTTAGAGTACCGTTAAATGTTTAGCAAGTTGGATATGGTTATATATGTTTGTATTTTTTCAAAATATTTGTTTGAGTTTCATAATTGGAAGATGTAGAGTATATGAGCATTTGTTAAAGTCAATCCATAATCAGAGGAAATTCATCTGGATTTTGTACTAATGTTCTTCAAATTAGAGTAGTGAAATGCCATAAATATTTATTTGAACTCCATATTTAGGGAGAATGCAATATGTAAGATAATATGTGAGATATATATATTTTGGAGCGTCTCTTTTTTTTTAGCAAATTGAATTTTCCAAATGAGTGGCATGTATTTTTTTGGTGAGAATTATGATATATTCTAGCGTAGGAAAAGCAATTTGTTATATCGAGTATTTTCAAATATTTAGAAAATTGAAATGGTTGGATATATATTATAGAGTACCGTCAAATGTTTAGCAAATTGAAATGTGAGCATGTTGATATATATATTTTTTTTGTTTTTTGGAAAAATAAGCATGGTGGAACGTCCAAATTGTTTTTTTCTTGTGTTTTTTTGTAAGCTTTTTGAAATATTTTGTCGTAGTTACAAAATATTTAGCAAAATAAAATGTGAGCATGTTGATATATTTTTTCGAGTTCTTCAAATAAAATTTTTAAGCATATTGGAATGTTCAATTTTGTTCCTTTTTTTTCCCAGGCGTTTCGATGTATTTCAGAGTATTTTGAAATATTTAGGAAGTTGAATTGCTCAAATTAGTTTGTTTTTGAAGCTTTTGATTAGCCGTGCAAAGTTTTCTGAAAATATTGCTAAAAATAAAAAGGAAAAAAAAACAGAGAACTGACAGGCCGGGGCCATTGCTCAAATGCCCGAGAGAAGTTTACAATGTATTATGTTAAAAAATTTAAGATTGGAATTATTTTGGAATTTATGATTTGCATTGTTGTAGTTAGTAAGTTCAGTAAATTTAATTCTTCTGTTTTTTTGAAATCTATGTTCAAATGTTAGGAAGAAATGTAATATTTTGGAGAGAAAGAATTATTTGGGGAAATATTTTTTGTGTTTTTTTTGTACGCATGATTTGCATTATTGTGATTCATAAGAACGAAGATTTTATTGAATATGTCAATTATTGAATTATATTTTTTAACTTGCAAGAAAATTATTCGTGAATGTTTTCTTTTTGTGCATGTTGTATGTATGTCTCGCATTATTGTAATTAATAAATTGGTGCGCCTGCTTGGTGGAATTAAACTTAAAAAAAACGATATTTAAAAGTAGTGGAGGTTTCGGAAATATTGAAATTCGAAGGGAGTTTATGTTTAAAAATTGTTCAGGTTTGGAAGGTTGTTCAAATTGAGAAGTTGTTCAGGATTTTTTTTAAGGTTGTAAAATGGTTAAATTTGAAATGAATTTAAATATCTAAAATATTCCAATGTAGGTACCGTGCATGCGTGGTAAAATTGAAAGTTGGAAATTTCACATTTTAAATTTGTGCAATCTTGGAAATTAGTAAAATGCAAAGAAAGCTTAGGGATAAAAACTGTTTAGATTTCGAAATTTGGGCAAATTGGGAAGTTTTTCAAATTCGCTGCTTTCTTTACGTTTGTAAACGCCCTTGGTGGATTTTGGAGGCATTTGAATGGTTAAAATATTCATTTTTGAAATTTGGTCATGTTCCATAAATAGTCAATTAAGCATTTAGTAGTTTTGCAAAATTGTTTAAATACCGTAAAACAATATCTATAAAGTTTTATAAATTATGTAAAGCATGTTCTATTTTAGAATTTGATTTCAAATTCGAATATACTGGTTTGGATTTTTTTTTAGAAAAACAGCTTTTTCCTAATATTTACATTTGTGGTATTTTTATGTTGATATTTTTGAGCCCATGATATAAATGAGTAACTGTATTTTGCATTTTTTTTTTGATCGTTTTGGCGAATGTTTTCAATTTTTTCTGGTGGATATTGTTGAAGTTACTGATTTCGCGGCATTTAGTAGTTTTGCAAAATGGCTTAATTACCGTAAAACAATATATATATAAAGTGTTTTAAATTATGTAAAGCATGTTTTATTTTATAATTTGGTTTCTAAATATAGTGGTTTGGAAAATAATTTTAAAGCAGCTATTTCTTATTATTGCAGGTTGTGGTTTTTTTTTTTGATATATGGGTAGTTGTATTTAAATGATCCAGCGAACTCTATTTAAGTACGATGGTTTGTACCAACTTGGTTTATTTGGTCTATCTTATTGAATGATATTACTGATATTATTTTTGTGGATTTTATTTGAGTACAGAAGAAATTTGTGAAATACATATTTTTTTAAATGTCGTAAAGGCGTGATATGAGCCTTCATGTATAATTTCAAAATTTTAAGAGTTGCAATAATTTGGAAAGGATTCCAAAGTATTGGAAATGACTGTTTTGTTTTTACAATTTTTTTAAAGTTGGTCTGAATTTGTTTGGAGCTGTGTTTGAAAAGTTTCGAAAGTTTTTGAAAATAAGAAAAAGGACGGGCTGAGTGGGCCGCACAGTAAGCAGCCAGCCCAGCTAGCAGGTCGTCTGCGCAGCCCAGGCCCACGATGACGTCGCGGCGACGTCACCAGTGGACGGAGTCTGCCGCGGCGGCGTCAAGGACGCCGTCGTCGCGCCACCGCGTTCTGGGACACGCGCGCGTGCGCGGCGGACGCGCGCGGAGCTGGGGTGATCGTAGGCGGCGGCGCCGCCACTTTTAGGTCGCCGGAGCTGCGGCTGGCGGCGTGCCGACGCGGCGGAGTGCGGCGACCACAGCGGCGACGATTGCGGCGCCACGCGTGCGGCCCAGCATGCGATTTCCGGCGAGGGGGGAGAGGAGGCGGTGGCGGAGCATCCGTGAGCGTCGATCTGACGGGGGAGCAATGGCGCGGCGGCTGCCCGCGGGAGAGGGAGAGAGGAAGGAGGGAGGGGGGTGTGAGGGAACTTTTGCAATTTAGTCCGTGGTTTTTTCTCAATTTTCGAATTGGTCCCTCGCTTCGCGATTTCGTGGACTGCGGGTTAATTTGTAGGTTTGGGAGGGGTTTTGTTGCAAAAACGTCACGGATGTGTTCTGCGAACGGTGTTACTGTAGCTAGCTACAGTGCTCGGTCGCTGAGGGGGCGAGAATCGGACTGTCTTTCATATAGTTAGTGATTAGAGTGTGGCACAATCTATGCGTCGTGTTCAAGTGCACGCAAATGTTAACTCTTCTTCCGAAGATTCGATGTAGTGAGATCGAACTGAAGGTGAAAGCTGGGTGCACGCTGAGAGTGGTGGCTGGAGCCTGGATGTTGCACCAAGAGCTATGCGATCACGTCAAGGTATGCTTCACCGCTTCATCTCACTCAAACTTGGGGTTGCCTTATCACTACAGACGACTCATATCGGGTTCGTGCCAGTCGCTTTCTTGTCTCCCCAATGATCCTCCCGATCTTGCAGATCATACCTTGGTGGCTCGTCAACTGTACCAGTTCATGCGATGCAACTTGGCCCGAATGAACACCGGCCAGCGTCAGTTGCTCATGTCAACGAGCCGCCACCTAAAGAGTTACGGTCTTTTCCAACGAGAAAAAGCAAGTTCCCTCGGTTTTTTGGTTGACTGCAACAGACGCCAAAAAAGAAGGTTAACCAGATGGAGTAGTGCTAGTAAAGGACAGTCGGCACTCCACTAGAAAGTGGAAACAGTGGAAGGTAAGCTAATCAGCGCTTGTCAATTAATCTATGCAATGATTGGTTGATGAAGGATTAAGTTAAACCGCAGCGAAGGCTGACTTATGTGGCTGGAGCCTGGAGTGCACTTTTGGAGGTTGAGTTTGGCGGAGCAAAGTCTATTTTCCCGATCGATCTCAAAAAACAATGAGTCGAACACACACCTTAGTTTGGTGTAAAGCAGTTCAGTTCATGTGCACAAGCGCCGTCCGAAGAACGCTGCTGTTTCCATTTCTCGCGCTGCCCTTCAAATTATCAGATCTGACGCGTCTACGTTTTGTTTATGCCAAAGGCTGGGAGGTTAGAGGCATGTGGTGAAATAATTTCCAGCTCCAAGTGAATCATCATAACCTGTGTGGTGTGTTCTTGTGCTAGCTGCTTTCTTCTGCTTTTTGGAGAAAACTGGACGGCCAGGGCATGTCGTAGTAGCAGTTTTGCTTGGCTGGGTGGCGAAGTGCAGAGGAGTGGAGTGAAATGGAATCGAGCAATCCAGTGGCGGCACGCACCAGGGCCCAGGGGGGCCGGCCGGCTGTTGCTGCAGAGACGATAGAGTGGGCGGCGACGTTCTCACGACGGGTAAGCAATGAACATCCGACTCACGCGACGGCGGACGGCATGCCCTGCACTGCCGCCCCGAGGCAAAAGCACGCCCTCCTTGCTTTCGGTCGCCGTAGGGCGGCATCGGCATCGGCATCGGCATCGGCATCGGCAGCTGCGGCCCAAGCCTACCTTCCCGCTACGCCACTTGTGCAGCACCAGGACAACATCTGCCATCGAGGACGTCGCGTACGTGTGAGGCCTACGACGGTGAGTGCTACATCCAGTGAACATGCTTGTTTATCCACGACGAATATTCCTTCCATCCTGTTCCCATGTGTCCTATTCCCTCTAGAACTAGATGATATCCCGCGTGTTGCTGCGGGAAATTGAAGCTTGAATTGCTATGTAGTCTAAAAATATTGCTACTGAAATGAAAGGTCATCCAAGTATAAAAATTATTGGAACATGGTTAACTATCAAGTCTCATATATCATGCAGAGAATAAAGGAATATACAAATAATCTTGCATGCATGCTCAATATGGCTCTTGAGTTTGATCCGCGAACTCATGTGTCCGAAATATCTAGTAATCACAGTCGCCTGTACAATCTAACCAGGAATGAACCAAATGGATAAATCAGAGTATTACTCGTTCCTATTTGTTTACAGTGTTATACACAAAATTAAAGTCAAAGACCCCATTCATGCCTCTTCCGACCTTTTTTTTTTTGACTCATACATCTTGGACGAATTGTTCTTCACCATCCTTATTCTAAATAGAACCGGACATTCCAGCATGCCATATATGTTGATTTTGTAGCATATATCAGTCTTATAATCCTGAAAGAGGGAACCCAAAGATTTTAACAGATGTTGAAAGCAATCAATTAATAAGATGTCTGGTTTTTTGTAATCGAAGCAAAACAAAAATCTCAGTGACCTATGCTGAAGCGATAAACTTAAGCGAAGCACCAATAGGCTGAACAAAAATGTGAGCAGTGCCATAGAACAATACATTTCTTGTACTTCTACATTTTCTTTTTGATGCAAACACCATTCACAATTTGCCAGCTCTTTGCACCAAATTCTCAAATCAGTAATCTATATATCTGGGGACATGAAAAGTGACCTAAATTAAGACAAATAATCACAAATTGAAATTGATTGATAAAAGGTTATCAGTCTAGCTAAAATAGAATCTATCGAAGTAATTTGGATATACTTCACGTGCAAATGAGAAAAAATATGCATTCATGTGCATGTTGTACTGTCGACAGTAATATTTTAATGGTACACATGTTGGAATCAAAGCATGCAGTCTGTATAGAAGTCAAGAACAGAGAGTAAAACTCCTATACCGCAAAGAGTGGTTGAGATGGGCAACTGAAAGTGGCCAGAGCATAGACGATAGGGACCAATGCTGATGATTCCGTGGGAGATGAGAGCCATCTCCTTGACCTGCACAAATCGTGAAACCCAACCGGTTGTTTTTCTCTCATGAGGATGAAATCACCCCCATAAAACAAAAAATGCATGAATGAATCAAGTTGCAGAATGGTGGATGAACCAAGAAGTCCTCACCTAAATCTGAATATTTTGGCCCGTTAGTCCCATCTAAATGGGTTCAAGATTTACGGTTTCCCTCTCTTGTAATCTGTGGAGATCTACTGTGCCCGCCGCTCGTGCCTTCCTGATACCACATGGCTTCATCACCATCGCCGGTCGGCCGGCCATGTACCTCATCACCGATCAGAACACGTACTCCACCACTATGCAATCCCGTACGAACCATCATTCAAGCAAGCAATGCCCAACCTAGGTGTGATAGAGAAGTTGGTGAAGAGAGATAGAAGATACTCCAATGGACCATGGAACAATGAGAGTAGTGTACCGCATGGGAGCAACGAATTTAAAGGCAGAAACGTCTGCCCGCCTTCACCAATTTGTGCGTTTATTGCTGGACATTATGGAGGAGAGGAAGAGGTTTACGGAAGAGGAGAGAGTACTCTAGCAAAAAAAGAAAAAGAGTGCGCATACAGTGGAGGGAAGAAGTCAAACGATAGACAAGACGAATGGGATTATGATGTTTCCTTTTTTTTTCTTAGCCTGTGAGCTGTAATGGTGATTGAAATGACGTGGATGGAGGAACAACAGGAAAATAAGTGGATGACATGGACCAATTAGAGTGTTGCTGACTTGTATAACTTGCATGTTTAGAGAAATCCCCATAGTGGGGTGCTCCTATTTAGATATAGAAGATACATTTTTTTTTTGAAAGGAGCTCGTGTACATGATCAAGAACTGAAAGAACAACACACACGAACAGCAAGAACCACCCTACGCACGCCGAACACAGCACCACCACGCACACCACTCACCCGAGCAACGGCTGGACCAACCTTGTTGAAAAGCTGCAAAAACCATCTGCCGCAAGCAGCAGAATCTGAACGATGAACGAGAATCAGCTCCAAGCCGCCGCCAGAGCACCGTCCCGTCTTCCGCGAAGCCCACCGCGTCCACCGGCGAAGAAGAAGAACTTGCCTGCAACTCCCAGAGATCTTTTGAACAAAAGCTACTCCACCCGCCGCGGCGGAGGAGGAAGGACCCCCCAGCGAGGAGCCACCACCGCCGTCACGGACGGTGGCTCGGGAAGACGCGCGATGCGGCTCCGGAGAGCAGCAGGCGCGCAGAGGGCGGCGGATCCGCCACGGGCCTCCACCGGAGAACCCACAGCAGAGGAGGGGGCCGCCGCCGCCAAAAGCCACTCCGGCCACGCCGCCACCTCCGCAGCGCCGCCGGCTGGCACCCCCACGCACACCTAAGTTACATACACACCGGGATCCGTCGGTTCCCCACCCTCCCGCCGCCGGAGCGGCCGCGGAGAGCAGGGGATCGGCCGGATCGCCGGCGGTGAACCTGGTCGCACGGGAGAGACCCAAAAATCGCCTCGATTCACTGTGGACGGGGAAAGGAGGGGGGGGGGGGGGTCGAGCGAATGGTCTAGATATAGAAAATACATGTACATCAAAAGAATGCTAAAACATATTACGATTTAGAGACGGAGGGAATACAATATCAAAGAAATTTCAACGCGTCACAATACACCTTGTGACATCGAATTTTCTGACCAAAACTAAACTTATTTAAAACAATTTTTCAAATCGCTGGAATTTCTGAATTTTCCTTCCTTCAGTTCATAGAAGGGCTCCATTGTCACTTACCGAGTGTTCGAATCCCTCTACTTTAGTTTTTCTTAATCCATCAACGTCGAGGATCACAAGGTATCAAATCAAATAACAATTTATTCCAACAATAATATCATATTTAATAGAAATTCTCTATACATAATTACTTTTTCTTTTAGAAATTATGGTGGGGATCACCGGCCTCTGCATCAAAGTGATGCACACAGCCACCGCAATTTATTGCAAAGTACAGTAGTAGTTTAAAGTTTACATCTCATGGATCACTCAATGTGGCTACAACGATCAACCACTCGAAGAAAAGAGCGCTAAACATTTAGTCTTTTATACAAAATTACTGTTAGTTTATTTCTAGTCATTTATATTCTAATGGGATCGAAAAAGTGGAAGTCATTTAAAAAGAGATATTTCTATTCCAACATTAGGTCCGCAAATTTTGTGTTACCAGAATTGTATACCACAAATTACGGCTTGTGTGATGTTGCGGCGACGGTCACAAGATAAATGTATACACATATGTTCTCCTGCTCATATTTATAATCAGCTTGGCGAGTTAAACGAATAGATACTCTCGAATTTCACAGCGGGCCCAATTTTCATTCAAAATTTGTTAACTTAACATTCTGATTCAAGGTAGCATCTTGGTATTGTTTGTTCGGATTGCTTGCCACATATCACATGCCTTAGTTTATGCTGGTACACAATAAACGAGCACACCGGCTCTAAAAATTAGGGGCTAACCTATTCGTGCGATAAGGTAGGAAGATGATGTTGTTGTTTTCTTTATACTTTTTATTCATGTTTGAAAGTGTGATTCGTCGGAGTCTTGGTTGAATTGGGTTCTATATGTTTGGTGCCGACTTACACCGGCACACCTATATATGTTTGGTCGAAATACATATTTGCTCTGTGCAGATTTCCGGGATAAATATTTGTGCACATAATTGACACATATTATAGTTTATACGACATGTAAGACTTCTTTGGAGGGCGGCTATCAACGTAACTAAACTCGTGGTTGCTAATTAGATTAGTTTGTTTCTACATATGTGACACACACTATTTACCTCCTGCAAATTTATCTTTTTTTATCTTCAAGTTTAGCTTTTTATTAACATCAAATAACATTTTGACATATAATTATAGATAACAGTAAAACGGTTATTACTGGCCAACTCCTCTGCATAATCCCCGGTATCAAAGTAGCGACCGGGACCGTGGGGGCGGAACTGGCCAACTCCTTCCAGCAGGAGCAGGGCGGATAATTATGGAGGCGGGATCGGGGTCCTGCCCTCCCGGCGGCGGTCCGGCGTTGCCGGGTGGCGGCGTGGCGGAGGTGCTCCCGTGGTGCTGCTGGGGCGGAGCAGCAGTGCGGTCGGCGGCGTGCTGCATCTCGGGCTGGCTCAGCCCCTTGGCCCAGATCTGGGCCCTACGGGCCCCATCTGGGTTGGGGCGGGCCGGCTGGAGCTGCTGTGTGTTCTGAAGTTGGAAGAGAGGAAGAGAGGGCAGGGGCAGCGACGACGGCGGCCGACCTTGTTGCAGCGTGGCGGCGGGCTTCACGGGCCGTTCTAGGCTGGCCGGACCCTGTTAGGACTGGTGTGCCCCCATGGGGGCTTTACGGGCACGATGGGTCCGGCCGGACCTGACGGGGATTGGTGTGCTCTGCTGCCGCGTCCGGTCGACTACCGTCCTCGGCGGTGGAGGTTGTTCCCTCCCGCTCGGCTGCGGTATTGCTGCCCCCGGTTCATACTTTTTCTCACCTCCGTCTTGCAGACCTCGTGACGGCCTCTTCGGGGCGACGACGATGGTGGCTTCGGAAGCGTTTGAGCGCATGTTGGTGGGCGGCTAGTCTGGTGGTGTCGAGGCTCGTCCTCGTGGGGCTCCTGTTTTACGAATCGTCGGGGTTGTGGATGGGGTTTTTTCGGGAGAAATCCTTGTCGGTTCGTCCGACACCGACGCGATGCCGCCTTCGGGTGGCATCTTTCCTTCCTGAAGGGCGTCGTGGCTACCTTCATCCGCTTCCCTTTGTACCGGGGGAAACCCTAGGATCAGTCCGCTGATCTGGGCAGCAGCATGGCTTTCCTTCTTGAAGGTGCTGCTTGGTACTTGTCGATTCGTTGCTCGTAGCGTGGTGGTTCTTCGTCGGAGAGGGCGCAGCGGTTGCGGGTCACTTTTGTTTAGTCAATCCGCCTATGTCGTTTTTTCTTTCTTCTTTTTTTTTTCTTGGGTGGGTGTTGGCTGTCGCCCCAGCCATGTCTCTTGTGGTGTATCGGTTGGTTGCTATATTTATATAGCGGGGCTACGGCCTATTTCGTCGGAGCACCCGCTGAATTCGGCCACCGTTCCGTTTACCCAGCACGGACGTCCACCATTCATCCAGAATCACCAACCTCAGCAGTAGCACACTGCTAGTCACAGCTCGCTTCATCCATGACGATGTAAGCACAAGACCAAGCACGACTTTGACGAGTAAAATCACATGACCAAAATAGCACCTTCCAGGAATGAAGAGTCCTCGTCTGAGCTCGAGCAAATCTCAGAACAGGTGACCCGGCGATGCCATATTTCACACGGTTTGCTGGTTCGCGACACACGAGGCCGAGCGCCAAGGGTGGTCAAGCTCTTGCGTTCCCACACTCACCGCCCAGCCTCCCATCCATGCTTGATAAGCCGCCGCGAGAGAAGGAGCGCGTGGTCGAGAAGAGAACCGAAAGGAACTTGCTTCCCACGCCTTTTCCTAACCCGCACATCCCAATCAAATGCCTTCCATGTTCTAAACTTGCCAAGTTTTCTTCCCCACAAGTACAATCCTTTTCTTTGTTTCTCTCCTCTTCTCCTACAATCCTATATATACGCTCGCTCACCCGCCACAAAAAAGAACTCATCTGCACAAGTAGGCTCGAGACCGACAGAGGATCAACAGAAACCATCAAACCACCACCACATCGCAATTCGAAGCTCGGAACGGAGCAAAGAAGATGAGCAAGCAATGGACGCGGGTGCGGACGCTGGGCCGCGGCGCGTCGGGAGCGGAGGTCTTCCTGGCGGCGGACGACGCGTCCGGGGAGCTGTTCGCGGTCAAGTCGACGTTGGCGTCCGGCGCCGCGGCGCTCAGGAGGGAGCAGGGGATGATGGCCGGCCTGCGCTCAACGCACGTCGTCTCCTGCATCGGCGGCCACGCCGGACGCGACGGCTCATACCAGCTATTCCTCGAGTTCGCGCCCGGCGGCTCCCTGGCCGACGAGGTGGCGAGGTGCGGCGGCAGCCTCGATGAGCCCACCGTCCGGGCATACGCGGGGGACGTTGCTAGAGGCCTTGCGTATCTCCATGGGGAGTCCATGGTGCACGGGGATGTCAAGGCGCGGAACGTCGTGATCGGCACCGACGGCCGCGCCAAGCTCGCGGATTTCGGTTGCGCGAGGAGCTCCGCCGCGGGCGGGAAGATCATCGGTGGCACGCCTGCGTTCATGGCGCCGGAGGTGGCGCGTGGGGAGGAGCAGGGCCCGGCGGCCGACGTGTGGGCGCTGGGATGCGCGATCGTCGAGATGGCCACCGGCCGCGCCCCGTGGAGTGGCATGGACGGCGACGCGCTCGCGGCGATGCACCGGATCGGGTACACGGAGGCCGTTCCCGAGGTGCCCCAGTGGCTGTCAGCTGACGCGAAGGATTTCTTGGGCGGGTGCTTGACAAGACACCCTGCTGACCGGTGCACGGCGGCGCAGCTGCTGGAGCACCCGTTCTTGGCCGGCGCCGGCATCGACGCGAAGCCGCGAGCTGTGGAGGGCAAATGGGTGTCACCGAAGAGCACGCTGGACGCGGCATTCTGGGAGTCGGAGTCCGACACCGAGGACGAGCTGTCACTCTCGCACAGCTCGACCGAGAGGATCAAGGCGTTGGCCTGCCATGCCTCGGCGCTCCCGGACTGGGACTCCGACGAGGGCTGGATCGACGTGCTCTCCGCGTCAGCCGAAGCATGCGAGCCATTTGCTGAGCCGGCCGAGGAGACGAATGACCTGGACGATGCGATCACAGGTGAAGCAGAGCCCGGCGTTCCCGACATTACCGTGAAGTGCAGCATCGTCCTCTGTGCGGGCGAAGGCAAGGCTGAATCCATCGGGCACCATAGGCGTCCGTCTTTGAAATGTTTAGCATGCCATGAATTACTACCATGTATATTAAAGTTTTGTAGTAACAGAATCATCAATGATATTGGTTTCGTTCCTGCCCAAACTAACTCTCTGCTTCGCGCCGCTGCTCTGCATTTCCGCTCAATACGTGATTCCTCTCCCCCACCAAGCGCGTCTCTGACGATTCGCTCCAGTGCGCCGCGTCGCTGCCTAGCATTTTGTGTTGCTCTCTCACCCGTCTTTCTTTCTGCTGACTTTCTAAGCAACGGACTGAGTGCTAAACCAAGGAATTTCGAAGGAGATATCTTGATCCGTTCCTCACTTTTCTTTTTCTTTTTGCAAAAATCTTGAGGCCGCTAGAATATGCTTGCTGTTACTTAACAATGGTTGCCTAACTAAAATAATACTCCCTCCGTTCCAAATTACTTGACTTGGGTTTGTCCAAATACGGATGCATCTAGACACTAAACAAGTATAGATACATCCGTATTTGGACAAACCCAAGTCAAGTAATTTGGAACGGAGGGAGTACTACTCTTGTACTGCCCCAGCGCTAGCTTAGAAGACATGATTAATTGGTTTTGTTTGACGTAAGGCGTGTGATGTCAGCTCAACTAACGAGCGCTTGATTTTTTTTCGTGTGTGTGTGGAAAGTGCGTAAGGTCATATGTTATATGAAACCATCACTTACGAGAACATCCTTACATAAAAAGAAATAAATAACAACTTCTTGAGAAGTTCAATACCATCTTTCTTATGCATCCCTCGACGGCGCGCCATGAGCAAAACTCGATACCGTCTCTAGGCCTCCGGCGTACTAAACCTCACGTCGTTGAAATCTTGAAAAGACACATGCGCTTGTAGAAGCAGCGGCCGGGAAGTCGTCGACGTACACCAGAAGATGCCAGCGACCACGATCTCGAGAGACAAGTCCGTTGTCTAGCTTGTATCACAGCGAAGTTTATCCAAATTATGTTACTAACCTTTCCGTTAAACTAATACGAACATTAACATTTGCTGTATTTTTCTGAAAGTGACAAAACGAGAATGTCTAAGTTTAAGATAGAAAATTTAGGCTCATTTTCCAGGTTTTTGGTTAAATTTGACAAGTGGTATGTTACAACATTCCCCTTCCCGAATCACGATTTGGTCCACCACTATGATTTTTGGTATTGTATAACTTAAACGAAACCACATCTTTGGACTTGTGAAGGAATGCGATTTTAGTACTTACATAGAAAATAAACAATAACATGGCCATGTAATTATTTGCTAAAGAAATAATGTTTTTCTATAAAAATAAGATATGTATTTCCGCTTTATAAGCAATGTCAGTTGGATGTTCGACTCCTTGTCTCCATGAAAATTTCATTATGTTCTGAACGGTGGCACAGTTTGCAAATCTTGATTTTGTGTCATTCTGGACTATAATATATTTATAAATATCAAAAAATAATGTAGTGTGATTTTTTTAGATGTATAGTGTGAATTTATTTAGTATAGTCACATATCAGTATCTGGTTTGAATATTTGCAAATATATTAGTAGTCAAAAATTAAACATGATTGTATCGTGTTCCCCTTAAGCAACAGATCGGAGAGGGCAACATATTTTGCAGTAATTTTTATTTTTTTTGCTTAAAGGGAAAATTTTGTTTTACTAAGCTTCAATGGGAACCATCCTGTGTACATACTCCACATGCCAACCAATCATTGAGCCCACGACACCAAAGGAACAACCAATGATCACCAATGATCCATGGAAGAGCGTCACGTCCATCGGAGAGCCAACGTCAGCATGATGGAGCTTGGTGATGTAGACACACACGGCTAGCTGCCCATGCAAGTGCAGCGGGCAAAGCCAGCTGCCGGCCAATCGGGTCGCACCACGTGTTTCATGAAATAGAGCGATACTCTGCCGTTGAACAACCAAACGATATATGTATATGTCTGCCGTGCCAACTGGATCTGTTCTCGACCCAAAATCGCCCACGAGGCCACGTGCCATGACACCGCGATACTTCACTCAGACTTCGTCGTCTACTCGTCTCCTCGTATGTTGCCACATGGCTGCGTGTTGAGGTTGTTGGTGCCTTGGTGGAATGGTGGATGACCGGCAGAGGATAGAAAAGAAAACAACTAAACAAGTAGAGCTGACTTCACAATTGCGTTCTCATCTCCAGCTATGAGCTCGCTGTGCCGATTCGTTATTTGAATGAATCAAGGGCAACCGTACCGGAGTACACCGACAAATATGTTGCCAGCAATACATGCTTGTAAGAATGGACTACTCGACCCCGAAAATCATGTGTAACTCCCGACCTCTAGAGATCCCCATTTTTCAACAATTCGAACATTTCATATTTGGGTCTCGAAAAATCCTGAAAAAAGCATGCAAGTATACATACATGTCTGATGTGTATCACAAAATTTGTATTTTTTTTCCATATGTGGCCTACCCAAAAAAGAAAAATATAATTATTATTTTCATTTTAGAGTCACGATTTTGTGACTTTTATTTAGGCTAATATATAAAAGATAATCTAGCAAAACTCTATAGATATGTAGATAATATTTTGAAACATTGAAATACCCTTTTTTTTCTAATATCGAGAGGACTGGACCTCGGTAGACAAAACAGCTCACTAACCCCGAAAATCATTTGTAACGATGGTAAGTCACCTGTCAACGATTAAATTTTGGTTGATGGAATCGGTGACACGCTACTTCTGGCCTGACTTGCGGGCTCGGAACCTGCATCCGTTGGTCGTGGTGTTTTGTTTTTGGTTAAACAAGCTCGATCTCATAACAAAGGAATGTTTACAAAATAATTACGGAAAGTTTGAAATCCTTTTGTATTTTGAATCTAAATCTGTGATTTTTGCTGCATTTGTTGTTAGAGATGGTATTTCTCGAACCACATTTTTGGTAACCAATCCGTAACCGGAAACTTTGCCACGATTTACAAAAAGTTGCAATATCTAAAACAAATTTGGTTAAATTTGAACTTAAACTTGTAAAACTGAATTGAATAGAGCATGTGTGTTCTCTGTAACATACTTCAACCTTTGGCGTGGTGGAAATGATCTTTCTAGCTTGCGGAGGTCGCCGCTGGAAATTTTCTCCACTGTTATTAAATTTTTTGGGGTGTTTTTTACTTTCTCTTGTGCGTAGGATCTGTGAGCTGGAAATACATAGAAGATTTGTAGCGATGGGGTGCGAGCCAGTGACATGGTGATCATGTTGTGAGTAAAAGTGAATGAATGAACTGTTGCTTTCATTGATCATCAACATGGGTATTTATACATGGGATCCCGACAGTTCGGGATGTCGGTTTACAAGGAAAAGGCGCATGTTGGCAAGTCGGTTTGTGGAGAGGCGCCTGTTCGGAGTGAACAGGCTGTACATGAGAAGGCGTCCGTACGGACTTTGGGCACACTAATAACTGCCTATGGCAGTTAGACCTATTTCTAACACTCCCCTTGCACAAAGCTACGTCTTGTATGTCTTGTATTTCTTGTATAATCTTGAGCAGATTCCGTGTAGTCTTGATGATCTTTGAAGTTGATAATGACTCCTCCAAAAACCCTGTGGGAAAAATATGAGGAGAATAGTATTTGATATGTTGTGAAAACTCGTTTAAAACCCGGTGGGAAAAGTAAGGAGAAATGATACAACATATAATGATCATTGTCTCTTTTATAACTTATATGAGAAAACCTCGAAAGGATAAAACTCATTGCTAAGTTTAGACGACAATTAATATGTCTTGTATACATCCGTTAAAAACCCCGGTGGGAAAAATAGGAGGTATGGCACATATTCTTGTGTTTGTGTTTGTCCAGGGGCTTAAGTTAAGCCGAAGAAAAGGCTGGCTTGTGTTTGTGTGGCTGTCTGACTTGGAGATGGAGTGCACTTTTGGACATGGGCAAAGTCGTTTCCGGATATATTTTTTGAATAAGGGTTTTTCCGAATATATTTCGCTGCCGTTCTTTTTCGCGTCGCCGGTCAGTCAGGTTTGACGTGCCTACGTTTTGATTCAGCCAAAGCGCGAATGACTGGCCAGAGCCTGCGGTGAATCGAGCTTCAACTGTATCCTTTGTTAGGTAACTTGGGACTAAACGTGTGCGTGCGGGAGCCCACTTCGGTGGGCTTCCCCCACGTTTAGGGTTAAGTGGGTTCTTATCCTTTTATCCCTTCACCTCTACATAAGTAAGGCAATCATTATACGTACTAGTTACAGAAAGAGATCAATAAAGAAATCTTTGCCTATACCATGTGTTTCTACTTTTCTGTACGTGTGTTCTTCGTCTTCGTCTCTTTCGACTACGCTGCACACCCACGGGACCGGTCAGCCGGTAGAGGTTGTGCAACACCCTTCATAAGAGCATCTCCAACCATGGCCCTAAACGGATTTTTTTGTCCGACGGACAGCAAAAGTGGTTTTATTTGTCCAGCACGTCCGGCACACACCAAACTCACCCCAGTTTGAGGGCGTCCGGGCTGTCCGCTTGCTCACTTTGGACCACTTTTACACCTACTTTTTCTTTCTTTTGTCATTCTTTTATTTTTCTCTCTCCTACTCCACCAATCACATACAAGTGACCCATAATTTGGGGTGACATTTGGGGACAACGGTTTGAGGAGGCATTTTTTAGGGGTGTCCTCGGACACCTGTCCGGACAATTTGGGGACGGATTTGGAGGACGTGGTTGGAGATTCTCTAACCGGTGTTACCTGTGCTGCTGTGCAGCTTTCTTCTTCAGCTGTAGAAAAGTGACGACGCATCTGACCGCCGCGTTCGGTCGCCGCGCCCAGGGCTGCATCGGCATCAGTCTACGGACTCCCTTCCCGTTATTCCGACGACGTCACTTGTCCCCTGCTCGACGTGGCCGGACACCGCGACGACCTGGCCGATACGAATACGCGGCTGCTGAGCGCTACGGCAGGCGGCCTCGAGGACGTCGCGTGTGCATATGTATGGACGGGGAGTATTCCTGCCATCCTATTCCAACGTGTTGTAAAACTTGAAAGGAATCTCGACGCGGTGGTTTATCAAAAATACTCTTTGCAAAAATATGCAAAGAAGTTTTAGACTAGATTCAAAGTCATACAAACTCCGGACATTTTTTGTGTTGGTAAAATTTGATGGATTGCAATTCAGATTTTTTTTTGAAATCTCAAAAATATCCTCCCTTTCATTCAAAAAGAGGTTATTTTCCCGTCCAGGGCTAGAGAAGTGGAAGCCACAAAAAAGAGATGCTTTTCTTTACACCTTAGGTTCATTGTTTTTTTGTGTTCCTGGAATTTTAAATCGCGGTTAATGTCGTATGGGATCTAGAGAAGTCGCGTACGAGAAATCATATGTTTTCCTATTCATATTTGTTGAAATAGCTAGATATGTATCACGTGTGGTATGTGTGCGTGTGTATATACCAAACTCTAGGAGCCTCTTCGTTTAATGTTGTGTTAGGTTTCTTTTAGGTTTCGGTCACCCCTGTAACCCTATATATGTACACCACATTATGAGATCAATGAAATTATCTTGCATCTCAATCAATTCTTGAGCTTCGACAAGCTAACTCACAAGTTAAACAACTCAATCCTAGTTTAATTTTACGCTTATGTTAACAAGCAGACCTATGCAGCCCGTTATGATCTAACAAACCCAACCGAACTGGGCTAGCTCAATATATTCAATGAGCTCTAAAGAGCCGGCTCAGTGAGCATATATCGCGTCAACGATGGCGAGTTTCGGCGGCATGGCGCCGTGGGGTCTTGATGTCTGATATGTGATGATGGACACATGCAAGACGGTGGCGTCGTGGTGGCGTCGACGGACGGTCTGGCAAGGTCATTGCGTTCGTCTCTCCTGAAGATGGGTTGACGGAAGATGGTGGCAGCCACTTCTGAGTATGCGCATGCGGTGTGTGCTAAGTGTCTGCATGAACGGTTTGGGCTCCCGGCTTGCTGTTGTGGAGATTGGTGGAAGCCTCGGGTTTATGTGGGTTGGTGTGTGAGGTCAGGGCATTCGGCTCCGTTTGGTCCACCCCCTTAATCGTGCTTGTAGGTGTAGCGAGTTATCATTTGGCCGGTGGCTTCCAACTGATTGATGTATTTCCTTGTAAGGTTGTGGTTGTTTCCCTTTTTTTTCCCTTTTATTAATAAAAAGAAAGTTGTGTGCATCGTTTCGATATAGAGGCTGGGGGTTATCCTCCATTTCGACAAAAAAAAAGAGCCGGCTCGGTTCCAATTGTAGCCATATATGTGCCATCAAATTTCAAATAAATTTGGACAACTTTTAAAAAAACAGTGGCTAATTATAATCTCAATTTTTATCGGATTCAAAGTACTTTTAATCTTAATTAAATCACCAAAAATTTGTGACAATTCAATCGATTTTGATAGATAATAATCTTAAATGAACAAGATACTACATCTTTACTATTAAGATAAAATTGCACTTGATGGTATGTAAAAGACAAACACCATGCCTCGAGTGATCTCGCCCGTCACTTCTAGCCCAGTCAAAATATCACTCAGTCTAATCGAGAGACCTATTACTGACTCCACTTCTTTTACTCCCGGCCTCCCGTGGGTGGGCCATAGCCATTCTTATTTGCGTCGACCTTCGCCGCCCCTGCTCCTTTCTTGCCTCTGTCTCACCTCCCACTCCTCCAATTTCCCGTCGTCGAATCACCTCTGTGCTTCATCGCTGTTGCAGACTGGCTGCTCCAAACCCAGATACCCCCTCACCCCACCCCCCCCCCCCCCCCCCCCCCCTCCTTAGAGTCGATCTATAAACCGGGCAAATAGGGACCGCCTAGAGACCCAGGAGAAGGAGGGTCTCAAATAATTATGTAGGTTTGTAACTCCAATAAAGTACTATCTATCGTATATTGACTATCATAAATAATAGAAACATGACCTAGGTTTATATGAACAATTGCACACGCATTTAATCGCAATGTCACATCTAATTTAGCTGCTAGTTTCTCCTATAGGTGTCTTACACATGTCATATAAAAAAGTTTTGCCAGATATATATTTAATGCTTAATTTCATGTATACCTTATTATTTGATAAACTAACAGGACCATTTGTATACACCATGTTATACAGAGGCGTATTGTCGTGAGCATATATAGTACTCCCTCCGTTGCTTGTTCTAAGGTGTATTAGGTTTTTGAAAAAGTCAAACTTGATTACCATACATCAAAGTTTTTAGAAAAACTATAAACATATAAAATACAAAAAATAATACATGCAAATTTATTTCAAATAAATCTAATGATAATGTTTTGGTATTGTAAATGCTAATAATATTTTCTACAATCTCGGTCAAAGATAGTAAATTTTAACTATTTCAGAAATCTAATACACCTTATAATAAGGAACTATTTAATTTATAATCCTGAAGTTTCTAAATATTTGACTACATATAGATACCCTACACACCTCTATGGATATTGGTTATGCTGTATATTTTGGAAAATGTACCGATATATTTATAATCTTAAAATAGACAAGAACATTCACATAATAATATCTCACAAAGGAAAAAACGATTTTGCACAACTCAGACAAATTTTCAATGATACATGTTGCAACAATATAACAAAAAAACATTAAGAAAAATAGGGTATGGTTAACGATGCTAACTAAGTAGTATATACAACATGTATTTCTAAAAACCACTATATGATTAAAAAATTAAGAAAGTATAAAAGTTTAGTATAATTCTATTTAATTGAACTAGCCTCAGATCTAGATTTTGTTAGGAAAGACCATGTGATTGCGGCAACTAAGGGGTAGTGAGAGAATGAAAAGACCTCGAGGTGGACGGTGTCCATGACAACGTTGAAGGCCCACAACACTGTGAAACCGGCATCAAAATTGAAAGAATGGTTTTTTGCTAGGGTTGTTGAGGGAGTCCTCAAGGTCGTTGAGGATCGCGGAATTCAACACGGAAGGCGATCTAACTGGGATCATTGACGTCGTCTGGAACGTTGTCGATGCACCGAATCACGGCGGTGCGAGCGAAGGTGCTCTTCAACTTAACATGTGCATCGAGTCTTTTGTTCAAAATATGTCTATTCCTAAAAATTTAAACACAAATGACATCAGAGACACACACGAGAAATAAAATGTTTTTGTTTTCCTAGCTATATTTTTAATGAGATTGACTAGGCAACAAGCTAACTCACGAGTTAGACGAGTCATTCTAGTTTAACTTTACAATTGCTATCTTAACGAGGATAATAGCCGAGATAGCGTGTTTTATTTAATGAGTTCTAACGAGCTGAGCCGAGTCGGGCTAGCTCGTTGGGTTTAACGACCTGGGCCGACGAGCTAGCTCGTTAGTCTAAAGAGATCTAACAAGCCGACTCGGATCAGAATCTAGCCTTATAAATTTCAAACGGTATTTGGATAGTAATTTCTGAAATCTTAGTGGCTATTGAAATATTTTTAAAGTAATTTTGGTTATCAAACCAGTTTTTACCTAAACTTAAATTAGTACAAACTTCGTTAAAATTCGATCGATTTTGACCGATCACAATCGGAAAGAATTCTTGAGATCTCCGAATGTTTAGAAACTCGAGTGCTACCAACCATAATTTTAAACCGAGAATTATGCGATATGTGATGGGAAGGAGAGACGCTTGGGATATTTAGCCATCGGTAAATTGGAAGTTTTTATTCTCCGGTCGAGCTGCCATCTCGTTTAATCGGTTCATGTTGGTAACGATCGAGCACATCGGCTGTAAATTTGAGTGGTCACATGGGTACAGACGTACAGTAGTTCGTTGCGATTTTAGGTCTGTTCATGGTTACGACATTTGCCCCTCAGAGTCTTGGTTTCTGGAAACCGTACCAAAAAAGTGGTTTCTAGTTGTCAGGTGCAGATGCACACGAAAGTCTCAGGTGGTACTAGACCATAATGCACAGTGTACATGGGTGGACTTGGCAATGCCACAGTGCCCAAGTACCAACCGAAGTGGCCAACTCTTTTCAGCAGGTGCACCCGCTGACTTCCATCATCGTCCCTTCCACACACACTGCTCTGTTTCACACGACTCGCTTTGCTCCATGACGACCATGACATGCTGGCTCGAGCTCAAAACATGCGACCTGGGGATTCCATGTTTCACACAGGTTGATCGTTTCGGACACGCGGGTTGAGAACGAGGCCGAGCGCCATGGTTGGCCGGTCAAGCTCGGCCCGCGCGTTCCCACCACTCGCCGCCCAGCCCCCACAGAAGAACCTCGTCGCCCATCCACCGGTACTCTCACGGCTCACACGCCGCCGCGAGCGCGTGCTCGAGAATTAAAAAGATCACGCCTTTCACCTTCCGTACTTCCGAATCCGCACACCCCAATCGATCCCACACGCCAAACACCTTCATCCTCTAATCCTTTCTTCCTCCCAACCTATATATACGTTCACCCGCCACAGAAAAGAAACTCATCAATCAGCACGAGACAAGCAAGCTCGAGAACAACAGAGGAAACCAACAGAATCCACAATTCCCAATTCGTCAAGACGGACCAAGAGAATATGCCTATGGCTATTAGCAAGCAATGGACTCGGGTGCGCACGCTGGGCAGCGGCGCGTCGGGGGCGGAGGTGTTCCTGGCGGCGGACGACGCGTCCGGCGAGCTGTTCGCGGTCAAGTCGGCGTCCGCGTCCGGCGCCGCGGCGCTGAGGCGGGAGCAGGCGATCATGTCCGCGCTACGCTCACCGCGCGTCGTCTCCTGCATCGGCGGACGCGGCGGGCGCGACGAATCGTACCAGCTCTTCCTCGAGTTCGCCCCCGGCGGCTCGCTCGCCGATGAGGTGGCGAAGAGCGTGCGGCTCGACGAGCGCCCGGTCCGGGCGTACGCGGCCGATGTCGCCGCCGGGCTCGCGTACCTCCACGGTGCGGGGATGGTGCATGGGGACGTCAAGGCGAGGAACGTCGTGATCGGCGCTGACGGCCGCGCCAAGCTTGCGGATTTTGGGAGCGCGAGGAAGTCTGCCGCCGGCAGGCCGATCATCGGCGGCACGCCGGCATTCATGGCGCCGGAGGTGGCGCCCGGGGAGGAGCAGGGCCCGGCGGCCGACGTGTGGGCGCTCGGGTGCATGGTTGTCGAGATGGCCACCGGCCGCGCACCCTGGAGCGGCATGGACGGTGACGCGCTGGCGGCGATGCACCGGATCGGGTACACTGACGCCGTTCCCGAGGTGCCCCAATGGCTGTCCGAGGAAGCTAAGGATTTCTTAGGCATGTGCTTGGTGAGGCGTGCCATGGACCGGTGCACGGCGGCGCAGCTGTTGGAGCACCCGTTCTTTGTGGCCGCCGTCAGCTGCGATGTGAAGGTAGAAGATGTTGTCAAGAGCTCATGGGTGTCACCCAAGAGCACGCTGGACGCGGCATTTTGGGAGTCGGAGTCCGACAGCGAAGGGGCCGACGACGAGCTGTCGCATAGTTCGATCGAGCGGATCAAGGCATTGGCCTGCCATGCCTCGGCGTTTCCGGACTGGGACTCCGACGAGGGCTGGATCGACGTGTTCTCCGCGCCAACCGAAGCATCCAACACATTTGTTGTGCTGGCCTGGGTGACAACTAACCTGGACGACGCGATCATAGGCGAAGCAGAGCCCGGCGTTCTCGACATTCCCGTGAAGTTCAGCAGCGACAGCATCATCGTCCTGATTGCGGGAGAAGCAGAAGCTCATTCCATCGGGCACAATAAGCATCCGTGTTTGAGTTGTTCAGCTTGCCATGAATTACTACCCTGTACATTGAAGTTTTGCAACAGAATCGTTAATGATATTGATTTCGTTCTTGCCCAAACTAACTCTCTGTTTCGCGCCGCTCCTCTGTATTTCCGCTCATACATTCCTCTCCCCAACGCGACATGTTTGATTAGCAAATTCCTTGAGAAAAAAAAGACCTACTTGGCTGCTGCTAACACCAGGTCGCGTAGCCGTGACTCTGAAAATCCAGAGTAAAAATTCATAACATTAATACTCACCCCCGTGTCGCTCCCAGGCGACACCGGGGGCGCCCGCCGCCGCCGCCTCAACCACCCTCCTCCCGGCGTCCCCCTCCGCCGCTGCC
The DNA here is from genome assembly GCA_947311845.1 of Poa pratensis. Classification (NCBI taxonomy): domain Eukaryota; kingdom Viridiplantae; phylum Streptophyta; class Magnoliopsida; order Poales; family Poaceae; genus Poa; species Poa pratensis. The sequence continues at coordinate 122,395,786 of CAMZMU010000074.1, read as the reverse complement.
GCCGGCTCCTGCGCCGCGGTGGCAGCGGCCCCCCGCTGCCAACAAATAGTGCCGGGAGGTCCTTTCATGGTGGCGCAGGCTCTCCGGGACGGGCGACGAGGGCGAGCGGAGCTTGCTGGCGACGCTGGGGCGCCGTGTGCAGCGGCGGTGGCGTCCGGTGCGGGGTGAGGCGAAGGCGTCGCGCGGGCCCGATCTGGGCCCAATCGCGGCCGATCTGGATCGGGAGGGCCTCTGCTCTGAGCTTGGTGGCGATGGGGCTAGGGTCGCGCAAGGCTCTGGTGGAGGGTGGAGGCTGTGCGGTGGCGGCGTGCAGGCGTGGGGTGGGTCGACGAGGAGGTGTCTCGGGTGGCCAGGACGCCGGGGCGGCGGCCCCGGGCTGATGCGGGTGACGACGGTGTGGCGCTGGCAGTGGTGCTCCCCTTCTCGACTTGTAGTGCTGCGCAGGGGCCCGAGATGGCGCTTGGTGGTTGGCGGCTTTGGGGGGTTGTCACAAACCTACACAACTCCATGATCTTGTTGATCTGCAAGCTTTCGTGCAGGAAATGAGATGAGCCGGGAGAAATCCTATCCTGACCTTGTGTCGGTGCCGGCGACAATGGCGCTTTGGCGTCGTTTTCCTTCTTGGAGGTGTCGTCGGAGTGCTCCAGTTCATCTCTCCGCGTGATCGGCTTGGACTCTCCGGGTGAAAGCCTAAACTCCGGGTTCGGAGTGGGCGACGCTGGCGTCTTTTCCTCTTCCCTCTTGAGGGCGTCGTCTTGGAGAGTTGTTCTGTGGATGGGTTCGTGTCACCCCTCTTATGTCAGGGTTGGTGGACGTCGGGGCAGCGGCCCCGGCAGGTGGTGGTGCGCCGAGGCGGCGGCCTCGGAAAGTTTTGCGAGCGTGGCCTTATGGTGCAAGGTGGCGTCTCTCATGGCTTGGGTGGCAGTTCTCGAGCTGTGAGTGCAGCGAGGCTGTCGGCTCGGTCGATGCGTCCCAGAGAGGGGCGATCTTCGGTATGTCGAGGCAACGGCCTCGAACGTGGTGTGACGGTCGTGGTCTGCAGGTAGTTGCTCTGTGCAGTTCGGGCTGCGGGCAGCTAGGTCGTGCGGCGTTGCAGCACGGGTGCGAGCGGTGGCATGTCGGGGCGACGGCCCCGGAAGGTGGTACAGGTGGATTGCGCAGGGCGTGACGGAGAGGTGGACGTCGGGGCGGCGGCTCCGAGATTTCTACAACATCGCGGGTGCTCCACTTTTGTGTCGTGTGGGCGACAAGGTTACTCACGGTGTTGGTCGTCGTCGGGGCTCTTGGTGGGTTGGTCCCTTTCATCTACATTGGAGCGTCCCGTATCTGCTCCTCCCATAGCAGTTACGGCTTCTTCTCTCCGGCAAGGGTGGATGGTTGACCGGCTCTTTGCGGAGTGGTGTTAGGAGCTTGGCTCTAGTTGTTCTCGAGGTTGTAGGGGCTTCGCCCAGTAGGGTCGTGTTGTTGTATGGTTTTCGCCCGGTTTCTTCCGATAATAAACCGGACACCTTCTGCTTAATAAATGGATAAGGCAAAACTTTTGCCTTCGATTTAAAAAAAATTCAGAGTAAATTCCCAGCTTGCCCGGCACGCCGCACGCCGAACTTTCCACCGCGAAAAGGATCGAGACGACGCAGAAAGCGCAGCGTCACAGCAGACGTTCTACTAGAAAGGACCGAGTCAGTTCAAAAAAAAAGAAAAGGATCGAGTCTGTTGACCTGGTTGCCACGCCGCCGCCGCCCCGCGCGCATGCAAGTGGACGCCATCGAGAGAGGCGGCCGTCCAGAGCGCTCTGACGTGCTCATCTGGTAGCCAGGCGATGCCGATGCCAGCCCGAGCGGCGCTGCTGCGCCGTGTGTCGATTCGCTCCAATGCGCCGCGTCGCTGCCGAGCACTGTGTGCCTTCTGTGTTGCTCTCTCGCCTGTCTTTCTTTCTGCTGGCTTTGTAAGCAACGGACCGAGTGCGGCGACGACCAAGAAATCTTGAGGCTCCAAGGAATTTTGGGATTCGTCGACGTCGCGGCTCGGGCGCGCGAACCAATTCATCCTGATCATTAGGCACGAAGGAGATATCTTGAGACTTGATCCGTTCCTTGCTTCTTCATCTTTTTGCAAAAACCATGATCCGTTCCTGTTTGGCCGCTACAATATGCTTGTTGCGTGCCAATGGTTAACTAAAGTAATGCACTGCACTCCTCCAGCTTGGACATGATTAACGGGCTTGGTTTGACATAAGACATGCGATGACACAGCTCAACTAACGAGCCCCTGATATTTTTATGCGCGCGTTACTCGAACTGGGTGGGTGCCTGGCGCGCTTTTCACAACCAAGTTTATCCAAATTCTATAACTTACAACGTACGGCAAGTCAAGAGAAGAAAGTTCTAGGAATACTACCAACATTTAGGACGGGTGTACAATATTAAAAAAATGGAAAATAATGTGTTATGATTTATTTTAGACGTATTCACAAGTATGATATTTCACGTACCTGATCTGAATATTTGCAAATACATTTTTTTAAAGGGGATCATATCCCAGACATCCTTTATTAAATTTATTGAAGATTACTAGTCAATCATTAAATACGACTCTATCGTGTTGCACTTAAGCAACAGAACGGTGAGTGCAATATATTTTGAGAGGTGCTACACGTACGACACTTTACGTCCGATACTCGTACGATGCCTTTAGCTGTCCGCCGGATTTCCAAACAGGCGCATCAACCAGATATGAAGCCCTCAGGTGTCCGTCGGATTCCCGTGCCGTACGTCCGTCGGACACGCGAGGCAGTTCCGATATATTTTGGAGTGATACCTTTGTTATTTTTGCACAAAGGGAACTCATTTGCTTTACTAAGCTTCGGTGGAAACAATTATATGTACTAGTGTTTTATATTTGGCCAAATATGAATGTGTCTCGACATAAAACACATCTAGATAAGCTGCATTCTTATCCTCTCCCTCTCTCTCCTCTGTTCCTGTAGCTGAGAGCGTCTTCGCGTTCGCCGGGCCGGACCAAGGCCTCTCCCGCCGGCGCTGCCGGCCGGAGATGGCTGAGGGAAAGCTTCGGGCCTCCTTCTGTACTTACTAGGTGTACAGGCTCCGGCTGCTTGCCGGGTTTGGGCGTTCTGCCCGTAGTTTTGAGTGGAGTTCCGGATCAACGCAGCCTGATCTGGAGCTTAGGGATCCTCTTTCTTGCTTTGCTGCTCCTCTGGCCGGAGCTAGAAGGGATGGAGAGGACCAACGCTCTTCTAAATAAGGTACTGGCTTGCTTTCTCTGCTTGTTGCAGTCAGTTCGAGTTGCTCGGAAATCCACTCCGGCCGGTCTTGGCGGCGAGGGGAGGGGACGGATGGGCGTGTCGGCTGCTGCAGTGAGTGGTGTTGGGCTCGGTGCGCTGGGTGGTGGTGCGCTTTCTTCTCCGGCCGGCCGTGGAGGCGAGGGGTGGAGGAAGCTTGGCGTCACCCGAGTTTGTTTCCGTGTTTGCTGGGGTTTGTGGTGGCTTTCCTCGTCGGTAATGCTCCGACCGGCCGTGGTGGCGAGGGGAGTGGCCGCGTGGAGATGGGGTGATGCTGGTGGTTGGGCTAGCTGGTGCCGAGTCGGCGGGAAGAAGGGTGGACTGGGGAAGATGGTGCTATGGCCGTATTCGTTCATCGTTCTGGGTCTTCGTCGCGTGGCGGCGGGCGGTTCTGCGGTCGACTACATGATGTGGAGGTACTCTCTCCCCCACGATTGGCGGTACGGCGGCTCCGGCGACGGCTAGTTTCAGGGGAGCGCGGTGGTGGATCCGATTGTAATCTTTTCAGTTGACTCAGGGTGCTCTGTGCATTTTACAGGGTCTTTTTGTAATTTTCTTTCTTTGCTGGACCTGTTTGTAGTTTGTACTGAGTGTTCTGATTATATGAATCGGATCCTTTCCTCAAAAAAAAAAACACATCTAGATTTATCCATATTTGGACAAATCTAAAACACTTATTTTGTGACGGAGTGAGTATATAGAATGTACCTCCATATGAATCCGTATGCCAACCAATCAATGGGCGACCATATCAAATAAACAACCAATAATCGCCTATGATCCATGGAAGAGCGTCATGTCCTTTGGAGAGAGCCAACGTCAGCATGATGAGAGCTCAGTGGCGTCAACACACGCGCCAATGTAAGTGCAACGTGCAAGCAAAGCCAGCTGCCACCATGCCAACCGGATTTGTTCTCGAGCGTTACATGTACGTGAGCCACCTGGCTGCGTGTTAAGATGTCCACATGTTGAAGTTTTTTTTTTTTAGTGCTGTAGAAGTTTTTTTTTAAGTACAGAGGGAGCTGACTTCACACTTGCGTTCTCAATCATCTCCAGCTATCAACTCGCTGTGCCGAATCTCATTCTAGAATACAATCGTTGAGAGAGACATTGTGAATATCACAATAGTTTATTTGCAAATCATTCTCTTACATTTATTAATTCACGAGGATAAATATAACTTGTAATCAATACAACTGACCAGTCATTCTACGAAGCCACACTTCTTGTGATGCTTCAATAAAATAATTTTTTTTTTGAAAGCCCACGTATATTCAACAAAGTACCATATACAACGTACACAGTACAAACAGAGTACAGAAATACATACGCAGGGGAACAGAACTAGAGCAGACGCCAGCAACTTCACCGGCGGCGACGACGAAGACCACCGACCCCCTTCTCACCACGGCCCCAGGGTGTCTCCAACGTTGAAGAAGGCCGCCGAGTCCACCCGCCGCGCAGCGACGGAGATTAAGCCGATGAACGAGCACGGCCATCACCCTCCCGCACCAGCACCTCCACCTTGCCGCAGTCGTCTTCGTTCCCGACGCCGGCAGAAGCCGCCAACCTCGCCCGGATCTGAATTCCAGCCACCGGATCCGCCGCCACCACGGATCCGACGGGAGGCAGACGAACTCGAGCGCCGCACCGGGCCTCGAGCACCTGCAAGTCCAGCGCGACAACGACGAGCCCCGAAGAGCTCCGCCACCGGAGAAGGTCACGCCGACACCAAACCGCCCGCCCGCAGCACCAACTCCTCCAGAGCGCCGCCGGCGAGAACTCCACCCTACCCTACCGTATATACAAGCCGGAGCCGGGGATCCCCCACCCTCCCGCCGCCAGAGCGGCCGGCGGAGGAGAGGAATCCCGCGGCTCGCGGCGCGCACGGTGGATCGACGGATTCGCCCCAAAAATCGCCTACCCTCTTGCTACAGTGGCGAGGAGGGGATAAGGCTTTTAGATGCCCATCTAGCCTCAATAAAATAATTATGATCACTGGAAGGACCCATTTAGAGTCTACTATGAAGGCTTCCTCAGAATACTCTTCCAGTAGATCCAGTCTTTGATATGGTACTATTGGGATCGGATAATTATCCACTATTGTTATACCACACCATGGTCCCATCTTGATTTTCCGGATGGAACTAATCAAAACCTTTTGTGCCTTGGACATATCTGACAATATTCTTTACACAAATCTTATAACTTTCGTTTGGGATTGCACTCTCAATAAATTGTCAACAAATATAATGTCAGGCCTGACGTATTATGCAAGATATATGAGTGTACCAATGGTATTCAGATATGGAACTTAAGGTCCACTATCACCTCACCATCTCCGTCTGAATGCGATTGTATCTCATGTCATGTATAATATGACCATAGGTGTTTGATAAGATATATCCCCGTTGAACTTCTCTAATATTTATGGATATATGAAGACTGATATACATTTATTCCTAAGGTAATTATTTTTCGATAAAGGGATTTTATTACTTAAAGAGTTCTAAGTATTACACCCGCCCCTGCATAACTAGGATGCACACAGCCCCAATGAAAGTGCATGTGTTGCCCCATGTGTGGTTTTGTTAATTAATGACAATGCTTATGGACTAATGTTTGCATTGAGATATTTTTATAGATCTTGTCCATAGGAAAAGATTGGATTTCATGTGTTGGACTCTAGAAGATTACATGATGACCAAGGTTCTATCCAGGAGTTTATATGAAGAATGGTCATGTGAAGAGTTGAGCATATTGCAAGTATGTCTTGAAGGATTCAAGACATTATCTTTATGAAGAGAGAAGAAGAACACTGGTGGAGACAGGGTTTTCTATCCCGGCCCGTGAGGGGCTTTAGTCCCGGTTCGCGAACCGGGACAGGACAAGCGGGACTAAAGGGCAAACCTTTAGTCCCGGGCCTGTTACCAGCCGGGACCAAAGGCCATCCACGTGGCCGCCTGCGGGGCGCGCTGGGGGCAACCCCTTTAGTCCCGGCTCGTATAACGGGCCGCGACAAAGGGTGTAGGGTTTAGGGTTTCTTTTATTTATTTCTTTAGGGTTAGGGTTTAGGGTTTCTTTTATTTATTTCTTTAGGGTTTATTTGTTTTCTTTTATTTTCTTTCTTCGAGCATACAAAGATAATTGTTTTCTTTTAGCGGTATTTCTACGCTACCACATACCGTACACGTTCGTGCATATATATAAGATAACTTGTCTTACGATCGAGCATATACAAATATATACAATTTTGATAGTTACATGGAGATCACAATTACCGGGACTAGAGCCCGTCTATTCGATTACACGGCCGGGGATCATCAGTAGCGCCTATTCACACTAAATTCTCCGGCGTCGTCTACCATCTCTTTCATAAAAAATCCCGCCAGTTCCTCTGCAATTCCTAGTAGGCGTTGCTCTGGTAGGAGTTGTTCCCGCATTCTGTCGAACTATATAAGAAAAGGAGATCAATATGAACATCAATCATGATAACAAAAAGTGACGGTAATAAAATAATGTTGTGAATGTATTGCTTACGTAGAGTCTATAATCATTGTGCTCAGTGGTAAACGTGCGAATGAACTCGCAAACGTAGTATCCACATAGATTCGTCCCCGGTGGCTGCCTCGCGCACTTTACGAGAATAGAATTCAATCAAAATAATAATCTAGCATCATAATTGTATTGAAACTAGAATTAAAGAGATGCGCGGACATATCTCGTACTACTTACCGTGACCGGAGTAAACGTCAGCTTCTCACTAAAGGAACCCGCCACCAGACTCCTGAACAGGTTCCAAACCCTGCCCGGCAAAGAAAATGAATTAATGAATGAGTTATTCATTACCTGATATCTCATGAAATCAACGAAAGAGACCGATATAGCGCGAAAATTACCTCTGGAGCATGTCCTGCATGTCGCGGAACTCTTCCAGGTGTCTCTTTAATGGGTCCATGACTTCAACTTTCCCTTATCAACTTGAATGTCTAGCAGAATCCAGTGGAACCTGCACACGTTTATATATACGTCAGTAACTCATCAATTACACTTAACATCGAGTAAGCAAAAGTGAATGTGTACAACAGAGTAAGACCCTCACTGGAAGTTGTAAGGAAACAGTATGTGGTCACAGAAATGTTGCTCCGTTAGAAACCTTAGAAGGTTATCGCCGTCTCGTCGGGTTTCGTCGTTAGCGAATATATATGTACTTTATCTGGGTCAATGAACCCAACACTATAGATCTTTTTTTACATTCCCGGATCTTCATTCTGCATAATAGAGTACAAAAGGATATAATGAGGATAATTACATGCAATGAACTGAACAACTGAAAAACTGACAACTTATATGTAGACAATGAATTCAACAACTTACAGACAATAGCAACTCATGAGAGTTTTGTCGAGGGCGTCGAAATTGTATAACTGGAAGAGTTCTGAAAACTCAACATGGACCTCTTCGGGTCGGAAGAAGTACTCATGTGGGACTTTCGCCACGATCATTGTTCTGCCCCCCCTACCACACTCAAGTACCAGTCATGCAAATTCCGCATATGTGTTGGCATTGTGCCAACTTCTCGTGCTGACCAAAGGCTTCCCTGGGACATATGTAGGGACAACATCAGCCTTGGGTAAATTGTCGTCTTGGGAACCTAGCAATTCAGCAACAGTCACACCCATAGAGGCCGCCAACTTCGCAGCTTCTTCCATATCCTGCTGCAGCACCTGGGGAACGTTTTCGGATAACACCTTGAGGGATGGGATCGATTGTTTGGCCTGTTCTCCGAGCTGGGGAACGTCCCTTCTGTTCCCGCTTGCACTTTTACCTGATTTGCTCCCGCTTGCACTTTTACTTGATTTGCTCTTCTGCACTTCCTTCCGAAGTGTGCGTACATAGTCATCTGGCTTATGGTGCAACTCATATTGCGATTTTGTGTTCAGAAAATCACGTGCCCACGTTTTTTGCTTCTCGGTGTATACCGGGGCGGGCTTGGGTTTCATCTTTGCAAAATGCGCATCTTTTTCGGCCATTGCGGCCGCTGCGGTTTGCTCGTCAGTAAGATCGTAAGCTCTGATGGGAAGATTCTTATGAGGTACTCTTGGGAGGGGCGACATTTGTCGTTTTGGGCTGCTGCGTCGGTTAGTACTCATCGACGGAGCACGCTTCCGCTTATTGTCCTTAGCGGGCAAAGGCGGCGGCGAAGACGGCCGACCCAAGTCCGGCGGCGGAGATCGAGATGGACTCGCGCTGTGGTGGTCGTAGTCATGGGGTGTGCTTCTTGGAGGTGATGGAGGTGTAGGTGACCTGCGACGACTCGGAGGCGGTGTTGTCCTTGGCGTCGACCCTGGAAACTTGATGTAGTTCTTGTCCCATAGAATGGTATCACCCACAACTTCTCCGAGTGTCCTCTCATCTCCAGGTCCAGGGATGTCAAGCTCCATAGCATGAGACCCCGATACGATTTCATCCACCACGACTTTAGCATAGCCAGCTGGAATCTCACGGTCTTGCCAGCGTGCGTCAGGTGGACAAGGTAAAGCATATCCGACCGCCACCTTCATGGATATGTTCTTCAATTTCTGATGGAGCTCACAAGATATTGCATCCTTGATTCCATCCACGGGGTAGCCGGGACCGCCATCTATCATCCGCCGTGCATCGTCAGCCGGGACCTCCGAGTCACCCACGCTGCTTTTCCGCTGAGATGGACCGGCGGTAATATCGAGTACAGGATCTTGCGGGCGCACTACTCCTCTAAGTTCGTCAATCTGCTGCTGCTGGTGGTTAATTCTGGCAAGCAACTGGTTGAACTTGTCTCCCTCCTCCTCCTGCTTTCGCTGCTTTGCTCTCGCTCGGCTTCTGTAAGTTTCTACGTCTTTGGCAAACCCAAGCCACCACGGGACGGAAGGGCCAAAGCCTCGTGTTCGTCCTCCTTTTTCGTCATTCCCGAGGACCAGTGTCAGCAAGTCTTTCTCTCTATCGGGAGTGAACTTTAACTTCCCCTCTTTAATTTCTTTCACCACTTTAACCCAATTTTCCCTGGGTACCCTAATCCCGTCACTGCAAATAAGGTCCCCTGTTGTTTCGTCGTATGAACCCCCATGCGCAAGGAACCAATTTCTTGCCCTCAATTCCCATTCGTCGCGCATCCATTCTGGTTGGATCCCTTTAGCAAGCAGCTCTTGCTCTTTTTTATCCCACTTTGGCATGGCAGTCTCGTAGCCCCCTGGCCCCAATTTATGGTGATATTTTTTCTTGTCAGCATTTATCTTGTTCCTTACTGAGATCGCCTTGGCATTTTGTGACTCCTTGTACTCCTTAAATGCGTTCCAGTGATTCGCCTGCTTCGCTAGATAGCCTTCAAATACTGGAGCAGTCTTTTTCGTCTGATATTCTTGCCATAATCTTTTCTTCCACACCCGGAATAGTTCGGCCATCTTCGTAAGAGTCCACTTCATGACTTTCTTCCTCAATTTTGCAGTGTCGGCAGGATCCTCAAATTCTGGCAGGGTGAAATGTGCCATGAGGTCATTCCAAAGTACCTTTGACATACTCACTATCGTTCGCCCCTTTGCGCTTATTCCAGTCTCGAACGATGATCGGGACGTGATCCCTAACCAGAACTCCGCATTGTTTTCTAAATACAGCGGCAGCCTTCTTGGGTTCCTTCGGTTCGCCCGTAGGGGCTATGACCTCAAATGTATAATGCGTAGATGGGGCCAACATTTTGGTCGGGCCTCGTTTGGAAGATTTGATCGATGTGGAGGCCTAAGAGAAGAAACATTCGTCAATTTATATATATACAACTTAAGTAATGCATCTACTGATCGCCAAAGAACTTCATATCTACCTCGCCGGACTTCGTTAAGGGTCCACCGGCTTCTCCATCATCGGAGCTATCGCCTTCTCCATCATCGGAGCCGTCGACTTCATCCTCACTTCGGTCGACCTCCATTCCATCCCCGGAGGGGTTCAGATACGACGACGGAGATTCGGCTGGATCAGCATCTGGGGCGTCGTGGATTATATTCTCGAGAATTTCTTCCTGTATTAGGTCTCTGCGGGTTGGACTAGGTGGATCCATAGTTTCTGCAAAATGCACACAATATTATTTCAAAATGCATCAAATAAAATGAGTATCAATTGTTATAAATAATTACTAAAGCAATGAATACAAGTCACTTATCTAATGTGTATCAATTGTTATCATCAATACTTTGTAATTAAAAAATTACTACAAATCTATTAAGTCACAATATATCCACTACAAATCAATTACTAAAAATTACTACAAATCAATTACTAAAAATTACTTAGTCCTAGAATTTATTTAAATGAATTATCATACCTTACAACATAAAATGGTTTTCATAACTTATTCCATTTTGAAAATGAGTTCAAGATATTTTATATTACAAAATATTACTCTTAATAGCATTTTACAACTAACTTCATTTTGTTTTTACTTAAGCACTAACAGTACTAACATATTAAGAACAACATTATGTAGTGATCTACAGTACCTAAACATTTCACAAACAACAATAGCAACAATTTCATAAAGGACCAAATATTTATTTTATCACTTTTAATAGGCAGAAAACACCATTTTTAGAGTTTATTAAGTCCAGGGTGTTCTGTTCATCAACAAGTTATGCAAAGATAGGTTTAGGTTCTATGTAAGTATTTTAAACTAATGCAATTGGATTTAGTCCAAAATCTTATTCACAGAAAATTAATTAAATGCTAGAAAACCCCACTGGTCTAAACTACCAACACATGCCATTTCAAAACTATGTATCACAAACATATGAGGCTAATTTCTACAGAAAGCTATAATCACAGGCATTCCAGAACAATTGGATTTACAAATTTTGGATTCATATTTTTCAAGTTAAAAAATAGTTCTTGATTTATACCAGTGGCAGTACAGTAATTATCAAGCACACACAAATTAATATTTTTAAGATTTGCAAGTTGGAAGTGGTTCTAAACTCATTCATTTATCACTGTGATTTTTGGTTTGCACAAACACGGAGTTTAACTATTTTATTTTGAATTAAAGCTACAGCACAGAAACAGAATTATAAAGCCCTATTTTGAAATTTCGGGTTAATCAAAGATTGCTCGAATCCGCGCGTTTCTGGATGATTCGAACGCGCTGCGGCGTAGAGGAGGTTGCAGGGAACCTTTTGGTAGCGGCGCCGCCCAATTTGGGTCGCCGGAGCAACGCCGGCGACGATGTTTGGCGGCGGCCGACGACGGGCAACGCGGCGGCGGAGCTACGGGGCGCAATAAGTCGAATTGAAGGCACTGGAGGATGCAAAAGCTCACCCTGAGCACGATGGAGTGGACGACGAGGTCGGGGGAGGTCGTACGGAGACGGAATCGTGCTCGCACGCGGTGGCCGGAGTTGGGGGAGGGGCCTCGATTCGCCGGATTCCGGCCTTCCTACCACGGACGACTCGGTGGAGAAGTAGAGGAGGCGCCGGCGACGGGCAGCGGCCGTGTCGAAGACGGCAGCGGCGTCGGGGACGGCCTTGCCGGAGACGGAAAATTTTAGCAGCCTGGCGGCGCACCTCTGCCTTGTGCGCTCCTTCGTCTTCGATGAAAAAATGGCTAAGTCCCAACCGTGGCTTAAGTAGTAATGGGACCTTTAGTCGCGGTCTGTGGCTCAAACCGCGACTAAAGGGGGTCTTTAGTCGCGGTTTGAGGCACGGGCCGCGACTAAAGGGTTTGGAGGCCTTTTCGCGTTCCCGCGCGCAGCGCGGGCTTTAGTCCCGGCTGGTGAGATGGGCCGGGACTAAAGGCCCAAAAATTGCGTGGGCTGGGCCGTTTTTACTTTTTTTTTTAAATCTAGCACAATTTTAAATATTTGAACATTTGAATGAAACAGTTTTTGCATACTTATGAATTTGAGAAAACTTTTAACATGAAAAGTGCTTGAATTTGAATAAGTATTCCAAATCCATTTTCTGTTTTATAAAATAATTATTCTAACTGTACAAACTATTAACCATTTTGCCATTTTCAATTAAAAAATGCATTAACTTTTATCTTTTGCATATTTTTGAATCTCACTAAACTTTCAACATGAAGAGTGTTTAAATTTGTATAACTATTTCAAAACCATTTTATCTTTTATAAAATAATTATTCTAACTATTCAAACTATTAACCATTTTATCATTTTGAAAAAATGAATCAACAACTGTCAATGAAGGGTACATAGACGAATGACAACAAACTTGGGTACATAGACAAATGACAACAAACTTGGGTACATAGAAGAATAACAACAAACTTGGGTACATAGACGAATGACAACAAACTTGGGTACATAGACGAATGACAACAAACTTGGGTACATAGACGAATGACAACAATCCATTTTGTCCAAACCAATGATGTGGCTCAGGTTAGTCATACTCTTGCCTAGGCCTATAATACTCGTGGGTGTAGTCGTCGTAGTCGCCGTCGTCGTCGTCGCTGTCGTCGGACGGCCGTGATGTAGTCGTTGACGGGGGTTGTCGCATGGACTGTAATTGAGGGTAGCGCAGGCGGGGGTTATCGCCGACCGTGATGTAGTCCATGACCCTCTTGAGAGTCCGGCCGGCCCACCACAGCCGACGGCCGGCCTCGTTGAAGTTCGAAGGACGCGGGCGGTCCTCCTCGTACCTGGCGAGCGCCTTCTCACGCCTTTCGATGAAGAAGGCGTCCCAAGTTGGGCGATAGTCTGGATGCCAGCGGGAATCCATCCGCTGCTCCGGAGTGAACTCGAGGTAGTAGTGGTTCGTGATGGCCGCCCGACGCGCCAAACCTTGAGGGACAGGAGGGATCGGCACACCTCCGGTACTCAGCCTCCAACCGGCGGGGACGTCGTAGCCGGGCGGGCAGGGGTAGTTCGAGGTGCAAAGCGCCTCCGCCTCCGAGTAGGTCAGAGTGGGTACGGTGGAAGCCATGGGAGAGTGATGAGGTTGCAGATATGAGTTTAGATGTGCTATGCCAATGGGGGCCATGACTACATATATATAGTGAGAAATGGCGGAAAGACGGAGGCGGGAAGCGGTGGAAAGCGCGGGACGAAATAAGGCGGGAAGAAACAGACCTTTAGTCCCTGTTCGAGCCACCAACCGGGACTAAAGGGCTTATTTGTTCCCGCGCAATTTTACCAACCGGGACTAAAGGGAAATCCCACCAATAAGGAAGAAGCACACGGATCGTGTGTTTCTTTCGAGCGCTTGTGAGCCGTTGGATCAGGGGTGTGTTTCTTTTGAGGGCTTGTGAGCCGTTGGATCCATAGTTTCTGCAAAATGCACACAATATTATTTCAAAATGCATAATATTATCATCTATAAAATTCCATCTATAAAATTGCTTGGAAATGCTGATTTGAAGCTTCTTGACAATACACATTGGAAATAAACATTGGAAATACACATTCATTATTATTACACATGCTCCTTACATAAAGGTTTAATACATTCCATAGAATGCATTACATAAAAGGTTTAATACATTATTACACATCACCAACATTATTCTACATAAACGGACTTGCTGGCTCGGAGGCCGTAGGATTAGGAGGAACGGCGGGAGGAGCCAGCCCCGTTCGCGGCCACCCGGTTCTCGCGCGCACGTTTGCGGCGGAGGGCAAGATCCATGGAGGATGAGTCTTTCAGCGCCCAATCCAGCTCGGAAGCCTCCTTCGCCTTGAGCTGGCAGACAGTTCTGGCTCGCTGTACACAGTCGTCGTGGACGGACTGGAAGGAGGCTTCAAGGGCCTCCTGCATCTGCGGCCCGCCGCGCTCTTCCCCATGGTCGCTCCAGTCGAAGTCGTCGTCGTCGTCATCCTCCTCGTCGGGAGGGCGGCGGCGACTGGTGGAGGTACGGTCGCGGATCCCCACGCCACCCCTGCGGCATACGCATCCTCGTCGGGGTCAGGGACGTCGGACCACGCGCACTCGTACGTCCTCCGCACCTCCTCCGGCACCGGAGCAGGAGGCCGGTAGGAGGGCATTCCTCTCCACGCCGGGCTCGTGGGCATACGGCGGGATAGGCTCCCGCGGTAGCGCCCAAGCGCGCTCTGCCGAGCACGCTCGACCTCGTTCAGAAGGCGCTGCGGCGGGCGTGGCGGATCCATCTCGTGGAGACGATGCGTTCGTGGCTAGGAATGGTGGATTAGGGTTTTACCCCGTCGGCGACAATATATAAAGACCTCCAGGGCAGCGCTAGGGGAAGACACGTGGCTAGGGCAGCGCTGGGGGAGGACACGTGGCTCCGCAAAGTCCGACTTTAGTCCCGGTTGGTGTTACCAACCGGGACTAAAGAAGCACACGGATCGTGTGTTTCTTTCAAGCGCTTGTGAGACGTTGGATCAGGGGTGAGCCCGACTTTAGTCCCGGTTGGTGTTACCAACCGGGACTAAAGAAGCACACGGATCGTGTGTTTCTTTCAAGCGCTTGTGAGACGTTGGATCAGGGGTGTGTTTTTTTTGAGTGATTGTGAGCTGTTGGATCAGCAGTATCACGACCACTTCGTGAGCCACATGACCCGGTTGGTGTTACCAACCGGGACTAAAGAAGCACACGTACCCTATATATAGCCCCCCTCCCGGACATGTTCAGCACTCAGTGTCTACTCATTGTAGTTCATTTTGGCAGCACCACTAGTACAGAATGACACATCGGATACCCCTCTATGGAAACGGCTGGTGTTAGGCGACGGAGAATCGCGCTTTCCGCGCGGCCGGTGCATACAAACCTGACCAGGCCCGCCTACATTGGCAACGGACCCTTTCCAATCTCCGTCACCTATTATATTGACAACGGTTAATAAAATTGTCCGTTTCCAATATTTGCCTCTATGGTAACGGATAGAATTTTCCAACCGTTGAAAATGTTGATACGTGGAGGCTAGCGAATGGGCAGATGGGGAGGTGGGCGGAGCAGACCCGCGAGTATAAATGGCGAGAGGTACCAGGCAGCGGTCTCTTTGAAGCCCCAGTCCATCGCCTATAGTTATTCAAACTTCGCCAGATCACCTCCGTCCAAATCCATGGCGAGAGGTACCAGCAGCGGTCGCGGCCATGGACGAGGGCGAGGCCGTGGTAGGGGGCGCAGCGGCAATGCCATGCCATCGGTGTCGCCCTCACCGTCCTCTGAAGACATGTCCCGGGTGAGAGGTACCATCAGCGGTCGCGGCCGTGGACGTGGGCGCGGCCGTGGACTAGGGCGCGGCCGTGGTAGGGGGCGCAGCCGCACCACGCCGTCGGTGTTGCCCTCACCGTCCTCTGAAGACATGTCCCCGGAGCTGCACGGCTTCGAGTTCTTGGTTATCCTGTACAAGGGCATCGAGAGCCGCCTGAGGCTCCCGAGGGCGTTCGCAGAGAAGCTCCAAGGCATGGTGGCAGCTACCATGCATCTGAAGATGGAGGACTGCGAGAACGGCAGCTGGGCGGTGAAGACGGCCGTGAGTGCCGGGGGAATTTGTACCTCAGCCAGGGATGGAAGTCATTCGCCCAAGCGTACAAGCTTGAGCAGGGGCACTTTTTGTGCTTCGAGTTCGACGGCGACAACGGGTTCTTCATCAAGATCTTCGACGGTACCTTATGCCGGAGGGACGCACTCGTGTACAGCGACGACGAGCCCGAGTCTTCATCAGCAGCTGCTAGTAGTAGCATTAGCTAGTAGTAGCATATATATAATCGTTTACTTCATTATCAAGTCCGTATGTAGTAGCACTAGCTGCTAAGTGGTCTCTCGCTGGTGTAAAATCAATGGAAACGGTTATATAAAATGTCCGTTGCCAATGTGGCGCTTATATATACTGCCGGCTCGGTCTCATTATCACTCTCTCACTTGTCTCTCTTCCAACCCTAGCCGCCGCACACTGTGGCTTTCAACTCTCCTCACTCTCTCTAATGGCTTCCTCTGTCGGCGCTTCTAGATCGGCCATCGCGGCCGCGGCTCTAGCCGCCGCGGCAGCACCGTTCTAGCGGCAGCCCTTCGTGAGGGGAAGGTCGATCTGGAGGCGGCCATGCGTCGCTAATGATGCGGCAGCGCCACCATCTGACGCCCTCCTCCTCCGGTGATGCCCGGCTTCTTCTGAGCCAGGCCGATGTGGAGGAGGTCATTCATGAGGTGGTGGTGCAGCACCTCCGGCGGATCTACCAGCAGAAACCCATCTGGAGGAGGAAGTGGCCGATCTGGAGGAGGAAGTGGCCGATCTGGAGGTGGTGGAGGATCTGTAGGTGGTGTCTGATCTGGAGAAGGAGGAGGAGGTGGATGTCGGCGAAGGAGAAGGAGGAGGAGGTGATTGCGTCGCAGCGCGCTGGTAGCATCTCAGCGCATCTGGCAGAGGCCTGCACCTCTTCTCCGCCGGGTGAAAGGTATAAATCTTTCCGTGACCGGCTGTGATGCCGATGAACTAGGTTCTACGTATGAGAATTTCATCACATAAACAAATTCCTAGTACAAATTCACACATACATGTTCTGATAATTACAAACACTTATTGTTAAAGCACCAACTGTACAAACTAGTTAAACACCCACATCCAAAGCCTATTGCAATTCACCTAGGGCATTCTTGCACCTAGGGCAGAGCATTCCTGCCATGTTGGACGTAGCCTGTCCTTCAAGGTTAGGATCTTGCGATACAACTCGTAGGTCACGTACCCATCTATTGCTGCGTAGTCGAGGTTATTCTGTTGCGGTCGTCCATGGCGGGTGGGGGATTGGGGTGGAAAGAGGAAGAAGAGAAGGAAGGAATGCGAACTGTCTGCCACCAAACAGAGCAGTTCCTGGATATTTGCCGTCGATCTTAGCAGTTTCTCGAAAATGGCAACCGAACAAAGCAGTTGCTGGAAAATAGCCACTGATTTTTTTAATATCCAGATGTATTTTGTACATTTCGCTAATAGTTTTTTTCTTTCACGCAGGAGTTTATTTCGGCAACACTGCATAAAAGTACCAATGCATCATTCCGAGAACCAAAACCTTAAGGCAAGGAAATTTCGTGGATACTGCTCTTGGAGTGGGTACAGCGACGACCGAGAGCTCATAGAAGGTGAGCTCCAAGTCAAAGATGGAACGCTGGCTTAATTAAGCCAGCCTTCCATCTTGTTAGGTTAGTTGCTTATAGGTTTAGAGTTCATGATTGTAGTCAAAGTGTAATAGGTGATATTACATTATGCCAATGTGTGATAGATATGATTGTAGTCAAATTGTAAAAAATGGTGATATTATTGTATACCAATGTAATGATGGCATTTGTTCTATGTTATGAATTGAATAACGTTTTAGTGCATTGTGCAATCAGCCTTTCATGTATTATGGCATATAACCGAAATATGAGAAAAGCTCAGTGCAACGGGTAGATGGAAAACTCTGTATCTGATGTAGGAAAACTAAAGCAACGGAGGTCTGCGCACAACCGTTGCCAAATGGAGACCTCATCGGAAATGGTTTTTGGCCTCCGTTACCGATGAAGGCCTTCACATCAGTGACAGAGGCGGGGACACGGACCCTTTCTCCGTTGCCGAAGGGTTTTTTGGCCCGTTTCCGATGTGTCGTTCTGTACTAGTGACACGGGTAGCAGAGAGCAAGATTTCTGAGAGGCAGGAGTTCCTAGAGCGGAGGCTGAAGGTGAACCCTCCCTCGGTCGGATCCAAGCAGCGGCAAGATGCTCTGATGATTAGCAACATCCCCAACACTTGTTGCAAATCATCAGAGACGTCTTGCCGCTGTTTGGATCGAAGACCGATTTGCCATCTCACGACCACGCGATGATTTGCCGATTTGCCGGTCAGAGTGGCCACTGGAGAAGGTAGGCAGGGGGAAACCGTATGTTTTGTTCTATCACTTGGAAATGCTAAAGATCTTGGAGAATGCAGAGATTGTGTTGGTAAAACTGCAGCTGATTGAAGCTTCTTACACATGCTCCTTACATAAAGGTTTAATACATTGCATAGAATGCATTACATAAAAGGTTTAATACATTATTACACATCACCAACATCCCTATCTATTGTTTCTGTTTTCTTCTGAGCCGTAGCCATGGAGAATCTTCATCATTTAACAGGATGCTTGGGTCAGTTTTCACTGTGAAGGGCGGAATTTCATGAAACTTATTATAATCTTCTGACATGTCTGTCTTGTCATCCACTCCACGATGTTTCTTTTCCCTGAAAGAACTATGTGGCGCTTTGCCTCATCGGACGATGTATTCTTTTGCTTATTGGTGGCTCTAAGTTGACGAGGGAATATCTCCCCGGCAATAGTGCCAGAAACAATGCTTGTACGTCACACGTCAGTTGGGAACCCCAAGAGGAAGGTATGATGAGTGCAGCAGTAAGTTTTCCCTCAGTATGAAACCAAGGTTTAATCGACCAGTAGGAAAACGAGGTTTGCTTCGAAGGTGTTGGTGAAGGAGTGTAGTGCGGCGCAACACCAGGGATTCCGGTGCCAACGTGGAACCTGCACAACACAATCAAATTACTTTGCCCCAACTTAACAGTGAGGTTGTCAATCTCACCGGCTTGCTGAAAACAAAGGGTTAAACGTATCGAATGGAAATGATGTTTGTTTGCATAAAACAGTAGAGAACAATGATTGCAGTAGATTGTATTTCAGATGTAAAAGAATGGACCGGGGTCCACAGTTCACTAGTGGTGTCTCTCCAATAAGATAACTAACATGCTGGGTAAACAAATTACAGCTGGGCAATTGACAATTGATAAGTGCATATAACATGCATGTGTGAGCTGTGGTGTCTACTATGAGATTCATTTGGGCATTACGACAAAGTACATAGACCGCTATCCAGCATGCATCTATGCCTAAATAGTCCACTTTCCGGTTAACATCCGTACCCCTTCCAGTATTAAGTTGCAAGCAACAGACAATTGCATTAAGTAATGTGCGTAATGTAAACAATACATTCATCCTTGAATAAAGCATTGCTGTTTTACCCCTAGTGGCAACAACACATCTACAACCTTAGAACTTGCTGTCACTATCCCAGGTTAAATAGAGGTTGAACCCAACTATCATGCATAAATACCCCCTCTTGGAGTTACAAGTATTCACTTGGCCAAGGCTTCAACAAGTAACGGAGAGCATGCAAGATCACAAATGACATAGACATGATAATATAATATTCAGCTCCACATAGGTATCAATATAAGTCAGATCCCAGCAAACACAACATGTAGCATTACAATAAGATGATCTTGATCATGATAGGCAGCTCACAAGATCTAAACATGATGGCACAAGTGGAGAAGACAACCATCTAGCTACTGCTATGGACCCATAGTCCAAGGATGAACTACTCACGCATCACTCCGGAGGCGGGCATGGCGATGTAGAGCCCTCCGGTGATGATTCCCCTCTCCGGCAGGGTGCCGGGAAGAGCTTCAAACCCCCCGAGTTAGGGTTGACGACGGCGGCGGCAGCGAATATGTTCTGGATGAAAGGCTCGGTGTTTTAGGGTTTTCGCGTCTCGGGGAATAAATAGGCGAAGGGGCGATGTCGGCGGACCCCCGAGGGGCCCAAACCACACAGGCGCGGCTGGGTGGGCCGCGCCGCCAGGTGGTTTGGCCACCTCGTGGCTCCTTCGTCTCTCCTTCGGACTCCGTGTACGTGCTGGAAAAATAGGGACTGGCCTTTTGTTTCGTGCAATTCCGAGAATATTTCCAGAAGTAACTTTCTGAAACCAAAAACAGCAGAAAACAGGGAACTGGCACTGTGGCATCTTGTTAATAGGTTAGTCCCAGAAAATGCATAAAAGTGATACGAAGTGTATATAAAACATGTAGCAAATGGTATAATATAAGCATGGAACAGCAGAAATTATGGATACGTTGGAGACGTATCAAGCATCCCCAAGCTTAGTTCTACTCGTCCTCGAGTAGGTAAAACGATAACAACAAATAATTTCTGAGGAGACATGCTTTCACACAATCTTGATCAATATATTGCAAGGCTCATGTCATGAATGAAGTGACTCAAAGCAATGATCTATAGTTTGCTAACAAATAGATAAAGAGTAAACAATGAATCATATAAGCAAAAACTTTTCATGAATAGTACTTTCAAGACAAGCATCAAAAAGTTTTGCATAAGAGGTAACTCATAAAGCAATAGATTCAAAGTAAAAGGCATTGAAGCAACACAAAGGATGATTAAGTTTCAGCATTTGCTTTCAACTTGTAACATGTATATCTCATGGATAGTTGTCAACATAAAGCAATATAACAAGTGCAATAAGTAAATATGTAAGAATCAATGCACACAAAGTTGACACAAGTGTTTGCTTCTAAGATAGAAAGGAGTAGGTAAACTGACTCAACATAAAGTAAAAGATAGGCCCTTCGCAGAGGGAAGCAGGGATTAAATCATGTGCTAGAGCTTTTTAAGTTTTCGAAAGCATATAGAGAGCACAAAATAAGTATTTGAGAGGTGTTTGTTGTTGTCAACGAATGGTAGTGGGCACTCTAACCCCCTTGTCAACCAGACTTTCAAAGAGCGGCTCCCATGAAGGACGTTATCTCTACCAGCAAGGTAGATCATCCCTCTTCTCTTTTGTTTACACATGTATTTTAGTTTCTTTATAGATGACACTCCTCCCAACCTTTTGCTTACACAAGCCATGGCTAACCGAATCCTCGGGTGCCTTCCAACATTCACATACCATGGAGGAGTGTCTATTTGCAAAATTAAGTTGCTTACTGATAAATCAGGGCAAAACATGTGAAGAGAATTATTAATGAAAGTTGTAATTAATTGGGGCTGGGCACCCCGTTGCCAGCTCTTTTTGCAAATTATTGGATAAGCGGATGTATATGCCACTAGTCCAGGTGAAAGTCTGTCAGAAGTAAATGACAAGATTGAAAGATAAAACACCACATACTTCCTCATGAGCTATAAAACATTGACACAAATAAGGAGTAATAAAGTTTTGAATAGTTTAAAGGTAGCACATGAAATATTTACTTGGAATGGCAGGAAATACCACATAGTAGGTAGGTATGGTGGACACAAATGGCATGGGTTTTGGCTCAAGTTTTGGATGCACGAGAAGCATTCCCTCTCAGTACAGAGTTTAGGCTAGCAAGGTTGTTTGAAGCAAACACAAGTATAAACCGGTACAGCAAGAATCACATAAAAACATATTGCAAGTATTATAAGACTCTACACTGTCTTCCTTGTTGCTCAAACATTTTACCAGAAAATATCTAGACCTTAGAGAGAACAAATATGCATCCCAAGTCTCAACAAGCTCTACGGTAGTTCTCCACTACTAGGCTTTAACTACATGATGCAAGAGCTTAAACATGATCTACTTGAGAGCTCAAAACAATTGCAAAGCATCAAATCAAAACAAGACAATGATCTACAAGAATGCATATGTCTTTTCCAATACCAACTACTACATGTAGCATTTTCTTTCTTCCAAACAAACACCAATCAATTTATTTAAACATAAACTCTCCAAATGATAATATAATGCAGCAAGAGAGTATTTATAAACAAGTGCTAACAGCTCGAAGAGATGCATGAAAAACAGGAGCTAAAAGCACTGCAGTAGCTAGTTAAGAATACTCAACAAATATAAGTGAAGAACATGAGTATTCACATGAAAAAGCGGAGCGTGTCTCTCTCCCACACAAGGATTGCTAGGATCCGAATTTATTCAAACAAAAACAAAAATAAAAACACACAGACGCTCCAAGTAAAGCGCATAAGATGTGAAAGAATTAAAATATAGTTTCACTAGAGATGACCTGATAAGTTTGTTGATGAAGAAGGACGCTTGAGTCTCTCTGAATATGGTTGGGATGAACCACGGGGGCATCCCCAAGCTTAGGCTTTTCACTCTTCTTGATCACATAATATCACCCTTCTCGCTTGATCCTTGAAAACTTCCTTCACACCAAACTCAAGACAGTTCTCATTAGAGGGTTAGTGCATAATCAAAAATTCTCATATTCTGTAATGATACAATCAATCCCAAAGCTTCTGGACATTAGCTACAGCCACCAATGCTTTGTGGAGCAAAGAAATCCACACAAACACAGTAAAAGAGCGAATGCAAAACAAAAGGCAGAATCTGTCAAAAACAGAACAGTCTGGAATGACGAATTTTTTCGAGGCACTTAAGTTGCTCAGATGGATCTGGCCTAAAATAATGAAAGTTGCGTACATATCTCAGGAATATGCGTGATTTTTCTCAGAATTTTTTGAATTTTCTACAGGGAGATAAGCTCAAATCCGTGACAGCTAAAAATCTGTCACTGCGCAGAAATCCAAATCTTGCATCAACTTTCAATATAGAACTTTACTTGGCACAACATTGCGATAAAATAAAGATACAAAGGAGTTGCTACAGAAGTAACAAAACTCCTTGACTCAAAGAAAACAAAAATAACAGCAAATAAAAACGATGGGTTGTCTCCCATAAGCGCTTTTCTTTAACGCCTTTCAGCTAGGCGCAGAAAGTGAAAATCAAGTGTTGTCAAGAGAAGAAGCATCAACATCATAACTTGCTCTAACAATAGAGTCAAAAGGTAACTTCATTCTCTTCCTAGGGAAGTGTTCCATACCTTTCTTGAGAGGAAATTGGTACCTTATATTACCTTCTTTCATATCAATGATGGCACCAACAGTTCGAAGAAAAGGTCTTCCCAAAACAATAGGACAAGATGCATTGCATTCAATATCCATAACAATAAAATCAACGGGGACAAGGTTATTGTTTACTGTAATAAAAACATCATTAACTCGCCCCAAAGGTTTCTTCATAGCATTATCAGCGAGAAAAACATCCAAATAACAATGTTCCAAAGGTGGCAAATCAAGAATATCATAAAGCTTCTTGGGCAAAACGAAATACTTGCACCAAGATCACACAAGGCATTGCAATAAAAATCATTCACCTTTACCTTAATGATGGGTTCCCAACCATCTTCTAATTTCCTAGGAATAGAAGCTTTAAGTTTCAACTTCTCCTCCCTAGCTTGCAAAAGAGCATTTGTAATATGCTTTGTAAAAGCCAAATTAATAGTGCTAGCATTGGGACTTCTAGCTAATTTTTGCAAGAACATAATAACTTCAGAGATGTTACAATCATCAAAATCAAAATCATTATTGTCAATGGTGGTGGAACCATTGTCTCCAATAGTTTGAAAAATTTCAGCACTTTTATCAGAAAAAGTTTCAGCAGTTTTAGGCAATTTCAAACGCTTTGCAGAAGTAGTAGAGACATTACAACACCAATAACATTACCATCAATAGTAGGAGGTTTACTAGCATGTAAACATTAGCATTACTAGTGGTGGTGATAGTACAAACTCTAACTATACTATTCTCTTTTTCAAGTTCTTCCTCTTTTTCCCACCTAGCATGCAATTCAGCCAACATCCTAATATTATTATCAATTCGAACTTGGATGGCATTTGCTGTAGCAAATGACTTATATCTTTAACTTCATTAGGCATAACTTTCAGTTTTAGAATTTCAACATCATGAGCAAGACTATCAACTTTAGAGCAAGATCATCAATTTTTTCAAACTTTTCCTCAACAGTTTTATTGAAAGCTTTTTGTGTGCTAATAAATTCTTTAAGCATAGCTTCAAGATCAGAGGACACACTTCTATTGTTGCTGTAGGAATTACCATAAGAATTGCCATAACCATTTGAAGGATAAGGCTTATAATTGTTGCTACCAAAATTATTCCTATAAGCATTGTTGTTGAAGTTGTTGTTTTTAATGAAGTTTACATCAACATGCTCTTCTTGAGCAACCAATGAAGCTAAAGGAACATTATTAGGATCAACATGAGATCTACCATTCACAAGCATAGACATAATAGCATCAATCTTATCACTCAAAGAGGAGGTTTCTTCAACAGAATTTACCTTCTTACCTTGAGGAGCTCTTTCGGTGTGCCATTCGGAATAGTTGATCATCATATCATCAAGTAGCTTTGTTGCTGCACCTAAAGTGATGGACATAAAGGTTCCTCCAGAGGCTGAATCCAATAAGTTCCTTGAGGAAAAATTTAATCCTGCATAAAAGGTTTGGATGATCATCCAAGTAGTCAGTCCATGAGTGGGACAATTCTTCACCAAAGATTTCATTCTTTCCCAAGCTTGAGCAACATGTTCATTATCAAGTTGTTTAAAATTCATAATGCTACTTCTCAAGGATATAATCTTAGCAGGAGGATAATATTTCCCTATGAAAGCATCTTTGCATTTTGTCCAAGAATTAATACTATTTCTAGGCAAAGAAAGCAACCATTCTTTAGCTCTTCCTCTCAAGGAGAAAGGAAAAAGTTTCAGTTTTATAATATCCCCATCCATATCCTTATACTTTTGCATTTCACAAAGTTCAACAAAGTTATTAAGATGGGCAGCAGCATCATCAGTACTAACACCAGAAAATTGCTCTTTCATAACAAGATTTAATAGAGCAGGTTTAATTTCATAAAATTCTGCTGTAGAAGCAGGTGGAGCAATAGGAGTGCATATGAAATCATTGTTGTTTGTGCTAGTGAAGTCACACAACTTAGTGTTCTCAGGAGTACTCATTTTGAAAAACAAAATCAAACTGAATTAAACAAGTAACTAATTTTTTTGTGTTTTTGATAAAGAGAGCAAACAAGACTAAATAAAAATAAACTAAGCAAGACAAATAACAAAGTAAAGAGATTGGGTGTGAGAGACTCCCCTTGCAGAAGCAATTCGGTTTTCCCCGGCAACGGCGCCAGAAAACGTGTTGGTGGCTCTAGTTGACGAGGGAATATCTCCCCGGCAATAGTGCCAGAAACAATGCTTGTACGTCACACGTCAGTTGGGAACCCCAAGAGGAAGGTATGATGAGTGCAGCAGTAAGTTTTCCCTCAGTATGAAACCAAGGTTTAATCGAACCAGTAGGAAAACGAGGTTTGCTTCGAAGGTGTTGGTGAAGGAGTGTAGTGCGGCGCAACACCAGGGATTCCGGTGCCAACGTGGAACCTGCACAACACAATCAAATTACTTTGCCCCAACTTAACAGTGAGGTTGTCAATCTCACCGGCTTGCTGAAAACAAAGGGTTAAACGTATCGAATGGAAATGATGTTTGTTTGCATAAAACAGTAGAGAACAATGATTGCAGTAGATTGTATTTCAGATGTAAAAGAATGGACCGGGGTCCACAGTTCACTAGTGGTGTCTCTCCAATAAGATAACTAACATGCTGGGTAAACAAATTACAGCTGGGCAATTGACAATTGATAAGTGCATATAACATGCATGTGTGAGCTGTGGTGTCTACTATGAGATTCATTTGGGCATTACGACAAAGTACATAGACCGCTATCCAGCATGCATCTATGCCTAAATAGTCCACTTTCCGGTTAACATCCGTACCCCTTCCAGTATTAAGTTGCAAGCAACAGACAATTGCATTAAGTAATGTGCGTAATGTAAACAATACATTCATCCTTGAATAAAGCATTGCTGTTTTACCCCTAGTGGCAACAACACATCTACAACCTTAGAACTTGCTGTCACTATCCCAGGTTAAATAGAGGTTGAACCCAACTATCATGCATAAATACCCCCTCTTGGAGTTACAAGTATTCACTTGGCCAAGGCTTCAACAAGTAACGGAGAGCATGCAAGATCACAAATGACATAGACATGATAATATAATATTCAGCTCCACATAGGTATCAATATAAGTCAGATCCCAGCAAACACAACATGTAGCATTACAATAAGATGATCTTGATCATGATAGGCAGCTCACAAGATCTAAACATGATGGCACAAGTGGAGAAGACAACCATCTAGCTACTGCTATGGACCCATAGTCCAAGGATGAACTACTCACGCATCACTCCGGAGGCGGGCATGGCGATGTAGAGCCCTCCGGTGATGATTCCCCTCTCCGGCAGGGTGCCGGGAAGAGCTTCAGAACCCCCCGAGTTAGGGTTGACGACGGCGGCGGCAGCGAATATGTTCTGGATGAAAGGCTCGGTGTTTTAGGGTTTTCGCGTCTCGGGGAATAAATAGGCGAAGGGGCGATGTCGGCGGACCCCCGAGGGGCCCAAACCACAGGCGCGCGGCTGGTGGGCCGCGCCGCCAGGTGGTTTGGCCACCTCGTGGCTTCGTCTCTCCTTCGGACTCCGTGTACGTGCTGGAAAAATAGGGACTGGCCTTTTGTTTCGTGCAATTCCGAGAATATTTCCAGAAGTAACTTTCTGAAACCAAAAACAGCAGAAAACAGGGAACTGGCACTGTGGCATCTTGTTAATAGGTTAGTCCCAGAAAATGCATAAAAGTGATACGAAGTGTATATAAAACATGTAGCAAATGGTATAATATAAGCATGGAACAGCAGAAATTATGGATACGTTGGAGACGTAATCA